>JAWWLV010000183.1:31220164-31378898 GCA_035041135.1 Platyrinchus mystaceus
TTTTTTTTTTAACATCTAAAATCATGTGGTGGTTGTTCAGATGTTCCCAGGGATAAGCACTCAGCTTTCAACCCTCTCTTTTCAAGTTAAGAAACAAAGTTGTAGTCTTCCAAATAGTTTTACAGTGACTTCATATTTAATTGCCACCCAGCAGGTCAGAGTAGTTTTGGTCATCCCACTTACTCAAGTGGTAGAGATATGACCAAAGCAAAGGCAGTATTTGCCTTTCTGAAATCACATAAAAGTTAGTTGTTTTGGCTCAAAAGATTTATTTCAAACCCTTACAAACTTCATGCTATGGAACTATCCACAGAAACATGAACATGCACCAAGCAATTTATTCTACCATGCTACCAAAGTTAGGTGTTTCCTTAAGTAATTGTAGAAAGTCAGATGCATGGAAACAACTGTACCTTTATCTTAGAAAAACTAAAAATTTTTCTGTTGGAAAGAAAGAAATACTGTTTTTACTGTAGATCTGTTATGAAAATGACACAGCTGTTGCTCATTCACTTACCCCACTGCTGCAACAGTCTCCAACAGCTGCAAATTCAGGCTCTGTCTTGGAACGTTCAGATTTTGTTTGCAGCTCTTGAACGGGATCCCCCACGAAGTGGGAGCTGCTGCCAGGGCAGTTAGCATGCTGGGATGCCACTGTATTGCCCAAGACTTCCACATCAAATGCACCATCCAACTTTTTGATAGTTCCGATGTTTCAAGCTATCCTAGAGTGGTATTTGAGGTCCTAAATGCTACTGTCATCCCCGTGTGCAGTTTCTGAGCTCTCAGCCACCCATCTACCCCTGGGAGAGCCCAGGAACAGCTCCCTGCTCTGCTGAAGAGTCATGCTTTAATGAGGTTCTTCAACAGTTCCTTATGACACTGCTGAGTAGATTAAAAAAAAGATCACCTGAGATTAATTACAGTAATAATTATGAGCTGACCTCCTGGCAGTTAAGCCAAATATCTTCTTTTTGTAAGGGTCCATCTCACAGGTGCAGAATGCTGTAGTTCTTCATGGTAAATTACTCTTTACCCATTTACAGCTGTGCAATTTGCCTTATTTTATAAATCACTGCCTCAAAACAAGATCAAAACAACCCAAACCACTCTCATTTTCCATTTGCAAGACTCAGTGCTTTTTCAGAAAGCAGAAAAATGTTTATTTCCATGGTAGAGGGAGAGCAGACTTTGTTTTCTCCAGTATTAATCACTCCTGTACTTGCATCCAGAGATATAAATCTAGATGCTAGAGATAACCAGGAGAGACAAAACTTAACAACTCTAGATTTAATTATTTCATAGCACAGATTAGAAAAAGAACCTGGAGTTAAAACAAGATATCAACATCCCCTCTTCCCAGCAGAGACTCCTGGTGTCCTGGGCAGGGTGAGGAGGAGGAACAGCAGGTGACCCGACCCACTGCCTCCTCTGCCCTGGCCATACACTGCCTTTGCTCCATGGGGCCTTGGCCACAATACATACCATGTAAACATCTAAAAACCTTCTAAATATCCAGCAGTGGAGCATTACGTGGTTTTCCGGATAGCAAATAGCCACTAGTGTGAGCCGCAAGTCCAGTGGCCGCTCCTCCTCCCACCTCCCTATCCATCACTTCCCTCAAAAATTGGTGTAGCAATAGGTATTTCCAAAACCAGCCAGCCCGGTGAGACAGACTCTGTGCTTCAGTATTCAGAAACAGCTCAGTCTTGGTTTAAGCAGATATTTTGTTGTTGGTTCAGCTCTTTTCCCCCACATCTTGGCATCTCATTGAAACGGGCTTTACTAAGCAGTTACATAGTAGAGCTGTAAAGAAACCAGCTGGTGAATTTAAAAGAGTACAGTCCTTGCAGCTTTCCTCTCTGGGAATTTATTGAAGCACATACAAAAATTTAAATTGTATCACTTTTTCTACCACATCATAAGTTTTATTTCTGAATCCATACTCCAAAGGTAAAAAAAAAAGTCTCAATATCTCTTCTGCATTAGGCTACAAACTTTGCAGGGGCAAAAGGAGCTACGAAATTACAAAACAAACAAACAAGCAATAAAAAAAGCACCAAACAAACAAAAAAAACTTAACAGCAGGATTACAGTCCCACTTCCAGTCCAAAGCCACAAAGATGTTACTGTCTTTGCCAAGAGTACATTGTGTCACTAAAATAGTTGCTGCTGCAGGCCAGCGTTAGCCCAGATCGACCACCTATCAACAGAGAACATCTAACATTTAGCTACGTGGGCCTGGGCTGCAGCCCCTGGAAAGACAGTGACAGGCAGTGCCAAGGAGCTTTTATGACAAGGGACGAGCTTTGGATGGGTCAAGGTATGGAGCCTGCAAAGCTGATCCAGGGCAGAAGGAGAAGACAGAAAGGCAGGGCCTGAAAGCCCAGGGAAGTGTCAGGGTAACAAACAGCTGAACTGTTCGAACCACAGGAGTTCAGACAAACCACAGAGCAAGGCTGGAAGCAAAAATAATCTATAAGCCTATTTCAGCTGAAGACATGGAAGCAAGAAGAATCTGAAGGAAGAAAAGGGGGTATTGCTCCATGGAAACCATGTATATGTAGCAATTCAGCTATTTTAGCAACCCCTTTTTAGTGGGATTGGGTATTGTTGTTTGCTGAACAGTAAATCCTTCCAAGGCCATGAAGCCAACCAACAAATCCTTACCCTACCCTTTTTCCCAGAAACTACCCATTAAAAACTTACTCCATAGTTCTCACTCAGTGTTCTGGGACCCATTGCCCAGTGCAAGGAATGACAGTGACACTCAAAAGAAATCCAGCTCCACACCGGATCGACCTGCCAGATGCCAGAGACATGGAGCTACCCCAGCAAGTCTGCAGAGTATTTATGAAGCAGTTTGCTAAATTATACAAAGGGAATAATTTGCAATGTAATGGTGTGTTTGTATTCTGAATATCTGATTTCCTGTTCAACAAATAACCTAAACATTCCCAACCAAATGAAATGTAGACAAGACTTAAAATGTTTGAAGAAAAGCACTCATCCAGAAAATTAAGGTCAACATGGAACAGATGGTGCCTCTGAAAAATGTGGCTTCAACATTTATCTTTATGTAAAATAAAAATCTTTTAAAAACCTCCGGCTGTTTGGTGACAGTCCTACTTGAAATATTGAATCTCGCACTTCATGGATAATAAAGAAGCACTAAAAGATGACTTCAAAATACTAAATCTAAATAAAGTTCTCTCAACTACTGTGCAATAGGATTTTTGTGGGCACGTAAATACGTATCAATAAAATATAGATTCAAGCGCCTCTGTAACTGCTATAAATATTGCAAGTGCTCTCCCCATTTCCATAAATATGACCCACGACTCCCAAGTGAAAAGCTTTTTCATTTGCAGCAGTCAGGAAAAAAATGATCCTTTCTTCTTTATCAAAGTCTTTTGAAAGGCTGAATTTGAAGCCCAGCACACGGGGAGTTGTGAACAACTTGTTACAGTGATGCAGGAGATGCCTTCTCCAGCCTCAGTGGATTCAATCAGTGGGATTGCAGGAAGATGGCATTTATTCCTGAGGGCAGGCAATGTCATACCTACCTGGGGAGAGAAACAGGGGCTCTAATTGGGCAGGGCTGCAAATTACTTTGGTAATACACAAAAGAGCTGGAACAAGCAGAAATAATGAGACAGACCTGTCAAACACCCAAGGAGTAATAACATGTTAGAGACAAACCAGAAGAAGTTGAGTACTGGCATAAGCAGCCGTGCAAGTACACACAAGGCAAGGTAAGCAACAGGCAGGGGAAGGCTGAAAATCAGATTTTCTCAGGACAGGTAAAAGAGAAGGCGGTCAGAGAAACCACAGAGCTGCATAGCAGGGATCTCTCAAGTTCACAAGAAACAATAAAAAAACCACCAAACCCAAAGCCCTCACATCCTGAGTGAACCAAATATTTTTGGAAGACGAGGTAACACCTGTGGTACCTAAAAACACTACCCTGTGGAGACCTCCTCCTGTTTGCCACCCTGCTGACAGCTGGGGCCCTCTGACAGGCTGTTACTTCTGATCACAGGCTACACACCTCCCCCAAACTGCTGCACAAAACACCTGAGTCCCTTAAGCTAACCCCTCAGGGGCCATCTCAGTGTCTGGACTGATGAAGAAGCCTGTGATAACAACTACAACTCACCAGCTTCAGACATAAAAGCAGCCACGGCCATGGAAGGAGCCATCTATTCATACCACCCAAACTAAATCACAATTAGACCAGTGAAAACAGGCTGCGTGTCCCCAAAAATACAAGGTAATTACAGATCTACTACCAGTTTTTGTTTCCCAGTCAGCAGACATCCACCTCTTTTTTCCAGTGTAGCTTCCAGCCATTTATATCTACTAGAAAGACCCAGATTTTTGTAACTTGCCTTCAGCTAACAACACTGATGAAGCTGCACAGAGAGTTTCTGCAAACCCACTTGGCTAAAAAAGCCACAGGAAGCTTATTGCAGCAATTTTCTCGAGTTGACACGTCCCTTTTATTGGCTTCATGATACTGACTTACTGATGTTTTGGGTCCCACTTCCTCCAGAAATTACCTCTGATTCCCAATACTACCGGGGAAAATGAGCTCAGAAAGAACATTTACACTCACTGTCCCTAGCAATGGACCCTGCCATCAGTAAAGCACAGCCAAAATGAAACTGGACTGAGTGTACCAGGGAAAGGCTTGCAAGAATGGCTTTTGCACAGGGATTTCTTGCTTCAAGGTCATCCCAAACCACATCACAGACAGCTCTGATAAGCAACAGCACAGTGACAGCTCACTGGAGTCTTACAAACAGTCCAGAGTTTATGAAGTTCATTTTGTCTCCCTACCTGAGGCTTTGTTAAACTAAAATAGATATTTTCTGTTTCTTTTAAAAGAAGGTTGTGTTGATTTTGTTGGTTCTATTGCATAGCCAAGCGCTGCTGCTGCACTTAGAAATGTCTATCTGCATAAGGCCTCAACTCACTATTTCTAAAAATAAAATAAGTCATATTAATTTGTTCCTCCAGCACCTGGTGTTTAAAGTTATTTCCTGGCAACTTCTGTTCTTGGCATTTAAACATTTTTCATATTCAGCTTAAGTCTGACAGCACTATTGGTTATCCTACTCTGCCTCACTAATAATTTGGTTGATGGCATGCAGGTGGGTTTCTCATAATTAAAAAATCCATTTGCAAAGTTTGCATTAGGTGGTCTGAAAAAATAGAGCACTACTTTCAAAGGTTAAATATAAGTAGGTTGCAGAGATCCATGAAAATATTGCATAATTTAGAGGTAAAAATAGTTTTGCTTTTGCTTTATTCAAGCTAGGCTGGATAGGTAGATTTTTTTCTGCAATCAGCCTAAACCTCATCTCTTCAAGTTACATGCTCAAGTTGATTATAGAAAATTAAATTTAGTATTAATCAACCTAGGAAGAAGGAAATTACAAAAATTAAGCTAATGCATAAATCATGGAAAAGAATTGTGGAACCAGCTACAGGAGATCATACAATGCATTTTCGCGCTTGTCCCACATCAGAATCAACTCCCCCTTCACCCTGGCCCCAAGCCACTCCTGAAAGGTATTTGTCCAACTGTTTAAAAAATATACCTATAACACAGATACTAAAAGCCACCAGCCAGAGCCCCCCAGGGCCCCACCAGCCCTTCTGCTACAGACCTTGCCCTCACATGCTCCCGTTCTTCTGATCTGGGGTACCCCCTGCCCCTTCCCTGGTGGGAATGCACAGCAGGACACGACACAAGCAAAAGCACAGCTCTAACTGATCCGTTGCCAGTGGCTGCACTTCCCAACTCGCAGGATGTCGGGTTTTTTTCCTTTTCTTCAGCTAAGAATAAAATGCAAGCTCCAAGAGCAGGTCCCACACAAGCAGTTTTTACGCCTCTGGACCTCGAGGAGTTGCCATGTCCAGAGCCACAGTTTTTCTCCCATGTGTTCAGAGGCACCAGTAGCTGGTGCTGGGGTGGAAGGGACAGCCTGCTGTGGAGCCATGCAGGTACCCACAGACCCCGTGCCGTGAGAGCCTGAGCTGTGTGACTGCAGCACAGAAACAGTACTCGAAGCAGCACCTGCAGGCAGGGCCCAGGGAGGCAGCAGCGAGTTGCTTGCAGTTTTGGGCACAGAACTGCAGCACTTGGCACCACTGGAAAAAGAGCAAACTCAAAAGAGCAAACACAATTACCTAACTATAAGGAATCCAAGCTTAGAAATACATATGCTTAAAAGTCTTCTGATTTAGAAAGGAAAAAAAATCTACACACTGGCTATGGCTTTCAGCTTTTCCACAGCATCTAGCACCTTCCTAAATCATTAATTTAGCATCTAACACCTTCCTAAATCATTAATTTAGCATCTAATAGATCTGCCCTACCACTTTATCCTGGTTTTACAGATGAGAAACTACTGTCTGCCCAGGACCTGTTCCAAATTATCCTTGAAGTCAGTGGGATCTCCTGGTGATTCCCATGGGACATAGGCAGAGCTGGACAACCGTGATTCCAAATTTCCCAAATAGCTGTCCACTACTTTGCAAGACCATTTCACCCTCTGGCCATGACCCTGAAGAAAGCTTGGTGGAGGGCTCTGCTACACTCCAACACACAACTACAGTCCTGCCGAGTCACAGCTAATGTCGTATTAGGCTGAATTTGTCTTTTTTATGCAAACTTATCTAACACGTAGCAGTCAGTCGGCCCTGCAGTGACTGCACTACTTTGGGTTCTCCACTCTGCAGAGCAGGTAGCATCCCATATACACATATAATAAGGAAGCATTTAGCTCTGAAGGTACATTTACAGCACAAGACTTTTCTTTTCTGAGCTAAATCCTGATGTTTTACTCCTTCCCTAATCTTGTTCCCTAGGACACATACAAATCCAGACAGTCTTTATCAGCAGGGGTGTGGGAGGGCAGTTTTAGATGAACCTCTTATTACTGCGTTTCTTCCTGAGAAAAAAAATCAGCAATTTAGAGAAATTAAAAAGCTAAATGAAGTCCTTAAGAGTTACCCTTAGTCACTTCCAAACTTTTTTTTCCTAATCCCTTTGAACTCCATCTTCTGTAATTTAATCAACAGCTTGTTTAGGATTAATCTTTTCCAACCCAGTTACAGACACACAAATGTCCATCTCAGAATAAATTAAATAGCAGAACCCTTATAAAGAGCCATAACAATTTCAAATTCTCTGGAATCAAGAATAAAGGAATAAGTAGTGTGATTAAGGCTGAAGTCAAAAAGAGCATCTCTTAATGAGTTCCCGAGATGCCTGGGGCCCCTGCACCCCTCAGCAGTGAGGGCTGGGCTCACCCCACAGCACCACACAGCAAGGGCACCTCCCTGGGACACGGACATCATTAGCTCTGCAGTTATTAACAGAGCCCCATCAGGTGTCAGGGGAATCACAGCCCCACAATCTCTTCAGGAATATGCACTGGTGCTGGACTGAGAAGAAATTCCTCAAATCAACTGACTCCAGCTCCAAAGCCAGCTGTCAGCAAGGGCTGCATGGAGACAGCAAGGAACCTCCTGGGATGCCCTGAGAAAGCATTGCTGGAGACAACACTCAGCAGTGTAAGTAACTGCTTGGCTCAGAGGTTAACAAAGAGCACGTTTGACCTTTTGAGAGAAGCAGGGGAATAACCTGGCAGGTGAGAACACAAGGGCCATGAAGCAGCCCAGAATTCCCCAGAAACACTCAAAACCCCATTGCTTTTACTAATTCCTAGACCTAACGAAGCACTTCAGGAGCTGCTGATGAAAACTGCCTCATAGAACAGGAAAAGATCCCTTGTTTTTGGGATAAGTACACGAGCTGCAGAAGATGACTGTAGCACAGCCAGGTCATTGCAAAACACAAGGTTTAATCTCTATGGAAAACCTAAGGCTCCAAGAGGTTTCAGAGAACTGCACTTGTGTACTAAACCCTCCCCTGTCCAGAGAATGCACATCCCAACAGAACACCCCTGCAGTGCTGCTAACGGTGGGTGTGTCTGTGCAGACACGGGTCTGAGAGATAAAAAGTTGTTTCATAAACCCCTCTGCTTGGCAGAAGCAGCATCCCCTGCACATACCCTTCCTGGAATCTGTGATGATAGAGTGCACAGGACTGCAACCTGCTAGTTTCAGGTGATGGCCAAGGCTAATTAAATGAGTTTTGTGAAGGCAGATTACATTTCACATGCCTCAGTCCAGCATTTGTATTTGTTCTCACAGCACATTGCCATTTTTACTGTGGACATGGAGTGTGTGACTTTATCATGTATCCAAGGCTAAGGAAGTATTTCACAGTACAGGACTGCTTTTCCACTTTTTGATGACGGTGAAAGATTGGCAAAGGATGGACAGAAAGAACACAGAGGATGGCAGCAGAAATACAGGAAAATTCTTTCCACTGCCACTTCACTGCAATCTGCCATCAGTCCTTTAGCTAGGGCAGGCAAGAGGGGGGCAGCTGTTGTGCGGTGATGAGAGCTGGATATCTTATGACTCAAGTGTGTCAGGACTACTCAGCTGCACTTCAGCACTAGGCAGTTTTGTCTGGGTAGGTGAACACCTTCCAGGGCCTTTTTTTCTGTTGGAAATCTGTATTATTCTAGAATGAGACTACCTAAGTGCAGCCCTATCCTTTAATATCGTAGGAGGACATGTGCAGGTACTCCCTAATGACCTCACCACCGGGCACCTGTGAAGTGCCTTGTAGTGTCAGAATAATTCAGGACAACTACTTGTTTGCATAGAGAAGTGTCTCTCTGTAAACCAAGGTGGTATGATCCAAACAGGTATAAGGCAGGATCCCAGGTTCCTCTGGAAGCTGAGAACTATCTTGACAGTGATACCTCTGAGGGAAACAACTTTGTTCTAGGTTCATTGGAAGATCAGAGGACCTTCAAAAATTATATTTAAGTCCACGTGACTTTTCTGGGCACAGATTTCCCCTGCAAAGAAGTAAAAATTTATTAATAAACTGCAATAGTTTCATGTGAGAAACAGGGAAGCAGGAATGCTACTAACCTTGAGAACATGAAGACCAGCCTCTTGCTTTCTGCCTCCCAACTGCAGATCAATCATCCACTTGACAGCAAGCTTTTAATCTTATGCCACTTATCAGCAGTAATCATCTCACTTTTTAGTTGGAATTTGTGAACAAGTATTCTGTTTATTAGCTTAGTAAAAGCTCAAATGCATAGAGCTACAAACATCAGGTACCTCAGCACACACTAACACAGGGTTCCCCTCTATTTCAACTTTTTTATGCTGCAGAGAAGTCAAGATCACCAGGACCCAAGATCCACAGTGGAGATACCCCAATGAGTACCCAGTCCCCACCATGTCATCACCTGCTGACTTTACAGCTACTACTGGAAAGCACAGCTCTCACACCATACTTACTTCTTGTTTACCTCTGGAACATGTCGTATGTGCTTCCCAAGTTTAGCAGTCCTCTTGGCTTCCTTCTCACAAGCATATCAAATGTCTTAATGCAACACTGCAGAAAAGGTTGTTCATATATCTACACTATACATTACATTTATTTAAATAAGTAAGCAATTTAAAGTCCCTGAGTTACACATCACCTCCTTCCACCATTTCCCCAGAAGTCACCACATGCTTTCTGGTTCACCAATTATCACTGCTGTTCCATAGCACCATCCAGGGGTGATCTCATGAGGCATGCCACCCTCTTGTGTCCAAAACAAGTTTCGCTAGTTCCACCTGGAAGCAGGTACCAGGAAAGACTAGAGACAAACAGCCCTCAGGTGTCTGGGCATACAGGTCTCTCTAAACCTCCCTTCAGAAGTTTGTTGTTGCTGACGCTTGCATTTCAAACAAAGTTCAGTATTTCACACCAATTAAGGAACTTTCACCAACTAGAAGCAATTTTCAACAAATCATGACAGAGTACCAAAAGCAGAAGTATCAAATGTAAACAACTTGTAAACATTAGTGACACAGTGGCAGATTCAAATAACATGAAAGACCACAGAAACAACTCACAATTCAGGAATAGCCTTTTGTCATGAAGTCTTTATGGCTTGACAGAAAGAAAGTTAGATTTGTTTTGATGTGGTTAGTGCAATTTTTTTATTTGAGAGGTCAGTTAAGAAGAGTTAAACAGATGAATCCAGTATGACACCTCAGTTTCCGAGTTGTTTTTGAACCTGATCTGAAATATGGCACTGGACTCTTATCTAGAGTCAAGGCATTTGTGATCTCAGAAATAAAATCAGCTATTTTCCCCCCAGGACATGGAGGTGGTGGAGTTCTTCAAGGGATAACTCGTATTTCATATAAAACAGAGGAAGGAAAGCTTAACAGCAAAAGTGCAGCTGTGTGCTTGGCCAGTACCTCTGCAATCCACATATACAGCTTCATCTAATATGTAATTCCATTTGGAAAAGTGAATGAAGGAAGGAGAAGGAGGCAGCCTCATCCAAGAGATGGGTAATGCAGCATTTGGAAACAGTTTGCTCCTGGAAATTCAGACTCCCGCAAAGTAACCTTGAGCTTTTATGCAAGGAGTGGCTACGAACATCATACTCCCCAACACTGTCTGAATTTAGATCCTTCTATTCTGCTATCACATGCAAAGTGAGAATGAATATGCAAGCTTCTCTCCAAAGCAAAAATCAGTGTTACTTTCCTTGACAGTGGTAATGTTGTATAGAGGATCTTCAAGTAGTGTACACATTTTGGAATCAGAATCAAGCTTCAAGACATCACCATGTCTTCAACTTGAGTTGATATGAGTTATCCATTCCATGATTCCAGAGACACCACTAGGTCTGGCACCACTATTTCCTTACACTTATTGCTTTTACAAGCTGTATTCATTCCAAGGACACCTAGCTCACCAGAGCATCTTTGCTCTTCCCCTTTGTTTCTCTTCCAATACGAAGAACTCCCATTAACTCTAATGGAAGTCAAACCACGTGTGCACAGGACATAATAGACCTGTTAAGGCTACATGGCTGACCAACAGAAACAGAAATACATGTATGTAACTGAAGTTTTCTTACGTTCAGCAAAGGGCACCAAGTTTTAATTGAGACACTTCAACCTGTTACCCTTACTTTCTTATATCCACCTTTTCCCCCACCCCCTTTATGTATGGGGAAGACTCACTGTGCTTCCCTAAGCAAAACAAGAAATAGATCACATCAAGTTTGCTCCATAGACCAAAAGGTAAAAAAAAAAACAAAAACACAAAGGACAAACTGGTTCACAGTTAACTATAAATAAAAGTGCAGTAAGTGTTCAAGTAGAGTGTAGAGTTTAAGCAAGCTGTACAACCACATTTGGCATAGTCATCTTTTAAAGGCCCTGCGTGGGTCCCTCCCATTACTGACAGCAGGAGGAAGAGGCTGAACACTATTAGCTGGTGCTGGATTTACACGTCCTCGTCCATTGCCTCTCCCACTACCTGCATAAATGTGGCCGTGATTATACATGAATCCACTTGCTTCAGGTCCAGTTTGTAAACCATTTCCTAAAAAGACAGAAAAAAGGTTATTACAAGTTCCATGGACTGAAATCACTGCTCCCTTATGTAAGTTTAGCTACATGAAGTTTGCAGTAACCAGCAGACCCTGAGGACCTGAAGCATGGAACTTTGGGGTCCTTGGCACTGCAAGACCTCAAACCACAGGCTACCTTTCTTTCCCCTCCCAAACTACTTCTCCTCTGTCCCTCTTTCTTAGCTAAAGCAAAAAGGGTCACAGTAGTAGTTTTACAACACCAGGTACTGAGTCTGGACATCGTGTAGGCAGACCATAACTAAGATTCCCTCTCAGTTTATACCTGCTCAAGTCCTTGAAGCATTTTCTTAATGAAGCTTCTATGTTTAAATACAGCAAAAAAAAAATGATACAGACAAGTCAGATATTGGAATTTAGATTACTAACACTTCTGTTTTGGGGAGCTAACCTGGCAAGAAAGCCACAGTGACTAACAAGATTAAAGCCAATGTCTTGGGTAGTTTAAAAAAAGCAGAATTTCAAGTGCTGCAGAAACTCTTCAAAAGCATCAAAACAATTTAGGATTAGTCAAGTTCCCTTATGTGATACAGGCACCCTGAATATTCTAATCTCTTCCACTTCATGGGAAGAAGTCCTGAAAACAATGATCAGGAAATGTTCATGTTTACATGCTTGAGATTCAGGCCCCCGTTTGAGTGACTTTTTAGAGCCTAGCACACTTTTAACCAAAGAATGGAGAACCCTTAATAAGATAAATTTCTTTCTGTTCCCTTCAATCTTTTCACTTCTACAAAATGAAAAAAACTTACCCAGTGGCCCAAAAGTACAAGTACCCATACCACTTGATGCAGAAATATTATTCTGTTCACCTTGTGCCTTTGGAGAAACATTAAAAAGAAAAAAGACATGGGATCAGAGAGAGAAAATTCACATTTTTACAGAAAGGGGCTGATGTTTTCTTTCCTATGTTCTTACAGTGGCTCCACATGGAATTTATCTGCTACTTTTATTATTGGCTCATTTTTAGCTATATATCACTTTAAGCTCATTTTTCCAGGAGAGTCACATCTGATCATAGCCTAGTGTGAAGTATTCAGAACAAAGAGCACTTTATGCCAGAAGCCTCAGACAAGTTTAACATACCAGTTTGTTCTGCCCGACGTGTTCTGTGTTGGGCTCACTGTAGTTTGGCACTTCTGAGTATACCATGCAAAACCTGGGGAGAAATTAGGATTATGAGGAAGTTCTAAAGCCATTTTTTAACAGAGTTCTCAACTCCACAATACAAAGAGCATATGTTCTTGACACATCCCATCACCTAAAAGTAATTAATCCAGACCCCACTGTTCAGAGAATATCCATAGTTATTAAAAGGCTCTTTGATCCCTTTATACGCTTGTGGTGAGGCTGTCACATCATTCCTGGTGTGAAGTCAAGCAGAGGCAAGTATATCTTTACTCAAGGAGGTAAACTGGCCTAAGGAAAACAAAAGGTGATGAAAGGGCTCCCTTTGCCTCTCTTCCAGCTGCACAGTCTTGTCCAGCACCCACTCACAAGGTCACCTGAGGCACAGAGTCACCCAGCCTGCTCCCAGACTGGGATTGCATTACGTGTCTAGGGAAAAGTTAAGCACTCCCACATGCTCCCATGCTATGCAGTGCCCCATTAACAATAACAGCACAGAGGAGTCCAACACAGGCAATGAAAGTCAAGGCATCCTTTTCCACTCAAAGGGACCCTGGAGGAATAGGCCCATCAACTCACTACATGGAAATTATGGCAGAGGGGAAGAGAGATTTGAATCATTACACAGCTTGGACTGGTTAAGCAGAAGTGGAGCTCCCACCTGCTGCTGGGACACACAATCCAGATGAGGAACTTACATCACTCCAGCCTGCTGGAGAGTAAGCCAACCGGACGACATTTCTGAGGTGATGGATTTACACCAAATAAAATCTACAGGTTCTCTCGCACAAACTCCAGATGAATGCTGGGCATTTCTGAACCATACAAGAAGAGATGTGGCCACCCCAGAGCCCCACTTCCCTGGTGACTATAAGGTTTCCCACAGAACTTGGTGCAACTCTTCTGGTCAGAAAATGTTGCTATTTTTTCTGCTCAAGTATGTTACTCATGTTTGTTCTTAGTCAGGAGCTGTTGCCCCAGTCTGTGGGTAGTTTAAAGCAGGTTTAATGAGGCTTGTTTCTGCTTAGATATGATTCACTGGAGTTACCTTGGTCTTCCTTCTTTGCACTGCCTGTTTCTCAAGCATGATACATGTACACAAGGCTTCCACCAAAATGCTGTTGATCAAGCTGAGGCCCAGGTAAGTAATGCAGATTCAGTCCCTTGTCATTTACACATTTCCTCCTGCTAGGTAAAATCCAGACCTGTGCTAATAATGGGAGGCTACTTTTCTTTTTGTACGGTCCAGAAGGGGTTGGCATCTGGAAACTCGTATCAGGGTTGCTTTGTGCTGTACGTATCTATGACCGACCAACAACACACCTTTGCTGCCCTAACTTCCATTTACTAAGAGCCACCATATCTCATACTTACCGTGACACTCTGCTGAGAGGAGACAAAGTATGAACACACAATACTTACTCCCCAATTTTATGCAGCTCCCCTCCTCGTCCTGTATAAAGTGTCAGGCATCCTTTCCACAGAGACGCGTACCTGGCCAAAGAAAGGAGAAGTGAAGCGGTCTCTTAGTGAATGAGTTCACAGAGGAAGTGAAAGCATGCTGTCTTCCAGGAGTTAACAAGCATTACCCATCAGCATGAATGGACTAAAAAAATTCCCAGGGACACCAACACTAAAAGCTTATAGATCCCCGTGTACTACTTCTGGCAAAAGGTAGCAGCAGCTCAGCGGACTCCTCTGGCAATTACAGGAAAGCAGCCAATTATTTTGAGATTGGATGCTCTTTGGTTGGCTGGAGCAACCTTTATGACTGGTCCTGCAGAGGAAAGGCAGTTTGCCAAAAGCAGTATCTGTGTCACATTCAGTGACAACTCTCAGTTTTGCTTTCAGCAGGAGCCAGGAAGCATTACCTCTGTGCACTGGAGAACAGCTACCGCTACTGAAAGCAAATAACGGGAAGTGCTTACATTTTCAGTACAGGTCCTTATCAGACTGGAGTTTTTTAAAGGCAGAAGTTTGACCATCAAGTTCCAACTGATGTACAGAAACACAATGAAATAATATTCTGATTGCAGGAACATTCCCTTACAAGACAGTGTGAGTGCACTCTAGCCTTTATAGCCTTTATATGACTGAAATCTGAGTCATGCAAAACTTTCTGTGTAATTGTTCCTTTCACTGAGGGGCATCACACAGGTGTGGATAATAAGAAAAATACAGACCAGGAACTGGGCACAGTGCAAGGGAGCTAAAAGTGTCTTCTAGCAGAGGAATAGGGAGCCTCAGCAATTGCACTCTTGGGAGTGACAGATAATCTGGACAAGTCACCACTTCCTTATGCCCCAGGTCTATCTCTGGAACATAGATAACAAACCTTCCTCTTGCCCTTTGCCTTATCTGCTGGGACTGGGAGCCATCCGGCCGCACACAGGGCCTTGAATAGGCACCAGGGAGGAGTCAGGGTGGCAGGAGAGGACAGCACTGCCAATGATAACCTGCTCTGTACTTCAGCAGGAAAGCATAGGCACTATAACTGGAGATACTATCTCAGGAGTTTTCCACCCATAAGTAGGTTTAATGTTCTTCACTTCATAGTGCTACCTTGCACTTTAAAGATTCCCCCAATGCTTAACCTTTAATAACCTGCTAGTTGGGCAGTTTTGTGGCAGAGTGCAGAGGAAAAGAGCTACCAAATAATAAACGTAAGTCAAACATACATTTACCGGGACAACACCCAGCAAATTATGTGACTAACAACCTCAAGCACAAAGTTATTCCATGTATGCAAGCACTTGTTTTTGTCTCAAAAAGAGCTGGCCATAAAGCACTTAACTCCAGCACTAACTTAAAATTTAGAAATATTGACTACAACAGCTTCCTGTAAAAAGGTTAATCAGCCAGTGATAAAATTAAGCAACAGTGTCTGCTTTTGAAGAGGAATGCATCTGCAGCTTGAGAAAAGGGAAAAAAAAAAGAGAGAGAAAAAAGGAAAAGGGCACATTTACACATGGGGCCTGGATAAGCTTTTCTGCTTGTAACAGTGGGCATCCTGCACTGAAGAGTCAGATTAGCCTACAGAGCTGAAATTTACCTGCCTTGCAATAGCAACATCACTCACTCGATCCTATTTAAGTACAAAATTGTGTTTGGAGCACTCTGCATACCAGCATGAGGGCATTTTCCTGAAGATGAGAGCCAAACCAGAATGTATTTAGCTTTTACCATTTCACCCCCTACACAGTCCTAAGGGAACATGCAATTCATGTAAATGAAGGCATGACTTTGCCACCCCCTAGAAATCGTGCTGTCAGCTCACATTTAATTCATACAGGCCAAACTTACTTTTTTACATTAAAGGATGCCATGACTCTCCCATTGTTGCACAGAAACGCCAGAGCAGTTACAGTAAGCCAGTCACAGGGCACAGTACAGTAACACTGCTGAACAGCATCGCTCTTAATTTGTTTCAATGTCATCTACACACAGGGCTTTGTGCTGGCCCAGAGCTCTGGTTTAGTTCAACCCACCCCTGTGCTCCACGTGCTCTCCACGCAAGCAGCCGTCCCCAGAACCACCTCTGCTGAGGAGTCAGCCCATTTCGTGTAAAAGGACATTTGCATAGGAGGAAGCAGCTGTAGTTTTGGTGGCAAGGGTCATACAATTTCAGGCCACAGCCAAGAATTACACTTGAAAGAACAACTAAAGAGCAGCTCAGTTAGCAGACTCACTGAGTAACCTTTCACCTGCTTTTTCATAAAAACAAATTAAAAGGACCTTACAGACACTGTGGTTCCACCATCTCCCAGAGTGCTGTAGGCCAAACGATCAGTGTAATGGATTTCTAAGTGTAACCTAACTGACATGAAGAACTCAAATGAAAGTGACTATCATTTTGCTACTGACAGTTTAAGTGACATGGAAAAGGATTTTCAGATTGACTGTAGTATTCTTTCTCACAGCTAAAAAATGTACGTTTGGGGGGGTATTGTTTTTTGGTTGGTTTTGTTTTTAAATTAAATCACCTCTGAGAAATTATTTGCACCAAACTAATCATCTACAGTGTAGCCTTAGCAGGAATTTCTACAGTGAAAAGGTTGTTCTCTGCCTGCCATTTTCATTAAACTCATTGCAATGAAAAGCAACTTTTTTGCATGGGAGATGTAATCATCCCCTCCTTTCATTAAGGAGCTGACTGCTGGAGTAAAGAACTGGCTGTGAAAAAAAGAACATGCTTTTGACTTCCCCTCCTTGATTTACAGACCAGGACTGACTGTTGCACTTCCCCCGCCCCAGAAATCTTTTCCTAAGGAGCTTTTTTTAAAGCCAAACAAAGTCTCTTTGCCACCACCACCTCCTTACAAATCCAAGCCCCTCCTAGCCTATATGCTCACGCTAGGCATGTTCTGGCCTGGAAGAAGGTGGGTTTAATTTGGCGAGTGACCTCGGGGCGCTGCCTCGGTAACAGGGAGCCGGTCCGAGCGGGGCGGGCCGTGCCCCCCGTGCCCCGGGAAGGCGGCCGAGCCGCCCGCAGCCCCGCGGGGGGACAAAGGGCTGCGCGGCCCGGCGGGCGGGGGTGGCCCCGTACGCACCCTTTGGTCAGGCGGAGGATGTCCCCCGGCTGGATGAGGCCGCCGATCTCGTCCCACACGCAGATGGTGATGCTGCCCGTCTTGTCCGCCACCTTGCAGGACCTCACCTCGTGCCCGTCCTTCGTCTTGGTGACTCGCCCTGCGGGGAGAAGCGCGGCTCAGGGGGGGACACGGCGCCGCCGGCCCCCCCGCCCGCCGTGACACGCCTGGGCGGCCCGGGGGTGGGGCGTGCCGGGCGCCACTTACCGATCTCCAGCACAATAAAGATGACATTTAAGTTTTTCAGTCCGGGTTTTATGTCTTTTATGAGGAAATACGTGTCGCTCGCCGCGCTCATGCTGTGGCCGGCGCGAGGGTGAGGGCTAGCGGGGCGGGCCGAGCCCGCATCCCGCAGGGGAGCGGCGGCAGCGCGGGGCCGGGCAGGGGGGCACCGGCGACCCTCACAGGGGACGGGGACACGAGCACCGAGGGGCTGCGCGGTGACTGTGCGGCACGCCCGACCCCCACCGCTCCCTCTACACACCGACACCACCAGCACAGACACCAACACCCCTCCCACTCCCGCCGGCACTGAGGAGCACACGTGCGCCTCGCTCCCTTTTATACCGGCCGGGCGCGACCACACCGGGCGCCGGGCGGGGGCCACTGCGGCGAATGGAACCGTCCGGGGCACGCGGAGCGCCGGGAATGGGTAACGGGCGGGCACGAGCCGGCGCCGCGCGCTGATTGGGCCGCGCGCCGCCGCCATCTTCTCCCTCACGGGGCGCTGCCGCCCAGTTCGGCTCTTCGCCTGCCTGCCCTCAGAGCGCCCTCAGAGCGCCCTGCCTGCCCTCAGAGCGCCCTCCCTGACCTCACCCCCTCGCTCACCCACTGCCTGCCCTCCGGGGAGCATCCCCGCGGCGCCCCGACCGCGCCCGCTGCGGCAGGGGGGAGTTGAGCGGTTCGCTACAAGTCCGCGCCATTTTAAGCCCCGGCAGTGACAGCGAGAGGGGCCTCGTCACGGACGTCTCCTGGAGGGCGATTTCCCAGCGGTTCCCGTCCTTCTTAACTGAGAAAAAAATTAAAATATTTATGAGTTATTTGTTGTTGTTCCGAGGAAGTCTGGTGTTGGTCTCCCCCAAGCAGAACAGGCTGTGGGAGGGCTGTGGTACCTCGGGACTTGGCAGGGCTGCACCATCTCATTCTGCTCCTGGGACCCAGTGCCACATTATTCTGTTCCTAGGACCAAATCTCAGGGGATGTAGGGAAAGTCTGGGTGTTATGCAGTGCCACGCTTTAAATTTTTCTGTGCTAAAAACGTGAGCTTAAATCCTGATGGGCACTAAAAAGGCTGTATAAAGTATCCTGAACTCTGCCAGCAGCCTCCTGAGGAGACATGTAACTCTCTTGAGCGAGGCAATAGGCAGGGTAAAACATGAGGTGGAAAGCCATCAAGGCCCCCGCAGCCTTGTTATATCCATGGCAAGGAGGGTCCCGAGTTAAGTCGCTCCCTGCCACAGAATAGCCCAAAGACGTGCAGATGGTTCTGTAATTCAGCTCTCACCCCTTAGGAAAAGTAGCAGAGCTGTCTATGTGCACTCTGCTTCTGCTTTTCAGAGCCAAACTTAGCTAGCTGGGCTTTCCCTTTCTGTAAGCAGAAATCCATAGATGACAAGCAGTTGTGAAATGCCTGGCCATGCGTTCCGCCACGCTGGAGCTCTGGCCCAACAAATGTTTTGCAATGTTTCTCTGTAGGCAGTGGAGCAGCTTTTCTGGGTGCCTCTCGGGGCTCAGAATAAAACACACTGATTGCAGGAATCTGAAAGGAAGGCAACATGAGCCACAGGAG
Organism: Platyrinchus mystaceus; assembly: GCA_035041135.1. NCBI lineage: Eukaryota > Metazoa > Chordata > Aves > Passeriformes > Tyrannidae > Platyrinchus > Platyrinchus mystaceus. The sequence goes on from JAWWLV010000183.1 coordinate 31,239,220, forward strand.
AGTTTGCTTGAAGCCCCCAAGAGTTTAAACCACTTCTATCTCAAATCCTTGAGTCAGTGCAGATGGGGGGATGATGGACTCCCTTGAGGGCCTATCTCCTGGCTGGCTTTATAGCCTTAATCTGGTAACACTAAAACTTTCAGTGATCAACTGTATTTCAGTACATTAATGCCTTTAATTTAGTCACGTGGGAAGGAATTCCAACCAGACTCGAGCAGTGACAGTGTCCCTGGCAAAGGTTGGACAAAAATACTTTAATCTTTAGAACCGGTAAAATTTTTCCATACGTACGTGGTTTTTCTGCCTTCATTTCTATGTTTTGTCTGGCCCAATTATTCAGAGACATTGGGAAAGAATAACTTTGTATCCTGTGTTCTCAGCACAGTAGGATCCTGTAGGATCACAGTAGGATCACTCACTAGACTTTCCCAAAACAACACCTGATTCTTGATACTAAAATGTCTAGTATATAGCCACTATATATATCCACTAGTATATCCCCCTTATTTAGCCACAGGCTATATTCAGCTCTGCCTCATGGAGAACAACCCTATGGAAAACCTCCACAACCAGTCCCAGCTCTTGCATTCTGAGTTAGTAGGAGAAGAGAAAAAAAAGAAGGTGGATCCTACTGCAAATCTCATGGGAGACTTGAGGAGAACCCTTCATTTTGCAAGAAAAAAAAAAAAGTCAAGAAAAGAATATTCACCTTATGGCAAGCCTCAGGCGGAGGAAGTCATGAGGGTGGTTAGCTCAAAAGCAAAAAGAAACACTAAAAAACACTTCACCAAGGACACACTTCTAGTCACGTGTCACTGATAAGATGCTTTCAGGTGAACATCTGTCCAGGAAGGCAAGTGCCAGTGTAACAGAGCAGCTCGAGATGTGCAAAGGACACCAGATCTGGCCTTCCAAGCCACCTCACAGTCAGTATACCTGCAAATGCTGCCCCAGGCCTGCAGCAGGGAGCACAGGGGCTGACAGTGAGCACAGAAGGAGGTGGATTTATTTTGTACTATGGTTAATTTTAAAGCTGGTAGGAAGAGGTTTAAATTAGAAATGATGATACAGCAGGGCCCAAGCAATGTAGGGGAGTTAAGAGCACTCTGACAGCTCCCTGGCATGGTTGATCAAGGAGCTAATAAGCAAGGGTGCTCACCTGGACCTCATACTTAGAATCAAGGAAGAACTGGTTGGGGACATGAAGGCAGGGTCAGCATTGGGTGTAGTGACCGTGAGATGGTGGAGTTTGGGATCCTAAGACAGGAGAGTGGCACAAAAGGCAGGACCACAACTCTGGTTTCGAACAGCAGACTTTGACCAAGGAATCTGTTTGTTAAATGGTCCTGGAGACCATAGGGGTCCAGAAAAGATGCCTGGCTTTCAAAGATCACCTCTTCTGAGCACTGGGAAGGTCCATCCCAAGCACAGGCAACAGACAGGAGGCAGACTCTTTTCAGTAGTGCTCCCTGACAGGATAAGAAGCACAAATGAAAACACATCAGATTCCACCTGAACACAAAAAAATTCCATTTTTTTTTCACTTTGAGAGTGCCCAAAAATGAGCCAGTTGCCCAGAGAGGTTGTGGAGTCTTCCTGCGTGGAGATACTCAAAACCCAACTGGAGACCATCCTTGGCAACCTGTGCTAGCTTACCAGCCAATTTTTTGATTCTGTGATTCTGTGAAATATTTCCTGTTTTCTCAAATGCAAAAAGAGACACAGAGCTCCAGGAAGCTTGATGTGTGTAGTAGGAAGGCAAGGTCACAAACTCCCCTCTGTAAGGGGCTGGGACTGTGCTGGGAAGACAGAGCTGGTCATCTTCTCTCTTACAAATTCCTTCCAGATTCATTTAAGACAATGTTTACAGTATCTGTTCCACCACTGATGAACAATTTTGCTCTGTTTGTTTCACAAAGAGGCACTTAAAATCTTGCTCATATTTTTTTAATCATTCCAATTGCCAACCTCTGAGAGTGCCCTTGGTATTATCCAGCAGTGATTAAATGATTCCTGTTTGCTGTGAAGGTGACCTGCAAAGCAAAACAGTTTTCCCCATCCTGCTTCTTTATAATGTATAAGGTTTTTTTCCTGCTTCGTTTTTAACCTCAGAACCATAAGGCTATCAAGGTGCAGCTGTGGGTGATAGGAGCACCAGCTTTCTGACCTTGCTGGGGGTATAGTCAGTCTTACACAAAAAAATGGCTTTGATGCAGGTCTATCTTCAGCCCCAAGACCTTCCAGCAGACTCACAAATACCCTATAGCAATGGCTAGGCATGAAAAAGAAGCCCGGAAGCCAGGACAGCAATATGAAATGCAAAGAGAAGAGAGAGGTATGTTGTCAGCATCTAGGGTTCCTGGTCTTAAAAAAATTGTTGATGAGCACTGACTGCATGAATGGGTCTCACAGAGAGCACCAGAACTTTGCTTGTGCAGTTCATGGGAGTAACAGGGAGCATGTCCAATAAACTGTGACTGCAGCCAAAGCAGGAGCCTTTCCATCTCTGAGGGAGATGAATGTCTGTGTACCACTCAGTCAGTGTCTTACCACACAAGCCAAATTTAGCCCACAATGAATGTCTACTGCAAGGGTTCCACTGATGAAGTTAAAATAATTTCCAAGTTCATTTGCTTGCTGCAGAACATTTTTCTTCTGTGTGAAAGATGCAAGTGTTCCTAGGCGAAGATCCACAGGGAGGTTTCATTCCAAAGCAAAATCAGGGTTGAGTTGTTAAAAGAGTTCTCAGCAGTTGCAAGCCTGGCAGAAGTCCCATGCATCTCAACAGGGCTGCGATTTCACCCTCTGGCTCTAATGGACTTATGCCAGCAGAGACATTGGTCCAAACTCCCTATTTCTGTCAGTTCCTCTGTATTCAGTGCTAGTGAAGTCCCAAAGTAGATCTTCCCACAAGAAATCTGCCAGCAAGAGCAAAAGCTAATGTGCAATATTTTATTGTACACAGAGATTAAAAATGTACAGAAGCCTGCAAATGCCACCTTTAACCAAGCCTTACCAGGCCATTACCATATGTCTGACAAGCTCCTAAATTAAGCTACAGGTTCAGTCAGCTGTTTTTTAACTGATGACACTTCAGCTCCCTAATGGCACTTCAGTGCTTGTTTAACAAGCTGGCAGCCAGTCTGGTAGTCTGGAGACCCTAGAAGATAGTGGTTTGGTGTCTTCAGCATCTCTTGAGCACACCATATTCAGCCTCAGGGAAATATGGATGACTCCTGGGAAAGCCACACAGGTTTGAGAGGAACTTCATGCAGAAGTCAGTGGGACAGATGCAGTAGGGAACCCCCCACTCTGCTGGTGTCCTGTCCTGGCTCAGGAACACAGATCCAAGCTGCCTGCTTCCCCCCTGCCTCAGGTCAATGTACCTACAAGGTGCCTGAAGCAGGAAGGACTGCAAGGCGTCTGCTGCCAGGATCTCAGGCAGGTCTGTCTGCCTCCCCACCTGTTAGCTAAGAAAGCTGAATGAGTACTAGGGCACTGTAAATACCGTGGGGGGGGAGGGGGGGAAGCAAGCAAGTAAAGTAAACAATCAGAATGTGCAGGACTCTTATTCTTTCCAGAGGAGCCACATACATGTCCTGCAGCACTAATGCAGCCTTTTCTTCCTGGGCTTCCCACATTTTAGCAGATGTTTTCATCTGAGAACACAGTCCTGCAAGGTGTTCATGGAAGTTCTTCACTTCTCTCTTTTGATGAATCCCACACACATCAGCCAGATGACTTATATGGAATCCCAGATGTGGGGTAGTTCTAAGGTAATTTTCCTGCTCAGCTGTAAATCTGGGCTTGGAATTTGGATCTAACTTTGAGAGAGGAATTTGGGTCTAACTTTGCCCCATCCACATGGAGAGCATAGGAGCTAATGCCTCCTTGTCTTTTCCTGTGCACAAGTCTCAAATATTTGAGGGCTTAAAGCCCACTACCACTCAACAATTGCCATTTCTTGGGTCTCTAGCGAGTGCTGTAACAAAAAACCAGACCTCTCAGCCTTGCTCCTTCATCAAACTGATCTTTACTTAAAAAGTTTAGCAAGTGCAGATGGGGGGATTAACAGTTTCCCTCTGCAACTGCGCCAGAACAACCCCCACTCTTCACAGGGACTCCAGTAACAGTCACCTAAACCAGTTCAGTAACTCCTGCTCACACAGGGAAAACAGATACCAGCTTTATGCAAACAAAAACGTGAAGTGATCCCTTAAACTAGCCCCGTTGCCATGGTTGGTTGGCTGATGCCAGAGACAAACGCTTCCAGTCAGAGGACTAAGGCAGTTCCAGTGGTAAACCGAGCTCTGCACAGACCTCTGCCTTCCCCAGTGAGCTGAGTCACTTGTTTCACTCACATGTGACTCTGCACAGGGCAGCTGGCACTAGGGAGTTGTCTGAAGTGGCTCAGAAACCCTTCAAATACCAGCAAGGCCAGCCCTTTCCTATCAGTTTTAGCTGGGGGAGGCAACATTTTAAAAGGCTTTGCTTTCAAATGCCTTCTCCATTTGCCAGCCCCGTCTCTGTCAGGAGTGATTCCTGCAGGCTAATCCACGAGCTTGTCCCCTGGCACCCCTGTGGCAGCAGCACATTCCCTAGGAGATGAGAAGGATCTCATAACTCCTTCCACTGCAGGAAGGGTTTTGCTTCTCACCTTCTCTTTAGTGCCTGGAGGAGGTATGCAGACATACCACATCACCCTGTCTGCTGCCTGGCTCCACAGAGGCTAATGGCCTGGAAGTTCAGTGTTGGTCTTGCATCATCTGATGCTGACCTTCAAAAGAAAAATAGGGGATTTATGTCCAGGAAGGAGGCTTTGAAAATTTAATTTGGTTTGGATTTACTTTTTGTAATAGGGATTTGTGTTTCTTTTCTATATTCCCCCCCCTTTTTTTTTCCCCTGTGGCAGTGTCTGCTTTTTCCTGAAAGTTTGTTGGTGGTCTTAACAGTATGGACTTCTACCTCTCTCAAATCTTAATAAGAAATAGGGTGTGTTAAGGATGGAAAAAACCCCTGTCTTCCCACAGATGAGTTCCCTAGGCAAAAGAACCAGGTTTTGTCCACACTGCCACAGAGCTGGATGAAGATGCGATGAGCCCCACCCTGCTCAGGGCCATCACCAGCCCTCCTCCCCGGGCTCCCAGGCAGTGCTCCATGTGTGACCACTGCATTCCTGTTTGGCAGACAGCGAGCCTGCCATTCTGCTAACAAATCAAAAGCAGCTACAGCACCTGGTGGAAAAGTGGGGGTGCAGAGATGAGTAACTGTGGGAATATTAGCCCTGCCCTCCGTGCTGTGCAAACAACACTGCCGTGCTGCCGGTGATGTGGCTTGTAGCTGGCAGGCACCAGGCACGGAGCAAGCTCCTGTCTGCAGAAGAGCATGTAGACACAGTCTCAGTTGTTTAGCTCTGTGTTAACAGTGAAAAACAAATCCTAAGTGGACTAAACAAATCTCATCGTGGCAAAGTGCTTCATAAATTACTAATTCAGCCTCTGGCAGACTAATAGGGAATAAAGCTGTTTACCTCAGAGTATGACACATTTTTCTTTCTTGCCTTCTCCCTGTGGCACCTGTAGATAGATTCTGATGTACAAAGCTTTGTGTCAGTGACTAACGAGTACCTAACAGTTGCTGCAGATTTCCATAGGCTGCACATTATCACTGCTATTTAAGACATCAGGAAAGAACCCAAGAATCATCCACCTGGGCCAAAAAAGGGTCAGCAGATAAAAAACCTGTTCTTTCAGAACATCAAACCTGACGATGAAGCACATTTCAAGTGCCACTGGCAACAAGAAGAGGTTTTGTACCACAGATTTTGCATTTTCACTTCCATTTTCTGACCATATATAACAACAACATGCCTGCTCAGATGGGATAACAAAGGAAATTGTTCCTTCTGAAAGCCATGAATTTATTTGAAATCAGATGGGTACTCCAAGTCATCCTGTGGGATAAGCACCTCTGTGAAGGTACCAAATTGTAGTTTGGGGTATTTTAAAACAAGAATTTAAAAAGCCTTACTGACAGTGATGACATGTTTTTAGGAACCATTTTACTGCATCCTGTGTTGTTGCCTGGTGTAGCGTTAGGGTGTGTGGGAGGGAATGGAAAAATAAACGGAGTACAGTGAAAGCTTCCTAGGGCTTCCCAGCTCTTGGACTTGCTGATAACAGACAGTTCAGGAACACATGTTCCCAGATATTCCCGAATAATCCAGGCAGGGCAGGGCAGAATAGCACCATGCAGCCAATGAGTTAGTGGGAAGCAGGCACTGCACATTGAATTCAGACACAACCAGAAGGCTCGGAGGGCAGTGCGGCCGGGTGGCCTGGGCATTGCACAAACCAGGACAGAGCCAGCCAGCTCCTTCTGATCCCACAGCAACTCCAGGCACACAAGCTGTGCAACAGGCTCAGGTTACCAGCCCACGTCACCAGCCTCAGACCAGCTGGGTGATCATTCCCTCCCGGCATCCTCTGCCTACTCACAGGTTAACCTTTAGAGGCCTGATTTAGGTCTCCAGGAGCTCCTCCGGGAAGGCAGTGCCAGTGGAGAAGGCACCACGTGCTCAAAGAGGATTTTACCCAGGCTCAAAAAAACCCCAACAAAAAACCACACAAAACAATCTCTATCCAATGTCTCAGTGAATGCAGCTTCATTTTAGGAAAGAGGAGCGTGATTCCTCACAACTGGGGAGACGGTTATCCCAAGGCTTCAGATGCTTTCATTGCTTTTATCTAAAGGGGTTTGCCAACTGGGTGCAGTATTGTAAAACTAGTGCTACCATGTAATCACTATTGTTTCTGTTCTGCTGGTTCCCCTTGACTGATAAAAGGTTTTAATAAAAGTACAATATCAGGTAATGTCTTCACATTGTGTAGCAAGTCACTCCATTTCCTTCCTGTTAGTATTAGATATATGCAAAGTAGAGCTAAACATTTGGTTCTTGTATGGACTAACTTTTTTGTGTGTTTTTTACCATGAAGACACTGGTGCTGCCAAGAATATTTCTTGTTGAGGTTATATTTAAAGCTTTTTGAAGGTTTGTCTTTGCTGCACAGTGATATTAGATAATACCTAATAAATATATATTTTCCACAAAACGGTAATTAATTATTGGAATTAAGCTTAACAAGCAAATGTAAATAAAAAGTCATTTAGCTGGAAGACCAAAAACTCCTCCTGGTTATTTAGTTTGCAGTTGTATTATCTACTGATGCTATAGTTTCATTAAGTTCTCCAGGCAAGCTAGACTACACTGAAATCTTAGCACACAAGAAAATTACTTTGTATTACAGATATTTCATTACTGATGAAATGAATAGTATCTTATACCTGTTTAGCATCTTCCATTGGATAGAATCCAAGCATGTTGTCAATGGTACATTAATGTAACATCTTGAAATGATTGTAAATTAATGGATATTTTATGTGGTTAACAGATGAGGAGATATTAAGGCAAGTGGGTACCTTCTCAGTTTGGGACTTGATAGATTTGGGAGTAAAATCTCCATTTCCCCAATTGTGTTGCAGTGTCTGCTATTTCTTTCCAAAGGAAGCAAACAGCAAACTCTCAAAATGATCTCACCACTGACAGGAGTAGGAGTAGTACTTCATTCCCTGATGCAAAATATTTTCCTGTGATATCCTCAGTGCATTTTACAGGTCTGGGTAAAGTCAATCTGCCTCTCCCTCCCACAGGAACTCATACACAGAATCTGACTGAGAAAGTACTTACTGGGACATCTGCGTGTCCACAGGAAGCCTCCTATTTAGTCCAGTTTGCTTACTTCCCATAGGATCATTAGGAGGCACATCATCTGCTCATTGTCATTTAGTCATCACTCTCTTATGACTGAGCTTCAGCTGCAGTGATGCAGAATTAAGAGACATGAGCACCTCGATAACATGGTTCACTAACCCTGTAAGTAAGTTAGATCCTGATTATCATCATATGCCATGTAAAAGAAGGTACATAATGAAACACATCATGAATGTTTTTGTACAGATTTTCCATATTCAGGCTCCTTTCTATCTCATGATATAACAAGAGTTTTTAAAGCGTTCATTTAAGCCAGGCTTTAACCAGATGTTAATTTTAGAAGCTGGATGGTACCTTTCTGGTTTCGAAAGCCAGCCTTATATTGGAACCACAACAAAACTCTGAAATGGACACATTATATTAAGAAAACTCCCCATGACATTTGTCAGTCTAGATGCCATGGTGAAATCATGGCCAGAGAGGTGAATCTGACCATCCCTGCCCCTCTGCAATGCACAGGGACTATCAGGCAATATTTTTGAGATCTAGGGATTTGTTTAGTCTGTCAGAAACCTTCTCAGCACAGCCCCTGCCATGACTGCTCACCCTCAGGAAACCCAGCTGAATTTCCAGCAGTGGGAGCCACTCCTGCAGTTCCCCTCAGCCTTCTCTGAAGCCTGCTGAGCAAGGGAGCTCCCTCCTGATGGCCTTTCTGCACACCTGTGGAACCACGGCGTCATTTCCTTCCCTGTTGTTTAATTTTCCAAAATGCGTCTGTGCCAACACAACTGGGTTGCTTTTCCAGCCAGATAAGAAGAAATGGCTTTTCCTACTGCAGTGTGTTCACTTCCCTAGAGTTGGCAACTGTGACATTTACATACCTTTCTGCAAATCAATGTTACTGTATTTCTGAGCACGAATATCATTAAATCCTGAAGAAGGTTTAAAAACCCCAACCAACCACTGTTGTATTAGCCATTCCAGGTTTTCTCTCTGATCAAATTTTTATCCTCCACCTCTGCATTCACTGAGTCAGGTGGTCACTACCCCAGAGAACACATATCTCAACTTTGCAGCTCTCCTTAATTAGCAGGTAGCAGAGCAACACATAATTAGCAATAATTGTTGTCTGTTTTCAGCCAAATGATGCACCTGTGGAGGGTGCAGAGAACTCACGTGGAGCATATGTCACACAAGCCACTCCATGCTGGCATTACGACAATGCGGGCTCTTCCTGGGAGAGCTCCTCAGGTACAGGTTACCCAACTTCTCGGCAGAGAGAAGTGTAAGGCACTCGGATCATCATTTTGATAGCCACCCTCTGATTTCATGGGGTGGATTTGGCGTGGTGTGCAAATCGCAGACCAGCTTAAGAGCTTTATAAAAAGCCCCAGGCTTTGTATCAACCATCACTCGCCTCATCCCAGTAGCAACAGTTGTAACAGTGTCAGGAACTCCATTGCTAAGTCCAGCAACTGAAGTCAGCAGTGGTGGCTGGTGCAAAACGCTTGCTTTCTTTCATGTCAAGACCTAAGAGTGGGAAATACTAATTTTTACCAAAGCATGAGTAAAGATATGGCAAAACAGTTTCAGGTCTGTGGGAATTTAATCAGACTGCTTCAGTCTGTTAAATGGAATAAATAATAAAAAAAAAACCAAACACCAAAACAAAACCAACAACAACAACAACAACAAAAAACCAACCAAACAAAAAACCAAACAACAAAAAACCCAAAACAACAAAACAACAGTTGATTTTGGTTCAGCTTGGCATTAACAGGTTCCTACCAAAGTTGCTTGGGTACTTCATGGGAACTACAGTTAAATTATTTCATGCCCCCATTCGCCTACATGGACCATGTTCCCCCATTTAATTTTCCATTCCACTGTCCCCCCTTACCAGAGACAGGGCCTCATGTGGTTTCCTTGGCCAGGACATAGCACAGGAGTTGCTGCCCTGCTGGAAGTCTCAGTCACGGAGGAGAATCGAGAACATGGGGTATCCAAGCTGCCAGTTCCCATGGACACTGCCACAGCCTCAGCATTGCAGAGTCATGATCTTTTTCAGCAAGGAAAATGACTGTCTTTGTTCCTCCCTTGGGAGAAAATAAGTGTCAAAGCACCAGAGATTGCCATGGGACAAAATTTGTTGTTAGCAACCCTCCTGCCACAAGCCCCGAGCTTCTCAGCGTTGTCCAGAGAAGGTCAGCAAGGCATGAAGGCTGCTCTGCATGCGCCCTGCCAGCAGTGAAAGGGACAGGCATCAGCAACAACCAGGAAAGTGGGGTGAAAACAAAACCCCAAAACACACTGAATGACAGAACACCGTCAGTGAAGCTTCCCTGGGCTTCCTTATCAGGAATGACAGTTTTGCATGAATGCTGCCAGCCTCTGCACTGCACTGCACTGTCTCTCCCCCATTACACAGCTGTGCTAGATGGACCAGCACGCATCTGAAGCCAGCAACCAAAGGGTTCATTTGGCCTGGGAGGTATCACTCATTTGAAGAATCAGTCACTAGACACCAGGTAGTTTCCACAACTGGTGATGAAATCAATTTGGACATCCAAAGGGCAGTTCTCTTGCCAGGTTGCAGGAGCTCCTGACAGCCAGCCCTCCCAGCCCTCCTGCATCCTGCTGTTGCCATGGCAGCATGCAGGATGTGTGCCTTAGTGCTTATTAGGCTCCAAGAAGCATTTCCCTTGTGAATTGGGCTGCACAATCACAGGCACAGAACTGTTAAGCCATCATGGTATGAAAATTAGCAAGGGCCACAATTACCTGAAACTCAAAAAGCTGGAAAAGCACTTGCTGTCTTTGTGCATTGGCTGTCCCTATTTAAGGCTTTATCTCTTGACTTCCAAAACACTCAAATAAGCAGTGCCTGCTACTTGGGGACAGCAGGTAAACAGACATCCTTTTTGTTTGACAAAGAAGCCCTCCTCCCTTTCCTTTCCTGTTTCAGTAATTCATTTAATATTTACCCCACATGCAGTGTTTATTCTACAGTTAGAAGAGAAAATCATCTGCTGTGGCTGTGCTAGTGAACCACTGGAATTGCCAGCAGCAAATGTAAACTCCAGTGTGACCTCCTGGGTCCCTAAAGCCCAATGTCCTCAATTGTATCCTGCTGTTTTAGTTTTTTAGGATTCCACAGATGCCAAATGTAATCTTAGTTTACATTAAGTACAGGCAGGTCAAAGACACTCCACTGAAGCCAAGAGAACTACTTACATAAGTAAGGCCTACTTGTAGAAAAAAGGATTGCTGGTAGAAATAGGGATTAAAAGACTGTAAGTCTCTCTTTTGCTGTATCAGGTCTTGAGTATGTAAACTAGCCACTGGAGCTGAAAGACTCTCAGGATGACGTTGCCTGGAGATCACAGCCCCACCTACATTCCCCCAAGATTAGGCTTGGGGCTTTTGAAGTTTTTGCCATTTTGGAGGACACCCAAGTCTAATTACAGCAGGGACTGGGTGCTGCCAAAAGCACAGAAGCTGCTGAAAATGTCTTCATCTTCTAGTATTGCAAAAGTGGCTTGGTGAAGCTGAGCAGTCGGTCCAGGCTCCAGTGAAGCTGAGCAGTTGGTCCAAGCTCTGGCTCCCAGCAGAGGGGAATATTACGGAGTGACGCAGTGACAGGTAGTGACAAAGCACACATAGCAGTGACCATTTCGGGGCTGTCACAACACCCTGCACTAGGACAAAGTGTGCACTAGCTGGCTGGCACAAGAGTTTTCCAAAGCACAGGAGGGGTGCATCCTTTGACAAGGTCACTAACAGATGCAGGGGGACCCAGTCTGTTAAATCTGAGGCATTTCCAGCAAAGGGAGAACACTAATGTTGAGTCATGTCACATGGCCATTACTTTGGACCAATGGCTTGGCTACAGCCTGGGATGCTGCCCTGCCTCCTGCTAGTTGGGGCACAGGAAGTTTTGCCCAGACCACAGCCTGAGAGCGTGAGATGAAATGGCTCTGGTCTCTCTCCTAATTTCATCTACAAGCAAGTCTGCCTTTTACAACACATCAATCACCAGTGAACTCAGTGGTCCTCTGTGGTGGCTCCAGCTCTGTCACACCCTCTGTAAGGGTGGACATCAGAGCAGTGGTGTCCTTGCAGCACAGGGGCTGCTGCTGGTTGGGACTGCCCTGCCCGCGTTGCCTTGGTACCTGTTTCTCTCTGGCCGTGCACAATGCACAGCTCCCAGGGAGGACCTGCAGCCTGGTAAAACCTGCTGTGCTGGCAGGAGCCACAGCCTCTGTGGGGTGGGTAGGGGCAACGAGGAGAAGGTCCACACAGGGATAAAGCAGAGCCTTTTCCTAGGAGCCTCCAGCAACAGCAGCATTTCAAACCCCCACATATGTGCAAACTGATATTTCAGTGCCTGCAGGTTGCTATGGACAACCAAAGATTTCTAAACTGCCTTACAGAGCAGAGCCCCAGCACACTGTACACTGCAGTAACACTTGGCATTTCTATTACCAAGAGCCACATGTTAGAAAGTAAGAAATACTGTCATCACTTTGCAACTTTAAGATATGGAAAGTATGATCACTCTTAGGTGAAACCGATCCCCCACCCACTGAAATGCTCTAGTACCTGAAATCACCTCCTCTAACATGAAGCCCCTTCAGGAACATACACAGTGTCAGGGACTGAAGCACAGGCAAACTGTTTGGAAAAAAATCACTGGGATAAGAAGAACAGGTTCTAGAGAATGATAGGGGCATTAATGGGAGGAAAGATCTGTGAAGGCAAGTTTCCCCATGCCTGTAACCCTGGCTGCAGAAAAACTGCAGGTCTATTTAGAGACTGCATGCACAGCAGTGCACACCTGATCCACAGGTGGGATCACTCCTTGCAAAGAGCCCCCCATGGCATGGGTCAAGGCTGCAGCTGGTCAAGGCTTGTGTTCCCTGGCCCTCCCTTCCCTTGGAAAGCAGAGGCACAGCAGGGCTACTCTTACATGACTGTACACAGAGCAAGTGACGTTTCCAAAGGCATACATAGAGCCATGATGAGAAAGCAAGGGACAGGGTGCAGAGCCTCTAAGACCCCCAGCCAGCCAGCTGGCATCTGCCATCCTCATCTCGTATAGCTTCAGAAATAAAAAAAAAACCCACACACCCAAGTTCTTTTTCTGGATCTATCTCATGAACATTAACATGGCGTTACTAATGCTGTGCCTTCTGGATGCAGGGGTACTGTTACCTGCAGCAACAGTAGGGGAAACGAGGTAAAGCGAAATGAAGTGACCTACTAACATCAGGCAAGAGGTCTGTGGCAGAGCTATGGCAGACTTAGGTTGCCAGAGCCTGCTGGCAGCACTGCAGTTTCTATCAGGACCAAGACTACTATGACAGGTAGTATCATTACTCCCATTTTAAGATGGCGAAATTGCCTGTACAATCTGCAGTTACAGAAATTCCACCCCCATTTCTCTTGCCTTAAGCACAGAAATACACTTTCATTTGCTCTAAAATGAAAACTATGATACAAAATTATGCAGAATAGCTAATAAAACTACAATCTTTGAACCATTCTTTGGCTCGGCAAGGGGAAAATGTCAAGGAAAAAGATCTACGAGTAGATTTTTGCTTATCCTTCTCCATCTATACTCAATGCATGCCCTCCTCTCTTTCAGCAGATCTGCAAGGTGCCACCTAATTTATCTTCCCACTGACACAGACACAGGGAGCACACATCCATGATTAATGGAGTTTTATACCCGAGGAGTTGGTTACATTGCAGCAGACAATGAGAAATTTGATTACCACTAATACGGTATTGACACAAATGTCAATGTTCTAAGGCACACAATATCATTTTGAATCAAGGATCCTTTTCATCATTATTATTTTTGTTTGCTTCTTCCAGTTTAATAAGCTGTTGCTCTGTGTATTACCCAAATACTCCAAACTAAAACTATCTGGGGACAATTTCATTTTTATGTAACACCTCATTAAGTAGGAGGCACCTTTAACAAAAAGGTGCTGTGTGCTCACATAGCCCTGCTATCATTTAAACACACAGTACTCCAGCCAAAACCAGTGGTCAGCTGATGCCTTTACCTTAGTGATAACTAATTCTTTGTTTTATCAAAGTCAAATATATCAGGAAGTGGAAATAATGGCTTTTTCTTTTCTGTCTCTGGAGAATTGTACTGATCAAATCACTCAAATCTTGAGGAGTCAAAAATTAAATTAAGCCCGGTGATCACATCACACAGCCAAACAGGATTCAGATTCACAGGTGGGATCTTTCCTTGCAAAGGGCCCACCACAGCATGAGCAGAGGCTTCAGCTGGTTAAGACTTGTGTTCCCCTGGCCACCCCTTCCCTTGGGAAGAGGACTGTCTTTCCCAGCGGGGCAGAGGCATAACAGGACTACTCTGCTGGGGTGTCTGGTGCGAGGCTGAAGGGCTTTGGACTGAAACATCTTTCCTGGTTCTGGACTTCCTTGTCCAAGGCTGCTGGTTTAGGACTGTGGTGCCTGACCTGGGCCTTACCTCCTGCCTCTCTCCCACACCCCCATCCCTTCCTCTCCATTGCAGAGGCCTAGGAATCTCCCTCCTGTGAAGGCTGATGGCTTCAGCTGTTTTCCCTGCCTGCTTTTTTATGAGTGACTTTTATTTCAGTGCTTTCTGATGGTGCCTCCATCATCTTTGGGCCCTTCCAAGCACTGCCTGCAAGCCCCAGATGTTAAATGGCTTCTCAATTTGCCAATGGAAATGGGTCCATGAAGAAACTCAGTTACCCTCACCGAGCAATCGTTAAATTCCATATCTTCAAGAAGGAATTAGTTTAGCTTCTGACATAAAATTTCAGTAAGGGTAGAGAAATAGGCAGTGTGGGAGAAGAAGCAGAGTTTCTGAGGGCTAGGGCTCTTAGTGGCATCCATGTAACCATTAAAGTCCTTAGGCTCAGCATGGAGGCTGCTCAAGAAGTTATACCAAGCCTTGAAGCTGATCTCATTTCTATCCAGAAACTAGAGCCAAGCAGAGGGAGCAGAGCAGGAAACAGGGGAGAGACAAATGTTATGATCAAGTGGAAAAGTTCACACATCACTTTAAACTTTATACCTGTTCTTCAGAAAACAAAAGCACAGCCCAGGCAAAACAAACATAACAGACCTTACCTGGGAAAAACCCAAGTGGAAGTCGGCAAGACCAAAGAACTTTAAGAGCTAAAGAAATTTAAAAAAAACCTCTCAATACTTTTTATCAGTATATTAAAAGGTCAAGGTCTGTGAATATTTATAACCACCCGAATGGAGCAAAGTATAGGACACAAAAGCACTGTGAGGCAGCTAAATAATATTCTTGTCTCTGTCCTGCTGCAGGATGCAATAGGGTGGCGTCTGCATCCAACCTCCTTGTCCATCTAACTCCAACTGGAGTGATGGACTGGGGACTGTGTTAGCTGAAAATAAAGCATGACAGTAAAGGAAAGCTGAACTATTTGAACAAGTGAGTGAATCATTCATGCTGCTGGTATCAACTCCGTTAAAACAACCATCTGCTTTTCTTCTTTGGACATTATGGCATCTGACTTGTTTAATCTGATAAACATGTTACACCTTCTGGCCAGCAATACTTAGGTAGAGATTCCTTTCTTCCTGAAGACCAAGGTATTCACAGAACCCAGTTGTTATCCTGGATTTACTATTTACTGATGACAGCATATTTAAAATCCAAAAGGAAGGAACTGAGTCACAAAGAAGAACAATTTGATACTATCTCCAGGCTTAGGAGGGAGTAAATTCTATAAATCAGGAATACTGTCCAATAGACTATAGAGAAAAAGGCTTATTCTGAACCTGCCCAGGTGCTCTCCAGCCATGGAAAGTGCTCTTCACCACCTCCACATCATATTCCAATTCCCAGAATATTAAAGGAAGACGACAAAGTTCACTACACAAATGGCTGGTCATTAGTTCAATCTGTTAAACAACCAGAGACAAAAGCTACAATTACACCAGTGAATATAAGAATTGTATGTAAATGCCATCCATTTCACACCACAGGCTATGAAACAGGCAACAGCTGTGATGAAGAAAAACATTCCCTTCCTCATCACTGGCGATTTAAAAAACTGAGTTAGACAAGAACCTGCCTGGTGAAGGCAAAGCCAGTCCTGCCCTGGGACAAAGGGGTAGCCTAGATGACTTAGAAAATGTTATCCAAGCCCTATTTGCTAGAGTCATGCATGTGCAACACTTCCCCACTGCAGTACTGACTGTCCAGAAGTCTGTGTCTGCTGGCAGATAAGATCATGGTTACTACAGTAACCACGCTGGTTTTCTTTTCTAAGGGATAGACAGAACAGGATTTTTTTCCTCAAACTGTAAGTATGCTCAACTCACATGCTTAAAAGCCTGCTGCTGCCAGGCTCTGCAAACTAGCCCTGAACCAGACATTAACAGCAATGTTTGGTCCGGGTGTGGGCAGTGGTGGCACCCTCAGTACAGAGCTGCAGAGCTTAGCACTGTGCTCCCAAGAACTTCAAAATAAAAAATAAAAACGCCTCCACAAATCTCCTCCCTCCAGATGCAATGCTCATGTTTTAAAAATTGCAAATTAAAACCTAACTGAAATAGGTACAGAGACAGAGAACTGTGATAACCAAGAGAATTAAGGGTTTTCATTGGCAGGTTGTGAACAAGCTCTGTGTGAGACTGGGAATTGCTGTGCACCCTGTAAATCAGATACACGGACCACCCTCTACAGTGTACCATTAGACTGTGCTTGGCTGGCATGTTCCTAAGTCACTAGGGCTACTTTAAAATTCAAGTCAGACATGTAATTTACCCCCACACTTACACATACCATTTGATTCTGAGTGTGAGAGCTTCATCTGAAACATTTATCCATCTTTGCTTTAGACATTTCTCTGTTGCTTTAAGTTTACTTTCTGTAACAGATAAATAAATGTTATTCTTCCTTTGGTAACCCACTACCCCTCTATTAGTACTCATATTGCTGACAGGGAAAGCCTCTAATGCTTCTAAAACTCCAGTTCTTGTTCGGGAAGACATTACTTGTGAAAAATTCATTTTGAATCATCGGTCTTCGCCTGAAATTGAACTGATGGAGCCTTTAGTCACCCCAGATGAGCATCAAATGCTCGCCAGTAAAAACACAGGCTTTCTAAACTGGCCCTCACTCTCCATGTGGACCTCCTGTCCCAGCATTGATCAACTTAAGAGATCATCCCAAGGATATTTCTGTTGCCAAGTAAGTCTGACATTTTGTGTGAATTTATTGGTGCCTGGTTTTATACCTTGTATCCCATTTTCATTGCCATATGTAAAACTTGGGGGTTTTTTCTCCCCTTCTATGAAAGTCTTCCACTGGGATGTGCTGCTTTGTACAGGGCACATCTACCAGGATCACAAACACCTTTTCCCCAGCACACAGTTTTCCATCCTATTATATTTATGTCTGCTTGACTTTCTCAGCCAGCACATTTGTTGAGAAAATAACAGCCCTTGGGGGCAGATATTTTTTATATTTTCTTCATGCCTAAAATAATTGTACCTACTTATTAAAAACCTCACTGACAGTATGATACAATAACCTTTGTGATTTATTTATCTTTCAGTGAGCTTCAGAGAGAGCTACTGCCTCTTTTCCAACTTTGTGCTGTATAGTCCATCATCAAATGCAGTGCTGCGCTCTGATGTTTGCAACATACTACAACAAGAAATTGGTCTTTGAATTACATTTATTCTGCTCTTATCTAGTTGATTTACTGGTTCCTCAAATATTTGCCTCCTTATACTATCTTAATTGAAGATTCTTCCTGCCTATATTTTCTTTCACTGCTATTCTACAGAGAACAACACTCTCCAAACAGTGCATCTTCCCCATTTTCTGTGTACACCACAATACCTGTTTTTTTCCACCACTTCAGTCTTTAGAAAAATTCAAGTAAAAGATTTCAAGGGTATCAAAACCAGCTGAATACTATGATGCATTTTTTCTTTTCCTCAAGGAAGGCCTGCCTTCTGAAGGCACAAGCAAAACATAGGCAGTAAGGAATCTCCTTAAGGTCCTTTGTCCTTGTCTTTTTCTTGTCCAGTATTTTTCTGATAACTTGGCATGCAAGACAAAGGGACTACTAGTTGTGGTTTTGTTTATATTTTCCAGTAGATATGCCTGAAAACATGGCCAAAACCACATCACTTCCTGGTCTGTTCATGCCATTCTGGCTTGCAGTGACTCAAACATTCATCAACATTCCACTGGTATAGTGCAGATCAACATCTGAACCCTCCATCTGCCCAAAGCAATGTTTGATAAACCCAAAATCAAGAAGTTTAGCCTTCCTGTGGTGTCAAAAAAGCACTTGTTCCCTCTGTATGGGGTATCACATACATGCTGGCTGATGACACTGTTGAAAAGGGCTCACTGCAAAGCAGCTCCTTCACTCTGTGCCTTGCTCCTGAGAGATGGATAGTACCTACTGTAGTGAATTCCTGGAACTGATGAGGTGGGCTGATCCCAGCATTCCACATCTGCTGTCCAGATCAGCCTCAGGGGGCACTTGTGCTTTTTTGGAAGAGGCTGATGATTCCAAACCTCTGCCCTGCAGTGGTCTCGTGTTGTGTGCTGAGGCTCTCACAGAGACAAGCTTGGAAAGCAGGAAGAGCCCCAGCAGACTGGAACAGCAAAGACAAGGTTTTGCCAAACAAACAATGAAGCTCTGCTAGCTCAGTCTCACTATCACTTGGATCTGTACCTGTGAATGAAAAGCAGATGAAAAGATCTAAAAATCTGTTGGGTTGTGTTTGTTTTTTCTAATCAGGTAACTGGAGTAAGGGATCTCTCATCACAGAGCAGACTAATAACCCAAAATTGTAAGTAAGCAGTAGCAAAAAACAAAACAGAAAAGATACAGGTTCTTCCAGAAAAATACCGAACAGAAGAAGCAATTCTTATATAGAGAAGAGGCAAACACACATGGGGCTGGTGCAAGTCAAGGGCAACAACTAAGAACTTCACTTTATGCTCTCTCCTGTACTGTTCCAACCTCTTACATAAAGTGGTATTTATTGGCAAGGATTTACACAGATAAATTTTAAGCATTCCTTTAATTGGTTTAACCCTTCTTGATTTTTGTATCTTTCAGTGTCTCCTGTTTATCCTCAGAAGAGGGAAGAGAAATGGAGCACCTGATTATGTCCTCACAATATCTCAGTACATGGCATGGCACTGGTTCTTTTCTAGTACCTATGGAAGTTTCCTGGGGCTACTGACACATTTGTAGCCCAATTTTTAAGCCTCCTTTTTCACACACACACACAAAAAGTCATCCAGTTAGAAGGGAGTTTAGCCCTTGACAGCAAAAGAAATTCTCAGCTTTCCTTTCCTGATGTGGGCAGAAACAGAGCTATGTCTTGCTGGATTTTTTTTTTTTTTAATTGGATACAAAGAAGGTGACTAATAATGACCACAAATAGGAAACATTTGCCTGAAGTTGTTAATAATATTCTATCATCTTATCTTTAAATTCTTTTTTGTGGATTAGCGACATTAATAATTATGAATCCCCCCCAGCTTTATTTTATCTAGTACCGTAACATAATCAAAATCATCCTGCTCTAAACTCTCTATAGCAAATCCTCTCTTTAAAGCCCTTATTCAACGTCCTCCCTCATTTTAATTTCCTTTGCTACTGCTTATTATACTAAAACCTGGCATCTGAAAACTGAACTGTAGTGTTAACCATTTTTTCAGCACAGACCATACCTATTCTTTCTGGATATTAAGGCTTTAAATATATTTTTAAACACCAGGCAGTCTGCAGTGAAATGCCTTGCATTCCTATTGTGTTACTGTAAATACCATTATTATGAAGAAATGATTGACTTTGTTTAATGCACTGTTCAAATAGTCTGCAGAGATGTCTGTGGTGCCAGTATCACTGGTGTGCTTTAATTACAATTTTAATCATCCATGATCTTTCATTTGTTTGTGCTATAAGCTAATGATTTTTTCTATCACAAAGCACTGAAACAATTTATTGTTTATAAACTTGCATTATTATTTTGTATTATTAAGTAGATTTGCACTACACTCCTGCTCACTCACTCCGCTAGATCCTCAGTTTCCAATGCTGCTCCTAAAAACCCACCCTCTAATGGTGCATCCTAAAAAGCCCTACATCCTAAAACCCACCTAATTTCTTCTGCCTCCCTCCCTCCCTCTACACATAACCAGGGCATTTGATGACTTGTTTAGGTTTGGACTTGGTAACAAGCACACATCCACCTATAGGGCAGCAGAACAATTCAGTACACCCCACAACCAGAGTTCTACTCTGGACACCTGTCAAATCCCTTTCCTTGCTCGTTGGCCAATAATCCACATCAGATGTCCTTCACAGCTTGCAGCAGACTCCACCCTTTTCTCTCAGGTCTTCAAGTTCCCACAAGTGGAGAGAGGTAAGAGTGAGAAGCCCAAGTTCCCGTGACATGTCTCTGTCTTTAACACTACTCCTGTACTATCTTTGGCAGGAAGATACAGGAGAACTTGCTCTGGTCTGCCCTGTAGTCCCATAATGTGGCACCAGTTCTGGGACAGTAAATCCAGGTAAGCAGTGGATCATACCTGTTTGGGGCAATGCACCTCTTTCATCACACAGTGAGCTCACCTCAGGCTGCAGCAGAGCACACAAGACTCAGCTGCAAAGGACCAACATGTTGCTCAGTTTCTGAGGTCACTTCAGGTCCCCTGAAAGCTGTGCCAGGGGCTAGAGGCACTCTCATCCTGACTGTGAGCACAGCAAGACGTCATACCCAGAGGTGCCCAGGCGACTGTCATTGCCTTGCAGCAGATAGGGGATCTACCTGGCTAACCAAGCTTATCTAATATAAGGTTATAGCTTTATTTCTAATTAAATTCCAAGGCATGCAAGGGGAAACACTGAAGCCCTATTAGCAGCTATCCTCTGTGAAACAGAAGACCCTGTAGCAGCATACTGTGTGTAATTATAAGCCAGTGAACTATGGAAAGTCAAAAACAGCAGAAAACACTGAGTTTGTAGGATTTGCTGTATTAGTTCCTCAGAAGGAGATTCACTGATAGGTTTTGACAAAAACTGTCTTTCCCTGAATATAAATGTCAGGATGCAATGAACGGATCCCTGCTAACAGGGATCTTACAGGGGCAGGCAAGCGGGGCCACCGAAGGTTCACTGCAAAGGCACACGAGAGGAATCTGCAGCAGCTCTACCCTGACATTTGGGGGCTCAGTGTTCACAGTGCCTGTTCACAAACAGGTGCATGTGTTCATCTGCAACCTCGATAACACCTCTGGGTAGATTAAAAATCAGCCTAATAAGAACATGCCTCAAGTCTGAGTAGAGAAAACCTGAAACAGGACTTCGAACTCTTGCTGTGCTGAGCCTACTGCTCTCCACAGCTTTAACTCTAGCAGGGACATGAAGGACTCACTGGCCCTTTACCAGACCTCTGCTGCAGCAGGCAGGCTGCACCTGGGCAAGGGAAGTATGACTCATTGTAGGAAATGATACCAGGGCTACAGAACCCGAGCCCTCTGTCTGCTCAGCCACCTGTGAGAAATTCTGGCTCACCTGCCCCTGTTCATCTGAGAAGTCAGGGGAAAAAAATAACTCTGCACCTGATTTTCTTTGTCAGTCTTTGGATGTCTGTGCACACTAGAGAGGCAGCAGGTCATCCCCAGGAGCCAACAAAGAAATATTACCTAGAAAAAATTAAAGAGAGGCTCAAGCTGTGATGCTGGATTAATTTTTTTTAAAAATCCCTAAGCATGGCAGGTATTTGGGTATTTGGGTTGTTAGTTCATGTCCATGCCTGGAAATGCCACAAATCTGGGTGACTTTTCTGCTTCTGTAATTTCCATGAGCAGGCAGGCATTAGACGTGCTGCGATGTCACTTGATATTCTGCTTTTCTGCTTTTATCTATTTTGCGGATTTACGTTTCTAAGCTGCGTGTGAAGGGTTTCTCATCCTCCAGCGGGCTGCTGGCAGCTGCCTGCCCTCTCCTGGCAGCCTGGGGCCGCAGAGAAGGAACTTGCCCATCAGGAGCCGGCTTCATGCAGAGACAGGGACCCGAAGCACATCCACACAAAGGTTTTCACAGGCTGCAGAGCGTGCCAGAGTTTTCCAGTGATGGATTAATCTTCCTATTTGAACTGTGCCAAAATACTATACTTTTAGATGTATCTGAAATAATCGAAATATTGCAGAAACTGTAAAGCACAAAAGGATAGAATCAGAGCAAGGGGAGAGGGGCTTTTTTGGTGAGTAGCTCTTGTATTTTACGTCCAACAGCAAACACAGTAGCCATTTCCAGAACAGCTGTACTACTGATGTAAATACACCAAGTGAAGTACACCTACCAGAGGTAAATAATGCTCATAAGATAGCTATAAGGAAAGCATTAAACTAGGGCTAAACACACAGAACATGTCTTCGTCTGTCATGGAGAGCAGACACCAGAGTGACCTGAACAAAGCAGAAGCTGCAGGATGGAATAAAGATCTCACTGCCACCAAAATCTGAGGCAAGATCATGGGGTCTTAATCTGCCTTCTTTTGGTTTAAAGCCATTACCTCTTGTCATATCACAACAGGCCCTGCTAAAATGTCTGTTCCCAGCCTTCTTTAAAGGCCCCCTTTATGTATTGGAAGGCCACAATGGGGTCTCCACAGGGGACCTCTCTTCTCCAGGTTGAACAATCCCAACTCTCTTAGCCTGTCTTCATAGGACAGGCTCCCTTAGTGGCTCTTTCTAACTTTCAGGCTTTCCTGGGAAATGCTGTTCTCCAGCATTCCTTCCAAGGGAGAGCAAAGCTGAATCAGATAGGACTTAGAGCAATGGCTACTAGCTTCCTAACAGTCCTGCCATTCCTTTTAAAGGCCGGAACAATTAGCACCTAAATCATCAACCTGTATGCTGAATGCTATACTTGTGAGAGCTGTGTACTCCTCAGCTCCCATTTCACACTGCCTATCGAAAAAGATTAATCATTCTCACTACATGGTCAAATTCACATATCATTCTCAATCAGTTTAACTTCAGTGGTTTTGCCAGAGAACAGCCTGTGCATCTTGACTGACAATAGGACCAGAGTGGAAAGAGGCTGATTTAGAACAACCCTTGTCTGTCTTTTGTATCACACTGTTTTCAGAGAATCATGGGTTAGAAGGGACCTTAAAGATCATCTCGTTCCAAACCCCCTGCCAAGGGCAGGGACACCTTCCACTAGACCAGGTTGCTCAAAGCCCCATCTAACTTGGCCTTGAACACTTCCAGGGATGGGGCATCCACAGCTTCCCTGGGCAACCTGTGCCAGTGTCTGACCATCTTCACAGTAAAGTATTTCTTCCTAATATCTAATGTAAGCCTGCCCCCTCTTTTCTATAGGGGTTGTGTTTTGCATTAAATACTGTCTTTCTTTTAACACTACTCAGCTGGATTTAGCTCTGTATAAAATGATTACTGCCTTAAAAAAAAAACGTATAAAGAAGAGCAGTAGCCAATGCTTAGGAGTGATATGTCATCACCCTCTTTTCTCCTCAGTGAGACACGAATTAAAAGCCAACTCAGGCACACATAAAAGGCTAGCACCAGTTCCCTAGCAGGGAGAGGAGGGAATGCTCACCTGGAACTAGTGTAGAACAGGGGCAGCTATGGGGATGGAACAGAGCATGGCTTACATACCCTCATCCTGTCTGCCACATTTTGCCCACAGCAGCTCAACAGCATCATCCCCTCACCCACTTCTGTTCTGAGTGCTGACACCTGAGGAGACAGTGATGATAAGCTCCTACTACTGCTGCTGCTGAAACCACTTAGCTCTGACTCGGGTGAGAGGCATCACAGGAGGACCTCATTTACCAGTTCCCCACAAAGATCTAGGACAGAATGAGGGGCAGGCAGGTGTATCTGGAGCCAGTGCTGCCCTTCCTGCAGCCCCTGCTCTGCTCTGAGCCCCTTTGCTCTTCTGGGAATAGACACAGCCTCAAGTACCTGAGCTCTGTCTTTCACATAAGACTGTCCACAGCCTTGGGAAACAAGAAACCAATATGAAATATTATGCTTTAGAACTTGCATAGAGTTCAGCTGGCTGAGGACAAGCTTCAGAGCCTGCTCCAAAGTCTGTGAAGCTGATGGTAAGGCAGAGACTCCCCTTGACTTCAGAGAGATGAAGTCCCAAGGGAAGAGCAAGTTGATCACTGACCCTGCCTTGCAGCGCAGTCTGAGCAAGGGAGCTCTAGCACAAATCTCTTTGGTGCATCAAGCTACAAGCAAGTCCCCTGATGCTGCAGATAATACAGGAAAGGTGAACATGAGGTCTGGGTCTCCCAGGGTTTTTTTGTTGTTTGGATTTTGCTGGAAGCTGCTGTTATGCAGAGACTTCTTTGCTGATCTGCTTTTGCCCAAGTGTTTGTGCTTCAGAGTCACTTAATTCAGTTAACAAACAAATTCCAAACTCACACAAAATCTTGGCATTTCAGAGCATTCCCATGCTCGTCTATATCCTCCTTGCTAATATTTGCCCATTTCCTTCCCCCTGTCCCCAGCCACTTCACTGCTATCAAAGCTTTCTCATCAGATTCTTTCCTTGGGCTTTAGGCTCACAAACAAGAAGGATCCTTTCTTGTTCCCCCTGCAGAATACCAGGATATAAAGGACAAACTGCAGCGCTGAGACAAATATCAAATTAGCAACAACAAACAGGAGCAAACCCCTTTGTATAGAAGTTTTCATGGCAAAGCCCAGGGACAAAACACCATCACGTGTTTCTCACCCCACACACCTTTCAAAGCTTCATTAACAGTGTTAGTTTTACAGTCCCTGACTGAAGAACTGGGCCCTGAGCATGTTGGCAATCAGACGTACACTGGGAGAACAGCAAAGGAAGAGATCACACCCCATCAAGACTCTGAGGCTGGGCAGGGCAAGGACTTTAAGCATCAAAATTCTAATAATTATGTAACTGGAGGCTCTCCTTCGCTGCTGGGGTAGGCTAAGGAGGTACACAAAATGAAAAAAACCCACAACTGTTCACAGAATGTTATTCATGCTAGCCTAACATCTATTACTTTTTAAGTAGGTGTTTAAAGAAGGTTGTCAGGCCACAGTTACCCTTTAGTAAAATCCTGTAGGTCAATATGGGAATAACTACCCTTTATTGAATAGATAAATTATACATACTAACAAAAATTCATCATAAATGAGAAGTCAGGGGCTCTTCAGCTCTCACAATATCTTTTAGCACACTATGTAATACACAGCATGTGTGGCTTCCATTATAGAAAAAATGGTTTGTTGACTGTGACAGGCTATAATTAGACTCTAATACAAAGCAGGGCCAGTGTAACACTCTGTTCATGCACTCTGCATCACAATGGGATCTTAGTCTTGTTGCCTGTTACTTGTGCCTGCTGTAATGACCATCAATAACAACAGGAATAGATAAAAGCTCTCTTCTTTGCATGTAGCTGGCCTACGGGTTCCACAAAAAGAAAGTGATGTTATATTGATCACACCAAATATGCATGGAGCTAAAAAATGAGCTTCTCTCTGACACTGTATTTGGTCATGACCTCTGTCATGCAACAATTCAAAGAGAGGAGAATTTACAAAGTCACACTGGGAAAAGCTCAACTTAGGTGTGCATTCTTTGAACTGAAGGGGAGCTATTTGCATACTTGGGTGCAAGAGGCTGCAGAGCCAACACAGGACATGTTGAAAGAGACCCGCGTGTGGAAGGAAGCACGAGCTCACGAGGTGTTATCTGAGCTATTCTGGTATCTTCTGAAGAGCTGGTGAAGAAGCTGGCAAGGAAAGGACTCTCAGGGGCCCGTCACAGCATCTGTGCTAGCAAATAGTTCTTGGTGACAGAGCCACGTGTCAGCAGCGTGAGAGCTCTGGGAGGCCATTTCACATCTCAGGCTTGCTTAGCTTTCCTCTGCAAGCAGCTCCCATTCAGATGCTGTGATAAAGCAGGTTTCTCATTTGCATTTTCCAAAACAGGCTGATGGTTTGTTTCCTTTTATAAAATTCTTTCCTATGACCTTGGGTGGAGAAAACCCCCAAGCTACTTCCGCTATTTGACATGAATTGGAAGTGGAGAGAGGGACATTTTTGCAGCTTTCAGCCCATGCGCATCAGTGGCGGCTGCCCAGTGTCTCCCAGGTTTTAGGTCCAGGAACTCACCCTTTCAAGCAAGCCAGTTTGATATTAAAAACCCCACAGTATAGGTAGGAAATAGAACATTGCATGTGTCTAATTACTGTTCCTCTGCTGCCCCAACAATTAAGAGTGATACAAAATGCTCTGTGGGCTGTCACCCTCATGCCCTGACTGTGTGCTCTGAAGGGTGGATTTCACTATCAGGGGGACACATGGCACATGGCAAAACAAAGACCTCTATCTTTTCCAAGGCAGTGACTGCTTGTGAAAGCCCGTGCAGCAGCTTGTTACAGCCTGTGTCAGTGAAAATGCTGCCAGACATTCAAAAGAGACAAGCGAAGATCTGAAAGACCTGCAGAAAATAAAGCCAATCGCCAGGGCTAGGATTTTCCAAGGGAAATTAAGTGGGACAACCTTACTGAAGAGTAGACCTAAAATACTGTGAATATTGCTGTCTTGCTGTGACCATATTAACTTTAACGTGACTTAGAATAGACCTGACAACCCCATATGTGATCCAGAATAGCTTCATACAATGCAAGACTCTTTTATTCACTTCCATTAAGAAGATTTTCTGCCTTACACAGCCTAACTGCAGGCAAGGCACAGTGTTAATGAGAGGGGGTCTGAGTGAAGGGCTGAGACTCCCAAGCACAGACGTCAGGCATGAACAAACAGAGCTGAGTGTCACGGACACAGTGCCTTGAAGGAGGATGTACCAGATGTATTTTCTATTGAAAAACCTACCCTCTTTGTTCAAGGAAATCCTAAGTGGTTTCATTTCTCTGCTGCAAATAATTCACTTCCTCCTTATTCTAGCAGAAGGGAGATGAGGGGATTTTAGGCAGAGCTTTAACCCCAGAGAGAGGCCACCTCTGAACACACCTACATACACCAGTCACTCCTGGCTGCCTCAGAAATGCTAGTTTGCTGCCTGACCTATTTCTGGCTTCAGCAAAGGAGAAGAAAAACAACACACCATTGATTTTGCAAGTAGTTGTTCTGCAGAATAAACCAGTCCAAACCCCATGTTTATTTTGCTTCCTGGGATCTGTCAGAGAGGTCGTTGGAGAAGTTAGAGATTTAGAACAGGAGATAAAGGGAACTTGTTTTCAGTTCAAGAGGTTTATGCTTCCTAAAGCTACCTACCTGCCCCAGATTCCCCCTTCCTACAGGAGTTTGGCAGAAAAATAAATCTTATAAAGGCCAAAATTGGTGAATTACAAAGTGGCTCTGATTCCCCAAAGGAAGGGTGTAGAGCATAATATAATGATAAATGATAACCCTCCACACAGGCTCCCAGCATGAAGTATGGCCAAAAACATCCTCCTTTCTCAACAGTACCTTCCCCTGCCCCAGCCCTGCCAGCTTTCGTTTCCTTTCTGCTGCCACACAGGGATGAGTCCTCCCTTTGCCCATCCTGCAGCAGCTAGGATGTCCCCCTAGACAACTGGAAAGCTGCTCTTTGCTAACTATTTAGAGAAAAGCTGCCCCTGGATAGGCAACCAAATGGAAATCTCCTGCAACAACAATATTTTTGGCCAGCTGGAGACCCCGTGCAGGCAGAAATGCTGCATGGGAAGCAGGCAGGTACATCTGACCTCTGCAGAGCCCCTCTGCAAACCTCCATCCACACTGGATATAGGTCTGTCTCCAGGGAGGGCTTGGGCAGGCAGTGAGAAACAGACATAATTTCTGGCAGGTTTCAAGCAAAGGCTCTAATTTTTAACACTTGGGCTTGTGACAGGTAGAGGCAGTAAAGCAAAGGCTGTCTCAGATGCAGCTTCCCAGGCAGGTGCAGCGCTGCAGGGGACTGCTTTTACATCAAGTGTCACTCGTTAGGGTCTCCTGCATTAGCTGAGAATCACAGCACTGGCGACAGTCACCTCAGAAAGAAAACAGGTGACATCTGCCCACGCAGAGCAAAGCGAAACAGGAAGCTGGAGGCAACACCATGACAACAACCAGCAGCTAATTTTTTTTTTTTTTTTTTTTTCAGCACAACATGAACATGAGAATAGCCAGGCTGGGTAAGAGATCTTTCCAGTGCCCTTTCCTGTCCCTGACAGTAGCCACCTCCTAGAATCACAGACTATCCTGAGTTGAAAGGGACCCACAAGGATCATCAAGTCCAACTCCTGGCTCTGCACGGAACAACCCCAAAAATCACATCACGTGTCTCAGAGACTAGGAAAACCTGTAACAGAGTTTTCCCAGAAAATTTTATCTGAGGATTTGAAGAACTGAAAGGTCCCTCCAAGACTCGAAGCAGAGGGTTGGAAATACCAGTGTGCCCACACAAGTTCTGTGCTAGGAAGCAAGGAAGTAAAATGCCCTTTGAGGTTGATCCAAGAAGAAAAGCTGAGGTTCACAGCTACAAGGAGACCTTGTGAAATGGCCCTGTGATAAGAGTGCCTCCAGGAAGTGTGCAGGAGAGACAGGCACCAGGGCAAGTATAATTGCTGCCCACACAGTGTCTTGCCCAGCAAGTCTCCCAGCTGTAGCAGATGATTATGTGCCTCAGGGAACAGGCACAGGAAAGGGAGCTGCAGGACACGCTGCTCCTGTTTTCATGTCTGCCTCAGGAACATCAGCCCAGACACCATCATCTAGCCATGGGTAACACGAGGAAGCTGGAAAGGAGCAGGAAAAAGCTGATCAATTTGTAATGAAAGAGACTGTAAATCATGCATGCAAGGGACATGGTGATGGGACAATCAGGTGTCGTTAATGAAGTCCTGGATAAGAAAGATGAGGAAGCAAAACACTGCACTCTCGCCTGGCTTCTGCAACTATGCACCCAGAAGCATTAAGCATAATTAGACAGAGATACCTATTTTTGGAGTTAGGAGGATACAGCAAGAGTGCCTAAAGATCAGGTCCTTCTAAAAGAGAGTGGGGAGAAGGGCTAGAGAGCAAATACACTGCCAGAAAAGCACCAGCAGTGGCTTGCTAGGCTCTCCTGACCATGGCCAGGAGGACATTTTCCACTTGGGGGTCACCACAGCGCTGGGAGAATCCACAAGTTTTGGCAGCAGAATAACTGAAGATTTTGTATTTCAGGGCCTTTTCCCATGCCTGAGGACAAACTGCCTGATTGGCATCTTGCAGTTAAGCCTGAGCTATCAGATATGTTTGGTATTCTGAGAGGTGAGGAGGAACTTCAGAGGGGCTGGAGAAACAGCAGTTTCTCCCTTGCCAGAGGCTATGTCTGCCAGTAAGGAGACAAAAGAACATCCAAGCTGAAAACAGGACAGCTAGGTGGGAAATTCCCCTCATTATAAGTATTAAGAGCATTTTCCTACTAGGAAAAGTCAGGAAAAGAGATACAAAAAGTCCTCATCTCCTAAGCAGATATTTTTTTCCTCAGTAATTCAGATCTAGAAACTCCCCTTCAAATATTGCCCCTCAGAAACTGGAGCTGTAAAATCTACAAAGGGATGTTGCATTTCACCTGGGAATGTAAGAAACCTAGGAAAAGGGATGCTAGGAGGGAAGAGAGCCATCATCAAGTGCTTCCCTTTTGAAAAGCTGGTTGTGCATAATCCCAGTCTGACCACATCTTTTGGGGAGGCCTTAGTCACAGATGGTGTCTACTTGCTCACTAGACCACAGAGGCTTTCTCAGCTGATGCCAAAGCAACTTCTCACATGTATTACACAGGGAAGTAATCTGTCTATAGCAGTGGTCTAATTTTGTCATTGTTGCTGTGCAATATCCATGGGAAGCCACTCGAGGAACTGGTAAGCGACCAAGATCTGAAGAGTCTCTGGATGGCTATTGCCACATTTGCTTTGTGACCAACCAGCCTGTCACGGCACAGTCATGACCCGTGTCCCAGAAGTACGAGCTATGCCCAGATGTGCATAGAGTAACAATTCACTTCTCATTTACCTGTGTGAAATGAAACACAGCAATGCCTGGGGACCCTTCATGCTGTGGGTGTAATTCACGCCACATACTACCCCTTCCAAATCCCAGGCAGTTCTCACCCCACCCTGGGTCCTTGTGCCTCCCTCAAACCTCATCAGTCAACAGAGTTCTTACACAGTGACTAAGAGCTGACCAGTTTCTCAAGCTGTGCCAGGATCGTCGCTGCAGTTCCCATGTAGGGCAGAAGGACCCTAGAGACTCTTTCATGTCTGCATCCTATAGCAAAAACCTATCTGTGAAGTGATGAGAAAGTTGTTATCAGTCACTTCCGTGACTGCAGATATTGCCTGCCCAGCACTGTGGTTGTTTTTCCTCTGGAGCTCACAAAGGCTCTAAGGCTATTTTTTAACTTGGGATTGAAAATAAATCACTCCAATCAGTTGCTTTTCTTGAGGTGCTACAAAACAAACTACAGTGGAAATGTTATCACTGGTAACAGATTTAGCCTGTAGGACCACGTGTTCATTCAAATTTTAACACTTAAAAATAGTTTCTGGTGGCACCATGTAAATACAAGGTATGACCAGCACAAGCAGGTACAAATTGAGTGAAGTTATATGACTTGAAGTCATTTATTTCTGCCTCTGACAGCTACTGATGAAACCCTGCCTCGTTTCTTTGCCATGCCCCCTGTGCATTCGGGATGCTGGAGTGACTTGAAGAACATGCAAGGAGACAATACCACTTTAATGATCACACTTATGCCTCTCTATCACACCTACCTGCCACACAAATATCTGGGAGGAATTTACTGTCTTGACAAACCGATTGTGCCTGATTCCCACCACTGCCAGAATTCTAGCAGTGCCTAAGAGCCCAGAGGTGCCATCATTGCACTCCTGCTCACCTTACCACCTTTGCAGCCTGCTGATACAGGCTTGATGGGACAGCAAAAGGGGGTTTGAATCCACTTCTTTCTCAAAAAGAAAAAAAAAAATAAAATCTGAAAGATGTATAAATAAACCAACTGCGAGGGAAGAAAAGAGTTGCACAAGAGAGGTTTTTCTCTGCTTAAAATTCAACGCCTGCTCCTGCATGTCAGAGGCAGAGACACCATGAGCAGCAGCAACCTCCCTGCTTTGCTCTCTGAGAGCCCTGGCAGTGGCTGCAGGAGGAGATCTTGCCATGCTCACCCTGGAACCACTGCCTGCAGGACATGGCTGGACTCTGCTCCTCATGGGCTCTCAGGCTGTCCAGAACTGAGCAGATTTAAGCCATGTCCCTGGCAGAAGCTATCATTCCTCCGTGTGCCAAGGCTGTGCCCTGCAAGACTATCACAGCCTCTCAAATTATAGGTTTTTCCTCCTTTTCCCTTGTCCACAAAAGGATACTTTTCTAAAATACAGATACTTTCCCAAAATACTCAGCTGTTGTCCAGCCTGGCACAAACCAGCTCAGGCCACGCAGTTAAATCTTACTGAATTTAAAACTATCTGAGAGCAGGATCCAGTAAGTAGCAATCAAACAACCCTTAAAATAGGGCCACCGAACAGCAGAATCAAATCAGGTGATGCCTTTATACAGGCTGAGGCCAAGCAAGAACCAAGAAAACCAAGCCAGCACAGAAGAGATTCTGTGTCCTACCTTGTCAGAGCTTAGAAGCAGGGAATTGGGGAGACCAAGATTTGCCTTTGCAAGGAAAAAGGCTTCAGCACACAAAGCAAGGTGTGCTCAGAAATACAAGGTTTTCTCCCTGCTCCCAGCTAACAAAGGGCTACTGATCAAGGAAAACAGAAGATCCATCCTAGCATTTCCCAACTGCACCTAGTGGGATAAACATTCCTCACACCATGATTTTTTTGCCCATGCTCCATATTTCCAACCGACTGTGCTGTCTGGTACAGATGGATGATGTCCAAGGGCTGCCCTGTAAAAGTGTTATCTTTAGGGACAAAATGACATGAGAAGAGGGAAGGGGAGAAGGAGCAACATGAAAGACTGAATGACTGAACAAGCGTTCAGGCATTTTAGGAACATTTAGGAAAATTCCATTTCTGATGTGAAGTAAACTAGATCTAGAAATAGAAAAAAAGGTAGGGAAGCCCTCAGCATCAATCTTTGAGGGTGGCTTTTCAATGAAACCACCTTTCAGGGTCTTGGACTCATCTGCCAGGTGGCACATCTATTTCAACTGAATCCTCACCACAGGCAGGCTTCTAGCTAAATTTGTGAAAAAAACCAAACCAACCCAACTCCCAAACCCACACATGCAGCCTTGTACATGTACATGGAGGAAAAACTGTCACAAATGCAAAGGCTTGTCATTTCATATCTTCCATAAAACAGAGATTCTTTCATAACCCCACAAACATAAGGAATCAGGGAAATGATAGGTCTGTATTTCAAAAAGACCTATCCTTTGACTGAAAACCACCATGCCCACTAAACCATATTTTGAGGTGCCACGTCTACTCAGTTTTTGAACACTTCCAGGGATGGTGACTCTACCACTTCACTGGGGAACCTATTCCAACACTCAACAATTCTTTCAGTGAAGAATTTTTTCCTAATATCCAAATTGAACCTCCCCTGGTGCAACTTGAGGCCATTTCCCCTTGTCCTGTGATTAGATGCCTGAGGGAAGAGGCCAATTTGTGTTAGTCAGAGTGGCTCTGGTACAGCCAAAGTATTTGGTTTTAAGTATCCTACATTAAAAGGATTAATGGCAACAGTAGGTCATCAAGAGCCATATGAGCTGTAATATAGCTGTGGTCCCATAGAATCATCCCAAATACTTACTGGAAGTTGCATTTTTATTTACATTTTATTCCTTTTTAACATTTAACAAAAGATGCTACTGCAAAAGCTAGAGGAGAAGAGAGACTTGTCACAGTCCCCTCCTCGTCAGGCTGTTCCAGCAGTCAGCAGGGAATTGCTACACTTACCCACATCCTTATTTAACGCTTCAGTCATTCTTCACACTCCTGTGCAGGAGATGCCAGGGCTTACAGACAGGTCTAGCAGCAGGTGCACCAGGACTCGAGCACACTGTGAAGGAATACAAACACTAGCTAATTAAATCTATTGTTAAAACAATTTGTTTCTTGCTGGGGCCGAGTTCATCTGACAGCGTTTAAACAAGACAGGTTTCATTTCTGAGGGCAGACTGCCATCTTCACTCAGGAGCTCCTCACCCCAGTCATTTTAGATTTGAAGTGCAGATCAGCAGCAGAGAAATAACAGAAAAATAAAAACCCAAGGCCAAAACTCTGAACTTTTCTTAAAGAGGAGTAGCGTTCAGTGGGAATTTCCATGATTTAGCCAGGCAGCGCGAGGAACAAACAGCAGTGCCGAGCAGTGAGATCCACAGCACACAAATCATAAAGGTCTATTTCCAAGGAACACCTGCCCCCAAGAGGGCACTGTGATATTGTGTATTACTCTTGTCTTGGGCAAAGTGATATTATATACACTTCATGGCTTGGGAACATCCACTGTCCGAGCAGTGGGGTGAAGGCAGTGGGGTCCCTCCCTCCCAGCCCCGCTCCCCGCTCTGCAGCCACTGCCAGCACGGCAAGGGGAACACCTGGCTTCTGCCTTCAATGGATTCTTTTCCCTTTTAGGGAAACGTGCAAGCGGGAAAGCAGCAAAAACTCCATTTGCAGGAAAGCAGAGCAGCAAATGTAAAGCAGGAGCTGCTGCTACTGGTGTGAGCAGGTCCATATATGGCTTGCTGCCCACCCAAACCACCCGTCCCTGCACGGCCGCATGTGATAAGCCTCAGTTTGCCTTTGTGGTTTCCTTCTCAGGGTCATGGCTGGTTTCTTGCTTGATTTCACAGGCAGTTTCAGCTTCAAATACCATAAACACCTGTGCAGGGAGATGCAGAATGGAGTAAACAGATGGAGTCTGTTCCACACACAGACCTTCAGACCCTGTCAGCTGCCTCCAGCCTTGCTCCTAAAGTGCCTGCCTGCCTCCCTTGCTCTTTGACGTGCACACACCAGCTATCTGGTCCAAGATTACCTCCTTCTGCCACTTAAAATGTACCTTTAGAATTTGTCCTTACTGTCTTCCAAACCTCGGTCTGAACTTTCTCATCAGACTTGACAGCTCTGAAAGCTCTTTGGTTTGCACATCTAGCCTCTCACTCCAGTCCTCCCAGTCTCTCAGTACAAGATTGGCTCATCCAGGGCTAACCAGACCTGTGGGAGAAGCCACCTCAGGGATTGGTTGAGCACCTTCAGAAAAGGTTTTAGAACATGACTGCACAGCACCTCATGAAATCAGCCTCTGATAACATCCATACCATTCAAAAGCATTTAAACACGTGCTTCACAGCTATAACACTTTACCATCAACTTTGTACCATAGACTGTCATATCTTAATTATAGGCCAAATTCTGCAGCCCTTAATTGGCCACAAATAAATTACAACAAGTGCCAGACAGCTAAATTTCTCCCCAGAAAGAAATTTAAGTATTGTTCGTTAGGGATAGTTAACCACAAAAGGCTGACCTGCTTTTCTAAATTGTATTTGGATTCAACAGATTACTCGATGTGGTAAGAAAAGCTTCTCACTTCCTAACTTTTCTCTCTACCCTCATTGCTACCCATTTCCAATTCCAAGAGGCATTCGCTGTGGCTTTTGATAGCTTTGCCTTGCTTAAATCCTCACCTGAAGCCCTCTCTCTCCTGTCCCCCAGCCAGTCATGATGGAACACCAGCTAGCTCTGCCTGGGGACAGACAGCAGGCACACAAACACAGATAAGCAAATCACCAGCAGTGGCAGGCATGTGATCTTCAACTATAGGAGGAAATTTGTGGATGCTGAAGCAACAAGGAGAGCAGAGAGATATTCCCTGCTTTCAGGAGATGTGCAGCATGGAGCCCCAGTTCCTACCCACACCCTCTTTACCAGCGCCAAGAAGGATCTCAGCAGGCCCCCTGGGCTTTCTCCCCAGCCTTGAGGAGGGGCAGGAAGAGCAAGCTTAGTGCTTCTCTTGACCCAGCAGCCTGTCAGTGCTGCTCAGCCCTTCCCTTTGGCTTGGGAGGATGTTTGGAGGATCTCCCTGGTAAGCACTTAGGAATCAGCCACTTGAAGGCCAAGCCAAGTGTCTGCAGCATAGGCCAAGAGAGAAGTAGCTTCCCAGCTTTCGGAAGGGAGGTGGTGGGAAGGACCCATCTGAACAAAGACACAGGGAGATCAACATATCCAGCCAGGAAAGGGTGTGGTGAGCTCTGAGATCAAGTCCTCCTCTCTGTTTCCCTCTCTTCCCAGCCGTGCCTACTCCTCTCAGCAGGCATTCAGCACCAAAAAGTAAAGCTTGCTTTCCTACACAGCTGGTTTTCCTTAGCTCTGGCAAGCCAGGCATGACTTTCCACTTACCACAAGGATGGAGACATATGATCTCACTTTGCTTCCTCTTTCCATAAGAATTTTGGTGCAAAGTTTCTCAGAGACAAACTTGCCAGAAGAGCCTTCCTACTCCTCCAGAAATACGCTCTCCAATGCCTGCTTAGCCCCTTTTGTCTCCTACTCCACTCTAGTTTATTGCCTTCAGGTTTGCGATTCCTGCCAGGTGCAGCCTGACGATGCCAGCTGCAAAATCCTGTTTGCAGACCAGCTCATTAGCACTTCCATCTTTCATTTCATTTGGCACCTACGAGGCACTCTCAAGCTGCTTCAAGAGTTGGTGGTATGGCCTATTGCCACACATCTATTCCCTCTGATGGCTTACAAACCCAGTTTATGTCCCTCACGCAGTTTAAATTCTTGTTTACATGAAGAGATATTTCTGGCACATGAGGCATGCCAGCCTCAGGTTTCTCTTTGGTGTCTGAACAATCTTGGTTAATCAAGTGAATATCCACAGAGTTTGCTGTTTGGTGGTGTTCCTCTCATCCTGCTGAATTTCTAGGAGACTTTGTACTAGTCCCACAACCAGCTTCACAAGTTTATTCTGTTTGAAAAGAAGGTAAGGGCAAGATCTGACAGCAAGCAGCTGTGGGGATCACAGCTGCTTCTGAACACCAGGAATGTGAGGTCCCAAATCTCCTTATCTGCCTAAGGGATAAAAACCCTAACATAGCCTGAGTATTTTAAACAGACATCAATCCCTGGAACATGAGAGGAAAAAAAAGAAAAAGCAAAAGCAACACCTTACCAAGCGTAGCTTTCTGGCTACCTGAAGCTTTGGTTTCCTCCCTTGCCTGTGCTGCTGTTGCTGCCAGTCAGGAGCCACAAATTTAGGCTGCCCTTGCACACATGCACAAATTTTGTCAAATGTTCAGAGACAAAGCTTTCCAGTTAGGTTTGTACTTTGACTTCCCAGGTCTGTTCAACACCAGTGTCTAAAATAACCACACAGCTTGGTTTTGCAGGAAAGGATCTAGGGCAATGACAGCAATACAGCTCCTGAGGTGGCATGGATTCAGTGGCTTTTCATGGGATCTGTCCCATTTTTTCCTACTGCTCAGATACCACACAGGCCAGCAATCAATTATCTTTAAATAGCTCAGTGAATAGTTCTTGGCAAGAAAGGGGCAAATAACGTCTCTAGAAAAATGAGAGTACCTGCCAAGTGTCAATTTCTTTACTGGCTATGCCCCAGCTGATGAGTGGCTGTACTTGTTAAAAGTGAGCCTCACCTTGGCTTGTTCCTTTTTGGTGCTGATACCTAGAGGGTGTAGTATAGCTCCATGGGATTACAGAGTAATTCTCACCTGCAAAATTTTCACCAGCTTTATGCACCCGCAGCATCCAGATGGATGGAAAATAGTGCTGTGAGCAGCACACTTCTTTTCAGGCCAGTGTTCTCTGTGAAAGAAAAACAGTCCTATCTTTTAAAAGTAGTAAAATCAGCTACAGGATAAAACATAGAAACTTTTGTTTAAGGTTTTCTTTACCCATTGCTGGGCAGAAGACCTTGGTTACTTCAGCATCTGCTGGGAAAAACTGTGGCTGCCCTTTGTGCTATCCATGATGATTTAGTCATGCAAAAATGTTAACATTATTTTTACTTTTCATGGAGCAGTTTGCCCATTCCCACATTCACAGGGTGCTAAGCAATAAGGTCTGGTCATGGACTGGCCACAAAGTGGGCACTTAGGAATTCATTGACCAGTCTTGAACATTACAACCCTTGGGCAAAATATTTCTGCTTGTATGGAAACAGAGGTATTTAAAGAAATCTCAAGGGCTCTATGCAAGTGCAGAGGTCATTCTACACATTGTAACTTACAGCCTCATGGCATAAGGTATAAAAATATATTTTGTTTTGGCTTCTAGGACATCTGCATTCACAGGAGTTATATTTTGGTACCTTTGTGCCAGCAGGACCTATATTACGCTCAACAGTGTCCGCTCACATGTGAAATCCCTGCCCCAGAGGTGTCAGTCTGTCATCGGATCAATGGCAGGCATCTGAGCCCATGTGGCTGCTCTGCCCTTCTGACCCCACTGCCAGTGAGACTCCACAGGATGGAGGACCTCAGGGGTGGTGGGTTCACAGGGGAGAGGGAGAAGTTCCCAAAGCATCTAATGGCTCTCTTGTTCGCTCCCTTGTTGGCCACACTGCATTTCATCTGGTGTTTCAGTAATTACACTGAGGTTGTGCTGCCTTGCTGAGGTTCAGCAAGAAGGCAGCACCCCCAAAAGGGACTGCACAGGCATGTTTTTAGTGAAAAAAATCTACAGGATGATGCAGAAAGAAAAAAAAACCCTCCTCTGTTACATCTCATAGCCTGTGTGTTCCTCTCTGGTCGAAGGTAGCTGTAGTCTGTGCAGAAGGCTAAAGACCTTCAGCTGCTTTAGCTTCTCAGCAAGGCTGAGTTACCCGGAGGGAAAACCTTATGGTGTAATTGCAATGCACCCAGGGCCCAGAGAAGGTTAACTCAGAGCTCCTCCTGGTTCTGATGTGAGATGCCCAGCACAGCTGGGTGACTAGTGATCAGTCCCTGATCCTGGGCAATGCAGGACTCACCTAAATGAACTTACTCAGAGGCTTTTGCTGAGTTTGGAGTAGGTGAGTTTCTTTTGGGGCACCAGGTAGCTCTCTGGGCACAGCAGCCTGGATGGTCCTTCAGGTTATTCCTTTGGCAGAGGGACTAACTGCATGCCAGACTGATGCACAACCATGCCACCAGAGTCAGAAACATCCCTTAATGAAAACCCTGACAGTGAGCTCCAATAATTTATACCTCTGCAGACCAGCTCCTCCTGCTCACATACCACGTTTACCAGTAATTGCTGCCTAGCTTCTAATTGCTCTCATTAACAAGAGCAATGGAACAAGTAAGTTCTACAAACACAGCTCTGATGCAAAAAATGCACCAGAAAGAGCAGAAGCTCAGCAACCTTTTATATATGTTGGTACTGAGTACACTACTAAAGTATACTGGTGTGACCTAAATATTTACATCACAGTTAGCAGTAATTGAGGTGCAAGGACTGAAAGCAAAAGAGATTTTTTTTGGTGCATTTTTATACCAACAAATGTTGAGCCAGCAGCCAACAAGGCAAAAATCTGTTTCTCTGAGATTTAAGCACAGCACAGAAAGCTGAGCTCAGCTGTCTTTCCTCCTCCTCGGCCTGACAGTTCCCTACCAAACCAAAACCTCTCATCCATGCCTCTTGCTGTCTGTCTTTGGAGCTGTTTGCAACAGTCCCAGGCCATGCTGTCAGCTCTGGGGCAGGAGCACAGTGCAAGCAGTGATGCTTGCAGACAAGACAGCTCGCAGAGGTTCAGCCTGGAGCGTACAGGAGGGGGAGCGTTTGCTACAACAGCTCCTTCCTTTCTAAGAAACCAGGCCTTTCTTTCTTGTCTCCTTCAAGCCCTTCAGCCCCCAGGATGCTCCAGCTGCATCTAACTGCATAAGGCTTTTCCTGGGCTCAGAGAAGGGCTTGCTGAGACTGAAACTGCCCACCTCAGACAAGCTTGCAGAAAACTTCCCAAAAGTGACCTGCTCCCTCAAGCAGATGGAGAATTACAGAAGTGCAGAGCTCCACAACTTTACTCCTTACCATTGCAACCTGGTTTGTAGCTGCCAATTCAGTTTTACTGCAGAGATGTGTTTTACTGCCTCCTCTGATTATGTTACTACAGGGGCTTCAGAGGGGTTTCCCATAAGCAAGGATTTACCTGTAAGCTTTGGGAACATGCCTTTAATGTGACTGCCCATTCCTATTTTCAAAGACATACTAAGCATCATCCAAGCCCCTATAGACATTTGCAAGCACATCTTTCTTGCACACTAAAGCATGCAATGGCATTTTCCGGAGGTGCTCTGATAGTCAGGAAGGGACACCTGGTTTAAGGTCTTTTTTCCTTGTAAAAATGCCCACATTGGTTTAGTTATGTTTAGCCATCTCAAAGTTTCCGGCTCCTCCCAAAAGTCCAGCTCAGGCTTCTGCTGAAGTCACTGTGGTTATGACTCAAGGGCTAAATGTGTCAGGAAATCATGCATAACCAGCAAAATCCAGCTTTCTGCATCTGGCCTACTGATTGCTAGGTGGGATTGTTCTGTGTTTAAGTTTTGTTCTGAAGTTTCTGAACAGGAATTTCTGGAAGTGGCTTCTTTCTGATCCGCTTCAGAAATAAGAAATCTGGAGGCATTTATTTGAAGGCCCAAACAGAAAAGGAACATTGGCTGGGTAAATGTCCTGCACTTCTGCATGTGTGTGGGATTCCCTCCACTCAGCCTCCACAAAGACATCAGCCCCAGGCAAGGTCCTTGCTGTCAAATGGGCCTGCGCTCTCTTCAGGGGAGACAAGAATGGACAGAGGGTGTTCTTCAGTGGGCAGCATAGAGTCATAGAATAGTTCAAGTTGGAAGGGACAGTTAAAGGTCTCCAGTCCAACCCTCCTGCAATAAGCAGAGACATCTTTAACTGGATCAGGTTCCTCAGAGCCCTGTCCAGCCTGATCTGGAGTGCTACCAGGCAGGGTAGCAGGGGTAGCCCTGCACAAGAGCAAATCCTTCATCGTGCAATGTACATGCTGCTTGCCTGGCCTTCTGATGGCTTGTCTGATGGTAGAGCCTGATGGTGCATGCCTGGTAAACCACAATTCCACAGCATGTTGAATACCCATACTCCCAACTGGCCTGTAGAAATAGCTTCTGAAGTGGGAAAGTGGTTTGGTTTGGACCCACAACTTCTAGGCAGGTAAAACTCGACATGGTGGTTACATTACTTGCTCTTAACATCAGAGCAAAGCACCCCCACAGCATACATAGACCCATGTTTGTGGCTTTTAGCTAATTTAATTTCCTCAAGTCACCCCAGAATACTGAAAAATGGACTTACAAGAAAGATTTTCTTCCATCTTCAGCTGATTACTATTCTTCTTTAAAACCAGCTTGAAAAGTGAAACATATATTCAAAAATTAAAAATAGCATTTGGGTTGGTATATAGGAAGACAGGGGTTTTGTGGTCCTAGGCTTCTTTGTACAGCTGGAAAGGATATGTGAGCTCTGCAGGGAAGAAAGGAGCCTCAAGCAGCTTAAAAAAACCAGCACAAGCCAGAAACAACTGTTTGTGAAAAACGATACAGCACCTGTAGGAAGGAATCAACACCGGCCTGAAATGCAGCGTGTGATGGGAGGGATGCTTTTCTCTGGAGTGGATGTTGTAGCCCAGCCCAGCTGCCCTCTGCTCAATTTGACAGCCACCTTATGGCAACTAAAACTGACTAAAAGCTTTTAAAATCTCCTTCTCTGTGTCTCAAAAATATAATCTTGATAAAAATAGATGGAGAGAAATTGCAAGTTCAAGAAACTGAAAAGCTCTTCCTGCTGAAAGATGCATTTAAAGTTCCCTGTCCACATCACACAAGGTCAGAAACCTTTCCTAGTAATAGCTCCATGCACCAAAAAAAAGTCAGTATTTATACCCAGCCAAGGTGGTTAGCAGTTAGTGCCAGTAGAAGTCACTCCTTTTTACCACTCTGTGTAGTTTGGATTTTAGTGTAACTAATAACCTGCAGAAAACTTGTACAGGGGCCCAAATGGGTCCCTCATCCCAGAAAACCAACAAACTCTCTTCATCCACACAGCCCTATGCTGAGAACTCAAGTGAACAGGCTGAAAATGTAAAACTCTGAAATATCCATCCCCAGCAGAGGGACTGAAATATCCAGCAGAGCACACACTCCCCCGACGTTTGTGTGGGCATCTCATGAGCAGAGGGGACACACCAGACACTCATGTCATGTCACAAAGGTGTTGCCCCACAACATTCCACCCCATCACAATGCCTGGGAGGGGCGTGGAACCCACAGAGGCATCCGTGGACCAGTGGTTGCCATAGGCGAAGCTGCCATGCACCAGACATTACACATTTCAAATTCTGGGGTAAGACATGAGCTCTGATCAAGCCCATCGGGATCACAAATCATGCCAAGAAACGATGGAGGAGAAAAGCTACTTAATGAGCTGGGCTACAGGCTGGGTCAAACGTTAGGGGAGGGCAGCTTCTCCAAGGTGAAAGCAGCCACCTCCAGCAAACACAAGGGCCCCTTAGCTGTCAAGGTGGTGGATCGGCAACGAGCATCCCGAGCCGTTGTGTACAAGTTTCTGCCTCGGGAGCTCTCCATCGTGCGCAAGATCCAGCACCCCAACATTGTGCACGTCTTTGAGCTCATCGAGGTCTGCAACAGGAAGCTCTACATCGTGATGGAGGCCATGGACACTACCCTGTTGCAGCTGGTGGAACATCTGGGAAAGCTGCCCTGCGTGCCCAAGGCCCGGGACATCTTTGTGCAGGTTGTGCGGGCCGTGCGCTACCTGCACGACCGCAACTTGGTGCACCGGGACCTCAAGTGCGAGAACGTGCTGCTCACCGCCGACGGCCGCCGCGCCAAGATCAGTGACTTCGGCTTTAGCAAGGAGGTCCACGGCTACCCGGACCTGAGCACCACGTTCTGCGGGACAGCAGCCTTTGCTTCCCCAGAAGTGCTGATGGGCATCCCCTATGACGCCAAGAAGTACGACATGTGGAGCTTGGGGGTGATGCTCTACATGATGGTGGTTGGCCGTGTTCCCTTTGATGATACCAACATCCAGAGCATGCCTCAGCTGCAGAAGAAAGGGGTGCTGTACCCAGAGGAGCTGCCCCCACTGCCGGAGCCCTGCCAAACTCTCATTGCCCAACTGCTCCAGTTCATCCCGGCTTCCCGACCCGGCGCAGGGCAGGTGGCCAAGAACCGCTGGCTGAATGGAGGCGTCTGAAGGAGAGAGCCCTCCATGAAGGTTCTGGAGGAGCAGTAACTCTTTGGTGCAATAAATGTTGTGAAAAAGCGGTCTATTTCTGTGGTCTATTGATTATTTTGAGGCACGGGGGTAGCTGTATGTGGAGCTGATTGAACTTCAAGCACTAGCAAGGCCATGTGCCCTAAGGAGGTGGTCAGATCCCTTCCCAAAACAGGTGTGTGAGCCTGATGCAGGCTGGGTTTCAAGACAGAACAGCCATGCTGAGCTGGTGGTCAGAGCAAACCGTGGGGTACTGATACCAGCAGTGGCTGTCTGACCACAGCAGGGACCTGCACCCCCTGTCAGGCAGGTCAGGGCTCTCCACGGAGCCAGCATTGCCAGGGCAGGTGGAAAGGTGCAGCAGTGCAGCCCATTATGGTGCCTGCCCCCTAATGCAGGTAATGAATACCAAGACTAGCAGAGCCACCCCTCTCTGCTGCTTTCCACCCACTGCTGCCATGTTCACAGGGAGGAGAGCTGTTCTCACAGGGGTCCTCAGGGCCTGTCCTCAGCCTTGGTCACCACCAAACTGGATTTGAGCAGGCAAGAGGGGAGAAGTAGTGGTCCTGCAAATCACTACTGCAGAGGAAATGTCACATTTTTTGCATGCTACTGTTTCAACCTCACAGCCCAAAGTCACACTAGAATATTTGCAGGCAACTGGACAGCGCTACCCAGCCAAAAGTTTTGGTGTGGGTTTGTTTACAATGAACATCATTTAGATATTGATTCTTACCAACTTTTGAAATGCCTGCCAAAAGATATTAGATGAGAAATGCCACTGGCCATGGAAAACCTGAAATGGGAAAGTGATAAAGATATAAAGGAGAACCGCTTTGCTAACACCTGCTGTCCAGCTTCAATGTTAAAATTTACCAATTACTCTTAATGCAACTCCCAAAATCTACTATGGGTCCCTATTGGCAAGTCCCATTTTCAAAGGGTTAGTTACAGGTAGGAGGTGACATCTGAAATGTGCTTTCATGAGACACTTCAAACCTTCTTTTAAACAATCTCCCATCTAGCTTCCCCTGAAGTCAAAACAGGAAATGTCCAGTTGGGTGGTTTGATGGTTTTCATGTTGCTGGTGCCTCATGAGCTGACACAGCACAGCCCTGGCAGCAGGGTCTGTGGCAAGGCCATGTCTGACAGGAACACCTGCATGTGGTTCTGCTGGAAGAGATGGAAACACCTTTTGCAAAGCAAACATCTTGGGTCTATCCAAAGCAGCAGATTAAGGAGAACAAGATGTGGCAGCAGAGCCAGCTCAAGGGTTTTCAGCACACTGGCTACAGGGAATGTTGCCACGCTTAGAATGAGGATTTATTTTGTACTTCTCCTTGCAGCTGCAAAATTAAATTTCACAGCAGCAGCAAAGTCCAAAGTAGACAGAGTTATGGGATATGAAGGGTGTCTTGGGGCCATACATGGCTGGGGAAACAGGCTTGGGAAGGATCAGGAAGATGCTGGGGTTGGAAAAGAAGGGGAGAAGTGATAAGGATGTGGAGAGCAAGGAGGTAGATTTCAGGGTAGTAAAATTTTCAGCAAGGCTCAACTCTCCTTTTCCTACTTGCCTTCCAGTCACTCTGTCAGTCTCACCCCTCTCCAAAGCCACCAGCTTCCTCTGGGAGAGCTCCCAATCCATGTCCTAGGACATCCAAGTACCTGTCCATCTCCATCTACTGCCTCACTCCAGCTTTTGCTTGCCTCCAAGTACCTCCTTACAACCTGGAAAGCACAAACCTGGTGCTACTGTATTGTCTCTCCTTTCCTTTCTTTTAATTTTCTATCATTAAAGACAAAGCTAATACAAAAGGAGTCATTCTAAAACCCAAACCCTATTAATCTTACCCCAGCACCCGCATTCTCCTAAACGATTGCATCTGTTGAGGACACGGGCTGGGACAGATGACTAATGTTTTGCAAGGATGTACCCCCTTGAGTGGCTTGGGAAAGCAGCTGGGATTCAAGTGGTGAGTGGTTTGAAGGAACCACGGGAGACTCATCAGGCTGCCCCGCGGCCCTCGCCCTCTCCAGGCAGATGGTAATCTCACAGGGCCAGCACTAACGACCTCAGAGCAGTCCCCAGGCTGTGAAAATAGTCCATTACAAGTCTAATTATGCAAATCAAAAATAAAAATCATGATTAAAGACTCTGAACCAATTCTTATCTAATTTGCACCAATGGGATGTCAGTTTTGG
Source organism: Platyrinchus mystaceus (assembly GCA_035041135.1). NCBI lineage: Eukaryota > Metazoa > Chordata > Aves > Passeriformes > Tyrannidae > Platyrinchus > Platyrinchus mystaceus. The sequence continues at coordinate 31,283,513 of JAWWLV010000183.1, forward strand.
AGGAGGGCAGGACCAGAGATGTTGAGCAGGATAAGGCAGAGGCTGTGCCGCAGGCAGTGGGGCTGGGGGTGTGCTCTGCCACCATACTTCCCCTCCCTTCCTCTCTCTGCACCCGAGGGGCTCTGCGTGTGCTAAGCCTGCTGCTCTCCCAGCTTTATTTCCTCCTCAGGAGAGCAGAAATGATTTTAACCTTCCTGGGAAGTGCACAGTCCACAGAAGTGCCCCTTCCCCGACTCCTGGCAGATGAGCCCCATTATCCCATCCCTGAAGCACAGTGCCCTGCATTTATGGGAGGGCCCTTGAACGTTGAATGGGCATGTGTCAGAGGCATAAACAGCCACACTGGGTTATCAATATCCTGGTCAGTCCCATCAGACTCATTCTGCAGTGTGGCTCTGTCCTCCCTAGGCTGTTTGGAAAGTACGGGTGCAGTATGATCTGGAAATGAAAGGTCCTGTCTGATACTAGTCCTGAATAAATAACTTTAAGCGGAGGCCCTGATGATCATGCAAGAACTATCACACAATAACTATATTTCATTTAATCCTTCTCCAAGGATAAGAAGGTCAGGGTCTGTATGAGGCAGCTGTGTGGCATGCCACTACCTAGCTCCTGTCAGCTCACCACAGGGTGTGAACAGTACCCCGTCCACAGCCCTCTTGTTGACTGTCATTGTGCCCTGTGTCATCAACAGGCTCAGTGGAAAACCTTCCAGGATTTTAGATGTGCGTCTTGAAATCAGTTAGAGGGACTCTTAAAAGGACTAGCCGCAGAATAGAGCATCTTGAAGCAATTTTACCCCATTTAATTTCAGAGGAGTGTTTATAAATTCAAAGATGTCTTCCAGACCTTTAGTATAGCTTTCCTCCCACTGCTCCTATGTCCAAATTCTGCATCACTTTCCCTGAAACGTAGCCTTATTTTAGGCAAATGAAAGGAAGGAAGTAATTCACTGCACGCTGACATTAAAGCTCCCTTTTCAGCTAAGCAAAATTTGCTTTCAAGATTTTAGGTCATGGCTGATGTGTCTGATAAGCTTTAGGACTCAGCTACTTAAAAGTCTACACGTTACAAAACTCTGGAGATAAGTATATTCATGAATTGTGGGAAAACACTGCTGGGTAATCAAACACCTCACGTATTCCTGCACTAACTCTGGGGCTGGCTCTCCCAGGGCTCTCTGTGCCTCCAGCCAAGCCAGGCTGCCTGACTGGCAGCTAACGACCTGCCTCAATTACCCTCGGCCCAGCCAGCACCGGCAGGTTGGGCGAGGGAGACGTACCTGAGTGACCCTGCCCTGCTGGGGAGGCAAAGCTTTCAACAGGCAATTCAGCAAACAAATATACCTCGCCCTGCTTGAATACATTACCCTTTTCATAATTGCAGCCTTCGGTGCTAGCAGCCTCTTACCCAGTGACCTGGAGTCCTCCTCTCTCTTTCCAGACCACGCTGCACAAAGTTACGTGTCTCCATGATTTTGTGTGCATCTCAACCCTTCCTCAGTCTGAGATCTCCTCATCTTCTTTTTTCATTGTCCCTCACTTTCCAAGTCTCCACACCTACTTGTCTGCTGGAAGAGATATGGAGAGAGAATGGAGGCAAACATTTTCCTGTCTCGTGCCTTTTGATTATATTGAGCGTAATTTAAAAAAAGCTAACAAGAGGTTCTCACCAAAGGACAGGATCCAGAGGCTCTTTGGGCACATGATTCTCCCTACAGACAAGAAGCTTTCTGTGAATATTTTCATTTTCACAGCACCTAGCAAACATCAATCCTCCCACTTGCACCAAGGGGTAAATATTCTCCCCATGTTGCAGTGAGCAGGCTAAGGGGCTTACCTCACCCCAAGGGGCTTTCATTTTACATTACAGTTCAAAACTTCCCTGGCCCCTCGTCTTCTGGGCAGATCATGACTGTCTTGAAGCGATAATAAATTCAACAATATTTGATAGCCTGGAAAGACATGTGAATTCTCTCTCCCGAAACTGCTTCCAAATCAATTTCATTTTATCTGATAAATGAATGAAAGGAAATAGACTACAAACACAGATGGCTGGAGCTTCTTTTCCATGCTTTGAATAAGGGATCCAAATTTCTTAACTGCATTTAACAGCTCTTTTCAACAGCCATGGATTTCAACACCACAGGACTGTAAGGCAAGCCTAGGTTGCCCAGAGAAGCTGTGGCATCTCCATCCTTGGTTTCCGATGGGACAAAGTCCCAGGCAGCCTGATCTGACCTCAGAGCTGACCCTGCCTGGACCAGGGTGTTGGGCTGGAGATCTTTGACATCCCACCCTCCACCAAGTTGTCCTGTGATCCTGCAAACACACGATTTTTTGTGCTACAAGGTGACAACCGTTCTTTCCCTCTCAGATACATGGACTTCTCCATGATTCTGACAGCAAGGGTGATAAATAACTGTATTTTCTAGACCCATGAAAATGTGGGACAGCAAGCAATGCCTGCATCTGCATCTGTTTTGATTATTACTGGCTGCTCTTGTATGAGTTAACATGACATAAGGACCTAAAAAGACAGAGCACAGCAGTGAACATGGTTGTTAGCTGTTTCTCTTTGAAGTTAAAGAGCTAAGCAAGGATGGGTGGGGTGTCTGTGCTCCTTCATTCCTTCTCACATTATTATCAGCCACAGCAGCAACCACCAGATTCCTTGAAAGACATTCATGGTGTTATTTTTGCCTCTCAGTCGACAGATGTTCATTATATTCAGCTAGCACCTAAACATCACAGGAGCCCTATTGGGACAGGCCCTGTGTACAGGTGTTATGGATCATCCCTGCCTCAGAAGGTCTCACTTAATAAATAAGACACCTTGCACCTTGAGAGACACCTTGCACCCTCAAAGAGTGTATTTACAGAGGGGTTGGATCTCACCTGATGCTGAGAGCTCTCAAATCCTACTAAGCTATTCTAAAGTAAATAGCTGAGGGACCTGAGCACCCCCAAGCCCTTAAGATTCCTGACTGTTCCTTCTCTGTATGGTCACTTTGGTTATTCTCCATGTACTGCACTGACCCACTGGAAGTTACATGGCAGCATCATTTCTTCATAATACTCTGCACAGCACTGTCATGTCATTACGTTCTTCAGAGAAATGCACCATTTCCATTACAACATTAACTAAAAATACATCTGGAGCATTTACTGCAGCTGACTTGGCTATAGCATTAACTCAGACATCAGCATCCCCTGCCCAAAGGCTGGTAAGATGTTGGAGTTCCACCACCAGCACATGGAAGGACCTAGTGGGTGGAGGAAAAAGGGAGTTTGGAATGATGAGAGGCAGGATCTGCACAGCACATGGGCTGCTACCTCCAGGCAGAGCAACAACCAGCCCAGAGGACACCAACAGACCAGACAGCACTCTCATTAGTTACAAGCAAAAAATCCCAAAATACACAGTATTGTCTCAAAAATAATGATAATCCTTGGCTCCTTGTTTGCATGTTCATTAGCATGTTAATAGGATACCCATTATGGAAGATCTAAAACACACAGTCATGCACATATGCACCCAGTCATTTATTGTAACAACAGCTTCCTCTCTATTTGACATATTTCTCCCCGTCCCAAAAATGGTTCAAACTGCACCATCCAGGGCAACCTGTAATTGATGGATAAATCTTGAGGAAAGCAATTTTGCCTTCTGTGCATTACACAGCCAATTATCTTTTTCAATAGTGAGAGCTCTATTTATTTACCAGTGATGGCGCCAGGGAATTGTTGGAGGAAGGACCCATGGGGAGGACTAGACTACTGGCAACTCTCGCATATCACCAGCCTTCAAAGAAACATATTCTTACAAACAGGGGGAGACATGTCAAAAATGAGTCCCCACAAACAACAGATCTACAAACCACTGTGTCAGAGTGGAAGGAAACTACTATTGGTGGTGGGAGCACCATCATGCAGAGGAATGGCCCAGCCAAGACCTCCTGAGCTTCTCAGGCTCAGGGAAGGATGGGGAATGATGTGGCAGCTGGCAGGACAGCAATGGTGGCACAGGGGGTGGCAGAGCTCAGCCAGCCTGGGTAAGCAGGACAGTCATTTAGGTGCATGTTGAGCTGATCATGCAACAGCTTCTGACTCAGCAGCATGGCTAACTACGAAGATGTGAGTGAAATGCATACAGTCTAATACAGTCCCTGGAGAAAATTCACAGTGGTGCCTGTAGCCTTTCCTGCAGCCACCATGTATTCCATTTCATCTTCATGGCAGAAAAAGCAATACCATTTTTTTGTCTTTTGTTAGACTATTTCAGGCAGTGCCTGGTGGGAGACATTCATGGAGAGAACTGTGCTGGTGGTTTTGGGACAGAGCACCATTCTGTCAGCAGATTAAATCTATTGCAAATGCTATTCTCAACACATCATGCAGCATCTAAACTTAAGACCAACAACTCAGCACAAACTTAATTTCATTATGAAACTGGAGCCTTTCATATTTTGGCTATAACACTCCTAAAACGTTTGTGTTTTTCATTGCACCCTTCTCCGTTTCTTTGGTTTTATTCTACCCCTAAATTTGCTGCAAGCCTCAGATTTTTCCATGGGGAAGGAATAGCTGCACCCCAGATGCTTCACCAACAAAACTCCACAGCCCCACAGCAGTCAGAGAGGACATCAGCTGGTGACCTTCCTGACAGCAGGGGAGCAGCAGAGGTTTGGATGAGCAGGTTGCTGGGCATGTGGAATTCCATATTGAGAGAAAAGAATCAGAGGAGACTTTGGCACATAGGATCAGGACTTTAACCAAATCCACATATTAAAATGCTGACTACCTCAGTTATGGACTCTGCTGGAAGTTCAAGTATTGCTGGTCTACAGAATGAATGGTCAGATAAAACAAATCACTATATGGAGCTGTGGTTGAAATCATCACCCACAAAAAGGTCACCACAATGCATCTCTTAAGCTGAGCCCATGTTTGCAAGATCTTACCCTAAATCTATTGGCAAGAAAATTTTAAGTAACTATACATCCCTGCAGATCTGCAATTTATGCTAGAACAGGACAGGATCTATAGCTCATTCCAGTATCAGAGAAATACAAAAACCAATACACAGCCGGTTTGCCAACTAGCAAAGCACACACAGCCTCACTGTGGGCATGCTAAACATTTCCACAGCTTGTCATTACCCATGGCTTTTATCATCTCTGCCACCAGATTAGCAATTCATTACTGCAGCATAAGCAGTCTGGATGAAATCTTTTCTCCTCACCACCAAAAAATGCACTTCCACTCACTAAACTACGAAGTTCACAAGAGGGACCTGACCTCCCTGAGCACTCCTGGGACACTCACTGGCCTCAACCTTCTGCTTTAGGGACAACACAGAGAGCACTGGCACAGTGGCTGCCCCCAGTTGCCCAAGCACTGAGGAAGGAAGCTCAGGATTGTGCACTGAGGTGCTGCAAGCAGACAACATGGGAAAGGAATCAATGATGGCATAGGCTAGGCATGGTCAGGAAAAGACTGCTGCTGGTCAGGATGGCCTGTTGTAGTGAAGATCTGTGTTCAGTGTCTTGTGAGCTAGCTGTCCCCACAGTTCAGGAAAAATGTTCTATAAAAACAAACTTGCAACAACCAGCAACACCAGGGAGCAAACTATGAGGTTCATGGAGTGCTGGAGATTGTTTTTCACGTCAGAGGCTGGTGATCAGTTCAGCTGGGGCTGGGGAGGCTGGAAGCTGGTAGGAGGAGGAAGGGTCATAAGAAAAAAGCCCAGAGACCCATGGAAGGTTGGAGAACACACACACAAAAAAAGAGCACGTTGTGTCCAAAGAAAGTTCAACAACTTTCCCAGCTCATTGGATTGTGGGAACTTTGCTTTTCTAGGGAATAACTATGCTATTTTCAGCATTTTTATTATTCAATTTGTCACGGGCTGTCTCAGGAGACTATCAACAATCAGTTTCAAGCAGCATCTGACCACAAACACTTCTCCACATGTGATTTAGAACATCTGGAGAGAAGGAGTCAGCTTTCAAAGCGTGCCAGCACTGCGCTGCCTCCCCACATTTCTTCTTCCTTCCATTTTCACGCCCATTGTCAGACTGTGCATAGAAAGTGGGCTCAAGAAGCCAAGTTCAGAGGCCCTGACAGTGCATCGTCACTCTGTCTTTGCGGTAAGCACATGGAGAGAGAGGGCACTGCCTGCTTTGAAGAGGAGGAGGGTCAGAGATTGCTGGTGGCACATTCCCTGCATTGCCGAGCTGCAGTGATTTAAACCTCACGTTCCCTAAGGAGAGGAGATGTGATCCTTGGCCTGGAGGCAGGCCAGCCTGAGGACTCGTGCCAAAGTTTGCACACTGGATATTGCATCTGCAGACCCCAAAAGGAGGCGCGTGCTTTGCTCCATGCCAGTTGTACGCACTAGCTCTCTGATTAGTGCAATAATTTCTGCATCAAACCACAGAAACATTTACACCAGAGCTATCTGGCAGGTAAATGGTAAATTCACAAAGCAGTTCTCCAGCAAGCCTGAGGACAGAATAGGAACAAATGAAAAGGCAATCCAGTCAAATAGCAAAGGAAATGACATTATGATCCCAGCTGGAAGCTCTCTAATGAACTGCTTGGTGTCTGCACAGAAACCTGCATGAGAGCAGGGAGAGGTTCTGGCCCCTGCAGAGCCAATGAGAATTTTATTATCATCTGGGAGGGGGAAGGTTTCATACAGTCATTAATTTTGTGTTCGTCTTTCTCTGAGTGACCCACACGGATGTGGTGCGATGACACAGTAGGCCGTATTCGCACCGCCTGCTGCCTTGCACGTCTGGCTTCCCTGCATGGCTGCCAAGAGCTGGGCTCATTAGCACACGTGCTGTAGTGCTCCCAGTGCTCCCCAGCCCAGGCCTGTACAAACCCTGGTCTGGTTTCCAACAACAAAGTCAGAACCAGGGCAGGGAGAAACTTTGAACCACACTTTGAGAAGAGATGGTGACATTGCAGCAGGATCTGTATCTACGGCTTGTTCTCCTTTATATGTCTTCAAACAACAGCTGGAAAAATTCAGGGACGTTTGTCTATTTTAAGTTAGAAAATCTGGGGTTTTGACACACCACGCCTTTTAAGAGAACATATGAAGTCCCTGGAACCCACTATGGCCACAGAAAGCACAACCACTATCCCAGCACATGGCTGTGCATCGCACCTGAGCTGGAGTCACAGATCCATGTGTCCTCCTCTTCCCCCATCCCACCCCACAGGGCAGCACAGGAACCTGTTACAGGGTGACCTGTTACAGGAGCCCCTGTTACAGGGTGACTTCTCTGCCTGTCCAGCCCCTGGCCCCAGCTCACCACAGGGTCCGGGTGGCACGGCTGGAGCCACATGCAGGAAGGACCAGACCACGCTGCTGCAGTGGCAGGGAATGTGCCTGTTCAGCTCATGCTGAAATGTGAAACCACAGCCTCAGTTTTACTTTTCCAGCCATTTTAAGGAAAGAAATAGCTATAAATACAGGTCTCATTTCTAGTTGCTAGGATCCATTTTGTTTCTTTTTTTTTTTCAATACTGAGAAAAGTTTTCAACTCCATTAGTAGCCAGTTCATTCTAAAAGAAACAAAATGTGTAAAATTACTTTTTTTCCATGAGAAAAAAGATGCATCCTTAAAGCCACAGCAACCTTTATGTCGCATTGCAAGTGCAACAATCCAAAAAAAAGAACAAAAATACTCCACCTGAATTATAGTTTCCAAAAGAGCCCAGGCACAACCTTCAAAGAACAAGATGGAAAGATCCGTTAGATAGTAAGGAACTGCATCCAATGGATGTGCCAGGCTGAAGGTGTTCACACACCGTGCACATTTTCATTTCTTTGCAGCACGTACATTCACGCATTCGAGGACACCAAAAGCAGTTTCTCAGGCACTGCAGGGAGAGTGTTTCCTCAGTGCTGCCCTGCCACCAAATGCATTTCCCACTGATTCAAGTTGTTGTCGGCATTGAACTGAGAACTGAGCAATGACACATTCCAGCAGCCACCCACCGAACCTCACAAGCTTCTTGTGAGGCACCAGTACGATGGCTGCCATTCTGACCAATACTCAGGTTTTGGAGCCCAGGTCTTCAGGACCAAAGAGCCAAAGCAGCAAAACCCCGAGGCATCACTGACAAGCTCCTGATGCTTGGCAGCTCACGTGCCTTTTCCAGATGCCTCTTACCCATACCCTGCTTTGGATTTGCTTTTCTTTCAGAGAGAATTTCCCCTGCCCCTTCTCACATCCCATCAAGTTCTAGATAAGACCCTGCAATGATTGAGACCTAGCAGAGACAGGCAGGGAGGGGAAAGGGGAGCTGTAGGGCACAGCTGTGTGCAGTGCAAATCCAAGTGTGAGGAGAAAGACACACCAAGGGAAGCCTCTAAATAACACCAGAGATCTGGATTAGCATAGTAACCAAAAATAGATCAAATCTACAACAGGTTTTGCTCCACTCTGGCAGGACAGAGCCCCCACCTGTGATATCCCAGGGTCTGGCAGCTGGAGAGGATGCTCTCCTCTCTTTGGAAAGGGTTTTCTCACCCCCTTTGTAAAGAAAAGCTGGAAGACAGTCAGACTGGATGGGGCTCTGAGCAACCTGATGTAGCTGAAGATATTCCTGTTCATTGAAGGGGGGGTTGCAATATAGACCTCTAATGGTCCCTTCCAACTCAAACTGTTCTGTGATTCTATGGGACTGAAACTAAAAGCATGGATCTGGCTCACAGTTCTCCTTCCTTTTCCAGTTTGCTCTCTTGTAATTTTGTTTGTTTCACTGTGACAAGTCCTAGTTCTACCTCAGCAGAAGGGAGAAAACCACCCAGGTAAGATCAAATCTCACATCCCAGGAGCCAAGCACGTGCAGGACAGCAAGTCATATCAACACAACAACATTTTCTAAACAGTGTTCAAATAAAGGGCTAGGGAGAACAATCTCTGTGCCAGTTAAGGGCTGTGAGCTGAAAACAATCCTACACTTATGTTGCAACAGCTTTGCTGTTTGTTTAAAACAAACGCTTTTTTCCTCTATCAGAAATAGTCGATAAAAAAATAAAACAAACAACACATCATCCCCAGAAGAATTCATGAAAACTCAGGAACCTCCCATCACAAGGCCACAACTGCCATATAATATTAAGAAGTTTGAGATGAAATCAACATTTAGGATCTTCCACTGCAAGCTCAGTCACAATTTCTGGACTTTAACACTTAATTTTTAATAACAATCAGTAGCTTATAGTGAACTTGATCACCATAACTTTGAATATCTCCAGTGTGAGCCTTCATGGTTAAGCTTACACCAGGGTCCCTTTCCACAGCTATTGCAGCATACGGGCAAGCAAATGGATAGATAAGTGTATTCACAGCTATTTAATGCTCCTTTGCATTAGTTAAAAATGAGTTCCTTCTTTTTGGCATCACAGTTTGAAACTATCTATTTCATATTCTGATGGATTTGGGTTTTTTAGGCTACAAGAAGCACATACAGCAACCTCGAAGGCCTCATGCAGCGAACCAAGCCAGCAGAGGCTTCATCGCAACATCACTTTGAGTAGATGTTTCTTCTAGCAGGAAGAGACAGAGCACATAACAACAGCAGCTTTTCATATTTCAGGCTTCAGGTTTGGTTTTTTGTCACAGTTTTGGGAAACACTACCATAGAGCTAGCAAGTTAACTCGAAAGGGAACAAAGCATCTCTCATTAAAAACAGCTCTTGGTTAGAGGGGAAATAAAACATTTCCTGTATGTTCAGCTGAAACCAACGTGCCAAGATGCAGTGGTAGATAATGCAAGGAAATAGCCTAAAAGAATACATTGTTGCTGCACCCTGGAGACATAACACCTCCCTTTATCACTGCAGGGAACATCCGAGGCAGGAGGGAATGGAGCCAGAAGGAAATCAGAACGTGATGAGAGCCAGAGTGGGAAACGTCACACGGGATCTCTAAGACCACCCAGTATCAAGATGCTGGTAGGGAAAGGATTTGTAAAGTCGAGAGGGGACATTGCCAGGCCAGTAAAGATCACCATCATTGTGGCAAAAAACATCTCCCACTTTTACAGAACAACCTAAGGGCATTTGATGTTTCAGTGGGTGAAGGTGAAAGTGGGCAGTAAAGTCCCAGGATCTGAGCAAAGCTTCCTACAGAAGGACTCCTTGCAGATCCCCAGCACTTTGCCATGTTTCCAGGGAAGAAGATTCCTGGCTAGAAGAATGTTTTTATGGGTTTTTTAATAATTGGAGACCATAAACAGTAGAATGTTACATAGCAAAGAGATCCTTACCTTGGATCCTTACTGCTAAGTGCAGGATGCAGCCTTGGAAATCAGTTGAATTATTAAGAGATTCAGATTCTTCAGGTTTACATTCACATACAAAACCTTATGTGCTTTGTACTTCAAAATTTTTTCCTAGTCAGTTCACAATGAGGTTTCAATGCCTTAAAGGTTTAGGACAAAGGAGAGAAGCAATCTGTTTCTTAACATTTTTAGGACTCAATGTCATCAATTGCTTATAATCAACGTTAACTTCAATGGCCTCAAACTGTTCTAACTCCCATTTTGAGTTAAAGCCTGAATACCCAAGTCATCTATGGGTGGAAGGGCACAGGAGCAGAACTGGCTCTAGTTGATAAAGAGATTAAGTTGATAACAGAATCCCAATTCTTTAAATAGCATTGGTTCACTGCAGACAAACCCTGTCAGACATAAAATAGTGATGTGTTTCCTTAAAAACAACGAATTCCTAGAAGCACTTTTTCCCCTTTGCATTCCAGCTAATTTTTAGAGACTGCCCAAAGCAAATCCACCCCAACCTATGCAAATACAGATTTCCACAGCAATTACTAACAGCAGCTGTAAATTCACCACAATCCTCCAACCTTTCTATATTCCACTTAAAAGTGTGGAAGGAGCAAGAGATCCGGTGCTGCTGAGTGAGTACCCTGGGCGGAGTTATCCTGCAAGACAGAACGTGGCAGTTCCTTGCAGTGTCTGTACAGTCTGCACTTAAAGCAGCAACCACTTGGACCTGCAATGTTTCAGCAGAAGCAATGATGTTTTTTTCCATACACTGAACCTCCCTTTACCTTCATCTCCAGGAAGAAACACTCCAGTGAGTCATAACATAGAAAGCCTCTGTAACTGGGACTGACACGTGAACGGTTCTCTCTGCCCCACTTAAGTCTCCTGAAACTGCTGAACAGATCACACAGCTGCAGACAGGCAGGTCTGAGGTGCAAGTGAGCAACTACTGTGCTGGAATGGCTGCAAGGCTGTGCTAAATGCCAACAACCTTTAGTTACGTTTCAACTGGAAAGCCGTGGGACAGCAACATTAGCAATTAGTCTAAACCACTTGATTAAAAGCAGTATCCAGATAATTTTGATCACTTTGAGGGGTTTTACAAACACTGGCAAACAGGTTGTGCTTCCCACTCACAGTCATATGTCTGTGTAAGGTACAAAATATTGCAATAAGGATGGAAGCTAGACAGGAGGAGAATCAGAACTCACTTGTTAGTCGTGCTAGAGATTCCTTCAAATCACACTGTTCTGTATTGTTATAAGTTGGCAGCATCCCCACAGTTCTCTCCAGTTCTGTCTTTGAAATGTGTTTGTTGGGAAGTTCTAGTGTCCAAGGCAGCATAGACATGTGCATCTCCCTCCTGCCCATCACCATCCCACCACAGTGCAATCTTTTAAAAATAACCACGACCATTTCCTACAGAATATGGAAAATTTTTTGTTCTTCAAGGTTAAGGATCTAAAAGCTTAAGAATTAACGCTGAAATTTATGCAGACTAGGGAAACTTTTCTCATTTCATATAAAAATTTTGAACTAAGTCTTCAATTTTTTTTTCCCCCCAGAACTTTAGAGAGAAAGGCTCTCATTTTGGCAAAGAAAGCAAACCTGAAATAAAACTGAAGATGCTTTTTCTGATTTTACATTTTAGTTTCTTTCTTCCATAATTTGTACGATGAACAAAAGCATACATAAATCAGGATAGAATCGTTAAGGATAAAAGGAGAGAAGCAGATGACAAAACAAAACATGGAATATAATAGGTTTGTGGCACAAAGCTATTTTTAAAAATCAGATTAAACTGGCTATAATACTGCTCTTAGGGAATCAGGCCAAACGCTAATGTTAGAAAAGTTGAGTTTGAAGAATTTTCAGTCAAAACTATGTCAAGAAAAGACTTACACTAAAGAACTGGACTGAAAGAGGTTACTGTGGATCACATGCTGCCTCTTAAGGAATCACAAATGAAATAAAAATTTCTTCTCCAAGTCACACACCACTGTTGCGTATATTTAACCTAAAACCCAAACACTTGCTCTTTTTGCAGTAAGAAAGATACAGATATAGAGAAAGCACAGGTCTAGGAACAGAATTTTATTTGATTCTAGAAAGCATCATGCAACAAATCTCATTCTTTTAATTATCCTTGCCCAGCTTTGAGATGAAAGATTAGCATTTACAAAGTAAAAGGATGCAAAAGTAAAGTTAGCACCATAGGAGGAACAGCCTTCTCTTTACAACTCCATTGGATAGACAGTTATAAAAGAAAATAGAGGAAAAGAAAGAAAAAAAAGCTAGGTGACCTTGCATTTTTATTTTTGACATCCTAGATACTTAAATCTAAACATCAAGATACTACAGCTCTCCTAGCATATCTAATAATTCATGTTCAGCAAAACTTGCTCTGTACATTGAGAAATATTAAGACTCAAAAGGTAATTGTCACAAAGTACCAGGTAATATGCAAGGTAAAAATTGTAGAGGTCCAGAAAAAGAAAGGAAACAAAAGAAACCAAAGTGAGGAATTTGTCCTTGTTCCAGTCTTTTGCAGATATGTCTATTATGGCTATTATGACTTGCTGCAAAGATCAAAAAAACAGAAGGGATGTGTACTGGGTCTGGCTGGGATGGGTCAAATATCCTAACATTATGTTGGAATACCCTAATTTCATGGGCCAATTATCCAGATGTTCTTAATCTAAACTCTCCCATTTCCTACCTGCAAGCAACTGCAGGATTACATCAGATTTCAAATGTTTATTTTCCTTACTTTTGTATTAATTTTCAAAATTTGCTCCTTGTGGTTCTTACTGTAAACTTTTCAAGACAGTGAACAGTTTTACAAACCCTCCAATCTTTCCCAAGCAGAAATTCTAATACAGTATTTAGGAGTTTCAAATGCCGCATTATTATGTGCTGTCTTCTAAAGGCAATGGAATACTTCCTTTCAAGTATTAATTTTGCATTACAAATCGATTCTAAAACTTCCTTCGTAAGCATCTATAATTAAAAAACATGTGATTTACTCCCACCTTTCAAGGTCACATGCTTGGACTTTTAACAGCAACATTAATGCAAGCAGTTAAAACAATTGTTTTGCATCCAAATCATAGCAAAACTGTTAAATCCCAAGCAGAATGTGGTATTACCCAAACCAGCTGTATTTTTCAGACCATTAGCACTTGAACATCTATTGCAATAAACTATGTTTTAACGCAGAGAGCAAACAATAACATTGAACTACCCAGAGGAGCCTTCATGGCCATGAGCACTGCATCACTTCACCACCAGGAGAGTAATGAGACTATGAACTTTTCTTCATCTTTCTTTTATTTATGCTTGGACTTCCAGCACTGCACATCAGATAGCCAGGATCTTAACCTGTCCTATATCAGACTGCAAAAATACAATGTGCTTCCTCCACTGTCCTTGCATCAACAAATCAAACAGTCACATCCAACAAACCCTTCACTTGAGTAGTTACTTCTATCTAGAAAAGCATCTCTCCTCTTAAAGATTTCAACTAATGCTTCTGGCTTATAAAAGATTAAGTGCAATCAGTTACACCGAAGGTTGATAATGCGGCTCTTGATTGTATTTTCTGTGCACGCATTTACATCAGGCACACAAGTTATATAAAATAGTTTGGAGTACAAAAATATGGTTATAACACAGGAGTACCAAACAGCACAGAATTAGAACTGTTTTATTACCATAATACCTATTTATATACAGACCCTCAAATTAAGGATTTTTTTAAAGTATTCTTCCCAAATTGACAACTGTAGTGTACACTCTAAAAACTGCAAATTAAAAACACAGATCTATTTTAACCCCTACATTGTCTATGCAGTCTGCACCAATCCTCTCTCTTCCACACAAAAGTGTATTATAAATAATTTTCACAAAATGTCACGTATGTTTTATTGCACATTGTACATGCCAATATTTAAAAGAAAGGCTCAAACCTTTCACTTGATAACTAAGTGTTTAAATAACTAGCATTTACTTGTGTTACGAATACTATTGCATTTTTCAGGCTCTAATCTTAACTGATAATTTAAAAGAAAAAAAGCAGAACAGAAAATATGCCTTGAACTGTATAGCTTTTGTAAAGAAAAAAAAAAGGCGCTTCTTAAATTTTGCTGATTTCTACTTCATAAAATCATTATAAACATCTGACCTAATTAACGATGCTGTTTCAAAATTTCTGCATTTTTTTGCTATAAAATTATGCATATAGTTGTTTGTATAATCACATATTCCTTCTGTTTTGCAGAATTAGGTGCTTCTGTGCTGTATTGATGAAAAGATTGAGTTACATAGGTCCTATTGTGAACTACAGGAGTCGTATCAGCCAGCCTCTGTTCTGCCGGTTTCCACAGCAGTGGGAAGTGAGGAGCCTGTCAGAACACCTGAACAGGTCAGTATAAAAAGACACTGGGCACTGGTGGCCATCAAGCATCAAGCCCATGTTCCTGTTAAGCAGATCTCTAGACTAAGGAATACGAGTAATTCATCATTAATATGTGGGTTTATGATATGCTGCACTAAAATACGAAACAAAGAGAATGATTTGTGTATGACGGATATGTACCAGCTGGTAAAAATGCCTCACCGGATAAAAATCTGCATTTTGAGGGTTAAAACATGGACAAGAAAATTGAAAAGTCAATTGATCAAACGTTTTGCCAAGGGTTTCTAAAGCTATTAGCCATCAACAGCTCCAGAAAGGGATGAAAATAGCAAAACCAAACAACTAAAATTGCACTATTACAAAGAAACAAGTCCATGAAAGGAGAGTCACCAGCTGCAGTTAAGGGACAGCCACTTCAAGAAGCCGATTGTTTTTTCGCTTGCAAGTTGGGATGTTGCCGTTTTTCTGGCTGCCTTGTATGAACTTCACACACACTTTGTCTTGTTTGAACTGGACCAGAAACCTGGGAGAGAGAATAATACAAAGTTTAGTTAAAGGTGGGGAAAAAAAACCCCCATACATGAAGAGCAGAAGTCTCTTCCTTTTGGTTCCGATCATCATTCCAAAGGATGTAATTTTTAGCTTGGTATTAATAATAAAGAGTTGGGGAATAAAAAAAAAAAAAGACATAGGTTACAGCTTGAATCTCCTTCAGGTAGTATCAAATAATTATTGCCTTTTGCTTATAACTGTGGACTTTTTACAACAGTTAGTTTGCTATTCCTTTAGAAAAAAAAAGCAGTTTAAAACAGAATTTCTAATGTACCAGAAATACAGCAATGACTATTTCCAACTGCTTCACTGTTGGCCAAAGGAACTTCTCTGTTTCCATGGAAGGAAGCTAAATACTTCTATAGCAACATCAGGAGTGCTATTCTTCTGGTTTATGCTTAATTTAGTACATCTGGTATTTTAGCAGCTCTCATATGTCTAATCCTTAGTTAGCCTTTATAGCCCCCTTGCTCGCCAACTGGGAGAATTCACTTCCTTCCCAGCAATTTCCAAATTTAGACATTTTCTGCAATTCAGGGTAAATTAATCTGGATTCGACTCTTCACTTTTTACTGGAAGGGAAATTTCACTGAATGTGGAGAATTGCTTTAAAGAAAAACCCACCGCCAACAGGCTCCTGTCGAGCCTCAAACCTCTCACTGATCTGGGTAGTGAGATTAAAAGCAATGAACAGGGCAGTGCTGCCTTTTGGCTCACATGCAGTGATTGCTGACCTAAAAAGTCCTTTGTAATACAGCCGATTTTCCCTTTTAGCATCCTTAAAAAGTCCTCCAGCAGAGGCCAAAAACTTCAAAGAATTTGCTCTGCAGCCGGAAACCACAAATCAAGCTGACGGCAGAGCTCAGGGGAGGAAGTGGCCTCTGCTGCGCTGAGCTGCCCTTCGGTCCCGCTTTCCTGCTGCACAAGTCCAGACACTCAGGACTTGTTCAGTGCTCCCAGCCATGCAGGCATCCGGAAAACACAAGCAGGCCTCACAGCTGGCATCACATCCCCAGCGCTGCATTTTCCTAGACCCACTGTTCCCATGTTATACAAACGATGTGTCTCTTACGAAACACGCCCCTTCACCAACAGTATTTTTGCTTATATCAGGTCCCTTCCCAAAAAGTAGTGTAGAGTAGCCAAAATAAAGCCACATTTTCTTCTCAATCTTTAGCTGTGCTTGTATCTAAAAGTTCTCTTGCACGGAGAAGAGAGTTCTGCTTCACCATCAAACAGCTTCGAATTATTTAGTCTGGATATACTCAATACAAGCAATACGCACTTGAATGTTTTTAATCTGCAAGACAAGAAACAAAAACACATCCCAAAAAGCAAGACTCCCAGGAAGCAGGCTGTTTTCCAGACCTAAGGCAGGCAGGCAGTCCAGACTAGTGTAATGCATGCTTAAACTCTGTTTTAGTAGTTTATTCCTTTGTAGCCATCATTAAACTAGAAACTTACTGAGGATAGCCACACTCTTTCAGAGACTAAAAACACACACACCCTTGAGCAAATTAAATGACATCTGGCAACAAAGAACAAAGGAAAATGGCAGATGTTATTTTCAAGGAAAGAGCAAAATTAACCTTTAAATAAATCCTTAAATCTGAACAGATACCAACTGTACTCACTACCATGACTCTAGAATACACACAGTGCAGTGCAGCCAGATAAAAGCTTCAGTTTTTGCCTACAGGAATTTTTACTTCACTATTGTTAAAGAGTTCCAAATTTTCTTCTGTATACAAAATGAATAAACCCACCAAATCAACACTACTGAAAAGAGGGGCCCTTTCACAGAACAAATGGAGTGCATGACAATAGTGGACTAAGCGAGGGACTCTTACTCAGCAAGCTTTAGGAGTTCACACACACACACAAACACTTTTATTCCATGGCTATAAACACCGCAAGTGCAGTCCTTACTTAAGGCCAAAATATGAAACTGTACCAAGCAGTAAGAAATACTAATTTGAGATGCAAACTTTTTTTTATCAAAGAAAGCTTTTTAACAACCAGAAAGTCCCAAACAACAATAGGTGGTTCAAACACCATCAGCAGGAATTTTAAGAATATGTTTTTCACCTTCAAAAAAGAGAAGGTAGAGCTTTAAAAACCTCTATCACCAGCACCATCATTGAGCTGGGGAGGAACTTTGCATTCTGTTTTGATTGTTTTCAGTAGAACCTGGCACCTAGTGTCCACTCTAATCCATACATATCTCATAGGAATTTGTGAACTTTTAACTCACACACACAACAGTTCTCTCAAATGTAGTATCTCTTAATTATTTCTACAGCAGTATTTCTGTTTCACAGCCCTATTTGAAACTTTAGGAAAAGTACATTTTCTCTATTGACTTTTGAGGAAATAAGAGACAAAATGAATACTAGAAATGAGTACACATTGAAAATTTGATCCTTCTTTACAAGTGTTCTGTCAAGAGAAAAGAAGCATTAGCTACACAACAGTGTTTTGTTATTCTAACATTAGACACTTGACTTCTTAGCATGTTGCATTGAAGCAAATCCCCTTTTAAGCAAACAAGAAACATACTCATCAGATATCTCAATGTTGAGCTTCTGTTTGGTTTGGCTGAGAGTAGTGCGGTAAAGTTTAGTGGCCATTTCAATAAGGTGATCACTGCTGAGCAGGAAATCTCCTTTACTAGCTGCTTCTGAACCCTGAAACAGGAAGGAAAGTAGTTAGGACTACCAAAACCTTGAATATGACTAAATGCCAGCCAAGCAGGAGGTTTTACAAAGAGCCTTCTCTTCCCAGTTCACTGAAACAACCGTCTTTTGTCTTGTAAGTTAAATAGGGAATGCAGTGCAGTGTATAGAATCAAAATGCAATTTGCTCTCCAATAATCTACAAACTAGTTGAGAAAGGTTAAAAAAATCCCTTCTGACACTAAAGGAGGGTCACCTTCATTTGTCTTACAAAACTCTAGTGTTTCCATATCCACCTTCTGGATACACCACAGCAAGCTTCCAATATTTGCAGAAATGGACAGAAACTAATTACTAACACCAGTATGAGGATGAAGGTGGCAAGTATGAAAAGACACTGTATATGACAGTTTTCAAATCCATTTAAGCTAAAATATAAATGCCAACTTAATGATTTTAGCAGAGCAATGCTAACAGTGCAGTGAAGAAAATACAGCACTGAACTAAGCTCTTTAGAACTAAATAACCAAATTAACTGTGCCTTAACGTGGATTTCTTGGCATCCCGTAAAGAAGAGAGAAATATTCTGCCAGCACATGCAAGGAAAACACTGCTACAAGGCACCTGAACCATACTACAAATGGAAAACTCTGATCCTGAAGAGGCTACAGTGGAAAATGAAGTCTAATTTTCACGAGTAAAAAACTGTTCTTAATGTAATAACTGTTCCCATTTGGTTTGAGCAGTTTTAAATCAAAGTTTTTGCAGATACGACAAAGTTCAATAAACTCCTAAACCTACAGTCTAACCACTATGATTTAACGCTACAAGATAATTAACAAACGGGTTTTATATCACTGCATGTAAAATGGTCATATTATTGTGCTATGAAGTTGTAACCAACCTCCTTGAGGTGCACTGCAAAGAAACCATCATTTTGGGAGCTCATGGACACTTTGGTAACATCTCCCAGTGGAACCTCTGACTTGATAGTTCCATTTTTTTGATCCGCAAGAAGAACGTTATTTTTGGTTAACAAGAAAATCCTGGACGTAGCCTGTGAAAACGCAAAAATGCAAATCATTATCTACACAAAGAGAGAACAGGTCTTCACTGAGCACCTACTAAGGCCCCAAGGATTTCACAGAGTTAAAAAGCTTGGCCCACATTAGCAAACAGGAACATTAGATGTTCAGTAAAAGCTGCAGATCAGTTAAAATCAGGTCATATTTATTTATGTGTCTAATTATAGATTGAGAAGCTTAGCTCATTTTGGCGCATATGCTTAGGTATAAACAGTTCCTCTAATTGCTAGCTAAGAGTTATAAAATTCAGAAGGTGAAACCCTGAAACTATGCAAATCAGGATAACCTCATTTCTCATGCTCTGTCAGTCCCCAGGAAAACCAACACACTTTTCCAGTGATAGCTAATGCAGGACTAAGCCTCAGTATTGACCATTATTCACCAAAAACTATGTTGCAGAACAACACAAATCACACAGGTATTTTCAGTGTTCTGTTCTCCTCCCCTTATCTATTGGAATAACTCTTTAGGAGGATAAGCATTCATATTTTCAAGTGACAAATATTTTTAAAGCATGAAATGTGCGTTCTTAAATTTGTCATAGAAAATAGTAAGAAAGAAAACGAGAACTTAATCTACATACAGTTTTTTCTCCTGTAAAATTTTAAATAATAAAATGTGGATTATAATTAAGATGTAGCTCTCTTAAACACATAGAACCATAGCTCATTAATATTTTTTTTTTCAATCTTGAGAGCTGTAGCCTATGCAAGTACAGGAAAGATACTGTTTTCATTTAATTAGTTTCTTCTAAACCAGAAAATTAACTTGGCATCAACAACAGGCAACCTAATTTCACTCCTACAAATGCATAAATGACATCTACATCTGAAAAGTTGAGATCTACTACTTCCTAATATTTAGACAGATAGAGTGCAAGCAATTAAATGTACTAGAGTAGAATAATACTTCCTGTTTTAATAAGTATAATTTAAATGCAAAATGAGTTCTGTGTTGGCAGAATAAAGAAGTACCCACCATATTTAACAACTTTATTCAAATGATACAAGAAACTTGCTTCTTCATTCCAAAGAGCTCTTGATTTCAATCAGAAGACAGACAAAGCTGGCAGAGTATGCCACTCAAAATTTTAAAAGATAATAAAATGTGATAATCAGTAGCTTGAGTGACAGTGTGGACTTTGAAAGGTTAAGTTTTCTAAATACTTGAACAAGAATAATGTTCTCTAAATGTTTATTTACTTCAATTGGCAAACAGAAGATCTTAGGTGGGTACAGAGACTGCCATTTAGTTGTGATACAGTACAGTCTGTGGTCACTTGATGAGATATACCATTTTTGTTGGAAAAAAAAAATCACTGAAAACTGCAAACCTAAACAAGATTTTAGTAATCTTCGTGCAAATTTAAAACAGGTGTTTAAAATCACCAATCTACAGACATCCAGCACTTCCAGTCTTGCCCTTAAAAATAGGCATTTAAAAAAAAAATCCTTAAACTATTACATGACAGAAATTAAGTCTCCCTCTCAGTGTATTTATGACGAAAATTATCTACCCTTCTGGATTAAGCAATTCTGATTTATTACCTTCCCATTGGCTCTATTGATCTTATTCACAACTTCTGCAATGATGATCTTTTCATCCACAGCATCTTTAAGTTTTCTGTACTTGGGGTTCTCGCTGATCTCCAAGTAAGCCCCTTGGAAGGGTTGTCCAACACTGCCCAACAGAAGGACAAAGGAGACATGAGTTAAACATGTTAACACCTCAGGGAAGATGCAAACCTCCTGACAACATCACAGGCTTCGTAGAGCCAGGAGATGCACCAAGTATCATTTCCAATGATTCTACTCTGCCAGAGGCTTCCTTAGACTTCGACACACCTTCTCCCAGGGAAAGTCACTCATTACTTCATTTCTAGCGAGAGAATACTCTTAAGAAACCAGAAACCTCTACTGACAATGTCTACCTTTTCTACCTGTTCCCTTTGGTGTTGGCATTAATCTGTGCCATGCAGGCACAGTGTGTCAGCAGAAGATAACGTGGGAATTGGCACAAAGTAATGTGGATATATCTCCCAGCACATTATCCCAGGGGAAAGGAGAAAGGAGGGGAGGTAAGAAATGGTATGTGTATTAGACACAGAATCTTATACACATTAACAGCCCAGTGTTGGTGAATAAAGTTATCACCAAAGACAGAATAGGATGTTTTCCTCCTTGCTCTGGAAACGTTTTCCAATTAAATGGGCCAAATTGCTATGGATATCAGACACAAGTACATCCTTGCACATGCAATCAATTGCGATTTAAAATCTCCCAATAACAGTCTCTGTGAAAATAAAACCTCGGTAGGACTGACACAGTATTAATACTGACAGGCAGGACTTCAGTGAAGGACATGAACTTACCTTCAAGATCTGCTGTTGTTTGTAAAACTGGTAGCAGCTCTTTGTCAAGACCTGCTGTGCCTGCATATCCCCCCATCTTTATCTACCTCAGGGTGTTAAAGCAAGGATTTCACTACAGGTTAAGAATTGGTGGATAGAGTCACTGCTTGCCTTGTTAGCAAGTCAATTTAAGGAATCACTTTGATTAAATTACAGTCAAAGTACTAATGCAAAGCTTTTCCAAGACTAGAGCCCAAGAGAAATGAATATATTATGTGGAACAGCACTGCCTTTGCAATTGCAGCTCTGGAACACAGGGAGATAGATGGGAGAGAAAAGGAAGGGTACTGGAATTTTAGCATTCACAGAAAGTTCTTCTCTGTTCTTAAATAATTATATTATACACATAAAAATAGTGACCCTATGAATAATTATCATACTAACTAAACAGAAAGTTTATACGGTAATTTTCTCTACCCTTAGGCCAATTAAAAAAAAAAATCAACCCCCCCAAAAAAACAACAAAACAACAGTAGGAGCTAATCAGCTCTGAATACCAGACAAAAAGAGATGGAAATAATTGTAAATGAGTGCAGGGTGAGGAAGGCATTCCAACTTTCTACCACACTGGAGCTTTGGGGTTTTTTTTTTGTTGTTTTATTAATGAGCATTATGAAATCACAGTCACCAAAACAGTACAGTACATTCCCTGTGGACTTTGTCCCTAACCAAACGATGACAACTTACAAGCTAAAACTGAAATGAATCAACAGTTACTCTCTATCACATATGCCACTTAAGAATGTCTTGAATGAAAATAACTCATATATATATATATATATATACTGCTTTATAATATTTCACTGTTCAGTGTTGGTGTAAAAAGTACCAAACTAGGGATATAAATAGAATTTCTTCCTTCCCAAGGAGCTTTACACCAATCAGATGTAGATTGACTAAAAGCAAAAAAAAAACCCTGCTTCCTCCTAGAGAAGGCATCACCTTTCTCTTTTCCCAGCAACATAAAAGGCATCCCAAAGCAAACAAAGAACAAACCACAATCTAGCCTATACAGTCATTAAATAAGTGATCTACTAAAGGGAAAAAGAGAAACAAAAGAGAAACATATACTGAGTCTATTACAGGAAAACAGGAAATGGTTCAATAAAAAAAATGACACAAACCAAAACTAATAAAACACATAAACACTAAGAAGAGCTTGTTCATGCATGGAACTGCTCTCATCAGATTCCTGTTCCTCTGCTGAATCTTGCTTCTCACTCTACAGTGCCTTGTTCCTACTCAGTTCAAACTATGGCTTCTAAGAGAGAACTCTCCTGAGATGGAAAAGACCTTTGTTTCCAAGAAAAACACAATTTCTAAGCTCATATTCACTTAAAAGTGTAAATCAGCTTATTTCAAGGACATCACATCTCTCTTTTGTCAGTTTCATTGTGTATAAAAAAGCTGTATTCTTGAAATAAAATCAGATACTACTGCACTCTCTTGAGTAATGGTAGCTCTGTAGATAGCAATGACAAGAATTTGTCAGTTTTAAGAACTCAGTAATCTGAGAAACCAAAAACGTACTTGCAGAAATTTCTCATTATCAAAAAAAGAACAAAAAACCCGACTCTAAAAAGGAAATAACTTTTTTTAAAAAATATCCTTTCAAAAACATATCCTTTAATATATGTAACTCTTACATGACCTAGTCTTCACCTTAGAGCATTATGGTGAAGGTACCAAGTGTGAACACGTGAGAGCTCCCTGGAGTGACACAGTCACAGCCTTCCAGCTCACTCTACCTTCACTGGTTGCAGGAAACAGTGATGGAAACTAGGGGAAAGGGTGGGAGTTATTCCCTTCTGCAAGCTCTTCAAACTTTTACGATGTGAACAGGTCATGGGAAGTTAGAACAACAAATCAGCATGGATTCTGGACATAAGGGCTTGGTGCCACAGGATTAGTGGGCTGCAACAACATCTAAGAAGCAAACTGAGGTCAATTTTCAGTATTGAAAAGTAAAATGATGAAGGAACATTGTCAAATGAGGAAAACGCACTTTTCTGCTTAAGATAAAAAGCAAAATCTTGCTTAGTTCCCTAAATCTATGTGAGGATATTTAATTTATTGTACACTAAAAGCAGCAGAACCAGTCATTACCTGGCTGGATATAAAGCCTTCTTGTCCTTGAAAAGTTCACTTGCTTCCAGTTTTTCTTCATATATAAGCTTCTGCTGATCTGTGAACTGATCTCTGTACTTTTTACACTACAAAACACGATATATTAAACAAACCATAAAATTATCTTTCCCAATCACAACAGCACCACAGACTAATGTTTGCTCATTGCTCAAGATGCACATTCTTTGTATGCTTCTGAAGTGACTCAGCTCCATCCTACATGCCACACAGCAGAGGTGTTTTTCTCCTCTAGATCCACTCTAGATACTTTAGAATTACATCAAAAACAATGCATAAAACATCTCATGTAAGCACGCTGCACTTGAACATGAGCTCAATCTATCAGATACAAGTCATTGGAAGACTGCGCTAAAAAGTTTCACAGAAAAATAAAGACAGTTTCACAGTTGTGGAAGTTTATATGGACAGAGAAAGAAAAAAACCACAGCTGAGAGGATGAATTTTGCAGGCTCAGAAAGGAAAACTTTTCCTTGACAATTCACAGAAAACATACCCCTCGAGATCAGTAAAACGTCCCATCAGCACTTGTACGGATCTCACCGTTCTCTCCATCCAAAGATCCAAAACAAATTTCGGCTAACCACAGATCATAAGTAAAAAATTCCACCCAGTACTTCCAATGTTGGACTAAGAGCTTGTCCCAGTCTTGGTCATGGACACAAGTATTACAAACTATTAATTAACAGACATACTGCTTAACTGTTAAAGTAAAAGCTGATGGCAGGAAGCAAACCTCTCTCCCCAGCCCCAGAAAGCAGCAGGCAGGATAGTCATATCCATTTCAGGCCAAAGATAATGATCAAAAACCATACGCCTTCCAAAGGAATAAAACTAGCTGGAATGGAAGGAAATACATCCTAAAAATAGGCCCTTCCTTCATGAACTGTTGAAAATCACTGAAGTTCTGTACAGACTGGACCAGAATGTGTCCTACCCTCCACAAATGGAAAATCCTCTTTAGTTCCTTGTGAGTTGAATCCAAGAAAAGGTAAGGCCTTGCTGGCCAGTTTTTATCTATTGGTGATAAAGAAGGCATCTTTTTCTTCATTTCCAGGAAGTATTTTTGCATCTGTGATAAAATTGAAGCAAGATGTTTTATTAATGTTCAAATATCAAAGTTATTGAAATATACAAAGAAAAGCAGATGCTCTGTGATTAAAAAGCACAGTTACCAAACTGCAACTCTCAGCTCTCATAAACCTCAATAGGGATTTAAAAAGCCAGGTATATTGAGAAATGTAGATTTAGATATCACAGAAGTATGGCAAATACTTAGCACCGTTCTTACACCTACAAATACTCTCACTATCCTTTCTTTACAATGTCAGAACATTACCTTGTCAGTTTTCCATATTCTTAGCTTGGACATTTCCTTACAAAGGCTATCAAGACCATAACACAGCTGTTACATTTGATAGAAAATAAAAAACTTAATACACAGAAAATATACACATGCTTTGTATGGATATATACATACAAGTCTCTGAAGGGTAAATTCATAAATTTTTCTTCCAGCATTGGCTCTGAAGAATTTCCTGTACTCTCTACGGACCTGGAAAGTTAAACAAACCCTCAAAGTGAATACAAAGAATGGATCTGTTTGCACAGGTACTCTTTAATAAAGGTCTGTGGCAGAAAATACTAAAACAAGCATAAATACATGCAAAAGGTTCTCTGAAATAGGAGCATTACCTGGGTACACTAAAACGTATGAAACAGACTATGAACCAACAAGTCTGAAAGACACCTCGGCTGACCTGAGTTCAGTCATTTGCAAATTTAACAAGGAATTTTAAATACTTCCCACAAAAAAGGAAAGCCATTCAAATATTGTTGAATTCACAGTATTAATCTATGTTCAATAGGCTTTTGCATAAAGTTGGACTGAAAAAAGTGAGGTACATTCAGTGATATAATTTTATTGTGTCCGAAGTGACGCTGATTTGATGTTAATCACAGAGTTAAGTGGTGAACTTTTCTGATTTTTCTCCTTTAAGATTCTTAATACACAGACTTTTCTAAAATAAAAAAGGTATTTTTTTCTTCAGAGCAGACTTCTGCAAGAAAAAAGCTCTTTTCACACAAGCAGTCTTCATTCCAAAACAAAAATAAGATTTTGGTGCTTGATAAGAGCAGAGAATCGACACAAAGGTTGCTTAATGTCAGCAAGCTTGATATTTGCTCCTAAAATTTATTTAAAAAATAAGAAAAAAGTGATCAGTGAGAATAATTTTTGCAGTTGATACTAATATTTAATATATGCTTGGAAAGGCAGGCTTCAGAGTACTTGTTCTGCCCCTTGTATTTCTATCAGTGTTGATTAGCATAGATCGAAATTCAGAAAAGGCAATTTGAGAGAGCCCGACGGGTCTGCAGTTTTATGTGATGTCCAGGTTCACATCAAGTCAACTGAAACATCCCCCAACTCTTTTTTTCAACCTTTGGCACAGCCTGCAACACACCTATTATGAGTTCTGGGCAAAACCCAGGGAAAACACTGTGGCTTTGCATAATTCACCCCACAGCAAAATTTAGTGGTTTTAGCTAACTCACTATGTGTTGCTGGATTCTCTGTAACCAGAAAATAAAGGGAAACCAATAGAATAAAACCCCACATCAACTAATAGAAAAGAATTTCCTTGGCTTACTCTGGCACCCCTTCCACCGCATGATGACTGTCATGCATTTTAAAATAAGACAGCATTTGGAAAGCAAGAATCTGTCACCATTTTGGGATTAAAAACACCCCACAGATAAACAGGTTTTGCTTGATTATGCATTAAGGTGCATCAACAAAACTGGCAGCATTCAGCTGTCACTGTTCTATGCAAATTCAGCGCAGAACTTTTTCCTCCTTTCTTTATAAGAAAAATTATTAGAGTTCTTATTCACTCATTTACTGCCAGGTTTAGTTCTCTGTAATTAGTGTACATACTTTATTACTTATTCAGGGATGGAAATTAACACACTCAAAGCCACTCCAACCACAATCATTCCAACTCTCACCATGTTCTCACAGTCTCTCTTTAATGATCTTGCTTTATATTATTCTTTGTAAGCTGCAAGGTGTGTAAATTAATTTGGAACAAAGGGACTAATATACACCCACACATCCTATTGGCGCTGCAAGGAAGCTGCAAAGCAAGCACTGAGAAATGCAAGCTGCTCCAGAAAAGCCTAGATCTGCCAACTACCACAAATGCTATTAAAATCTACTTATCATACAATTTAAAAAACAAAACAAAAACCCCACAAAACAAACAAACAAAAAACCCCAACAACAACAACAAAAAATCTTCAGTAATTAATGGTTTAATCTTGATCATTTGTACCAGGTTTAAATCTTCAGCTTTATATGTCATGGGTTAAAATATTTTGCTATCAAATTACCTGTGGTAACAGTGATGTACTGGAATGATAGACTATGGCTGCATTCAGAAAAATCTGCATATTTCAAGTGAGATAGAAATTGGAAATGCCACTTATGTTACTTAACAAATACATTGAAATCCACACCACAGAAAGGCAGAAATATATTCCTGCTCTAATGTTCCTTAAGTGTTTTGCATTCATCGGTTTTCATTTAAGTGTTGCTGTTTGATATAAAACGGCCTCTGAGTTCTCAGGAGGGACATATTCTTGTTTTAAAATCATAAAACCAGACCCACTTTGGCAGTAGTACCTGAAGCATGAAAGTGTAATTCTGATCTGCAGAATGACTTCTTAAAATGGCTCCTTTGTATTTTCCAGTTCTGGTTTCCATGTATGTATTGTAATGTTGGGGTTTTTTTAAAATACAAATTAACATATATTATATATAACTACATGTTCTCTAACTATTTTTCCTATTTCATCACTGTTCAGATGAATATGAGAATATGAGAGCTGAACTTTCCTCTCCATTTTCAAATAAATTGTTCCTTTTATACTTCTGTAGCCTACAATATCCCTATTAGCAGAAGGCACTCCCAGCCAAACTAAACTGATTCAGATTTCCGCAGCTCTTCAGGACTGCATCTGTAAAACTGTGTTATGTAAATCATTTGGGCACAGACCTGAAACCTCTCAAGATGCCATTTTCATAGTCTATTTACAGAGCAGAACTACATTTTTCCAGATTACAGATGTGTTTTCTTTTGCCAACCAGTCCTTGAAAGCAAGGGGCGGAAACAGAAGACTTTTGTATATCTCATTTTTTCTGTGAATTCATGGCTGCCACAAGCTATAGGTAACTGCATGCAATGCCACACCCTAAAAAGGCTGCTAGATGCAACAGGACCTTTCATTAGCTTTACACTGTGCCCTCAACACTGGAGTTAGGGGTCTAATGTGAGCAGCAGTCAGGGTCAGAAATCTCCACCCTACTTCCCATTCAAACAAGCAGAGGTCACAATAAGAAAATACATCCTTGTAATCTTTACAGATAGGACCTTTGCCAACGTAGGTCAGGTTTTTAAGTCAACAACTGTAATGGAGTCCTTTAATCTGACATTTGTCTTTCACTTGAAAACTGCAGTTCCGATGCCCAAATGCTGCTGTAAATGAGGCGTTTTCAGCTTACGAATTTTTCAGCAGTGTCCATGACAAAATTAAACAACGTAATTCTCTGTAAAAAAAAACATCCCTACTCGTGAGCCCACACAACTGCTTGAGTTAGTAAGATGCCACGCTTTATTGAGTTCATGTTGACAGATGGGAGTGTTTGAGAAAGTACCTTCAGTCCAAGCCAGTAAGCCCAAATGACTGCAACAGCATGCTTACGCCTAGCCTCGTCCTTCAAGCGTTTCAATTCCCTCCGAGCCTAAAAGGTTTAGATAGTGAACAAAAGAGACAGCCCGATGCAGGTAGCACATCAACCAGGAAACGGCCTCTCCCAAACAAAACAGCCAACTTACAACCAAGGGACAAAAGGATGGAAGAACAGCATTTAACCTTTAACACCCAAGGTGTCAGTGCGAATCGGTGTGAAGCCACATAGAAGGTCAAAAAAGCTTCCACTGCTGTTTAAGTGGCATGTACAGGTAAGAGCTTTGTCTGACCTATTACTATCAGCATTCCCCTCCTCCTCTTCTGTGCACAACTCCCAGTCACTGGTAAGAATCCCATAATTTCATTCTAATTGGAGAGTTTTGCCTGCAGTTTCATGATCAAAATGATGTGTATGAAAATCAAGGCTTACTAAAATCTCACTACCTAGTCACTTCTTTCACTGGCAAGTGCCTGGGCAGAACAGAATCAGCTCTGAAACCATGTATGTCATGATGACTTTCCAGCATTGTAAATGAGGGCTTTTATTCTGGAGGTTATTTTTTTATTTTGACCTTTATGTACTTAAAAAAAAAAAAAATTTCCAGTCTGGTAAATGATGTCTGTCTATGGAATTAAGGGCTAGAAGCCCCCAAACCTAGTGCATTCCACATGCACAAAGAGGTAGGCACCTACCTCCCTTTCATCAATCATTCTGTTTTAGGAAAGCAATTTGCAAACTATTGTAACCACAGAGGCATGTGTGGGCAACCTAACAGAATGCTGCACTTTAGGAGATACCAGAACTATCAGATGACAACATTCAAGTAAAAGGAAGAGTTCCAGTATTACAGGCTCAGTCACGGCAGCTCTCGCCATATATCTGCACTTGTCAAGTTACAGGTTATCAGAATTGTGCAGCAGCAGTTCCAGCCTGTGCCAGTCACGCTCTTCTGATGCAGCTGGAGAGGTTAATGTGTGTTAAGATGTAGACTCTCAGATTACATTTTCACTCATCTGCCGGGAAGAAAAGCTCCTACTACGCAGCAGTGTAAGAGCAAGAACTATGCAAAGCTAAGTATTTGCCTGTCTCGTGAAAAGGAAGAGAACTGAGTACTTGAGGCTCACTCTTGGGGGTTTTTTTGTTTTTAAAGCAAGTGATTTCTGATGATAACTTCTAGAAACTTTTGTTCCTCATATTCCTCTAGGAAAAGATAAAGCATCACACCAATAAAAAGTTGTCTCTCTTATCAGAGACTGAAATTCTTTTTCAAATTTTAATTCAATTTAGATTATCATCTTTAGATATATATATTATTATATTTCAACTATTTATACTTAAGGAATAAGGAGACAATTTTTCATTAAATTCCTGTGAACCAATTGATAAAAATAACTACTAAAGCCATGTTAAAATTTGTCCAAATCTACTAAACATTTAAATGAGGAGCTTTAACACAGTTAACACTACTGCATCCACTTTCTGGAGGTATCTTTTAATTTTAAAGAACATCTTAAACTTAGGAAAATAAATATCAATTCTGCAGTACTGAGTAATTTTTTGGTGAAAGGAACTCTGGGTAAAAATAAATTCTCAATATATTGTGCTTAAACAGATGTAGAGGAAACCGTGCATCTGTCAAATTGTATAATTACCTAAATATCAAGCTAGAACTGAAAAGTTCCAGAGACTCTCTAGTACGAAGGAAATTTTGTACATGCTTTTTTGGATTCCCAGGGCTGCCATTTCACTAGAAATCTAATAGATTTATATCAAAATAGCCAAGATCAAAATCAGCATTATACTCCAGATGTAATTTGAGTACACTTCTCCTTCTAGTTGGCAAGGTGTTCTGACATCTGCCCCCCAACCTAAATAATAACTGAAAAATGTTTAAATTTAATGTATTTACTGAATACGGTTTTCAACTAAATTAGGAATTTACTAATTGAAACTAATACATTTTTGACCTCTAGTGAGCAGCATTTCAAATGTTCACATAACCCACAGCTACAGGCTGGGGATTAGCAAGAATCTTTCAGTGGGACTTTGCTTCTGAAAACAAACAGCTGATGCTGGAATTCCTCGGATTTTTCTAGGGCTGTAAGTTTAGAATTGCAAACTAACATCATTTTCTGCTAAAAGATCAGCTCATAAAATTGAGCTTTACTTGTACTTACTGAAATTTTCTTACTGGTTCAAATCACAGCCAGATAATCAATCAAACTGATTAAAATTAAAATTTAAAAAAAATAGCGTTGTTTTGAACTTGTAGATGAAGACTGTCCATGGTGCAGATTATACAGCCTGGTGAAAATCTCAATTGGATCACTAACACAGTGTCACTGAAAGCACTTGTTGGGGGCTGGGGGGGAAGACACCAAAAAACCCCGATCTTCTCTCCCCCCACAAATCATGCTTTGCATATTCACATATAGCTAAATGCATTCCCTAATTTGAGAATACTGTAGTCTAGTAATTTTTAATCTAGTCTAATGGCTTGTTAGTGCAAATCTTTACTTGGTTGCCATGCAAAGAATTTCCTACTCTACAAAAAAACCTGGCATACAGAATGCCATCGGATTTATTAAGGGTGGCATGAATGGAAATGGAAGGAATCGATGATCATGCTCTAATATTTAAGAGTGAATTGTATTAGTCATTAATTCTCACTATTTAGTACTAATTAAATGTTGATATTGTTGGGTAATGAAGGGTGGCATGTGATATGTGCATGAAGTACCTTATATCCAAGCCAGCAAGCCCAAATAACAGCAATAGCATGTTTATTTCTAGCCTTCTCTTTCAGTCGTCTCAGTTCCCCTCGTGCCTGTGATGCATTTGAAAATAGGATATAGAAAAGCTTAGGAAAGAAAAGGTTACAGCAAGTTCCCACTGGTGCAAGAAAGAAAGAAAGAAACCAGTCACTACAAACAGCAAACACTGAAGCGTGTCCCAGCTCCCCAGGCTGCGGCAGCTAAAACGTGTTAGCAGCGAAGAGAAACTAAAAAAAACCCAAAACCAGTATAAGCAGTAAGAGCAGTTTAAGCCACTGCAAATATTCACAGATAACTATCCTGAAGGGCCTTCTTCATTCCATATGGTGACGTTTAAGGGCACAATTTATGGCCCTACTCTTACCTGGGTACCGTGCCAATAAGCGGCAATTATTGTGGCAGCCTCATGACAACGCTTCAGATGCTTAAGTTCCCGAAGAAGTTTCCGAGCCTGTAGGCAATTGAAAACATTATTTTACTAACTAATTTTTATGACTTTAAACTAAGGCACTGAAACCTGTAAATCCAGGTAAAACCAAAAAACAACGCCTCCACTCCCTCAAACAAATACATTCACAAATGGCATAAAGCGTAACATTTGCTGTTCTAGGGAAGATTCTGTGCACATGAGAGAGTTGGGACCGGCATTTCAGGGCATCTTAGTTCAATGTTCAGTTTTCTCCCAGATTTGCTGCATTATTTGAGATATCTATATGTCTGTTTGCACAATGGCAACAGTACTTTTTCTCCACACAGTAAACGTCTTACCCATTTAGACTGCAAAAAAGAATAAATCACAAGTAAATCGCCTGGCTTTAGGTCACACTAAAGGCTGCTGCTGTCATACCAGGCTTTCATGCACAGTAATGCTACTGCAAAAGAGCTTGTTCTCCAATGGCAAACAGAAAAACCATAACTCAAGATGATGCTTTTAACCCAGTTTTCTTCAAATAACACTCATGGGAAAAGACAGCACATCAATAGAAGGACCGAAAAGATATTTTTAACTCATTTAAACAAAATAATAAAGATAAAGTAAAAATCAAGAAAAATAGCAAAATCAAATTATGTTAGCTTATTGCTGGCAAACTTTAAAGCCTTCTGGGCAGGAGAGGGCTGTTTACACCAATAGCTAGTAACTGCAGCCCCTTCCCTGTCTGACAGGAAGGGAACTGGCTCCAGAACTAAAGGCAGTTCTCTCTTCCTTAAATAGAGGGGACAGACACCTTTAGTAGGGTGGAGGAAAGTTAATAAAAAAATAGAGAAGCCCAAGGTCATTTTTTTCTGAAGCTGGACAGCAATGGTTGCTTTGAGCACTATGGCTGCTTTCATGTGAGCTGTTAACCTCGTTTTTACCCCTTATTAAAGCATCACTCCTTAAATCTCTACAGTGGCTGCAAGATTATCCCTTCACAAAGTACAAACCTCTCAGAGAAGAAGCAAAGTTATAGCAAATTAAATCAGAGGACAAGCCAATAGCGAATAAACTACTTGTTCAACATTTTCACTCTTCCTCTTAGCAGACAGAGGAGAATTGAAGATTTAACCCAAGTAACATGCTGCCCAGGCAATCCAAACTCTTTATGTTAAGCCTGCTTTCAATTTTTTTTTTATTCTCTGAGAAACCTGTTAACAGTAAAATAACTGTAAATCACAACTTATTTCTTACCAAATCATTCCCATGCTACAATTTGCATAAGCCCAGTGGCAGAGTCCCAGAGCATCCTGCTTTGGAGCTGCTGGGCTGCCTGATTAGCATGTACGTACGTGTGCTTTGATCACCAGACTCACTTATTCACACTCAAGCCCCTGTAAAGAGGACTCCTCTCTCAAATTATTTGGCAGAAGATGCCTCAAGGATAACCCAGTAGTTTAGTGTGGTCCCAGAATTCCACTTGCACTGTTTGCAGGGATTTATAGCCCAGGCAGCATGTGCAGATGTCACAAACTCACCTCTTCTACAGCAAACACGAGTGCTTAACAATGGCTACAGCACAGCCACAGCTCTGTGGACAGAAGGCTCAAAAGGTAGGATACTCAGAGCACTTGGAATGTGTTTTCTGCCCTAACCCTTACCTCATCACACAGAGACATCTGCAGTAAAAGGAAACTCACCTTCCATCCTCTGATGAAGGACTGTACTATGATAGCTGAACTCTTTATCTTCTGATAGCTCTTTTGTTGCTGTATTGGAAATAAATACGTGATGCTTAGAACAGAATATTGCAACTGCAAAATACTGCATAGTAAACCTTTCATTACTAACATTTGACAATATGCTTCAGGATAAATGTAAAAAGCAAACAACTTTTGACCGAGCAGATCAAAGAGTAGATTCTGTGTCCAACTCGAGGGGAAACAAAGCACACCAACAATGCTGCATGGACAATGTCACTCTCTGTTTACAGAAACACTAAGTTCATGGTCAGCAGCACAAATGCAGATTAAATGCTAACAGTAACAGCTTTATTTGTCTTTCCCACCACTAGAGTAGCACACAAACTGTCACAAATGCTCAGGTTTGTTGGTTAAGCCTTCTACCACCTTTTCATAAGACTTGTGCTGTTCCTGTTACCCGCAGACCCTTTATTATACCAAATGCTGATGATAACTAAGGAACAGGAAAAAACCAAAACCATGGGTTCCTGAATGAAATGCTGGAGTATTATTCAAGTACGCTAGTCTGAACAACAAGTTCCCTGGCCAGGCAAACATTTTCCTTCCAAAAAGCTCAGTTCTCCAGAAGTCCAGTGTTTAGCACAGTACTAAGTTTGACACACTTTGTAACAAGGCTTTTATACTTGACACTCGGTCTACTCAATGACAGTGAACATCTCTGTGAGCAAGCTGGAGAGAATCCACTCTAGGCCACGCTCATGCCATGACTGACATCTGTCATGCCTTGCAAGGGGACAGACAGGCAAGTGTCTGCAGATCCTTGAGTTAAGCCTCCAGCATAAGGCGTTGTCAAAAAGCTTTATTCATGCAAGGGATTAATCATGAAACCTTCCAGAGCACAGTGCCTAACACTCATGTTGGGTTAGAATGGTACCTCCCATCTACATGAAAAAGCTGAGAAAATGTCTTTATCATCACCCGTAACTAATAAGAAAACTTATTGCTGCCATGTTTCACCAGTGACCCAATAAAGGTTTATACTTAAGAAATCAACAGTGCTTGGTCATGTATTTGTTTCCATTTCTTTATATTTAAAGTTGCACCAATCTAGCTGCAGTGATTCCATTTTAAATTAGGATTTCATGAGATCATAATGAAGCCATATGGGCACAATGCAATTCCGTAACGATGAGATTTGTAGAAGTGGTGCATTCAATCACACAACTTCAGAGAGAAGAGTTTTTACAGTAAAAAAACATACATTCATACTTTTCCCAAATTATCTATACTTCCCTTTAATTATACAAGAGAAATGAAGCAAACACTAGTGGCTTTCAAGATGACAAACAGAAGTGCTTGTCAACTGAAAAACACAGATTGTCAACTCTGCAACATGTAGTTTAAGAAGACTTTTTTCCATATTTTATCCAGCTTTCTGATATGCTGGTGATATTCTCTAACAATAATAAAATGCAGCTGAGATGTTTAAGAATGGGTTTCAAATTTAAAAACAAATAAATCTGTTTTATTGTATAAGTTAATATTATTTAGTAACTGACAAAAAGACATGGAAGAGTCGTATAATAGCGCTGTCCAGTCCACAGACAGATTTGAAACTGCTTTAGAACTGTATCAATAACGATACTGAATTACAAGCCTTAGGAATTATAATTAAAATAAATCCCTAGGATCCTCCCAAGCAGCATTCTTGAGCCTCAAATGCAAAGGTTCCAAATAAGGCAAAAATACAAAAAGGCTTGGGAATGACTGAATTCCACAGAACTGCACATGTGTATTACTGAACATTTTTTACACATTAGCCATATGTTTTGAAAACACTGTAAATGTCGGGCAGCACAGCATTTTCGATGAATGAAAAAGACTGTTCCCAGCTGGGCCACAAAAATTGAAATCCTGCCCTTCCAGAGTTAAAAGACTCTGGTGAGCTTTTCAATTATTTAAGAGCAAGCACAATGAAAACACTTAATAGTAGTTTATAGAAACTAAGCTGTCTTTATTCACACTACTGGTAGCTAAATATTAACATAAAATTGAATTCTTTCAATACCTCTCCATACTTATCAAGGACAAATATCCTATGAAGGTTATATGTACTAAACAATGAAAAGAACCCCCCATTTAGCAAGGATAGTATCTTACTGCGTATCTCCTGACCCAGGAAGCAATCACAATCTGGCTCTTTTTCATTAACAAGAAGCGAGTACGGCACTTCCAGCCTCTATAAATCTTTTCGATCAGAGTAGCCAAGTCCTCCAGCCGCTGCTTTCTCAGATCTTCTAGTTTGAAGAGCTGGGTGTGAGGGGTTTTAGGGTTTTGTTTGACATTGGGAAAAAAAAAAGAGCAGGAAAGAAGAGACAAGGAAAAAAACCAAAACCATAAGCACAGATATTGTAAGAGAAATCTCTTCTTTACTTAAGTCCCCCCTCAGACACATTTAATTTTATTTATCTCCAGAGCTATAAGCAGATACACCAAGATTTGTGGCAGATACACTGTCACAACTCAGTACATAGAAGTTACAATAAATTAAAGCTGACAGCTATTGTAGAGTCTTGATTCACATCGATTTTAATGGGTCTAACAGTAAAAAGTTCCTTTTTAAATGCTACATTCACAGTGATATATCAAAGCACTGTATGTAGAAGAATCTGTAGGAACCAGGCAGTGAATGATGCAGCTCATAACAGGCTGTCCTCATGCAGTAGGCATTTTTCACTTACTGTTCTTGGGTTGCGGATGAATATCTTTGATCTACCAAATGAAAATTCCTCTTCAGGGATTCCCAATTCATCAAACAGCACCTCTACTCCAGCCCTAAGAAGGAGTAAATGAGCTTAACAAACATGACCCCCAGCGCTGAAACTTCTTAGTTTACATATTCACAGCTTAA
The DNA here is from genome assembly GCA_035041135.1 of Platyrinchus mystaceus. NCBI lineage: Eukaryota > Metazoa > Chordata > Aves > Passeriformes > Tyrannidae > Platyrinchus > Platyrinchus mystaceus. Next base: position 31,319,666 of record JAWWLV010000183.1, read on the forward strand.
TTTATGGAAAGGAAAGCATATTTTAAACCCTTAAATAGTGCTTGACATAAGAAGATTGAAAACTTAACTCATTTACTCACTGGTTATTTAGCTAAAGGCAAGAATAATCACTGCAAAGATTCAGAATAATTTGATGAAAAAAAGCAATTTTTATTTTACAGCATCAGCAATGGCCTATTTTTAACTCTTACATCTATAATTATTTTACTTTAAAAGAAAAGAAAAGAAAAAGGAAGGGCTCTCACACTAATGTCAAAATGTGAAACAGACTGACAAGTTTGACAAATGCTAGTATTCCACTCTCTTACCAAATGCATTTTATGAACATCAGCAGAGAAAAGGAGAGAGGAATTGTGCAGATCTTTGCAATGATTATTACAATGCTATTGTTATCAATGCTGCACTTCCACCATTATCTTGATAACCTAAAGATTTAAAAACCTACAGATTTAAATTGCAGCTAAAGATGTTAATCTATTATGAAAGAAATTTAAATCATTCTGTTGGTGGCCACATGCAAAAAGAAGTAATAGAAGCTTATTTGCCTACCCCAGACATTATTTGCAAAAATACATGTGAATACTATGCAATTTTAAGAGTATATATTTAATACAGTTGATTTGCAAGAGGCATTATCTCATAAGTGCTCCCCAATCACTATGTAAAATCGTTCTTGAAAGGACAGAGGAAGATTGTATGGCTGTCTTCAAAGAAATGAGTCTCTTAAACTTTGAAAGCTGCTTATTAAAGGTAGAGTGCCCTCCTGATCGTTCCCAACTCCCAGTAATTTTGATTCCACTCCAGTATCTTTTTCTCTCTCTCTCACCTTTTCTTTCAGACCCAAACCAGTAAAGGCTGCAATATATTCATTTTGCAACGTATGCAAAAGATCTAAAAAAAAATCAGAACATGCGGAAGGAAGATAGCCATTTCACTCAGGACAGGTAAGAACACTGCTGTTTACCTACCTGGCTGGCCCTCTCCAGTGGGGCCACGTCTGCTTACAGAGCATTTTGTACCTTTCCAGGCAAGGCTCGTACGCCTGCCGGAACGCGTAACCCGCCCTTCTGACCCGGACGTTCTCCAGCAGACCGAGGTAGCGGATCTGGTGACACACCAGGGCATCATTGAAAATGTGTGCAGCCTTTTTGTCATTAGGTTTAATGCACCTGGAAAGGAAAATGAAAAGGGACACTCCTTTGAGGCACCGTACACATCAGCAACTGTTCTTGTGAGTATAAACCACAGATTTCAATAGTTTATCCATTTATCCCAGGACACTGAGGCTTTTTTTTAACTTCACCGAAAAAATTCACCAAAGCTTTGCCACAGGGTAGTTTACCTGATATAGTTTGGATTTTTTGTCTGGAGATTTTTCATCAGAGTAGCAACTGAAGCCTTGAACTGTGAACCCGCTGTTGGTGGCCTCTTTAGATTGATCTTAGCAGGGTTCCCTTCTGGGAACAATGCCTTGATGAGAGAGTGGTTGGCCTTCCACATGGCCTGGGAGAGGTCACGGTACAGAAGATCATTATTTTTATCAACAAATCCTTCCACCTGGTACATAACCTGAAAAATGGAGAAGAGTCTCATCAGAGCAGGTTTTGAACTATAACATAGGTCAGTTCAAAACTGACCCAAAAAATTAATTTCTCCCTCTTTCTCACTATCCAAAACAACCAAAAGACATTTCAGCTCCCTTTTTAAATCTGACATGTGGAAGACTTTTTGTTGGATAAAATTTCTGTGAACATGCCACCTGAGAAAGATGCATTTTCTCATACTGCTAACAGTTCCCTGTGCTGATCAATTCTGGTTTCTGATCTGGGACAAACCCTTCTTCCATGATAACTCTGATATATCACCACCTGCCATTTTCCAAACCAATCCTTTTTTTTTTTGGCTGACAAAAGTTTTCTCCCTCTCTTTTGACTCACAACAGCAAAAATACCTTTTCCTTTCAAATCATGCTAATGCTTACATTATTTGCCTAACTGAAACACAATATGAAATATCACCTCTGGCTATTGCAGCAGCAAGCAGCTCACTGTGCAGTCCTCAGGGGACTGTTATTTTAAAGGACTTTTACCAGGAAAGCAGTCCAACAACAACAAGCATGAATACAAAGGTCTGACCTGCAGCTGAAGACCCAGGAGGCATCCAGGGAAACTTCATGCATATCTCAAATTGCTACTGACTTTTTTAATTTTTGAGGGTAGGAAACTAATTTGATTAATTGTGACAAGTCATCTGGCTAGTAATACAGATTCTTCAGCTTCATGATTTCTCAGTTCTGCATATATATGTACTATGTACACAGACTACTGAATAAAACTAGCACTGACATAGCCATATTTTACACAACAGCAAGTCACTCGGAACTCAGGCAGCATTTTAGTTTGGAGGACATGTTTCTGGTTCTGACAGGTGTAGTAAATGCCACTACTGAAAAAAAAACCTGTTTGTATGAACTTACTTATATTTCATAAAAGGACGGTCAAACTTTTGTTGTCCAGTGCCTAGATCAAAATGTTCTCAGATGAGGATGGAAAAACAACATTCTTCCCAAAATAGGAGGAATTCACTGGCTGCTCTGCTGGGTAAGAGAATGCCCATAACAATCAAGGATCCTCAGTGTCTGCTAAGGCACAATCTGTTTGAAGTCCTTCCCAAAGTACCGGGGTACTTTCAATTCAATTTGCATTTTGACAACCAAAGAAATACCTATGTATTAATCCCTGTGAGATTATATGCAGTTACAAAATCTTCCTGGTAAATATATAATGTTAAGTAAATGAATGGTTGCCTCAAAGGCTGAAAGTCTGATATTTCCGGAACTATTTTGACGGAGCAAATTGCTGAGCTATTCAGAATTGTAAGATTGAGAAAGTATTAAGCAGTCCAAGGGAAATGAAAAACTTTGCAAATATTCTTTACTCTGTGAAATTATCACTTCAGCAGATTCAGACAAGAGGTATAGTTTCCACCCTACATTTACTTTTGAAATTTTTTAAATAGTCTTCACTCTACCAATTTAATTATTTTGATTTTCATTAATAAAAAGTCATAATGAACTACACCTTGAGAGCTGTCAGACTCATATTCATTCATATTGCTTATTTTGTAAAAATCAAATACTTTTGCAAGCCCTCTGTATAGCTTTCTCTTCCATCTGCTTAAACATACAGAGTATCAAACTCAGTTCCTTCAAACGTACAAAAGCTCCGCTTTCTCAACAACATGACTAAGGACTGCAGCTAGTTCAGTGACAAAGAACATGTTTTCCAAAATATGTTGCCTTCAAAATTGTATGAATTTTTCTCATTGTAACAATGTTTTCTTTCCAGAGACACAGCAGCAGCATTAATGCACATGACAAAAGGAGAACTAGCCTTGAATTTCAGCTAGAGCAGCAGGACTTTGTAGAAGGGCATGTAGTGACAGGACAGAGGGCAATGGCTTTACAATGAGAGAGGGCAGGTTTAGATCAGGTGTCACGAAGAAATTCTTTACTGTGCGGGTGATGAGACACTGGAAAAAGCTGCCCAGAGAAGCTGTGGACGCCCCAACCCTGGAAGTGTTAAAGGCCAGGTTGGATGGAGCTCTCATCAACCTGGTCTAGTGGAAGGTGTCCCTTCCCATGGCAGGGGGATTGGAACTGGATTATCTTTAAGGTCCATTCCAGCCCCAACCATTGTATGACTTCTGAAAACCTTCCAGCCCAAATCCCAAATCTCTGGCTTAAGGCAGAAAAGATTAAGACAGGTCTGGATTTTTTAATCAGCCACAGCAGCCCCCACACACCACGTACTCCCTCTTCACCAGGTACCTTGCCAGCGTAATGCTGAATCCTGAAGCAGCTGTGGGGCAAGGAGGTGTCGTTGAGGAACCGGGAGCACTTGCTCATCCTGCTCTCAAAATGCTGGTGAGTGGCACAGACTTGGTTCAGTTTTTCTAAAAAGGTGTCATCAGTAACAGTTCCTGGTCTCAGGCATTCTTCATCCAGCATGGCCAGGATTCCAGTTTGGTTCTGAAGTTTCAAGGCAAGAGCTTTAGTACTTATCTCCATCACATTCCATCAAGGCATAAAAAAGAGACCCGTCCTCCTCTTTGATCTCTGCTATCCAGAAAAACATTCTTCAGGCCACCCCAAAGCTTGGCTCTTTTCTTAATGACCATTTCCAACAGATTTTTAGCACCTGCATTTTTGAAGGACTGCTAATGAATCTTGAAATTCACACTGAAGTTTTGTGTCATTTACTCAGACTGTAGAAACTCCAATTTAACTGAAAGTAGCCGGTTTATGTGTAAAACCATCAAATATTTTATGTTAATGGTTGAAAACTGTTCTTTTGCTGCACTAAGTCCATAGGAAGTCCTTTTATTAGTTACAAGTACTTTCTGTACCTCAAGCAGTCAGTAACATGTCATTGAGTTTTCTAGTTTCCATACAAAAAGAAATGTTATTTACAACGTAGCATGTGATATCTGCTATTGTAAACAGCAGTAAATGCAAACATTTAAGAGTTGTTAAGTTTTGGGGTTTTTTTCCATAGGTGATGCTGAATATTTCTAAAAAAGTAACTGTAGCTTTATAGAACACCTTTTTTAGTAAAATAAACTTTTACTGTACAAAATAAGATGAATAATACAATGAATGGCTTGTTTCATAAAATTAAAGTGTGTGAGGATGCATGCAGACTTAACAGATAAATTAAATCCCTGCATTAATATTCAGAGATATTCTTGAATACAACTTACATTTTCTATTAGGTCACAAATTATAGCGTTGTTGAAATACTCAATATTAGTCCATTCAATCCCCTATAAAAAAAAAAAATCAATATATGAACAGGAAAACAATCAAGGGAGCTCTTCTTCTAGGTAATTAAAATTATATTCCTGTTAACACGGATACTACTTTCAAACTTAATTCTATAGGCTTACCAACAATTTTATTTTTTTAAGTAATGTAATCATCTACTACTAACATTATCTGCGCGAAATGACTGTCCTTGAGCGGCTGCCAGACTTGTTCTCCATTCCTTTCCCCCGCCCGTGTCAGCTTCCCATGCACTCCCCTGGCGCCAGGCCAGGCTCCTCCCACCCAGCCCCGCGCTGCCCACGCTCCCACTGCTTAGAAGGAAATCAGCCTGTTTCACTGCAAGCATCCCAGACCAAAATTTCTGAGTTCTTAGTTGTTGGGCTTTTTTTTTTTTTTTTAAAATGGGAGGAAGAAAGAGGGCTAAATTTAGATGAGACCATTTGAAAAATCCAGAGTCTGGCTGTTGTTCAGATATTCTTAATATCCTTTTTTTTTTTTTTTCCAAATATCAGCGATAAAATTTCCAGGATGAGATGCCAATGCATCACGAGGTACCACTTCTTTCAATCAAAGGATTGAAAGAAGGAAAATACTAATTTCATTCTCAATTTGCACTCTGCGGTACTTCTTACAGTTTAGTTTTTTTCAGAGCATTTGAAATATCGTTCAAGAACCAAATTGCAGTAATGATGGTTCACCACTGAATGTAAGAAGAAAAAAGACATGCTGAAATTTCATGTTATCCTCAGGATTATAAGGCAGGAACTTTATGTAATTTTTAAGAATGTTTATACAGCAAAATGGTATCCATCCAGTTTGAGTACAGACAGCGTATGCCAGTTTCTACAGCTGCGAGCTGGTATTTTGTCTGAGCTCTGTATATCACGTGGAATACTGCTAAAACCTATTAAAACTTCAGCTTGATTTCACTCACAGAATAACATCAAACACCAGAGTCTGGACTCCAAAGGACATCTTAAATGTACCCATAAAGCTCACACAGCTCCCTTCAGTATTTAACTGAAAGAAAACCAGAACCAGAGCTCTACTTGTAAATGCTTTCATGTTGCATGTTATTGTTTTAGCTCAGACAATTCCCTTTGAAAAAGGACTGGCTGTGGCTGCTGTTGAGGTGCATCCCAGACACTACTGTGTAATCCAAAACAGAGGCTGTAGGGTAATGGCATTAGTACCAGAAAGTGATATTAGTCTTCCAATAAATTAATTAGCCCTTGCTCAGAACTGCCAGCCATTGTTTGCCAATGCATGAATGAGAGCTGGGTCTGGTTTTTACCTGGAGAACTCATAATGTGAAATAAAGCCCAAAACAGCACTTGTTGCTTAATGGAACTAACCACACAGCCCTACACAAACATGCTCCATGCCAGTCCTATGGTCAAAAAGTGACTCTGTTCTTTGAAACGTGGTTCCAGCCTGCATGCCTGTTTACCTTTACAGCGACAACAGAAAGAGGAGAGGATAAGGAAAGATCCATTCAAGTATTACCTCTCGGACGTACTCCTCCTGCTCTTCTTTGAGGGTAAGTTCAATGAAGATCTGCTGCAACTTCTCATTACAGTAGTTGATAATGAATTGCTCAAAGCTGTTGTCCTGTCAGATAAAACATGTTTGCGTTTGCTGTTGTGTAAACACCCTGGAACTCAGCTGGAGTAAGTTACTGCAGCAGCTGCAAGTCAACAAGCTGCTGCATTAACTACTCCTTCCAGTTTTGTGATGTGATGGTTGGAGTAATATTTGATTGAGATCATGATTAGTTTGGAAGTTTTAAAGCAAATCCTTCCCTGAAGCTCTCTCCATTGGGAGGGACAAAATCCTCTGTAGGTTTTATTCATGATGTCTGCACACTGATTCCTTGGAATAAGTCATAAGGGCACCTGTGGTGTCAGGGAATAAACAACAGAAGTTTTGCCTGCACTGATCTGTCCCCATATGTAAAATGTAGTCCCCGGAGGGTCTGATAAATAAAATTATAATGATAGTATTAGCTCTTTTCCACTCAGTAGCCAATAGAATATCCTATTTCACTACAGATTGAGGCTCAAACTGCTATTCCAGTTGCAGCTGAGCCTGGGTTAAGAGATTATTGGCTCTAAAGGTCAACCCACCTCCTCCCTGCCAACAAACCGCTCATGTAATTGCCCCTTGAAATGATGGGAAACAAACGAACTTCATCAACCAAAAATCCTCTAAAAGTCTAATGCATATAAAACTGGGTTAGGGAGCAAGCAGATGTGTGACCCTTTGCAGAAGGGACCAGGGACTGGAGCAGACCCCAGGAGAAAGGCTGGGCAGCGGGAATGCTGCTCAGAGACTGCTGCCACAGCAGCCTACCCCATATCCCAGGGCAGGGCTGCTGCAGGAGCGGGGCTGTGACACGACAGCAGCATGCTTCCACAGGGACACACGGCAGCAACAGAGACCATGGCCACATCAAGCCCTAAATACCACAGGGAAAGCTCTCGCACGCTCAAGGCAGCTGAAGTTTTACTGCTCAGTTCACCAGGGCCAGGACTGCAACATAAAAGCTGTGGTTCACCACTTTATCGCCATTATCTTAAATGAGTGCAGTTTGGAGGCCAGGTGCTCATTCTGAGGACAAGGTCAAAATGCCTGTTTCAAAGAAAAAAGGAATCAGCACCTTCTCCGTTTTTTTGCAGTGCTTGAAACAGTAATTAATATTGTAATAATTCCATATATATATCTGCAGAAATAACTACACTCAAGAGTACTTTTGGATATCTGGTGCCAGTCTTCTCAGCTTTGGGGTTTTGGGGTTACCTCCCTCCTGCCCTATTTTTTTTTTCTTTTCTTAGTAACTAGTCATCAAGAACACTCTCGTGAAGACTGAAAATTTGCAGAATAAAACACTATGCCTTTTTACACTGCCAAATAATCTGCGTACAATACCTGTGAAGCTCAACTTCTGCTGGTAGAATTTTTATGACTGAAGGCAACTGCAATCATTTAAATGTTTAAATTATGGATCTGGTTGCTAAATGAGATTAAGAACACATAAGCAGATTAGAAAATATTGAGGTAGCACGGATTACTTTTGTCATTTTAGTTTTAGATGAAGCAAAATCATAGCTGATCACCAAACTTTTGCAGCCACATCAAACTGCCCCTCTCACCAACTGCAATTATCACTCAGATTGCAAAACTTGCACAGCTCTAGATGAGAGTTAAAATTTGGCATGCAGCAAAATCAGCACTGCAAACAAGTCATACTTACTGCATTCTGTTGAAAAAGAAATTAAATAAACTGCAGTCAGTACTTATACTACTTCCATAACAATACAGAATACATCTATTACCATTTATTTAGTGTATCAAGTAGATCAATCTTTTTATCACTGAAAATGCAAAATACTACATAAATGTTATGTATTACTCCTTCATAGATAAGCATATCTTTAGGTACTGTCCAAATATTAACAAATAAACCAAGAGATTGAGAGACATCAGAGTGTAACACAGAACAACATCCTTGCATTGTCCTGTCTCTGAATCACCACGTACCTTTTGTCTCTAAAAGCCACATATATAACCTTGGGTACACAAATCTCAGCAACAGGAGAGGAGAATGGGGAAGGGAAGAGAGAATACTGGAGGAAGAATGACTATAAGTTTATTTGACACATACAGATAAGGCCATCACTTCAGATATATTGAGTTTGAAGTAAAAGGACCCCAGCTGTCACATCACCTAGACAAAGAGAAAGGGTAAAAAACACTCTGCATCCTCCTGCCAGGAACGTGCCACCCAATGCAGAGAGACTGTTTCTCCAAAAGACTGTCATTCTGATTACAAGGGCTGCAGGACTTTTCACTCCTAAATTATACAGGCTCGGTCATCAAAAGAGGATGGAAACAGAACAGCAAATCCAGCTAAACCACCTAACTAAAAGGTCATTAACAATACATTAAAGTAATTGCTAGATGTTTTCCCGATTTTTTGTGTATCTGTGATATTTATGGTTTGCCAAAAAAAAGCCAAACCAAAATCCACAGAGTTCTTCACAAACCGCTCACTTTGAGCTATGAAATTCTATTTGACAATGCCAAGCCACTGAAAATTGCTGTTCCAGGAAAAAAGTTATTGAAGAGCAGCAGCAATATTATTCTTTATGAATGATACAGAGTAAAAGGCTAACAGTTAATTACAGCAAAGAAAACGAGGGAGAATGTTTGGAATTACTGAAATTCTCAAAACACTGAACTCTGAAACAACCAGAAGGCATTTGGCAAATTAAATACACTACAGAAAGAGGTGTTTCCTTTTACAGGTTTTAAGAAACTCTGTATAAGAAATCAATCAGTGTTTATATCTAGACAAATCTGACTATGGCAACAGAGATTGTGTATTTATTCCCCCTTACAGAATCACAGAATATGCTGAGTTGGAAGGGACCCATAAGGATCATCGAGTCCAACCCTTAGCCCTGCACCATCCCCAAGGGTCACACCATGTGCCCTAATCTACAATTTTTAATTATGTGAGGACTTCACAAAGCAAATATGAATGCTCACAAATGAATTGTCCCCAAATATTTTAGTGACGGCTTCTAGAAATAAAAATAGAACCAGAAGGGATCTAAAGGACTTCTGACATGTTTTTTCAGAAGGCAGTACCAATATCAGTGACAGCACATCACTAAATCTTTTCAGGAGACATGGGTTGGAGGTACCCAGCCACCAGAGACTGTACTTGTTCCTTACACTCACCACTCACATTAAGCAACAGAAAGCATTTTGACAAACAAAGCAGCAACACAGGCAGACCCAAAATCTGGGCAGAGTTAGTGAATTCAAATATTAGGAAGTGTTGTGGAAAAAAAAAAATAATTAAGAATATATCTTCTCAAAGTATCAGCCTCTCTTCCAGGCTGTAATTCTCCTACTTTAACATTGAGGGCATCACTTCCATCCCTGCATTTTTGTGGCAGCATTTCCAACTACACCTTTGAAATCACCGTGGAATACAAAATAAAACCTTTGGGGAAGATAAAACCAGTCTCTCAAATTAAATTAAAGGTGCTGGGAAAGAGAATGTCACCTGAGATACGCTTAAAGTCATGTCAAATTTATAGATACAGCTCAACGAACCACCCTTAGCTTATCCTCTCAATCTCACTCAGATGCAACAATAGATTTAGACAAGTAGAAAAATTCACTGACAAAAATCAAAGCCTACTTCACCATGTTTCTCACTTCACAAATAAGCTTTATTCCTTACCAACCTTCAAACTACTGGGCATCAGGGTGGGATATCATGAATAACAAGTTTTGAACTCTAAAAAAAATTCTGCTCCACGCAAAAATAAAGTGATTATATAGATGACATTCTACTCATTCAGGCTGTTAGAGTCAATCATGAAAAGCTATAAAGTTCTACTGTGAACCACTGCTATTACATGTATTACATACAGGTTCTTGAAAGTCTATGGAAAATATTCTTTTTTCCTTAATATTTTACCTAATTTCTTCTTTGAAACATTCCACTCCTGTATCATAGAATCATCTGAAAAAATATATATGAATGTTCCTGGCTTTATAGATTTTTATACCAGTAAAATACTAATGGGAAACAAACAAAATAAAAATATTTTCGTAAAAAAAAAATAAAAGGTCTCAAGTAGAAACGTATCCACTAGATTTATTAAAAGAACGTATCTAAAACAGGGCATTTTACTATCAATGCTAGATACTTTCTAAACTTTTCTCCCCCTACAGAATTCAAATTCACTTTTGAGTACCCACTTTCCAGTGATTTCCAAAGACAACAAAGCAACTAAGATACCTGCTTAAAATTGAAACTCAGATGCTTTCCCATACTAGTAGGCAGGAACATATTCCTACCTTCCACCTGCTTAATAAAGTCCTATATCAAGAGTTCCATTTTCTTGTGTCCTCTCCACTGTTTTCCCCCTAATTAAGCAGATGTTGTTGATCCAAATCTGCAGACTCTGCTATATCATCAGTATTACACCTTCCAGGTGTTTCTCAATATCTCCTCTTCCTTCTTGATCTTTCATCACACCAGTTTTTGTTGAGGGCCAATTCAAAAATCTACATATTGCTCAGTCTGCAACCACACTGACAAAAGGGTGTCCAGCAACGCTTTTTCAAATATATTATACGAACACATACAACTAAAAAAATAGATGAGAAGTATTTAAAGGAAAAGCATAATTTGGAAGAAAAACTAGTTGAAATCAACATGACTAATGCTATTAAAATTCTTTTACATCAGTATGAGGAGGGAAAAAGACATAGAGAGACTGATGCTTTCGCTCTATCACATATAGCCCCAGAGAATAATCTGTGCAGCTCCAGGCAACAGAAGTCTCTGACCTCCTCCTAACATAGGCAGGTGACCCTAAGTAGTTCCATCAGGCCCCTAGAGAAAAAGCCAGATGGCAAAAGTAATGATGATAAAAGACCAACATACTTGCTTCACTGAGATGAATAGTGGAATCAAGGGTGAAACCAACCAGCAAATTCAATTTATCTGCTACTGTGGTGTCTGGGGATAGGGATTTTTATGTATGACCACAGAAGCATAGGAGTTTATGAGATGAAACTAAGAAAGTGAAAATCAGCAAAACGGCAAAGTTGCATTTAAAGAAAATGAAAAAAGATATTATTTTAATCTCAGAAAGCAATGGCCCAGTTATGTGATTCATCAGTTATAACAATTTTTCAAATTTTTTTCAAAGTTAGTGAAGGTATGTTATCAGTATTTATCCTTTTCTTCTCTTTACATATACAAACATTTGAATAATCAAACTTATCTCCTGTAAATTAGGGTGCTCTGTGCCTTTGTGTCAATATCTCTACAGGCAAAGAACCAGAGAAGCATATCATTTAACTATATATATTCCACATACTTATAATCAAACCATATTTCAGTATCCGTAGCTAACGGAAGCAAGAAAGGTACGTGCCAAAGCTTCAGGAATAATCCATTTTCCATATTTCTCTAGCTCAACCCACTTCAGTCCTTATTGATGCTACTGTCACTGGTAGAGAAGCAGGCACTCTGAAATCCATCTTGCTCTCAGCTGTGGTGTCCAGGCACACAGGTCTAAACCAAATTGGACTTAAAAGGGCAAGAAACTACTGTGACTCCAGTGCACACAATGCACGTGTGATTCATGGGAACACCCAGGTACAATCACTTCAACAAACTCAACCTGATAAATTACAGTCCTGGGACAACAGGAATTACAAATAGGCAAGAACCTACCATATAATCAGAGCCATTCCTCTACTAAGACAGAAATAGCTGCTGTAGGGCAAAACATTATTCTCACAACCTGAAGCAGAGAATTTGTGTATATTTGCTCCAGCACTTCAAGTATTTCCTCTGCTGAAAACAGCCATCCAATGGGATTTACTTCATAAACAAGCCTTTTGCAAAATAAGCCTCTCTAAATACTTACATTATAATGTGATTAATTAAATGGTGATTAACTTCCTGGGATGTACCTCTGCATCTGGGCATCCTTGTGCTTAAAGAAATTATTGCTTTAACTGTATTTTTAAATCTACATGGCACCTAGGAATCCAAACCAAGGGTCCCTCTCTGTAAAGCTCCTCTCTTCCATAACACTTGCCAGCAGATGTAATCGATCAATTATATATTAAAAATTCAGTTCTCCTCTTTCACACTAGACTGACTTTGCACTGGGCAATCAGATTGAATAGAGGGTCGGGTACACACATTTTGGCACTGACACTTCCCAGTTTATGATAAGCTGATGGGCATCAGCAAAGGACTGAACAATTTTGAAAAGGAAATCTGTTGCAAGGTAGACAGGCTAGAAAAAAGCAGCTGGAAATTCTTGTCTGGAGGATAAAGGCAACTACCAAAACAACAGATATCCATGGCTGAGTTAGAGCCAAATTCGAGACATGAAGAAACGGTTCCCAGAGTCTAAAGATAATTAAAAAAAAAGAAAGGAAAAAAATTAGGATAAAGGCAAATCCTGCTGACTCGATTTCCTTCTGTAGGATTTTTTTTTCTCTAATATGCCATCTTTCTAGCAAATAACTAGACCCTTCTCCTGTACAATAATCCTTAGGGGAGTTGGGGGAAGCCCCTGGGCCAGCAGCAATCTCTCAGAGCTCAGCATGCTTTGCAACTGCAATTTCCTTCATGCAATCAACAGGATAGAAAAAGGAAAAGCAACCAGTCAGCAACCAGACCAAGCTCTTGTATAGGTTTATGGAAAAAGTGGAAGTAAGTCCCAAATTTTTTCATAACTTAAATATCTCAGAAAGGTATTTTCAATGATTACCCCTCTTTATCTAGTTACCTCCCACTAAAAACAGATAACTAACACAACTATGAACTTTTTAATATAATGAAACTGAATTCTTCATATTTCTAATAGATTCCCTCACTAAGGATTTTGGCATTTTATCACTGTCCAAATGACACCTTGCACAGAACATGCAACGTGACCAAGCCTCTTTCTGTGACTACAAGGGACTTCTACACAAAAGAAACAAACTAATTATCATGAATAAAAAGAAGTGCTATCAAAATGCTTGTTTGGCTCTTTTTCTGGTGATTTTTATTTATTGCTGGGGTTTATGCAGAGGGTGATGAAAACTGCCGTGTCTTTGCATGTTCTTGTGTACCTGGAGCAAAAGCAGTTGGTCAGATACTGTCACCAAAGACAAGGCCTTCACATCACCTCAGGTCAACCCTCAGCAGATGTCTGAGAGCCAAATGGAAACTCTTTCTTGCAGCTCTATCGCCAGCACATCCCAGATTGTTGTCAGGCTAAAATATGTAGAACAAACTGCTCCGCCAAGGGACTGAGCAGGAAGCATTCACACACTCAGACTGTCTTCTTGGGGGCTGGCAAATTTCAACAATAAGCCTTGTTTGGCTGCCTTAACTTTCATAAAACTCCACTCCAAATCATTAACTTCGTCGTATGGACTAGCTACACAGTGACACCTAATATTCAGAAAAAAGCCTTTAAGCCAACAAGCACAGATAGACATTTTTACCTATGTAGGCTAGGCAGGATGAAATATTCACACTTGCTTCATGACATTCATTTTAACATCCCCCAGCTCTTGTCTACACAGGAAATGTACACAACAGAAAACTAACGCCCAAACCAAACAGAGCTCATCTCTGCTGAAACCTGCCAGGCCCTCAGTCATCTGCCTCCTACAGCCTTCACTTCTTTCTCATAAACCCCATCCTAACCCTACCCTGACATTTTGCAGAGATCCAGAAACTGCTTCTGCCCAAAAATACATAATCAAACATGGAATAAAATGGGACCAGACTCAAACATACCCCAGGAAGTCTGGAACTGAGCTGGCTCTTAAATTCCCAGTGCCATCAGCCATCATCCCCACCCTATCTCAAATCACAGTCTAGACTGCAGACTGACTACACACGCAACCTCTCAAAAATGTGGATAAACATACTTGGAGCAATCAGTGTCAGGCTTCAATCCATTGCTCAAGCTCCAGCAGCGTTACACAACCAACCTGGTCCTGCAACCTGCATTTGCACACTAATCCTAGTCCCTAAATCCTTGCCCATAGACAATTCACACAGAGCCACCCAAAATTTCAGTGTTTCGCTTTCCCAACATTGTCCCAGCTTACAGTTGACCACAAAGGGCATGGCAGGATTCAAAAATAAACACAGCTTTACAGCACCTATTTTGTGGATTGTTTAGCCAAGCTTGCTGATGACCCACAGCGGCTGAGGATTATTGATAGATTTAAGTTCCCTAATCTGAATTTTTGGACAGCCAAGTCCTTATATCTGCTTTCTTGGATGGCCTTTGGGTTTGTCTCAAAAATGGAGTTTGTGTTTGATAAACATACTACAGAAACCAAACCCCAAAGAGTATATGCCAGCATTTTCAATACTCGAGTTATCTTTTGTTAAATTTCAAGAAACCTCCAGATACTTTGTTAATTAACTTCAGCTTAAATTACAGAAAACTGTAGAAATCACAGTGAGCAGTAAATAAATTAATCACTCAAAACCAGATGAAACAAATCTCCTTTATATAAGATTCAAGTTGTATAGAAGAGAACAAGACTGCTGTTGTCCTCAAGAAAGTGAAGTGTAGGATCTCTTAGAATGGTAAATCTGGATTTCTTTACTCACTCTTGTTACAGGAAGAACTGTAGGATGATCCAAGGAATCACCCTAAACAGGAATAAGGCCCAAGAAATATTGTCTGCCCTGCCCTTCATGAAACAAAACAAAACCCTCAAAAACCTCTAGCAAACTAATGTTTTGCAGTGGAAGTCAGACTATTCTATAAGGTATTCCAATAACTTCTAAGTGAGAATCTCAGGATAAAATAGATAAACTAGAGTATAATTAGTTTATTCTTTCAGCAATACTAATGGGTAAGTATAATACTGAAGGAAAAACAAAAAAGTAAAAATCACCCTTCAGTAAACACATATCTTGCTACTTATTTTGATGCTATTAAGCTTCATGCATAAATAATTTGTATGTATATAAAACACTCCTTCTACACCTACGGTTTTGTATAAATTCTGTGTCCAAGGTCCAAGGCCACCTAAGGTCAAACAACCTGCACTAATAATAAACCTACCTGTTTCCTGAGTAGAAATATGATTAACATAAGCCTTTTTACCTTTAGCATGTCAAAGAGCTTACACATTTAAAATCCACAAGTTTACAGGTGAAGTCTTTAAAGGGCATTTTTGCCAACAAAAATTCTTTGTGGAGTACATGTTAGTTCTAACTTTCAGGAACAGACATGAAAATCAAAATCTGACTTAGGAATTCTGTTTGAAAGGGAACTGCACAATATTAGTCATGGATTTTAAGTAATTTATAATTAGATGGATATAGTTACTGTCATTAACTACACCTCAGCTAGTATTTCGCATATTTAGCCACTGTATATACAGATGTACCACACAGCAAAACACTCCAACTTCCACTACACTTGTTATGCTATAAATCTTAAGATAATATTGAATTTTTCCACAACAGAGTGTTGGGCAGTGTTAAAATTTCATTCATTTATTGATTGTTTTAATATAATTGACTTCAAACAATATATTTTATATGAAGTGGTTGCTTAAATTCTTAAAAATAATTATCTTTGTAAGTATTTTTTTCAAGATCTTTAATAATTTTTGTGGTATTCAGTAATTTGTTACAGAACTTGAGAATATTTGGCAGCATCCTTTTACCTGCCCTTACTGCATGACATTCATTCAGACAACCACAAGACCAGTTACACTTTGCATATACAGTGCTCATTACAGAATTATTTTACTCAATTTAGGAATTGTGACACAACTTCATCTTTTGTTCCAACCAGAGCTGCACAGAAATTAATTTTGGGCTGCCTTGAAAGAATGTATTTGCTTTTGATGCAACTGAGAGTCAGTTGGCAGTTTCTGGTTATAAAACTAACCTGCCTGGGAACAGAGGGATGGCTCAGTGGGTGGTACTGGAAGTACAGCTGACTCAGGATTTTCTAATGGACTCTTTTTTCTGTCATTCACCCTGAATTTTAGTACTGCCACATAGTCCCAACACCAGTGACTGTACTAGTCACCTTTAGATACCTAAACCTATGAAATTGCTTTTTCAAACACCTCTAAATTAAAATACGGTGTAGTACAAGCTACACGTATGCTTCTGGTGTGCCACCCGACTCATTCTGAATGCTCAGGAACAAAATAATTCCATTATTTCTGTGGTGCTGAACCAAGCTGCTTGGCTTGTGCTCCCACCATAGGTCTTAACTCATGAGAGAGAGCCCTGCCTTGTATGAATGTGCTGATGAATTTGACCCTCAAGTCACAAGGCAAAACCGTTACCACATTTTCCAGTAAAACCAATACTCACCGTCTCACAAACAAAATTACTCAGTTGGCTTGTGTGCCCATTCAAGCTCCTGTCTCCCACCTTATCATACATATCTATCCTAATCAAACACAAAAGAACTAGTGGAAACAAGAGCCCTGCCCAAGGATGCCAGCAGTACCATTCCAGCATCCAGCTCTCTAAAAGGTGTGCCAAGGACCAGCTCTAAAGAGATCTGGCACCAAGTTCTCCATTCAGCCTCCTCATCTCTTGCACCATATTTTCATAAATATGCTCTTATGTTTAATTCAAACAGTACAACCTCACTCAGTAAACCTTTGAGGCAAATATCAGATTTCTTTTTCCTCTTCATAGAGGCATTTTGATTTGCACATATTTGGATGTTATGCTTCTGAAAGGAATCTTACACCACTCTCACATGAACAATTACCCTTCCCTGGATTATTCTACATAGTTTAAACACATTCTCTGGATTTTCAAGAGGGATGTAGGGAAGTGGGTAAGGACTTCATGTTTTCTACTGGTTTTACTCCCTAGATGAGTTTCTAGTTTAAACACATACAGATTCCACTGAAGATCTATAAATCTCTTAAAAAAAACTGTCAGAACAAGATTTATGAAAATGCCCTGTCCTTGGTGCTCTCTAACCCAATTAAAAACTCCTGGTTGATTGTTTTGTTTCAAAATACCACTAGTCTAAAAATACTACTGTAAACAAACAGCAGAGAGCCACAGATCGTTAGCTAGGAATCAGTATAGAATATTTATCTATGTGAATTGAGATGAAATGCAATATAATTCCTAGTTTAATTTTGACAGAGAAAAATATATAGTTATTGTTATGCAGGGGTTTTTTTGTTGGTTTTTTTGTTGGTTTTGTTTTTGTTTGGTTTTTTTTTCTACAAGATACGAAGCTTGTTCAAAGACATCCACAAAATGCCTAAGGGCAGAAATGACATTGCCAGAGTTTCTCCTATGCTCAGAATGTTTCTCACAGCAAAATATATTTATATATCATATATATTTTATATCATATATCATATATATTATATATCATAACTAATTATTTTTCTATATGTAAAAACCACAAATTTGGCTTTCATAAATTTGTTTCAATTGCTAGACATGCTAAGACATCTCTCTTCAGCTTACTTTTCCTGTGTTTTTCTGTCAGGAATGACATAATTGATTCAAATTGCATGTACTCTGATTAAACATTCATGAACTACTCTATCAACCTTTAATAACAGCTCTCATTAAATGTTTACCATTATAAAGGTCTTACCTCAAAAATTTCAAAGCCATAGATGTCCAGCACCCCCATTACCTTCTTTCTCACTTTTGTTTGTGCCTTAAAAAAAAAAGTTAAAGACTGAGTCAGTCATCTGTACATTGCATACTTGAGAATCAAAAAAAATAATGCATCTCATAAATAGGCTGTCAAATTCTGTAAACTAAAATACTAAGTATGGTTTCCCAAAAATGCACTTAACATGAATATTTTTATAAGCTTAAAAACAGAGCAGAGAGCAATTTGTTGAGCTGTGATACAATTATTCATGTGTAACAGTGTACAACCAGGAAAAATGAAACTGGTAAATACAATTTTACTGTCCACTTTAATTTAAAGGATTTCTATTGATTTTTTTTACAGGCACAAAATGACAATACCTTAATGCTCTCATTGATCCTGGTAACAAGCCAAGAGAACAGTCGACTGTATAAATTCTTGGCCAGAGCGTCACGGGCATAATAAGCCTAAATAGAAAAAAAAGAAGAAAAAAAATGTTATAAATGCTGGCTAAACCAAAGCTTTTTCTGTCACTGACATATTTTAAAGGTGCTACGAAGTGAGTAAGACCAGCACAGGCAGCAGTGGCTCTGCCTAAACAGGCCCAGGAGCCAGACAAGGGGTGCCAGGACACTTAGGCAGCATCAGTGGCTTTGTGGTGCACCCCTCTGCCTTCCTGGCCGTGGGCTGGCTGGAACAGCAGCCACAATCACAGCACTTCAACTCCCTTCCTGCTCTTCCAGATACCCCCTAAAGACTCACATCCCCCACCCTAATCCTAACCAAAGGGACCTGATCAGCTGCAGTTAGAGAAACCACATTCCTGCTAGCCTGAGCTGATGAGACACAGGTGGCAATCACCCTGGCTCTGCAGCCATACAGAAAGATAAATTCACACTGGCAGCAAAAATTTCTCAGCAGCCCCAGGCATACAACTCACATGCAATTACAGCAGTTACCCTAAATGAAAAGAGTCTGCCACAACACTTGCAGCATGTGCTTTGTGCAGGACTGTTTGTTTTTTCAATCTCTGCAACACTCTCCACAACATTCTCCTATCCCTCATCTTTTGGAGGTAATTCACACATGAAAACAAAACATCCAGTATATCTGAACACTTAGAAACTGCTGAAGAAAAAAAGCAGGCTTACGCTTGTAATTTATTTAGTGCAGCCTATTAGTTGTAGTTTTTATTTGGGCAGTAATGATTTAGTCACATGGAATAAACTGCCACTTAAAGTAATTCTTTCCTACAAAATCAGGACCTCTTTTTACCTGAGCCACATTTAGTGTTGTTGAAACTTTCTCTTGTTTGGCTTCAACTGTCCGGAAGCTGAAGGCTCTCTCCAAGACAGACTGGTCTATACCTGTCAACTCGCAGATTTCCTTGAGTTCTAGCATCAAAAAGCAAAGTGTAAATATAATTAATCCTTCCTAACCATTGCTTTTTCTTCCCCAAAACTACCAGCTTTTAAGTAGTGTAGCATTTTCCCAAAACAGATGCTCTTTAACAGAAGCGTCACATTCTCTCCCCACTACCCTGACAAGTAAAGTTGTTAAAAATATGCACAGCACAAGGAAACAGAGTTATTGGTTTTGAAAGCCCTTTATGTCTAGTTATTTTTGTGAGGAAACTTTCCCTCCATTTATCACAGACTACTTTTCATAATGAAAAACTTTCAAATGAAAATAAATGAAGTTTCAAAATGTATCAACTGCAAACATATCACCAAATGAATCTGACATTACATGCAGAGATAATCACTGCAGAAGAGTAAAAAAGCCTCCACTGCAGAAAAACCAAGTGGCAGAAACAGAAACACACAGAGCACCATTTAATACTTCAGAAGAAAGTGTTAATAAAGTTGAAAAAAAAAATTGTCATTTTTGAATTTCAAACAGAGCAATCAAAATTGCACAGAATTCAACCCAGATTTGCCTGAGGGTGAGCTCTGGAAACAATCAAATTCACATGTAAGGATATTGTATGTCTGCAGAAACGACAAAATTAATAATGACTTCAGACAAATTCGTGGTTTTCCTCCCATCACTAGTCTCATCTTACCATTTTTATCTTTGATTTTACTTTCATCTAGGCCATTTGCACGAGATTCAGGCTTAAATTCAATATTTCCCAATTTCAGAACGGCTGCCACTACTTCAAAAACCGACTGTGTTTCATGATCCATAAACCCAACAATCTGCATAGCATTCTGGAAAGGGGACAGATAAAATTACGAGATAAAAAGATCTACATTTAAACAGATCATACTTGAAAAATTTATGATTTATATGCATTAACATAAATTAGAAATGTTTTATGAACACTTTTGCTACGAAAAGTACATGGTATAATTCCTCTGCTTAGATAAGTAAGTATTTTAATACAAAAGACGGGTTAAAGGAGATGTGATAATGGAGCTGGCATTCAGTCCAGTCCACTTCTAGGACTCATTCAGTATATGGGTTTCTAAAATGCAGTACTTTTTTTAGCCACTTTATTTAGTTTATAACCCAACCCAATATTTCACAGTCAAATGAACAGGTACTCCTGTCTTCTCAGACCAGTAACTTTTAGAATCCAAATTTGCATACATTGGGTAACAAGGTCCTGTAGTCATCTTGTCCCTGAATACAATCAAGCAAAAACAGCACAGTAAATCATCATGAGAATCATCCCAGCCCTGTTTTTATTTTGACTTGGTCGGCGTCACCTGGTTCATGAAGCTCAGTCACTGCCATCATAAGCCACTATACAGTATAACTTTTCCCATGATCTGACCACAGGGTCTGGTCTTCTTTTTTTTCCCTTCCTTTTTTTTCTTATTTTTTTTTGTTTTCTTTTTTTATTTTTTTTTTCTGTCCTTTTTGTATTCCCATAAAAATACTCCACAAACTCGGGCCTTCTTACTTTCTAGTTGTGGCTAAGCTTCCCTGTGCAAACACATTCTGCCTGTGCATGAGGAGTGCCAGCACTGAGAAAAGACAAGCCCTCCCGGCCCAGCCCTGCACGAACCGACAGAGCGAGGGGTGTAAGAACTCTGCATCAGTGTTGAGTGCACAGCCAACCCCTGTTACTTCTTACCCTGACTGTTCTGAAGTTCGAAGCATCATCCACTCCATTCACTTTGGCAGAATCAAGGCCCAGGTAGTTGTATCTGCTGAAGTCCCTCTCCAGTTTGAGTTTGCCTAATAAATCAAATAATACCATTGGTAACAGCATTTCTACTAGTGGCAATTTTATTCAAGAACCAGTATTGTCAGAAATTGTTGTCATTACTGGATGAAATTTTCTTCAAGGATCTTTTAATTATAAGCCTTCTAAATAAGAACAGACTTTCTTATTTGTTCATAATACACTGTAAAGCCAATTCTGATTCAGGTACCTGGATCATATCAAAGCATTTGCTGACTTCAGGTATTACTGTTGCCACTAACAACAAAAATTTCAAAAAATTAATCAATATCACATTTCCCACAAAACCAGCACATTAAATACAAAGAACACTTGCATCTGAACATGGCACAAGGACAACACTTACAGAGAAATTCTTCCGATGCACCAGACAGTATCTGATAGAAAATGTGGAAGTTTCTTTCACCTCTTGGCTGCTTAACAACACGAGACTTCTCTAGTAGATCTAAGCAAACAAACAAAATCTCACAGGTCAGGGATAGACTGCTGGAACAAAACCCTTTAAAATGAATATAATCCCCCAGCATTTTCTACTTCATCGCTTCATATCATCATCAGCAGACTAGAAGATGATAAATGGTAGGTACAAAACTTATCATATGATATCGCACTAGTATATGTATCTCAAATATTTGAGCAAGTGACAAGCCCAGTGAACTTGTAAATGCTGCAGTCTATGAGCTGCAAAGAGAACTCAGGTCAGGGAGGCAATGTGCTCGAAAAATGTCAACCAATTTACAATACCACCACAAAATTAAGATTTGGTGAGGATGACTGCATGGGTGAAGGTTTGGAAAGAAGCAAAATGTTAAGGCTAAGCACATGAAAGATGGGTAAATGAAAAGGAGAGACCAAATAAAGAAAGCATTTAACCTGAATAATCATGTAGCACTTTGGGATCCTCATGTGCATCAGGCTATGAAATAATTCCCAATGGGCTGACAGAAGCTCCATCCTAATATACTTAAAGGGAAATGGAAAAGCAGCACTTTGAAAAGCGTCACTGCAGTGACGGAGTAGCTTGACAAGAAGACTGCTTTGTTCACTGCTCTTAGTGACAGGCACATTCCTAAACCTTCCATAAGGGTAGGAATCCAGGCAGGCAGCATAAGCAAAGTGACTTGTGACACACTGCAACAGTTTCAGACTCAACATCATATTCACCATGGTGGCAGCAATTCAAAGTCTGTTCAGCCTGTACTGCACTGCAAGGCTGTGGTTCACAGTGCACCAGGAGAGGGAAGAGGGATGCCATAAGAGAACTGCTGGGCAGGTTCAACGTCACTCGCTCTTTTTGTACAAAAGGTACATTTTTTCTTAGTTTCTCACTGGCACACAAGGGCTTAACATCATTTTTCCAGACAGCAAATACACTTTTTTCTCTGTACACTTTTTCTCTTAAGCTACATGTATCCAGTGACATGGAGACAGAGACGTTCAATGCCTCATTCCAAGCACACAGCAAAGATGTTCCTCCATGCACCTACCATGACTGGGGGTTAAATTCTCTCTAAGCTGAGCTCATGCTAGAAGAAAGCTCCCAAAGGGAACTGTCACATCACAAATGCCACTCCTCAGAAGAGCATCCACAAAGTGAGATGAGGTTTCACAAATCTAAGACACAGGGAACACCAAGTCCGTTAAAGGTAGGTGGGGTTGTTAAACACTTCCCCTGCTGGGCTACTATAATATCTGATGTGTATTCTACTATACCTTTCCTCAGATTTCCATTTCTGCTGAAACTGAGCCTGCTTAGTCTCAGCAATCTGGAAAGTTAGAGGTAGCACTCAGGTCAGCAGCATTTGTGCTGCAAACGCCCTACCCCAGCCGGGGTGCCCCTGGCACAGCAAGGCTTAGCCTGAGGGGGAGCATCTGCCCTGAGGTTCTCTCCATAAGTAAGTGCAATGGAGCATATTCCTATTTTTGATAGCTACAGGCAGGGTGTGGTGCTTATGTTGCCCACTGTAATTACCTAAGCTTACACCCCTTCTCACAGAATAGGAACTAAAGACAAAACTTCAACCCACACAATTACACAAGTCTTCAGAGTCACTTCTCCACATAAACTAGATAAAGTCTGGTTCAAAAATTACTTTCTGCTCTAATAATTAGCCAGTGATAACAATGACAAAACTCAGACAGTATTACTAATCTTCTGACTGGCTTATAATAGGACAAGATTCAAATATTTTACAGACCAGCTGAACTATGTTATTCCGTGAACTTGCAACTGCCTGAGAGAGGAACTGCAAGCAGTGCAGCAGATGACAGTGAATGGAGCTCCTAAGTGACCAGAGCATCTGACTGTAAAAGGAGAAATACCTCTTCCCCATCTAATGCATTGTATGACCACATCAGAACTTTTAGCTGCGTTTGAATAGACATTTGTTTTTATAACTTAACAATCCTACAGTGTCTTTCCTTCCAAATATGGCCTGGTTCAGCACCTGGAAGTTTTGCACATCGAGATGAAAAAGCATGCCCAAAATATACACGAACAAGTGGCTCTCACATATTACCAGCAGCTCATCTTTACAGGGGCCAGTTAAAGATTCCCTCTTTTGTCCTTTCCATCTTATTGACATTTTTTTCCTTTTTTTTGTAGTGCAGCTGACTAACTTCTGATGGTTGATGCTATGTCGGAAAGGCAAGATCAGAAGTTATTGTTCTCACCAGCAGTCTACTGTGCAACCTCTCTACTTCTGACTTCACCTAAGGCCAGGGCTCACCTTCTTGAGACGTGGTTCTAACTCAGAGCCATCCTAGTTAGTTAGCCTAACTATCCAATACCTGATCCTCTCTGGTTTTTAATTCATAACTGAAAGAGAGAGGCTGATCCCCCACCCAAGTGTTAATACTTGGGCTGGGAAAGGCAAGGTGAGTGGCAGGCAGTTCAGAGTTGTGCTGGCTGTGAAGGTTCTCCAGTCAAGTGTTGGAACAGATCGCAGCCAAATTTAATCTCAAAAAAATAAACAACTTCAGCTCCCGCAGTGGCTACACACACTTCAGGAAATGGCTGTATTCCCCAGGGATATTGAAGCAGTGCGGTTTGGCTTATTTGGGTTTAAAAATATTCTGCCTATAAATTTACTCAAATACTGTCAAAAAAGCTCAGCTACACATCCTGGCAAAAGATTGTATTTAAGCTTTCTAATTACATGCATTCTGCCTTCAGCAGATTTAACAAACAGGTTCTTGAAGGTATGTGAAATAAGTTATGTTAGAATAATAACTTTCTTGGTTTTTTTTCACCACAGCTTTTCTTATCTATATATTTTTAGAAGCAACAAAGTTAACTCATTAACACTCAGCTTTCTAAAGTCCCAACATTCCATATTCTGTCAGTTTTCATAATTGAGGAAAAAAGCTCCACAAAGCAGTTACTGACAGAAAATCAGGTATTTTCCTTAAAAAAAGCAGCTGCTGCCAGTTCTTTTTAAGACTGCATTCATTGTTTTTTTTCCTTTTCTTTCTGTTCACATGCAGACTGAAACCAGACTTAGGGGACAGATCCAGACCATCTGCCCTACTCTTCAGAAAACTTCTTCCCTTTGTTTGCACTAATTAGCATTTCAATAAATCAACCAAATATATTTTCCTTAAAGCAACCAGTGCACTACCAGTAACTTTTGTGCCGAGTCTCACACGAGTACAAATTCTGTGGATCAAAACCCTCAAAAGAGAAGACACAAAGATTCACATCAGACTGCTGCACGTGGCTGCTTGGTAATTCTGTTGACAGCGGCATGTGTGGACAGATGGTGCCTATCTGTATGAAAATCCACAGAACAAAAAACCCTCAAACTCTCTCCAGATTACATTTTGCTACATAGTCTATATAAAATATGTGTAGGGACTAGACAGAAGTATCAGGAGAGAACATTGAGGTAATCTTTCTGCATTATCTAGCAATGCTTCTTCTTGAATGGAAACTTTTAATGTATATCAAAGCAATTGTAAAAATTAAATTACTTTGGAAAAGTTAAACCCTGGGAACACTTCTGAAATCATACTGTCTGAATATCCATCGATTCAGATGACTCAAAATCTAGCTACCTGCCTTAGGTTCTAGAGATTTTTTGTTATTCCTACATAACACTGATTTAAGTGCAAGAGATCCCCATAAGCACCCTGCTAAACCATTAGACTGAATATGAAAAGAAAAAAAAAAAAGATGCCGAATACTTCTGCAAACTCTAATGTACAATTTTACACAAATTCTTTTTGCATACTTGACCCATGAACTTGACTGATGCAGAAAAACGTAGGATATTTGTATTTCTCTAAATATACTAGATATTGAATCAACATTCAAGAAAGGAACAAGTAAACACTAGAACCAAAAAAAAAAATGACACTACCTTGGTACATTCTAAATAATCCAGGAAATGTTTATTTTAGTCATGATCTCTTTAGCTGGCCATGACCAAGAACCCTTTTAACAACTCAACCAAAGTTACAGAACATGTTCTAGTCATGGAAGCCACATTATGTTAAATTATGTTTTCTGTTTTCCTGCCTTGATTGTACAGTTGTCATCAAAAAAAGCTACAGATGAAAAAGAAAATAAAAATTTCTCAGGAAATTTCTCTATTATTCCCACCAAGCTTATAATCAGATTCTCTCAAATTAATTGATCCATAATTGTGTCAAACAAAAACTACTGTCTGGGCAGTGCGTGCATTGACAATGACTGCACAATTTAAAGAGTGTTAAATCCTCATTGCTCAAGGAATAAATGACGTTTAAAAAGTAGCTAAACAAAATATTTAATTTAGTTTGCTGTTTGTTTTAAAATCTTCCTAGTTTAGGCAAAACAACTGTCCAAAGGGTGGCAACCATGCTAACAAGAACAGCAAGGAAGATGTTGAAACAAATTAAGATTTAAATAAAAAGAAAATCACCAAGAATCGGTATCTCTTCCCATAATGTCTAACTGTCAAATTTGTGCAATATTTTCCTAAGCAAAGGAACTTACAGCAATCACATAACTTAAATGAACAGCCTGAGCTGTTGATTTCTCAGTAAGTGGGTAATTACTTTCGACTTTTAAAATGAACAAACAAGTCATAAAGAAAACAAGTTGCAAAGTTATCACTTTGCTAACTTAAAAAAAAAAGTTGTTGCCTTAGATAAACATCACAGGTTTCTTTCATGTTCCTGTTGAAAAAGATGGCAAAACAGGGTAACCACTTGTTACCTGAACTCTAAGGACACTGTACTGGTTAAAAATGGCTTTTCAAAAGCAGGCACTGCATATACTGAACTTCGCAACCTGCAGCACTGCTGTCTTCTAGTTAATCATTAAATCACTGGAGGGCTTAGGCAGATTAGGAAAGATCATCCTATACTAAAAGCTAGATATCTTTCAGCAGGAAATTACAGGAGAAACGTAAAAATTTAAGACTTAAAAAAATTATGTGAAAGATATTGTAAAATCCATACCTTTCAGAAGGTCTAAACAACTCTAAGTGTGAAACATTTTGGACTGTACTATGCAAAGCCACTTCAACCATAAAATTTACTGTACATAAAAGCAGTCACAAAACTAACAAACCAAGTGTAAACACAAACACTGCCTTAAGTACAAACCAGATGCAGCATCTGTGGACAGAGTCATATCTTAGAGCTGAACAAGCTACTGCAATCAGCACCTATTACTTCAAAACCAAATGTACCTATTTTTACATAAAATACAGATTATTCTGTAATTACAGGTGGAAAAGAAACTACTGTTCTCCTTTCTTCTCCTCTCATCTTCACTGAGTAGCTATTATAAATGGAAAACTAAGAATAGTATTGACCTTTCCTGTAATTTATTTCCATGATATTACACCCAGCTGAAAGCAACACTCCAACTGCTTTCCCTCACAAGTGCTCTGGGAAAAAAAACCCCTCTGAGCACATAAATGCTGACATGACTGTCCACTGCAACAGCAGCAACCGTAAACACCCCATAGAAGGGCAGAAGGAGCAGATACACCTCATGCCCAATTCAGTGAGAGAAAATGTAAATGCTATTTACCTGTTTGCAGGTGCCTTTTAAAGCAGCAGCATACCTTTAATGGGAACTGGAGTTTGTTAACTAAACAGTGATGGGATGCCCACAGTCCCAGGTGGCAACACAGCAAAAGTTAAGCGTTTAATTAAACTCACACAACAGTAATTTGGACTTCCTAACCCCACACAGGTGAAACAGGTCACCCGTGAATGGATGAGCTGGCTGTTAGCCAGCACCAGGACCTCACCTTACACGGACTCCAGCGCCTCCCACCCATTAGGACAACAAGCTGGGACCTTCACAGAAAACTAGTAAAAAGGGAGATGGCTATCAACTCAGGCTTACTACATTCTTCACTCAGCCCTCTTCACCCTTCTGCTCACCCCACACCTGCTGATGTAGGATCAAATGAGTACAACACATGCTGCCTGAAATCATTTTTATTTTGTAGTCTAAGGGGAAAAAATTCCTAATTGAAGTAAAATACTTTAAGCTTGCATAAATCATGTTAATCTCCAATTTCCCATTCCCAGTTTCTTTTTATGACTGTACACCATGGTATAACATTCTGACAATTCCCTTGGAAACTAGCACAGTCAGAAGCTCTGAGCAGCCACGTAATGTACATGAAATGAGGCTGCACATATTTTACACTGTTCAAACATAAAATTATCTTCAGTTTGGGCACATATCAGTTCTGACTTTATAGCTGTCACAAATCCCTTCCATTTTATTATTTCCATTCTAATTTTACTCAAAAGATTTACCTTCCATTTATGGCATGTTAAACGTTTTGGTTCTATCAGCTCCTGCTAAAGCCAATGGACATTTCCACTGACTGCAAACTGGATAGGACAGAAATGATAATTTCACCCTGTAGGTTAACCCCTCTCATTAAGATGTAAGACCTTATTGAAAGGCATCAGGAGAATGGCCCAAGGGAAGGTCACAGTAGTATCACTCACTACATGAAGGGTCACCATGGGCAGATTCACCAGCCTTTCGCAGACCTTCACAGCATTCCAGAGTAGGACAGAACAGACCATTTAAAACAAGTCCTTTCAGCCTAGTGGGTCTCAGCTTATCCTTACCAGTCTGATAAATTTAGCAGCTTATCGTCCTTACCATTCTTGCCACCACAATAAGCTAGATGTTCACCACGTCTGCTTCCAGTCACTGACAGTGTGAGATACAGCTTGGTGACACAGGCTGTGCCCCAAAAAGCCCACTAACTTAATTGATGTTTGGAAACCAAGCTCATCAGAAACAACTATTAAAGTTTAATCAAAACATTATGATGTCATCTTCACATCATACTAACACATGGTCAGAAAGCAAAGAAAATGTATGAATATTTTCATAATTATACTTTCCCTTTTAAGGATAGGAAACTTCGGGACTACTTGGCTTCATGCTTGATGAATTACAAAGACAAATCCTGATTTTGACTTACACCAGAGTAAGTTCTAAGTGGTGTAAAAGAATTTAGGCCCCCAAATATCTTCAGAACGGTGATGCCTCACACAAACAGAAACATTTGTATTGCAACGCAGTGCTGCAGATGTGTGGAAATATCTAAGGCAGGACAATCAAACTGCTTTGAAATGGTAGAGAACTTAAACTCTCTTTTGAAGAGAGATGGATGGACTATCAAATTTTGCAAACATTAAATCAAAGATGAGATGTATTAACACACAGCTACAGGAACTCAGTATTTACCAGTGACATACCCTGCCCCATAGTTCAACAAGTAACATCTTTTCCAAAACAGGGCTTACACATGAGGTCTTTATTTTTAAATTGAAATTAATTTTCTTGCTATGAGAAATTTGTTAAACGTGACAAGACAGAAAGAATGCCTAAAATAGGCATCTTTTAGAAAGATCTAAAAATATGCCTGCCCTTTGTTACATATGTCATCATATCATTACAATTAATGTAATGTTATAATTACACCATGCAAAGATTTATAGGGCAGATAAACTACAGAGCAACTATTTGGATCTCCTTTTGGTATGACACAATATTTTAATCAGATGACTCAGCACGATACTTTCAAAGACAAACTGTTGAATGTCCACTCTTACACAGGAAGGTTCATTTTTATGTATCTATTTTGAATGCAAAATAAAAAGAAACAAATAAAACGGCCTTTTAGAACCTTTTTGTTCACATTTAATTATTGATGAATACACTGACTGTGTTTGGCCTCTAATTTTGTTGACTGCCAAATGTCAAAGCTAATAGACAGCCATAAACACTTAAATAGTGACTGTTTTGAGTTTCAAGATCTACTCTGTCACAAAAATCATGCTCTTTCAGGCACAGTTTCAAAAGGTGACCTGGTCAAGAAAAAATGTTTGCCCTCTAAAAAAATCCAAAACCTGTATTTATGTGCAAAATTCTTCACAGTGTTTTTAAAATGTTTATGTTATATATGGAGAGTACAGTTCACCTTGGGTGAGTCTCATTATTTCACAACCAGTAAAATGCCGATGGAGTCAAAAGTCACATCTTTAGAAAAAGCAATGAATCTGGCTGAGTGGAAAGAGGGGTTGAGGCTAGGTCAGTGACACCTAGTATAGTCACTCACTGCCCTCTTCCATTCCCTTTTAAAAATAAGAAAACCAAACAAATATAGCTTTATATAGCACAGAGGAGCAATTTCCCTTAAAAGCTGCATTTAAACTCTCAAAAGAAAAGCAAGTGAAAGCATTCTGGGCTGCCATTCAGTTCCCAGCCTCTTTCTTCCCAACAGAGAGCTGGTTAAATTTTCTGAGTTGCTATAGGTTTCATAGAACAACCTTCAAGGCCACCTTTGCCTCCCTAAACTCAAGAGCTGTCCTTCCTCTCTTGTGATAAGCCTTTTCCTACACTTTGAGGTGTAAGAATTAATACAGAAGGCTTTAGTTCCAAATAAACATACCCATCTCATGGTTATCTCCAGCACACTTTGTATCACCCTTACAAATTATAAGCAGCGTTATCTCAGACATCATCTACCAAAAATACCTGACCCATCAAACCCAGTAACACAACTGATCCCAGGGATTCAAGCAGAAAAAGATGCTCAGATACCCATATCCATCTGCCACCAGCTTCAGAGATAATACACAAACCCATGCACGTCACTCAGTATGTTTGAAACAATACAGTAAATTGTTTAAATTAGGCACATATCAGTTCTGACTTTATAGCTGTCACAAATCCCTTCCATTTTATTATTTCCATTCTAATTTTACTCAGAAGATTTACCTTCCATTTATGGCATATTAAACATTTTGGTTCTATCAGCTCCTGCTAAAGCCAATGGACATCTCCATTGACTGCCAAAAAAAAATATTCATGCTTACTTCTTTAAGATTATTTTCACTTACTCTAAGGTATATTAGTCAGCATCAAAACAGCAACAAAATCAAAAAGCATAATGGAGAGAGATTCTATTACACAAACACAGCTGATCTCTTCCATAATTGAACCATATTCCTTTTTAAACAAAACATTTTAAGCTGTTAATATGCTGATACTGAAAGTAATACTCACAGTTGCTTATAACTCCTCCAAGTGGGTCACCCTTGAAATCAAACTCAATATCCATGTATTTTCCCTGTGAAAGCAACATATTTTAAGACTTTAAGTTCTGTTTATGAAAAAATGCTCAAGACAGTTTTAGTTAGTTGGTTGTTTTTAAAGGTTAAAAGAGTTAAAAGATCTGCCATCTCCTGTACACTCCATCAGAATTTTGAAGAACAGAAAATAATTCAAATCTTCTAAGACATTACCACAGCCAGAGATTTTTATGAGGACACCTTTAATCAGGTTTGTAAAGCAACCTGAGCAATTTGCTCAGTTCCTAAGGTTATATGAAGGAAATGCACAGTATACAAACTTGCATCAGAATGCCAAGAACACCGAACAATACCTGTAGCCATTTAGGTATTACCATGCTTATTAACAGAAGAATGCAGGCAGAAATTATCTTCCACACAGACTTATTTTCTCAATGGGAAATCTTATTGGAGCATGAATCACAGCAGCTGAAGGATAGCCACTCAGTTTGGCCTGGAGGACTGGCTGGCAATCATGGGATGTCTGTCCCTAAGCGTGTGCCTGCCTTGTAAAAGTGATGGATTTTTCCCACTGAACTCTTTCCCTCATAACTCAGGAGACCAGAGGCAACAATTAACAGACTGTCAACGCAAAAGTGATTTCAATTTTAGCTGCACTGGCGCAGTGTGTTTCCTTGACTTCTGTTTGACTTTTCCACATCACAGAAGATTGCTCTGGTCTTTGCATCATTTTAATTTATTTGACAAGTGTTTAATGTAGTAACAGCTACATTTAACAGTGACAAAATGGACTGGTTTTCTCCCATACTGTGTAGAAAAGGCAAAAGCAGAGCAGCTCACACTGGCAAGGAAGTTTAGAACGATAAAAACTGCTAGTAGGAATTCAATTAAATTCCACCCTCTGGCACATACTTAACAGAGGACACTGTTCACTGGGAGGGTGGTGAGGCTCTAGAACGGGCTGCCCACAGAAGATGTGGATACCCCATCCCTGGAAGTGTTCCAAGGCTAGGCTGGATGGGGATTTGAGCAACCTGGTCTAGAGGAACATGTCTCTGACCACAGCAGGGAGGCTGGAACTGGATGACCTTTATGGCCACTTTCAGCCCAAATCATTCTATGCTTCTATGACAAAAATTGCATATTGAAAAGCCTTGTGTTTACACTTCCTTATTCACTGCATTTAGAAAGAAATTATGTTTTGTTTGTTTTTCTATTTTGCTTCTAATTACAGAACATAAAAATAAGCACTTTACATTGACTCAAAGATACTTTCTAATTTACTGTGTTTTGTCAAAATTGGCTTGAATATACTTAAATTCTATTCTTGCTGGCAGTTGAGGCAGGCTAGAGAGGACAGTACTTGTACTGTCTTGTTCGAAGACAATTTTGAGCTGATTCAAATTTCAGAGATAAAAACTTATGTCTGATAATTAAATTTTTATTTCCCAAGGACTGGCCCAGCTGGGTGTTTCCAGAACTATTTTTAGCTTTGTGTTTATAAGCAAGGACTTGAAAGGCAGAATAGTAGCTCAGTGCACTTTGTCCTAGAAAGACTTCTGTTTGCAAACGGCGCCTCTTCTCTTGGCTGTCTCCTCCTCCTTTATGTAGTACATCGTCTCTGATAACTGCACTTTTTCTACCCTTTCTACCAAAAAAAAAAATCTCTACAGGTGTCTCAAATTTTGGCCCTGACCTTGTGATGAAGACCCTTTTCTCTGTTCACAAGCAGAGGCAATGACAGTTGCAGAAGGACCTCTCATAGATGTGGAGCATGGAGAGAAGTCCCCCATGTGGAAAAAAAAAAGGCTGCCCTCCAGTCTCACGATATCCCACAGATTTATTTATTTGCACATACTCACAATGCACCATTTTTCCAGTGCATTGATTCGCCCTCTGTTGTCTACTTTACACATCTCACAATATTACTCTTTTGGACACAAGTGAGCAAATGACAGAGCTGCATTCAGTCTCCTGATTTTAGCAGGAGAAACTATGGTGAGTACTCTCACTTCTGAATCTCCCAACTCTAGCTTCAACTCTTTTTTTTTTCCTCCAATCCCAATAATTTCACATTTAATTTCATGCTAAAAAAGCCTGAATTCAACCAGTTGATTATAAAGAATTTAAGCAAAAAAGTAAAAGTTATAAATGTTTATATTAAAACCAAAGTTGTAAACAAATTTGGAAACATTACAGAAAGCAAATTGAGAACCTAAAGGAGCAATTTTAACAAAAGAATTACATACATATGAATGGAACACAACATCACATGAAAAGATAGACTTGCTAAGCAGACCAGTTGCTAAACACACGGTCGCTGACATTAAAGCCACCAGTGCCAGAAAATTAAAGAATCCAGCTGCGTTGTAATTACATTTTCATCAGGTCACAGACTGCCACATCCTAATTTTTTTCTTTCTTTTTTAGCTTCTACTTGGATTTTCAATAGATCTCTATGCCCACACCAGAAACCAACAATATTTCTGACAAGGAGGTGAAATGTTTTAAAAAGAGAGTTGACTGATAATAACACTCTATTAACACACTGGGAAAGGAGAACACGCTCAAATGTACAAAATGAAATTCTGATTGTTGCTAAAGGTGTTTGCCCTCTTCAAACACTACAGTCCTCAGACAACTACAAGAAAGCTCTCTCTCCAAATTATTCACTCCCTCCTTACAGATGCCTTGATGGCTGATACAAGGAAAAACAGAAATAGCCAACAGCATAACATGCTCCCCTAAAAGAATTTCAAATTCAGCCTTGAAGAAAATACTTACAAATCTAGAGGAGTTGTCATTCCTCACAGTTTTGGCATTTCCAAAAGCTGGAGAAAGAGAAAAACAAATATGACAACCAAATCTATTGATAAAAAAATATTTAAATGCTAAAATATCCATGTCTGCTTTTATATTTAAAAGAATTACAGACTTCTGAGAAACAATACCCTGTTCACTGTATAGGCATCAGTCACTGGGGACAGAGTGTGACAGACATGACCACAAATGAGAAAACACCTATAGAAGTCCAAAGAAGTTTCATCTCAACACTTCCTTTGTTTAAAAAAGTGAAAGAAAAACATACAAGGGGAAATGGTTCCAAAACAAAACTGCACTCAGATTAAGGGTATATCCTTGGGTTTGAATCAACAAATTAAAAATTTTATTACCCAAATAACTTTAAATATAGGAAATACTTTTCTCTTCAATTCAGAGAAAGAAACAAATCTTAGTTCCCACAACAGAATATGTTAAAAAATGGTCAAGAACTGGGAAAATTACAAAATGACTCTTAAAAATTCTTTGCATGGGACATTTTAATCAATGCTTGGAAACTGATTTATTTATGCTATTTCAACACATTTATCCTACCTTAAGCTGAATATTAATCAGCTGAAATAAGTAAGATTTACAATGAAAGTTTGTCTTCAGCTTCGCCTAAACTAGCTTTCTGAATAGTTTGGTTTAAATTTCTTTAGGTCAAGTTTTGTGATGGGCAATTCTACATTCAGATGGGCAGTCACCAGCTTCGAACATGGGCAGGGCAAGAACTCAGACTGGAGGACAATTCAAGCTCTAAACATCACACATTGTCTAAGCACATTGAGTCAAACAGGAGTGTCCCCTACATCACGTATAACACTCATATTCCAACAGGAGACTTTATTTATCCTAGTATTTATTTACATAGCATATATATTTTCAAAGATCAAGTAAAGTCAATATTTTTTGGACAGAAATAAATACATGCCTTTAGGCTTCTACAAACTTTCATGAGTAGACTCATTCTTGACCAAAGAACTAGAGCCGAAATGAAAAGTTTGTTCCTCCTGAAGGCCAGGATAAGTGAAAGAATTGTTTTTAAAATCTTTATGCCCTGCAATAAATCATCTTTTCAACAACCAAATCTCTGAGCTGCATTTTCTTAAACACAGTGCTGAACAGTGGAGTCATTTATAACTGCACAGAGTCAAGTACAAACGTTCCATTATAAAGAAGGAGACACATTCCTTAGTTTTCCCTTAAGTTCATTGTTTCTAAAAGTTAATTTACAGTAGCAACTGTAGTTTTAAAAAAATAATCCCATAAGACAAATTATGCATATGTAACATTTATGTCATTTTCTTGCACTGCAGCTCGACTGAAACAGAACTACATAACCAAAGAAAAATAAAGCTGACCACAAATGCTTAATTTCTGTCTAAACCATATATAAGCAGCCTAGCTTGCTCAGCTTTTATTATTTGTGGAATAATCCAGTGTCCTACCTTCCAAAAGACTAAACAGGCAGTTACTAGCATATCAAGTGGAACAAGTAATCCTTTCAAACAATAAGGCAATCTTTTGTAAGCTTAGTCTATTCCTCTTGCATTAAAACAAAGATTCATAAACCAACAAGAAATCAAATACATTTGGCAGTCCCTGGGGAACAATCTAGCTTTGGCAAGAAAAGCCTTCATACCTCCCATGCTATTTCTGCCTATATCTGAAATCTGCTTCCAGAACAGTGACAAAAGCCACACAGCTCTTCTCTGTGAATCCAAAACAATGGAAGGTTGCAATCCCCCCATTCAACTTTAAGTGGAACATAGCTGATCATCAGAGAAAGGCTTATCCAGCACTTCTATTATTCTTAAACGTTAACATTCCATCCTTTCTTTACAAGTCTTTGCTTACAATTTTGGTTTGTGTACAGTCAAAGACTACGTTATAACCATCCAGTTCCCCACTGCTCTCTGCCCACTTTTGCATTCCCTTTCCTTCTTTTTTTCACTTTTTCCCCTGTTCTCACTTGCAGAGTGCTTGTCCCCTGGAGACTCCAAATCATCATATAGCAGTCTGGATAGCTAAGCAATAAATACAACATTGACACTCAACAGTCTTACAAACACCACATATCATCTGGCCATAATGCAAAATTATTGCAGAGCAGTCCTGAGACTTTGTCTCAGCACTGCAATAACTTTGAGAATTTTGGGAAAGACTGAGCCAGGAATCGACACAATAGACCTAAATAAGTCAACACTAACCAATGCACTTCTGAAGGCAATTATTAGACAATGGGACAAATCTGCAAGCTTTGAGGATTATATATGCTATCTCCAGGAAAAAAACGAAGATCTTGTTTCTGGCAGCCAACATCTTTAAATTAAAATTACTAATTAAAAAAGAAAAGTCTTTCATGGGAGAGCAGGAAAGGCAGTTGTCAGGAAGACAGGCCAATGGAGTCACTAGACCCAGGGAACAATAAGTCTCAGGGAACAACAGGCATGCATATGGATTGGCTTAGTTTTTTCTAAGACCCACTTCTTCACCCTTTTTTTTTCCCAAAAGAAAAATAATGTCTTACAGAGCTTGTTTGTTTACTAGAGACTACAATAATATGATTTGGAAGGAAATGAATCAGAGGGACTGAAGTCAAGTCTTTTGATACAGCCAAACATCATCAAGGCAGGGTTAAGAAAGGGTAAGCCCTCAGAGAGTAGCAGGAGGAATCTGGGAGGTATGACCTAACTTCCTAATCTTTCCCTTCACGAGGGAAACCATTTTCTTCTGAAGAAAACCTACCCATAACTGACTAAAATCTTGCAGCTGTATTCACAGAAAGCTTCTCCTATGGTTTTGGACACCAGATAACAATGAAACAACAACAGGCACAGTCTTCCAAACTAGCTCAGCATGAGCACTGATACACACAGAGGTAACACACTTGTACATACTCTGAGATTCTTACCTTCAAGAACTGGATTTGACTGCAGAAGTTGTTCCTTTACTTGATTAACCTCTGCCCCTTTTCCACACACAGCAGCTACATATGACATGACAAGTTTGCTCGCCTCTGTGGGGGGAGAGCCAAATAAAACAGCGATAAGTATTGGCAAAAAGGCCATAAAATTATTTGCAGGCTAAATCTCCATCACATTTTCTCAACACCAGACAGGAACTGTAAGTACATTTAATTTCACTTTTTTTCTACACTGTTGTACCATCTGGAAAAGCAGGAGAAGCATATCCTGCTATGAGACCCATGCCTTAACATCAGCAATCCTCCTGATTTAAATACCTAGAGCCTGCCCAAACTAAAGAAGCCACCACTGGCATATTACCTGCTATTTTTCATTTAGACTCAGTAAGAGGCATTCTTTAAAGAAAGAACATTATTCCTTTGCTGACATGTTGGAAATGTTTTCATCTAGCCTGAAAAAAAACAGGCTCGAGCAGTTTCAAGACACAAAATTCAATCAGTTTATATCACCAGATACCCAACAAGTATAAACATAAAACACTCATAGAGGTGTAATTACAACTCTAAAGTACACGGCAAACAACTGAGTAACTGCAACATCACATAATGTGCTGCACTCACAGATATTGAAAGTATAACCAATAGAGAAAGTGAAGCATTCATTTAAACAATGAAATTAATTTGAAGGCACAAACTTTTAACAAAGTCGGGAACAATTTTTGGACTCTCAAAGCTGGGTTCATATGGATGACCATCACCCATAAACAGACAGAAACAAATATTAAATAATCCATCCAATCCTTATATTTTTTGCTGGTCAGGACAAAGACCAGTT
Organism: Platyrinchus mystaceus; assembly: GCA_035041135.1. NCBI lineage: Eukaryota > Metazoa > Chordata > Aves > Passeriformes > Tyrannidae > Platyrinchus > Platyrinchus mystaceus. The sequence continues at coordinate 31,357,022 of JAWWLV010000183.1, forward strand.
GAAAAAGTATTCTGTCTATAAAGAGAATCTGTGATGGTTAGTATGATGCAAGATAGTGAAATTTGAGGCAATATCAGCTGATATTCAATGTAATTACTAACAGCTGGAAACCCTATCAACTCATGACTGTGGTCATAAAAAAAATCATTACATTCTATTTGTAACAGATCTTCAGAGATCTGTTACATATTTAAGGGTCTCATTTCATAAAAGAACTGACAGAAGAGAAGTTATCCCTTGGATCTTGATTTTTTCCTATTTAATCAGATTTATTTGCTAGTATTACATTATTATCTAAGATTTCAGAGAAAAATGAGCAAACCTGCAAACAGGAAGCAAATGAGGAGCAAGAATTATAGGTGTGTCCAGAAGGCCTTCCATCTCCTTTAACTGCACTTCAGATCTCATTTTTAAGAATCTGTTCCATTCAGAGCTTGAAATTATCAAATTATTTAATTTTAAATATTTCCTAAAACAGTCAACATCTTTAAGTAGAGCTACCCAGTCACTGAGAGAAGCACGCACTGAAGCAGCAAATGGGCCATTATAATAGTATACACACAATGACTGCAAGATAGGCTTTGAACATCAGTGAAAGAAAATAAAGGCCCTTTCTTTTAATAGGAACTGTTTGGTCCAAGAAGGACATCAGGAAGGGAATCATCACCTTAATATCCCAAAATTTTAAAACAGACCACTTGTTCTGGCCATGTATCATCTTTTCTTGCCCAATGTTACTATCAATTAACAACATAAACAAGCAGTGAAACAAAAAACAAAATCAGAAGTAAATAAAAAGATCCAGCTGATGATAGTGGAGTTTCAGTTCTTCCAATGCAAAAATGCCAAATGCTCTGGCTACCAAAAATTTAAAACAGAGTTACACAGTATCTGTACTAAGAACTTTGTTTCCTCAGCTCCACAAATTTTCTCTGCATCCCTCTCCGCCCTCCTTTCTTTTTTTTTTATATGAAAACCTGACCTCTCAGCTAATGGCCTCATTTCAGCAACATTAGTTACATCAAACGTCAGAGAATACCACATGTTCCAACTTGATTACTGACTTGAATTTCAAACCCTACATTATTTTCTACTTACCTTTATAAAGAAGGAACAATTCATATTATGTCCCATACGGCTATGAAAATTACAGAACAGTCAAAATCTCTATACAAATCAAAATCTACCATTAACATATAGAAGTTCAATAACTCAACCACTGATCCACCTTTCAAATGAATAAATGAATAAAATGTGTACCTCAGTCGTATGAGGTGCTTGATAATTCACAGTTCCTGAGGAAATCAAGACATTAAAAAATACCAATATAGAACTCCTTTCTGAAGTCTGAACTTCTAGACAGAATATCAGAATCATATTAATAAGAACTTGATTCTTTTAATACACACTTTTACTGAACTCATGTGTTTTACATGATACTGAACTGTAAATAAGGATTATATTACAAGACTTCAAGATCTCTCAATTGGATGCCACTGATCAAAGAAAACCAAAGATGAAGCCTACACTTTATATTTTCACAACAGGCTTGGAAAGCAACTTCTTGTTACCCACTTTAAATCTAGCTCAGAATAAACATACAAAGCTCCACATATTCTGAGATTCAAAGCAAAAATCTCTCAAATTACTTGGAAACAGATGTATGCCTTCCTACCCGCTGCCTCTTTTGCAAGTCACCTCTGTTTTAAATTGCTATTTTAGAAAATAACTGGCTTCTTTCTTTTTTAAGGTCTACCTAAAATGTACTGCAGTTATGCAATCCTCACTTGATTTCTAACATTCCAGTTTAAAACTAGCAGTCATTTTCAAGGAAATTTCAGCTTTGCCTAAGAAACAGAGAGTTCTGGAACACAAGCCTATCTTAGAACTGCAGCAGAGCACAGTGTGCAAAAGGCTGATAAAACTTCCAAAGTAATCAGCTACTATTCTTTCTTTTTCTTAGATAAAGAGCACAATCCAGTTTGAATGCATCTATTTATTAAGAGACAAGTAGAAGCACCAAGTCTAGAAAACCAAGAGCATTCCATCTTCATGTTTCCCACCATCAGAGCCTAAATGTTTTGTGGCCTTCACAATACTCTATCAAAAACCAGCATTAGTTTGGTATGACTCTGCATACTGATGAGGACACTCTACTAACACGGGGTAGGACTTCATCATGGTGACAATGTGAAAAAACACTAGTTTATGTGAGTTCACACCTACAGACACGCATGACAGCACTCATTTTCTGCAACGGCCAGACACAAAAAGATACTGATATCTCAACTCTTACAGATTCTGACATCACTTTGCAAGACTGAGTAACTCTGAATGTTTTTCAATAGGATCCAAACTGCTCCTTACCTGTTTTTCCAGCTCCACTCTCTCCTGTGATAAGGATGCACTGGTCTTTGTCCTGGTCCCTTAAAGATCTGTAAGCCTCATCAGAAAGAGCAAAGCTGCAAGGAAAGAAAGAGTCAACTGAGAATTGGAAGAAAAAAAGCCAAAACACAAATACCAACAACAATTACAATCTGTCCTTCACATATCCAGGCAGGGGGGAAAAACCAACAAAACAAACCCCTCCCAGTACTGATGTTCCATAAGTGGTGAGGCATTCACTTTTCAGAATATAAAGCCCCAGAGAAGCAAAATGGGTACTTTTTCTCAGAGGCTAACTCAGACTTTCTCAAGGAACATGCAAGCATAATCTCTAAGTTTTCCTTCACATAATCAAATTAAAATAAAATAACAGAATTTTAGGAAAATGTAGCAAGGTTTCTTCGTTAAACAAAATGTCATATTCTTCATCGAAAAAATGTCAAGGCATCAGCATAATGTGTTCTATGTGAAGACATCTAAGAAAAAGGAAACAGGAGAATCCTGAGTACTAACAATACCATAAGATGCAATTTCAACCCAGAATGAAGAAATCTCACAGCCTTATAAAGCATTTTAAGGCTTTGGGTATAGCTGGACTTTTGCATGAATATGCAGAATTATTTCCCAATAACTGTGTTCTTAACTCAGTAAGCATGATGTCCTGTAGTGAACCTAAACTATATAATAAGAACGAACATCTTTCCTGTACCAAAAATGTCTTTTCCTGGAGCTCAGAACATCATGACCCTGAAATTCCTGGGCTGCAATTTGAATCCAGATGTGCTCTGCTGCCATGCAGCAATGTATCTTTTGCAGACATGCAGATGCCTTCCTATATTTAGTTTTATTTAGCAGTAATTTTGAGACAGAGAAAGAGTAAAGATTTTCTTTCAAACACATTTTTCAATTAATGGAATAAAGGACTCCCGAAACTAAGCACTAGAACACCTTGGAAAGAAGGACATAAAATCAAAATCCAAATAGAAAGGCACATGGGCATTACACAATTGAAGAAAAATCTGATAATCAAACATGGTGTATTTTTACATGAAATAAACATCTATTCAACAGACCAAGAGCTTTGTTAGATTACTGCATCTAGTAAAATATTTTGTGTTTGTATCTACTTAAAAGTGGATGTTGTTTATTATTTACAGCAAACAAGCCATGTATGAAAAACAGAAATGAACTGTTAGGTCAACATAAAATGCATAATTGTTGCAGGTTCAACACACTTTTTAGAAACTTGATTCTTTATTCCACGACAGTTCAGGAGCTTTGCATTCAGCTGATAACTGCAAACAGATCAAGTATTTGTTTTGAACAACGTAGTCACACAGTGTTTTCACAGGCAACCACGGGCCCTTTATAGAAAAGCAAGCTCTTTGTCATGACACCAGTTAGGGGAAGCACGAACAACACAATGCAAGCAGTGAGAGTCTTTTCTAGAGGCTCCTACTGCTGCAGTTTGAAAGCTTTAAATATTAAACCTACATATAGTAATACTTATTGCTACCACTGTCCCTTAGTTCCAGGCTTCTCTCCCCAACAAGTTTACGAAGAGCATGTCATGCTGTCCCCAGTTTATCATCACACACAACACCATTTCTATTTCCTCACCCCTCATCAGTATTAGACTCAATACATATTTGACTAGCTGGCTTTTGGTTTTGTTTGCATGTTTGTTTTTATGGTCTCATCATATTACCATCTCAACCACCCTGCAAGAGACCAGCCCACCAAGTGAGGGGTATTCTGAAAAGTTTGGAAGATGGGTAAATAAAATACCTTACAGCTCTTTTGCTACTAAACAACAAGATCTTCCTCTCCCTCTCTAGTACCTGCCAAGGACGCTTAATGTCATTGATTACTCTGCTCTTTGTGTCCCTCTTCTTTCTCCACTCCAACAGCACATCTGCCTGCCTAGTTACATGACCCACCCAGGGCTCCATCTCTCTCACTGCTTTTCTCACCAGCTTACTTTGTCCAAGGCACTGAATCACAATTCTTCTCTCGGCACAGATGGTTGGGCCATCCACTTAACACCCGATCAAAGGTCATTAACTCCTTTTGCTACATATACCAGTGAACCCAGGAGAAAGACTGATCTCCCAAACCTTAATACTGCTATGGTGATTGAAGCGTTTAAACTCAGTAGTTCAACTGGAGGTGAAAATCTGTTTATGAGAAAGTAGCAGGCTGTAATGTTTTTAGCATTACAACAAAGTCGGATTGTGAAGTGGCCAACATGCTGGAGAACGAGCTAAAAAAATAATGTTCTGCTGCTGCTGTGAGACCATGACACAATTTCTGGCATCTGTTTTACTGTCCAGAATCCAAACTACAGTAGCAATAACACTTTACCAGACTCCCTTACAGGACATGTTTAGGAAATTAGTAATATTTGTTGAACACTGCTGCAGATATACTTGTAAATTGAAGAGTACAAGGTGCAGCACTCAGGAAAGCTTATTCCAGCACACATTACTTTCCTTTCTGCAAGGAAAAAGTAAAACGCAACAGGATGAAGATGAAAGGAATAAACTGCACTGAGCATTCATGGGCCATGTGAGACAACTTCAACACTAATGCTGTGATTTCCGCAGGTTTGACTGAGGAAACTGACTTTCAGCAAGAAGATAAGACTCTGAGATGCTTTTCAAAGTTAGAGACTGGATGGCTCATTCTGTGCCTGCTGCCCCTCAAACAATCTCAGCCATCAACTAGATTTTTCACTGTTGAAACAACTTTCTTGGCCGTAGTTTCACACTGGGAAATGAAGTCGGCATCAAGCACAGAAAAAGTATTCTCTCTGTTGATATATTGAGTTACGAGTTAATCAGCTTAGTACCCATTCATCTTTTCTAATACACTGAATTTAAGTTTCTCAACAGCCCCTGTCAAAATATATTTTACTGCTTGATGTATTTATTAACTCTGCCTGCACTGCATAGTTAAAAACCCCCAATGATGCTTCTTCTCCTTCCTCCGCAGAGAAACCGAGAGTCTAACACTGGAATTAGGCCTCTGAAGTTGGAGAAGAAAGGGGGATTTCATCCAGTTCTGGTTTAATCCAATCTAGTCAGAGATGCTTGTCATACAAGTTACAAGACCCACCAAAGCCTAATACTCCACCAGTATATCAAATTTTATCTACTACAGACAAAAGAAACAATAAGCCCACTCATTTCAAAATTAATTTTACATACGTACTTATCAAGAGTTACCCAGCAGAAGTGTTCTAAAACCTATGGCTGATGTTTCAGCCACTGTTCCAACAATTCAACTGGTGGAGGAATAACCAAGAGTCTGTTTAAACAACTAAGATTTCCTTGTCTTTCTGGCATTGAAGAAAAGCATAAGCACATTTATGTCAGTCTGAACAAAGATCTTTATCCTAAAGAAAAAGATAGATCTATTCAAATACCATGTTGACTTCCATGGCACACCATTATGCCTCACAGTGCTTCCTATCTATTATTGCCTTCTATATTTACAATAAAAGAAAACCCAAACAAAAACTTTGAGTCTTTTAGTTCAAACTCCACCTGATCCAAACAATATAGTTTCATGCTGTTCCCTATTTGTTAAAAAATAATTTCATTCAACATTATTTTAACACATTTTAGTGATCTACAGACCACAAGGAATCCCATTCATTTCTTTTTAGCAACGTTAAGAGACATGGCTCTGTAAAGTTAACATTTGCAACTACAGATTTAAACCACATACCACTCTTCAAACCACCTCACAATTACAGAGCCTAAGTAAAATTTTAGAATAGTTTGTAGTTTAAAAAGCAGTTATAAACCATGTGTTTCGAATTAGCTGGTGAGTGTGTCAGCAGCAAGAGTTACCACACCTTATAATAAGCTCTCCTTTGATTTCTAGGTTTTCATAAAAGAAGATGACATTCTCCTACCACAACAAACACAGAAATATTTACTGGAGTTCTCTTTTAGCTAAGACTTAAGTATAGAAGCAATTTGAAATCGAAACACCACCCACACCTAGCTCAGTAAGAAGGCTCTCCTTTTTTATAGCAAGGCTTTTTCAGCCACAAGCTCCAGATGGCCAGATCTGTCACAAAGTCCTAACCCAAAAATTCTAACAAAGGGAAACAGTATAGGCCTTCTAGAGGGATTTCCAAAGGGCTCTGGCAATTTTCAGCCTCTCAGCACAGCATCTCTGTGCTAAAACATAATCTCAGGGTCAGGAAGAGACAGGAGCAAGGTTCCCATGCACTCACCTTGAAACAAGCACCAAGTGCTAGGGGTGCATGTGAACCCTCCAGATTACACCCACAATTACACCAGGGGTATAAAACCCTTGCTCTTATAGTCAGAAATTCAGCTTACTGGAGCAGCTTTTCCACCATCTTTTTCCTTCAAGCCAAAAATCACAAGAATCAGTATTTGCCAGCCTTTGGTTCTTCTTTCCACTATTACTTTCATTCTTTCTTTCATTTTCCTTAGCATTTTCAGTTAACAGTAATTAGTTAGCACTATTTTAAATTCCCTCCAATTGCTCTTCTTATGCACTAATAGAGTCAATTCACTTCATCCCATCTTCACCAGCTGTTGCTTTGATTCAGAGATTTTTGGTCCCCATTTTAGAAAATCTATTGCTTAATCTTGGCTGGCAACTGACACCTCATTTGCTACTTTCAAAGGAAATTAGGAAAACCTCTCTTCTTGACCATTCCATTTCCCATGAAGCAGAACTCTGGTACCAAGGTTCATTTCTGCTCAACTGTGTCTAAACACACTGGCAGGATACTAAGAGTCAGTGCTTATCAAAGACTATATACCATGCTAGACTAAAAAGAGCAGCAGTAAAAAGTAAATTGTACATACACTTTTAATATAATTTTTACATAAAATATAATTTAATTATTTCAAGTTTAATTAAGAGCATCATTTAATTTCCTTCCTTCTCTTCCTGAATGCACAGAAGTGCTCAGTAACAGGGTAACAGCAAACTAATTATTTCCTTCTCTCATAATATGCAGTGGGAAAACATCAGAATCAGAGTTTGTTTAAGTATAAAAACCAAACCTGAGCTGGAAAGAGTAGAAGGAAATTTTATAAGGTACTTTGAGGCTTTACACTGTAAATCATCACTGTTTGCTGTATATGTTCCCCTGCACATTGGAGCTCGGTGGAAAATTCACCATTCAGGAAAAACAACTGTAAGATATTATTTGTAGTATTAGCTCATAGTGCAGAATCATTTAATCTAATTGCCCTAAGGATAAAAAGTGTACTCCCATTTTTCATAATTACAAACTGTCTCATGTTCAGCACTTTGACACACTTGAAAAGAAAAGGTTGATTAGCCTGCCACTGGAGTGAATAAAGTAACAGCTGAATTGATGGAGCATCAGCAAGGACAGACCTTCACAGACAAGCAGCTGCTCTTTCAATAACGCCAATCAGGAAAAAAAAAAACCACCTCCAAATTTAAACACCGAGGATAAAGAGGTGTGCTAAGACAGATGGAAAGCCTTTTCTCCTATTCATATTCTCCATTTTTATTGTCCTGGTGAGCACAGAAACCTGTTTGATCAACAATACTATGTGGCTAATACACACAGCAGAAGGGTACCTCCTGCGTAGGCTTTCCTGCTTTGTTATTCACATGAGCAACTGTGACGTTATTAGATGCAGAATAAAGCCCAAAGCTGTGTAAATCAGCCTATTTGATTTGTAAGAAGCAGCCACAATTTATGGAAGGGAAGGGACAGAGAAAAAGGGAGAGGGAAAATGACAAAGCCACTCTTGATTTTCAAGAGTAAAACACTTCAGTACACAAGCTAATATTAAGCCAGAGAGATTTATTTTCTGTTCTGGTAGACTGGGAATATAATATACCCTCAGATGCTCATACATACACTGAAGGTTTAGAAGACTTGTTTCAGGCCAATAGTCTGAGGTCTGGACAAAAAGAAAAAAAAAATGTTTTTGCTGAAAATCTCATCTTTCTCACACTGAGGCAAATTTTATACATGTTCAATGGACTTCAACTCAAAAACCTCCCTACAGAGAGGTTCAGCCAATGATTCTTCCCCAACTACTGTGCCTGCACAACCTTGCAGCTCATCACAGCCTGATTCTTTTCCCTCTCACAGGATGGCACCTATTTCCATTTCCAGGGAGGCTTTATCAGTTTTGATAATTTCCTTTTACTGTAACTAAAAAAAAAAATTATTATTTTTTTAAAACCAACAGTGATCTTTCCCCAACACTGCACACAAGAGCCAAAAATGCAGCCATTGATTTTGTGCCTATTTCAACAACATCTAAGGAATCTTGTCAGAGCTGCACATTAGTACGATGGAGAACAAGAAGTGCCTTTTACCAGGAGCGTATGACACAGCTATTGCCTTATTCTCCTTCAACTGGTGCAAAACAGGATCTCTGTAGCTGAGGATGATCACACCACCTTCCAATCCAGACTACAATCCATCTAAATTTTAGCAAACCTGGTAAGCGTGTCCACACCCCATTCAACAGCTCAGTCCTGTCGGTTGGTAGGGAAATACACCCAGCAGACTATCAGGAGAGTGACCTGGGCACGGCCCCGAGGTTGGGTCCTCCAAAGTAATGCAAGATGGTGGCAGAGGGGAGCAGTAGGCAGAGCCTTGGTGATACAGCCAGCAAGTCCATCCCCTGTTCTGGTGACACGTTAGCCATGGAACACCAGACTGATTTTGGTGCTCCAGGGCATACCAAACCAAACTAACATGGATCAATGCCAGCTGTACACACCATAAACACCTGCAGCTGCACACAAACAACAGGTGTAACTCGTGACTTAGATTGCCTAAAGAAAGGAATTAAAACACCAAACTCCTATTTGGAGCTGGTTCTTGTCAACTAAAGTAAAGATACGCATAAATCAATGCTGGAAAACAAATACCACCTTGCTTTTCAGAAGAGCAGTTTGGCTTGGATGCCCCCTTGACTAGTCCCATTTTCCTTGAAATTATGTCAGTCGGCTGGATGGCACATAACCATCACCTCCCCACCCATACTAGCATCAGCTGGTAACTCCCAGTTCCACAGCATTTACCAGTGAGTTTGTAACCAAAACAATCCGTCACCCCAAATACTGGGCTGCATTATCCAAGGCAGCCAACCAGCTCCTACACTGTCACACAGGAGGACACAGACGGGCCTCTCGCAGACCTACACCAAATCAGTCTGCTGTAACGTGCACTGTGAGCATTTCAAGTTTCTTGGGGGAAAAGGCATTTCTCTTTACAAAACAAATAATTTTACTGTCCCCTTGAAGGGAAGTACAGGAAGTGTTTTCTATTGTTTTATCAAAAAACTGTATTTAATTAGCTGTTTATTTGCTAAGATAAATCAGCAACTGCATGCTTGATTTAATGACTGCCTAAACCAGCCAACTCCTTACACTCAGTGTTTTTACTGCCAAACTATGAGCTGAACCATAGTCATAGCCATATTCCACACCAGAAGCCTGAGGTTTTTCCCTGGACTGCCAACCCAATTGCACTACATGAGCCTGTGGCCACCATCAGGGAAAGCAGTTTCATGGCACACCAGAAGTGCTGATGACAAGATATCTGTGTTTCTCCATGGACATTCTGAAGCTTTGCAGTCCCTGAGGCTGGGCTTGCAAAAATTAGGATTTATTCCACTTCCCCAGTTAAATGGAGTAGCAAGGTCAGACAGCTGAACAGTAAGGGAAGAGATGTGCAAACGGATTTGCCATGCTTGGCTTCTATCAGAGTTTAACTAGAAGGCACAAAATTATTTAAAATCCCAGTTTACTATTTCATCTATGCAGTAGCAGATTTGATTTGCACCTCTGAGCTCTTGCATATATGTGGAAATGAAGGGCTGGTGGGACAGTGAGGAAAGCGGGGAGCAGGGGAAAACAGTCCTTCCCTTTCTGCACTGAAATATCCAGACTCTCAATGTTTTTACAGAAAATTGAATTAGTTTCTAACACAGGGTGTGTCTGAAACACAGTGAAGTTCACTGGTCAAACACATGTGTTTAGTTCATGTCAGCTTTGACCAAATTTTACATGAAAGAAATCTTTTTCCACAGAACAAGAAATGCTTTGAGTATGCTGCTGCACCATGAGAATAGCATGCTATAAGCAGACTCCCCCAGTAACACTATAATTCATCTTTACTTAGGTGGCTGCAAGTGATATGTTTTCCACCTCAATAAAACACTGCAAAACAATTATTCCTCATTTTCAAAACACTGTGGTTAAACATGGGTCCTTTAAATTATCCATAGCTATTTCAGAAAAAACAGGCACAGGGCACAGGTAAAGTGAGATACTTAGAAGACAAGACTCTATAACCCCATTAGAGGAACAATGATCAGTATAACTTGGCTCTTCCTGTACAGATGGGAATATATTGTTAGTCACTTTTCTCCTTTCCTTTCTTAATTTGTTATTTAAATAGAATGTATTTTTGGGGCTTACAGTTAGTGCCTGTCCCAGTCAGTGGCACAGCACTGATTTCCTCTGTTTAAAAATGCCAGTGACTTCCTGGTCTCACAAATCAAACCACAGTAGGGCTGTACTGGTTGTGGGGTTTTCCTGGGGCAGGGAAGGGGAGAGTGCTGCTCTTATGATTTCACATGGAAAAATGTTTAGCACGAAGTGGTTTATGTCTCTGCCTCAGAAAACATACTACTGCTTAGCAAAGGGAAAATCTTGCGCTTTTTTTGCAGCCCTAAGAAGCATCACCCTGAAGTCAGAAGGTGGGAATAAGTTATTTCCTCCCAGTGCAGTAACAGCAGAGATATGGCAAGTCAAGTTTTGACTTCCACAATATGTGTTTATTGCTACCACATACTCATGCAGGGATTTCTCGCACTGCAAATAATTTTACTGCACATGTATTGGTGCTTTCCAAATAAGCTTGTTCTACTTTGCTAACTGGAGAGTGCAAAGTAAATTTATTTCTTTATTCTAAAGTAAAGAAACATGTTCCAATACTCAGGGGGGAGAAAAACAGTGAGAAGTAGGTTGTGCAGTTTCACATAATCACTTCATAGAAAGGGACATGCTTTAAGAGGTCTCACCTTCCAGGACAACAGCATAACCCTGCACAGCTAAACTCTGGAATGCAGCACACACCCAAGAGCTACAACATCTCACATAAAAAGGTACATCTTGGAGTGATGAGACAGGTAAGGAGATGTCAGCCATACATTAGTGCAATACACTGCGGTGGAAGTCAACAGTTTGCCAGTGGAAAAAACCCCAAGCGCTCCACCAAATTCCTATCACAGTACTGGAGAAATAGAATGATAAGATGACTTGGGTTGGAAGGGACCTTAAAGATCAATTAGGTTCAACCCCTCTGCCATGCACAGGGACAGCTTCTGCTAGAACAGGTTGCTCCACACCCCATCCAACTTGGCCTTGAACACTTCCAGGGATGGGGCATCCACAGCTTCTCTGGTCAACCTGTTACAGTGCCTCACCAGTCTCACAGAACAGAATTTTTTCCTATTATCTAATCTAAGCCTACTCTCTCTCAGTTTGAAGCCATTCCCCCATTATCCCTCATCCTGTCACTACATGCTCTTGTCAACAATCTCTCTCCATGTTTCTTGTGGGCTCCCTTCAGGAACTGGAAGGCTGCAATTAGGTCACCCCAAAGCCTTCTCTTATCGAGACCGAACAATCCCAATACTCTTGGCCTTTTCTCACAGGAGAGATGCTCCATCCCTCTAACCATGTGGACTCCTTCCAACTGGTCAATGTCCTTCCTGTCAGCTGCATCCAGCTGAGGACTCCAGAGCTGGACAAAGCACTGCAGGTGGGGCTCATCAGAGCAGAGTAGAGGGCCAGTAGGAGTATTCTCACATCCTCACAGCCATTTGTAAGCTAAAGTAAGTTGCTAATCATCAGATTTGAAATCTAGGCTCTGTAACAAAAGCTAGAATGCAGTGGCCTACAACTTTATCAGAGACAATAGTGACAGAACTGCAAATAAAAGTAATTCAGTTATCTGGAAAATATCTGAAAGGCAATGTCAACACTATGTAATTACATAGTTATGCTGCTACTCTACTCAGAAGGAGTTACTGGATCTTTTTAAATTTTGCAAGTAACTCTTAAGTTCTCTTAACAAACCAAGAAGTTCGTTAAGAAGGCTTACGCAACTTAATTGCTGCCTCCCAGCTCTCTTTTCCAAACAAAATACCTGTCATGAACCCCCAGGCAAAGTAGGCACTAAAGCTTATCTGAGCTTCTGAGAGCTTGTTAGCTCAGGTACAACACTGAGCTAATGTGTGTATCCAGTGAATTAAATGGCATTTGCTCAAGTTTGTGAATGAGCTTTGTGGATATATGTCCAAAATTATCTTTCTATGAATGGTCAAAGCAGGAAATGAAAGCCTTCTTCAGACTGCTCAAACACGAGGCTTCGGTTCAGCCCACGTGGACTATTTCCAGGACAATGTAGTACACCTACGTCCTTGGTTGGAATGCTGTTGCTCAAGGAGGATGTCAACACGTTTTTTTTCATCCTGTGGACACATTCTCACTAAAAGTCATCTTGGAGTGATTATGATTAGTTGCAGTTTGAACTCCACAAGGTTAAGCAACTATAAATCATTTCTTTAATACGTAAAACAGAAACTGTGTATACAAAAAAAATATGCAGATTTGAACTAATTTACTGAAATGACCACAATTAAACTGTCTTTGTAGTTCAGACCTTTGTTTGTAAACCCCAATCCCAGCTCTCTTATCTGTTGAAAACATAAGTAAAAGATTATTCAGTGTGCTAGACAGTAAATATTAAGACTGTGTATTTCCTGATTCCTAACATGAAAAAGTTTATCTTTAATAACCCAAACTACATTAACTATGATGTTAATAGTCAGAGCTGAAAAAAGCAGCCTTTTGCATAACGTTTCCCATAAAAAGAGACTGAATGGAAAATGATCTGACACTAAAGGCAGTACAATATCTGAAATTTTACTAAAGTTTCTTTAAGGCTTTAAGCATTTGCCTTTTTTATGCTGTATCTAAAATCACAACAGAGGCTCCTCACAGAGCAGATGGGCATTTCCTGGTGTGCTCTAAATTGTTTTAAAAAAAAAAAAGAAAAAAAGAAGAAAAAAAGACAACCATTAAACACAATAAGACACTTCCAATGAAAGGACAACAGCTGTTCTTAACTGCAGTTTGAAATCCCAGATCTTAAGAGAGTACCATGCTGCCAGTGCAGGAAGGGCATAACGAAAATTCTGGTCCATGGACACGCAAGCCATAAAATGGGATTTGTCTCATTTTTGACAGGGCCTCTACCTGCCCTCACTTTTCAGAGGCATTTAAAAAGCGAAACATAGCAGTGTCTCCTTTGTAAGTACAACTCATTCTTTTCAGTGTGCAAAAAGCCCCAAAATTCTAATGAAAAGAAAAATGAAGCTATTGGAACATTTTACTTTACGTGACAAAGTGAATTAATTTAAAAAAAACCCTCAGCATTTTATATCCTAAAAATACCAATGGCATAATATGAATGCTAGACAGAAAAATCCAGTTCCAGGAAAATGAGAGAATTAGGATCTGGCAAAAAAGTTACCATTAGTTTAGACTACTGAAGCCTTTACACACATCTCCAACATATATTAAGGCTCTTTTTTGCTTTTTTTCCTAATTATCTTTGGTCTAATAATCTAGCCAAACCCCAAACTTTTTCGTGCTTACAAATAAACACAGACTATAACAAATACACTCATATGTAAAAAAAAGAAGAGAGAGAGAGATCATCATAGATAACTAAAAAACATTTGACTCTCGATCCCCAACAAGACTGAAGTCAAATGTGAAGTATGCTGTGTACAGAGGTATGAGTAAATATTTGAAAACAGTTCTGAAAATGAAGTTATTTTGTTGAGGCTCTAAGCCAACAGTTAATTCATGAAGGGTGCTTCAAGATTATTTTCCTTTGTACACCATGACAACAATTATAGAGTTACAGAAGCATCTGGAACAGATCTTGAGTTGAGTGTTTTCCTTACAAACTTACTACACTCTAAAGGTACCCAAAGCCTTACATTTTGCTTCCTCGAGAAGCCCACTGGACACAGGAGTGTTGGCTAGGACCACACACAGCTCTCCAAAGGAGAACCTGATGGATGAGCAGGCTCTAGTGGAGCCAGGTGGGTCCTGCCCAAGGAGGAGAGATATCTGGCAGTGGGACCTCAGGAGCTGTGGCTGACAGCACTGCCAACTGGCATAGCTGTGGACACTCCAATGGTTTGTGAGCCAGTGGATCTGATGCTTTTGAATAATTTTGTCATGGAAGAATTTGCTTCTGTAGCTTCGAATAGATGGAGAGATGCAGAAGATCGAGACCAGCAGCAGCCAGCACTCTCCAACCTCTGGGGTATTTTGGGAGACAGTTTTGTCTTGATGCTTTTTATATCTCCTGTTGTCTCTATATATACTCCTTCCTAGCCTAGGAAGTGTTTAAATGCCACAAGAGCACAGAAATCCACCCTGACTCCACACAGCCTGTGTGCAAGCAGCTCTGGCAGCTCCACCCCACCTGTGAGACAGCTCTGCAGCTACAACACAGCATTGTACATTTTCATCTTGGACAGCCCATGTCCCAGACACTCACAGAAGAATGACAGCACCAGTGCCATACAGAAAGGACTTAAAGGGCCTTTTCATTCCTTAATTTAGACAGTGCTACTTAGAGGACTGATGGAAAGGCTCATTCTACCAAACTTTGGAATCCAGTCTAAATGTCACTCCAGACCATTCTAAAAATTAAAATAAAGTACAACATTCATCTATACACTGCTTTTTCAGGCTATCTATACTCCTTGGATGTTGGGTGCATTTTGGGAGCCTACTTACAGTCACACATCCTGCTATAAATAATTTCCTGTATTATTCTGCATTATTACAAATTTTCATGCAATCTAATACCAGCAGCAAACAAGCAACTACTGTTCTTGTCAATAAGACTACATCCACCTCTGGAGCACTGGGGTGAGATGGCTGCATGATGTGCTATCCAAGCCCACCAAAACAGCCCTGCTCAAATTTCAGGAAAAAGCTAAATTTATTGTTGTATGCAAGAGAAATCTTGCTTTATATCCTAAGCATTCAAGTCAGCAAATCACTTCCAAAATGCTCTTCAGAGAATGAGACGGCCATTTACATAGAGCCACATCATAACTGCCCTCCTCAAAACTCTTGTTTTCTTAAAAGGACTTCCGAGGTCTGCTCCCAAGTGTAAAATACAGGAAACTGTGACTCCCATGGGTGGTGTGAGAGCAGACTGCAACAGAAGAGGCTCTTCTCAGGCACAAAGTCTTTCGACTCTTGAAGCAAGTGTGATGCTTCCTCCTCTTTTCATCTCTATGCTTGAGGGACTTACATTCATGGATACACCATATCCAGTGCTGCCTTGCTAGAGAAGTTATGAGAGCAATAATCCTGACCCCTGCCAAAATGAGACTTCAGTGTTCTCTGTAGGGGGTTTTTTCCACCCCTGTTCTCTTTCAACTAATTACTAGCATGGGTTTAACAATTAGGTACTGACAATCCTTCCTAATTGCTATTTATGATTTCTATCAGTCACAGATGTTCCCTCCCTGCCCAGCGGTTAATTTTGCCAACTAACCTGTAAAGTGATCTTTTTTCCCCTCAACTATTTATCTCTTCTGAAAGCAGCACTCTGCTGAGCCACATGAACAAGTCCAAAGACTGAGTCTCTGGAGAAGTCAGGAATTATTAGGAATAAGAACAAAGTCTCCAAAAAGCAGATACTGCAAGGTGAACAATACCATGGAAGGGGTGGTTAAAAAGAAACAAAAACAAAAAACAGGCAAATGAAGATTAGGAAAGCACAAACTGAAATGGAAATGCTAAAATAAACATACTGGGGCAATGAAGGACACTTAACCATATCATAGGCTCTCACCCCACCACCTCCTTCCTCAACAAATAAAGACAACTACTGTGTATCTTACAATTCTGCTATCTATGGGGAAAAGCTTAGTTTTACACATAGTTAAAAACTATCCTTCACACCTGGGGCTTTATCATACACTTCAGACAAAAATATTTGCTTTACATCATAGAGGAAGAAGAGTTACTGTAATCTTGGTGTTTCCAAAGACATGCAATCCTGGAACACCACCAAAAAAAAGAAAAGAAAAAGAAAGAAGCAAAAATATAACTTCTATATTCACCACTTACATCAGCTCCAAACTTGAAAAGAAAACAGCAAACACTATCTATTGTCAGAGTAATTGCAGATATCCACAAGACAATGATTTGTCCCGATAATTATCTATATGACAATCCTTGAAATGGGGAACACGAGTAAGTTCTTCATTCTTACATTTTAACAAATATCAGGTTGATATATTTGTGCTTGTATTCCATATAAAGGCAAGCTGGATTTGTGGAGCTGCCTGTAAAAGTTTTAGGTTTCTCTAAATTTGAAAGCTTTACATGCAAACTGTTGTCTCTTCAGGAATGTCTGATTTAAAAGAACTAATAAGAAGTAAATAAAATATACAGCAAAATTGCCTAAGTGGAATTCAGTACACCTCTGATAAAAGCCTTTTCCAGATTTTTACTGCGCTCCTAGTTACTCATCATAAAAACTTCAGTGCATAGCTAAAACAAATGCACACTGACTGAACCCTCATTTGCCTGTAGCTTGACATTAGCAATACAGCTGCCACTTTTATTTTGTCCCTCAAAATAATCTGTGATTCCTCTAGATCAAGCAGGTAAGGCATCTCAGAACATAAAGGAGAGCAAAAAGCCACTTGCCACCCTACCTCCCAGGGGCAGAGAGCTGCTGATAGCCAGGAATAATTGTTAAGATAGGAAATGCACGAAAGCACCTACTCTGCAACCCCTTAAAGCAAATCTGTTACTGGTAGGAAAGTGATACAGCATGATGGTTACAAATATGTGGTACGATAATCTATTTGATTCCCCATTGCATTCTCTTCAAAGATGCCAGCAGCTGCCTTTGTCACTGGTGAAAATCAATGAATAGCAAGATAGACAGCTTGGCTTGCTCTCATGACCAGCCTACCCACATGGTAAGCAAAGCAGCAATTACATCAACTGAAAGAGTAATTACATCAACTGAGAGAGCAGAACAGAAATGTAAGGACTGCACAAATCAAGCAGCAAACTGTTTGAACACTGAAATGTCATACTCTGCCCTGCCAAGTCACAGACAAGTTTGATCCTGCCTTGCAGATAAAGACAAAACCAGCAAGATTAACAAAACATCAAAAAAACCCAACAACGCAACAATTAAAAAAGCTTGGTAAACTTCCTATTACAATTATGCAAATAGCCACAGATTATGAAAACAAGTATTCCAGAAGACCTAGAAAAGTAAGACTTTATTACATGGTGCCACAACAACAGTAGTGTACTTAGAGAAGAACAAACTACCAAAATAAAATCTCTTTGGTCAAATTTTATCAGGTGTAACTCTATCCAAAATCACCTGATCAGAAACTTTCTCCCAGAAATTCAGATTGGCTGCCCATTCAAAGTGTGGCCATGGCCTTACTCTAGTTTCCAAAGATCATTTAAAAAAAACAAACAAAAGAAAAAAAAAAAGCCACCAAAACAACCCTGTCCAAACCCTGCAATTAAGTATTAATTGATGTCACTGAAAGAGTCAAGTCACTCTCACAGACACTCTTGAGGAAACACAGAGCAGATGACTAGGTGTTCCCTCCCTCCCTTCTCTTTGAGATTAGAGCCAAGAAAACATGTGAACAGATTTTTTACTCCTGTAAGTGTGTTTTCTTCAATGACCATATTTGGAAAAAAACTCCAGGTATGAATTTCCTTCATGGCATTATATACTTCTCCCTTTCCTTCTGTTTTCATTTGCTCACCAAGCCTGCTATTTAACTGGGACAGGTGGCATTCTCAAGCACACCCTCCCTATATCAATCCATCACACCAGAACACGTGATGTTCCTCCAGCATAGGTGGACGGTCATACAAAACTACTGGAAAATAACCAAACCATGATTTATGTTCCTTGTTTCCCAGGAGCTCCCACACAGAGCCAGAGCTGCAGGAATGTCCCACAGCAGACTACTCTAGAGATGCTGACACTTAAAACCTGGGGTTCCCAAACCTGAAGGTTCTCTCCAAAATTACAGACATCAGATAATGTGACTTATCATGCCAACAGGTGACAGCACAAGTACCATACTGATCTCATTTCTACAGGAATCTCAAAGCAAACCACCGCTAAAAATTTTTTCAATAAACTATTTGCATTTTTCTAGCTACCATTAGCAACAAAATCACATTATTTGTACAAAAGAGACACTGAAATAAGAAACACACTATACGTAATTTTATTTCTAGACACACTTTCTAGGTTGTATGCATTAGTTTCTTTATAAAAGGTCAAGAGTTTTGGTTTGCTCAGGATTACACAACAGGAACCAAAAGTCTTTTCCCAAAGCACACTTAAATGGTGCAGTGGGCTTACCCACAATCAATACTTCTGAAGAGGCCATGGCTCAATAGAGATTTACACATCAAAGAAAAGTAGGTATGTACATTTCCACAAATCAATGTGGGGTTTCTTACCCCCACGGCAGAACAAATACCACAAACTGCAATTTGTCTCACAGCATCTCTTCATTAAAGTTCCTGAGCAGCTAAAAAAAAACCACCATGAAGATTGCAAGGTCTCTATGGAAGTGCAGCAGTCTCCCCAGATAAGCCTGAACCCTGCTTTTAGCAGTGGCCTGCTGCTGCCAGAGCAGTCAACCCTAGAATTAGCTGCAAGCTCCAGGGATGGGATGATGCCAGCTCTGTCCCAAACCCCATTCTTAGTCTGTACTGACCAGTGTGGCAGGAAAGCACCCCACTGGTGAACAGCCTAGGCTTGGCTCCAGCAGGACTGCAGGGCCACTCTGTGCACTCACCTCATGGTCTGCCAACCAGCATTCAAGGACCAGCTCCATGTTCACACAGTGAACAACTGGACTGGCATGAATTCTTAGGTACAACACAATGCATTACACATTAAAGGGGATGAAAAGTTGCTTAGGCTTGTCAGAGATGGTATAAGGCAGCCTACACAGCACTTATTTTATACACCTACAATACTTTCCAAATATCTTTTAAAGATGGTGAGAAGTTTACCAATTTTAGCAGAGACTAAAGTGCCTCTCTTGATTCTGCAATTCTCATAAGCATCTACAGGCAGATGGGAAGGGAAGCAAGGTCACCATAGAGTAAGATCATTTTATATTTCTACAGTTTGAAAATACTGTACCAGTAAAAGAAACAACTAAGATTATTTCCTAATCTTCTATTTTTAAAGATATTTTGTCTACTTAGCAGGTGTCAGAAGATAAAATTTTCACACAGGAGAAATAACAAACAAAAAAAATTTGTGGAGAGATCATATATGTCCAATACAAATTAGGCTTATATTTTTCTTGACTTGGGACTCTATCCAAACTTGCAAGGAAAATCTACTACTATCTTGCAGTTAAGATCTCCTGACACTAAAGTCAACATTTTCTCACTTCGATGTCCTGCACTTGGACTCCAGAAGTTCTTGCTGTGAGATAGCAGCCTGACCATACAATTCTTGTCATTAGTGATGAATGATGTTTATGTAACATATTTCTGTTAAGTTAAAACAAGTTAATAAACACAAGAATGATTGTTGACCCCTTTTGTTCTGGAAAATCATCTCTCAAGAGAGATGGAAACATGTGGAGATCAATATATTACTATGTACTCAATTCAAGGTGTACCCAAGTACACAGTACTGACTTTTAGAATGTCAGACAAACTTTAACTCCCAGATTTTACTTTTAAAACACTCCATCATTTGACAGCAAATTTTATGCAGCTGAACAAAATTAGCAGAGCAGGAAGTTCTTTTAGCAAGGAACTGTGTCAATTTAGCAAGCAACTGTGCTTGCTAAACAAAACTGTGAAGAAAGAAAACCTGAATATAGCCAGGGTTCAGGTCGAAGAGGTCCAACAATTACCAGAAGCTTTTTCGATCTGATTAACGGGCTATTTGCATTTCAGCCCAACACATGTGGAAATGCTACAGATGAAGTGTTAAGGCAAAAGATTAATCTGAACAAAATAAATTCCAGAACTATTTCCACACTTAATTTCCTTTTAACCTAAAAGCTAACACTGAAGGAAGATGAAAAATTTATGGCCGTGTTTAGATACTTTATCTGATCGGTCAAGTCAGTCTCCTGAATTCGTGGCTGCAAAGTCAGCTACAACTTCACAACAAGCTGGAAACACTTCTCTCTCTTAGTGTCATGCAGAGGAGAGGAACAGCTGGCTTTAACCTCACCACTACAATGTCTGACAAGACAAAATGATCACTGCAACATACAGACCTTGAAGCCCAGGTACCTCATTTTCAGCCATAGCACCCACACCTGCAAGCAACATTTTGTCCTGTTATGCACAGGGCTTAACCATGTTGTTTTACTCTAAACAGCTCTGACCAATAATTCTGCTACATATTTTAGCCTTAAAATTTGTGTTATATATTTATGGTGTTCTGTCTGTCCTGTTAGAATGAGCTCATTTCCACCCAGCACAGAGAAGACCAAGCTTTTTTTTTCCTACAGTTACCATTCAGACATGTCCAATATGTTTCTGCATTCATCATGAGGGTTTTTTCTTTCTTTTTTTTTTTTTATTGCATTGCACAAAGATAAATTAAGAGTTTCAGATATCAAAAGTAACACTATATGAGTCAAATATATTTAACATCTAGAGTCTTTCACAAGGCAGTCTGGACTTCGAAAGCAGCAGATTTCCTTCAAAACACACTGCTTACTTTCCAATGCAGTAATAATGGCTACTTTTAATAATTAGGGGAAGATGCTCTGAAATGCACATACCAGAACCTAAGTGCATGAAAGAGTATCTCATTTTGAGTTCATTTTAAAATATAGATGAGCTAACAAAAATTCATTTTGTGAGAGTGGTGGTGTGATTTTCGTTTTGCTTGCTTTAATCAACAGAGCTTTTGAGAAGAGAGACAGCTGGTACCATCTGTTCCAGGACAGAATGAAAACTAAAACTTCTTTGCTGTACTTACATGTGAGGACTGAGTTCATAAAAGTTTCGGTTTCTGTATTCCTCCACTTTCTCTGGAGTATAAATGGGTAGAGACCTGTAGGGGTTTATTGATATCACCACGCTGCCAATGTATGTCTGTCGAAGGAAAAAAAAGTTATCGTGAATTTTTCTCTTTAACATACTTTTGCTGCTTATATATTGTTTGCCCACTTAATGCTTCTGAAAAAAAAAAAAAAAACAAAAAAAAAACCCAAAAAAAACACCCCAAAAAACCCTGAACAAACAAACAAACAAACAAAATTACCTAATTGTAGCAATAAATAAATATGTATACACACCCTGAAATGTCTTTTAAATCTCTCTCAAGAAATCA
>JAWWLV010000183.1:31380948-31406439 GCA_035041135.1 Platyrinchus mystaceus
ACAACCCCAAAATAATTAAGATTTTTGCTTGCTTTAAACACAAACCGCAGCGTGTGCTTATGTGTATGTTCTTCAAACAAAGAAAAAACTGTTCTAGTTTTGCGGCCATCCTCCCCCTACGGAGGAAAGCGTTTTCCAACTAGGTCTAATCTCTTTGGCTGAACAAGATGAAAATGCAAAAATTGCCTTTCTACAGTGTTTACTTTGCTCTCTCTGCACACATGTGGCCTTGGCAATTTGCAAGTCTACAGATTCTTGGCAAGAGTAACAGATATCCGAGCGTAAGAAGCTTTCTCGTCTTCCCAAGTGCATGGATACCCCAATTAGGACTCTTCCCTGATAAAACATTAACATGTTAACTTGTTTCCTTCTAAATCTTAGGAATTTGTGAATTCAGCCTCTTGTGAAATCAGTTTTGGAAAGTATCAGCAGAAGAGAGATGAAGGCCGAATCTTGAAGATTGTATTTTGAAACATTAATTCTTCAGAACTCAAAGACTTGCCTCTATTTTGCTACCTTAATAGCATACAATTTAATTGACAAGTTCCTTGAAGTACCTTGAGATGTCAAGGTAAAGAAAGATGAGTGAAAGTGAAAACCTTGATTATTAATTTTAAATACAGGCATTCAAATGAGATTTATTCAGAAGCATCTCTTCAGAGCTAAGTGTTGCTTAGACAATGTATTTTGGGAATTCAAGTCAGCTCTTTATTGTCAGATATGAACAAATACAGATCATTTCCTAAAATACCAATATTTCAAAAGGTCAAATGACCATATGGAAACAAAGACATACTCCTGTCCATCTTAAACACCAAGCCAAAGCATGCCAAGAAATCACTGTTTTTGCTGCAAAGCTGCTTACAAGAACTAACACATTTCCTCTTCTAGATATGCCAGTCTCTCAAAGCTGGTGCCTAATAGCTATTTGCTAATGGTGGTCTGAGAGATTCCACATAACAGGGATAAACAGATCCGGAAAATAGCTTTCCCACATAACATCTGTCTTCCCACCAGAACTCTATTATAAACAAACAAAATAAATGGCTTAAATCCTTGAGCAAGTGACAAGCACAGAAACATTCCATTGCTGAAAGCAGAACACCCAAGAGTAGTGGGAGACCATACCACAGCACCCCAGGGACAAAAGAGATTCTTTATTTTCCCTGTTTAAGGACAAAAATGAAACCCCAGAGGAGCGGCCTCATGACGATGAACACACAGAATACAGTCAGGAGATTTGATTTCCTCCTTGATCTTGACATGGTCTCGTTATGCAAGTTTGGACGAGATCTGCTGTCTCCTCAAGTTTTGCTAACTAGACTCTTGATAATATTCCCTCCTTCTTTCCAGTCTCTACCTTATTGCAATAACTCACAAAGGCAACTTCTGTCTCTTTGGTGTGTTTGTTCAGAACCCAAAGCAAAAGGGCCTCTCACTCAGCATTTATCAGTGCATCTGTCATGTAGCATGGAGACATTGTAATGGGCTAACATTTCACCTGCAGAAAAGAGCATTCAAATTTTTATCAGCTTAAGTGACAATGCATTCTGCATTCTCCACCAAAAAGTGCATATCACTTGTTCCTGTACCCCAAGCAGGAAGAAAATTCCAAATCCCAATTCAACTGGAAAAGCTGTTGATATTTGTTACACATCACTTCTAAGTACTGTTGGAGATGCAATGACCAAGATATTTTGATGTCCCATTTTTTTTCCTTATGACTGGAAGCCAACATAACCACTTGGGGTAAGATCCTAGGGCTACTTCAAGTTTACAGGCACCTTGCAAGACCTTGTGTGTCTTTCTAACCCAAGCCAACCCTGCCTTAAGAAGAGGCCTGAAATAGCAAGACGATATAAAGCTCTTATTGCTAACGATAAACATACAGGCAGCAGTCTCTTCCCAGCCACGAGCTGGGGAAAGTTCTTGCTAGAAACTAGACATTTTCAGCTGAGAGGTTGCAAAAACCTTACAGTGAGCCCAGTGTAAGGTCCCCAAACACCTCCACAGCCAGGATGCCCAAGAACTGCAGTGAAATCTGATACACAGGGAAGAGGCTGTACAGCCCAACCCAAGAAGGGGAGCTTTTGGAAGACCACTAATACAGGTTATGGGAGAATATTTCACACCCCGGGATACAGTGTAGTAATAAAGCTATTTTTTCTCCTGTCAAAGTCAGACTTGCAATGCCCCAAGGGCCCAGAAGAGAGAAGATTACACGTGCAGAAGGCAGGGCACACTACTGACACTAGTTGAGGCTGCAGCACAGAAGCTGCACAGCTGGGGCTGTCGTAAAAGCCTGCTCCATATCTTTAAAAGCTTTTCTGGATCTGTGGCAATCTCTGCAAATCAACCTTCTGCAGAGCTTAAAATCATTAAGCATTTACACAGATTTGCTGCAAACCTTCTAGAACTGTACTCTACATCCCTTTTGTCGTCTCTGTTAAAAACAAACCCACTGCTTCTAATGCTGTGGTAGCCTGTAACAACCTAGAGAAATTGCTGCTGCACACAAGTCAGTCCTGCTGTAAAATGCCCATCTGCTAATGTACCCTTCAAGTGCACTAAATTCCCAGGGGACAATAAGGTTGCTTTATTTAATTTTTTAAACACTGGAGCATGAAAATAGAAAACAAAGAAATTCTAGTAAAATGAGATTATTTAGTAAAATACTGATTCTTCCACTTATGTAGACCAATTTTAATACTTCAGATACGCATAATGTACATTTCTTTAGTAATAATTATGCTCAAACATACTGGGTTCCTATGACTTTGAATAGTTTCAGATCATGTCACTAAAACAATTCACTGAAAAGAAAGACAATAAAGATCAAAGAGAAATATGATTAGATTTTATTGGAATGAATCCAGAACCAAGGCTTACACAGCACTGTTTTCATGGGGGGGGGGGGGGGGGCTGTGTTTTGGTTTTGTAGGGTTTTTTAATGTGACATATGCAAAATTATATTTCTAATATAATACTCATTTTCCTTTGCATTTGCTTGAATTACTGCAGTTCTGGATCGAGCCAACTCATACGCACGTGTGCCACTGCATGTTCAGAACAGCTGAGGCCAAGAAGATGGCAGAGGAAGCCTGTGCTTACATGTTCTATGTTTTCTGAACAGTCTCAATCTCAAACAGAAACTGACAAATTTAACACTGCAACTTTACTCCATAATGAAGTTTCCCATTTTAATAAACATCAGCAACTAGATCAGTACTTTATTAAAATATCATCTATTATTTGAACAATCATGCTGTGTGCTCAAATTTGTTTTACATTGTGGTTGGCCACAACAAAACAGCTAAATGCATTGTGTTTCTGGTCCACTGTGGTTTTCTTCATGTCAGAAATAGAAAGTTGCAAGAGACAATATTTGAAAAGAGTAAGGAAAAGAGTAACATCAAGACTAAAAGCAAAACCACCTGAGCCCTTTACTGTTTCTGGGGCTTTGATTTACTGTATCCCTGTGTATGACAGTGTAGGTGTTTGTATTGCTTGGTGGAGGAGGGATGGGCTGGGTGCTTCAAAAGGACAAACAAACAAACTAGAATTTCATCCTGTAACACTCCAGGGTTTGCCTGCACTGCTTCAGGACAGCACATACCTGTGATTCAAGCCAAGAGCTGCATTCCCCCTTGAGCTTCAGTGAGCCAGGAGCATAAGCAAGATGCAAGAGACTTCACAGGCACAACACAACCCCAGGATCCCAAAGAGCAACAGTCAAATGGAAAGGACAGGAACTAAAAGCTAATCTGCAGTAAACTGGAAATACAAACTAGGCTCTCATACACAGTCTTTCTTTCTCTCTCTCTCTCTGTGTATATATATATATACACCCCCACACGTATATATATACACGTGGAAAAACCTCTCCTTCTCCTTGATACTGTTTTTCATCTTACTTTGGATGTAGTTCTTTATAATTGTGTCTGTATAACTGAACAAATATATCACTGGATTTCTGAACAGACACAGCCTATTGTGATGATGAACACCCTCTTGCTCAAGACCACCTTCCCAGAAAAAGCATTTTAGTCCCAGAAATCCAGTGGGCAAAGTCTCTATGTTGTAATACCAAAAAAACCAATCCTGGTAAGCTAGAGCACGTGCTTAATGCAGTTATTAACCACGACAGGCAGCCTTGTAAAACCTGGATGGGAGAGCAAAGACTGTAAAAAAAAATAACTAGAAAAGCAGTGGATAAAATTAGGTAGAGGAAAAAACAAACAAACAAAAAACCCAAAACAAAACAAAATCAAGGAAAATAAGAAACTGAAGCAACAGTATCCATAGTTCAAGCAAAACCACCTTACTGCTAGAGGAGACAAAATAACAGCCCTGTACCAAATACATTAATGGCTGATATCAGGACCCAAGAAATACACAGGTGACACAAAGAGAGAAGCTACATTTATATCCCAAAGGAAACAATTACAACACAGGCAACCTATGCCAAAGAGGACAACACCACCACTAAAATACTCTTCAATATGGGCTTGATCCTGCAAGTCACTGTGCAAAAAAAGCAGTCTGAACAAGCTGTGGCCAACACACAATGGCCAGGATCGAGTCCTAAATCACACTGCAACCTGTTTGAGATCTGAGCCCTGAAGTAAGAGCAGATCATCTGCCAGAGGAAGACACCCACACGGCAAGTTGAAGCGAGTACTTGAAGTGGATGCATCTGCACAGATTGTTGGGTTTCTCTTCCGAGTTTCTTCAGGGCACAGAAATCTCTTCCCTGCTCAGTGAATATTGCTGCTAACCTCAAGATCATTATGACAGACTCTAGTTTTATTATTAATGAAGCAGACTAATCATCTCTGCTGGTCACCTCTCTGACTAAGTTGGGATGTTTTTATACAAACAAACAAACAAACAAACAGAATTTCTACACAGCAAGAAATTATAGGCAAACCTGTAAGGTAAGTGATGAAGAAGTCAACTCAAAGGTGACATGAGGAATTTTCAAGGCAGCATGTAAATACCCCTGAACATCAGTGCTTGTCCACTTTTCAAAATATAAAGACTTGTTTTCATAAGCAAGCAGTAGCTGGAAATTGAACAGTGTTTGTGCCAAGAAACCATCGGTGAAAACATTACCGAGAGCATTCATTCAAAAATGTTTCATTATTTCTGTATGAACGAAATGGGGGGAGGGGGGTGTGAGATATACCTCCTGCCATGCTGCAGACAAGGCTAACCTATAGTCTTCAGGGTGACACTTTTGCTTTTATTTCTGTCATTTATCAATCTTTCATTAACCTTTCTTTTGTGTTTTTGTTTCCTACAATGGGCACTGAAACCACTAATAAATGTCCCAAATGTTGTCATCACCTTAGTGAAGAAATACACAGTATTTCGAGGCAGAGCCAACACTATAACAATCCCTGGGGCCCTACTGGAGGCATTTCCCACACCTTCTCACTTTTTTTTAAGGTTTCACATCAGAGGCAAAGAAGAAAGAGTGTGTAGGGAAGGAGAAGACCCCTAACACAACCCACTAAATGCATACAATTTTCTGTGATCCTTACTAACATTTATTTACCCCTCTATGCAGACACTGTATGTGGCCCTACAAACCAGTGCTTCAAACACTGGGCTCAGCATTGTGGGAACTGCACAAAAAGGAAACAAAGCACTGCCTTAAGATAACTCTCCTCCCACAAAGCACTTCAAGGCAAAAAGCAGCCAACCTGCTGCCTGTGAAAATCTTTACTCCTGATTCTGGGCAAGTTATAAGGTTTGTTTTACCAGAGCAGCCTGATTCGAAGGGCCAGAGGACCCACAGGATTTCTATCTAGGTAACAAGCAAAGCAAGATTTCAGGGAGGCAGAATACTTCTTAGGCCACAAGCTATCACAGGAAAAGATGAGCCTTGGGCACACAAGCCTTTCTTCACATCTGAAGGAGAAGCAGCAGGCTTCAAGGTCCTAGCCTGTGGCAGCTGCAACAATATTATTACTACAACTCAGTAGCTTCCCTCAAAGGGCAAAACTGTTGAGGCACTGATGGGAAAATTGCTCAAACTGACACAGGCATTCCCCAAGGGAGGAAGAGAAGGAGGTGGGAGGAAACTCAGGTCCCCTGGGCTCCCATCACAGGCGGATGGATGGCTGCTCTGCTCCAGCTCTCAAACCATCCTGCCTTTAAGAAACTATTCAGTCACCACACCTGCCACTCCTCAAACTCCCAAAGGAAGACCAGTAGCCCAGGCTGGACTTGTTGGATAAACACAAGTAAATACATGAAAGTACAAGAGAGCAGGGTCAGATCTGGCAGGAGGAAAGACTCTTCTGCATGTTGCTGCAGGAGCAGCAAAGCACAGAGCAGCTACCAACCAACATGCACACAACTAGGACATACCAAAACCCCAGGGGACAACAACCCTCATCAAAACCCAACGAAGGACTCCACCTGGCCTCAACAACAGCATACTAGAGACGTACATGATCATGCTGATATCAGAAGGTAATAAAATTGTGAAGAAAATTGAACTTCAACAATCACTTGGTCACTATTACCACAAAGATTTTCTCAGCAAGCTGCATTTCTGCTTCCCAACACCACAACACTCTGTTCTTCACAGCAGCAATGGAGTTATATGGAGAAATGGTCACACAAGGCTGATGCAGACCAGGACAATTGGTCTCATTCACATAATTCTATTCCCTACCCTATTCTTTCCTAATGTAGCATCTGGAATAGGAGGTATGAGTGCAACAGGAACAAAGCAACTACGCTTGACAGCAATTCAGTAAAGTCCTAAATACTGTAAGGTAGCTGAAAGAGGGATAAATTAATAATACAGACAGACAGAGTGGAGTAAAGGCAAGTAAGAAACAAAAAGGCTCCCCCTAAAATATTAAAATAGGGACCAACAGGAAGCAGCTAAGTCTATGAAACAAGGACACCAGAAGAGCCATGCCACCAGGAGGCAGCCACAAGGATGGTACCTCAAACAGATAAAACTGAGTTATTACACTGGAATGCCAAATATTTAATGTTTCAGTGATAAAACAACAAATGTTCAGTAACATAAGGCTGTTCCTGCCCAAAACAGCCCACAAAGTCCACGCACCAGAAAATACAAATTAAACGCTGACATCAGAGAAAGATTCTGTTCTGCTGTAAGAACAAAAAGCAAACAAACATTTTCTTGTAAGGAACAAAATGTTGACCTCTGCAAATTTGGGAAGACTTCAAGAAACAACATAACTGTGGGGAAAAATGTGCAGGGCAGCAGAATAAAGCTGCATCTGACCTCTAAAGGCTGACTCCCGTGAGCCTACGCAGCTCCACTCCCCTCCAGACTCCTCACACCTCCCTTGACACTTCCACAGGCCTCACAAAGCAATAAACCCGGTTTCAGACCAACACATACACTACATTTTATCTCAAATCTCTACCATTCATAAGTCACTGCAAATGCACATATAGATAGATGCCTCTCTCCCATTTGCCTGCAACCCAAAATACAAAGGAAAAATTATTGCTGAGCTGGATTGGATGAGCATATTTCAGCCAACTAAAAAAAAAAAAAAAAAAAAAAAGTTAAGGGAGGGAGTTCAACAGAACAACTCAAAAATTTATCAGTCACACACAAACTGAATTTTACGAATGTATTTAAAGTTTTCCATGAGGTCTGTAGGTCACACACTTTAACTGCACAAACTGCTCCCTGGAACCTTCCAATGATCAACACTGTGGGATTTTTTTCTACATGCTAACTGCATTGCCCATGAGCCACTTTTTACTTAGGAAAGTTAACGAAAAACTCTCACGGCCTTTTGTTACCAACAGTTACAGAAAAGAACTTTTGTGGTACAGCAATGCAAATTTTATCAATGAAAAGTTTAAGAGTTGCAAAAACAATACAATAAACAATTACAGCTTTCTAATGAGATTTTTCTTGGTCAGACATACCTCAGACATTTCCAGACATGACTAAACTCCAAGATTCCCATTTCCAATTAACACATGCATGTTACCCAACGAGCCCTCCCTGCCTCCCAAAGCCACTCAGCGTGAGATTACTGCAGAATGTGATGGTCTTTAGTAGAATATTTGGCCAAACTCCAGCTCCACCAGCCTTCATGCTTATTTTTACAGGCACAGCCTCCAGCTTTGCGCTCTGGTATGTAACACAACACCCAAGTCTATTAAACTTTCCATCAAACACACATAAAATTGAACAACAGGTAATCAAGCCGCAGTCTGTTCCCTAATAGTCAGGAGTACACTTATTACCCTGTTTGCACCATGGCACGAAACTTAGCTAAGGTTCTAAAAGGGTTTACAGTGAACATGCCCGGGATGATACAAAAGGGCCATCAGAGGATCCAGATCTGAATGCATTTGCGAGGGGAGCTCTTACAGAGTAGAATTTCAAAGAGGTAAATTGAGCTGGCACTAAGATCTCCAACATCAAACAGAACTGTCAAAGACACTTGAAAAAAAACCCCAAAAAATCTTCTAGTGGAATGAGCCCAACTATCTTGTCATCTTTGGCTATGGAGAGAGATTTGGCATTGTTCACTGATGGCTCAATCTGATTCACATTTCATAGAATCACAGAACAGTTTGGGTTGGAAGGGATATTTAAAGGTCTCTAGAGTTCAATCCCCCTGCAATAAGCAAAGACATCAAGCAGAGCCCAGCCCCAAGCTGACTTTGAATGCTTCCAGAGATGGGGCACCTACCACCACTCTGGGCAACCTGTTCCAGTGTTTCACCACCCTCATCATAACAAAAATTTCTTCCTTATTCTCTAGTCTAAATCTACCCTCTTTTAGTTTGAAATCAATATCTTTCAGCCTATTACAGTAGAATTTACTAAAAAGTTTGTCCTCATCACTCTTATAAGACCCCTTCATTGGTTTACCTACCAAGACTGGCTAACACAATCATGCAACATCTGGCCAACCAAAGCATTTTCAAAGCTATGCATATTACAGGTCTCATTCCTCACAAGAAACCCTTCTGAAGGTTATAACTGCAACTCCATTTTAAAACTAACATATGTAGCACAGATACACCCTCCAGGAAACTGCTTAGAAACCGACGTTGAGTAAGCCTGCTTTACTGCTGAGAAACATTTCTGTTCACACAGCTTCAGTTTGACTTTGTTCTTTAAACCTGGATACAACTTCTGGTAATACCTAGAATGGAGCACTGACATGAGGGCTGAACTTAAACCCACAGCTGAGCCATTAAAGGACAAATCCATTCCTGCTGCCCTCTGAAAGGATTCTGAGAGGTCAGCTTCTCTATGTAGCTTGTTGGAGCTGCAGAAATCTGCACTATTAGTTACTTAAGCACCAAAGGTAGCTCTTTAATAGTGCAATTGGCTTTCCCCAGGATAGCACGCAAATGATAGATTTCACAGTAAAACAAGCACTACTTCCAGGTGTAACAGAGGCCTCATTGTCCTCACCAGAGTTTAAAATTAGGAACACAAAGTGTAGTTGTCATGACTGAAACTGGGGAGAAGACAGCAGGTGGAAATATGAAAAAGGTAGAGGAGAGTTTGTACTTGAAAATCAGTGTGGTTGGTACAGTGAGCAGCCTTCCAAGTGTTACTGCTTTACAAGTTTTCTAAAATACACAACAGCGGCATGAAATTTGCAGGGCAGCAGAACTCAACTGATATAGAAAGGAGATAATATTCATCAAGTAATTTGGTCAATAAAACCATGCAGAATCCCAAACCAAGTAACTTGCATACTTGGTAGCAGGATGAGGGACAGGCATAAACATCAGTTCTTTCCACCACTGATGCAGTGAGTGTTTTAATACTTATAAAGATCTGCAACATTTTGCCTTCATATTGTACATTCACAAACAGTACTTGAAAGACCTTAAAAAAATAAATCACATGATCAAACAAACCTGGAGAGAAAAAGGGTAAATGGTAGAGCAACAAATTACAAGGGAATGATTCAAAAAAAAAAAAAAGTTTTGGTTTTGGCAGTGGTTCACACTTCTTAACAGAGCACATTTAAGTACTAGGCTTTCCCACCTGCAAGGCAAAGGATCCTACACTGCAAGAGAAAAGTGACACCTCATATCACCTACCTAAGCACATAATACAGCTAATTACATTGCATGTCAGTGCCAGATCCAGCCAAATCAACAACTGGGGGAAATACATACTTCACTGTCACCATCTCAAAGAACTGTGTTTGAACACAGTTGTCAGCCAGCTCATAATAGCAGATAAAAATAAAACAGAATACCCATTTGTCATTCAAAAAAATGTTATTTCAAGAAAAAACTATCCAGTCTGAATTAAGCAGAAACATGTAATTAAATACTTTGCAATCCCTAACAGTTTACAGTAAAAAAATCCCTGAGAAATCCATATGATTTATAGCAACCCTTCTTAAAAAACTGCATAGTTTAGGGTGCCCTCACGGAGCATGTTTGTATCCTTAATGCTTTAAGTGAAACTTTCATATATGACCCAAAGATTGGGCAGGGTGGTACTGTCTTCTTTAATCTCTAGGCAAATAGCTCCCTTTCCTTCTCTTTTCCTTCTTATTATCTTGAACTAAAGTGGAATGAGATGATTCATTATCACCCACTTCTACTGCAGGCATTAGGAATATAGCATTAACCCTAAAACTTACGGGGAAAATGTTAATTATACAAGCCACTGACTGGGAAAAAAAAAGCCTCTGAGTCCCAGAAGAGGCAGCCACTGCAGCTGTTGAATATGGAGTACCTGCCAAAAGCAGGATGAAAGAGCACAAAAAAGAAGTCTGGTATCTATCTGCCTGTATCAACATCGAAGGGTTATCAATAAGGAACAGAACACATCTTTAAGGAACAAGGAAAATTTGACACAAGGTTTTCCAAATGTAACTCTCAAAAGGTGTCAGGAAGATTTTTTTTTTTTTTTAAAGCATTGTGGAAGAAATCTTTCCACAAATATACATTGTTCTGGTTTCTTCTCCAAGGTTTTAATGGATACTGAGAGTCCTTGTCTTCTTCTAATTTTCTATTTAGTTTGTCAGTCTAAACTGAAGGAGCAAACCAGTGGAGGTGATACAACAGCAGTTGGGTGCAACTGTGTATTACCAACCTAACTACAGAAAGGGAATAGGCATGGCTGAGCAGAAAAATTATTTGGGAAGAAAGATGTGACAGGTAGCAGAGATACAAAAGCACAGACTATAAGGGATAGAAGAAGCAAACAAAAATAGCACAGATCCTCCCATAGTGGAGGATGGAAAGGAGAAGGTATAATGAGACCTCGAAGGTTCAAATGCTTCAAAAGAAGGAAAAGTGTAATCAAACTAAAAATTAAAACTGGGGGAGGGCTAAATTATAATTAAGTACAGAACACACGTATTTGATTGTAATAAGCTGTAGACACAATTGCTTGCAGACCATAGCTATACTTTGGCTTAAAAATTTCAGCTTTTACTCTTAAAAGACTTATCTTTCACCAGCAGCCTTGGAAAGTTTATACACATCATTAAAGTCCACACAGCTGAAGCAGTAAAACAGACACAATACTGTGCACATTTTAGCAAAAATGGAACAAAGATGAAACAGGATATGAAAGGCTTAACTGGAATCACAATTTGCCTCTTCATTCCCTGCCTATTTTTCAGTTGCCAGTTTACAACATCTCTCCTGTTGATCATCAGAGATTAATATCCCCGAAGATTTTGATTACTTCCACATATATCCAAGCTCATTGTATCTAGTTTAAAATACAGCCACTCTAATAAACATAACCCTTTTGCAAATCAAAGATAGCAGGCAACATTTAAGTTACCCTTAGCATATTCCAAGCATGCATTGTTTCTACTTCAACCTGCTCTAACATCCTGGAAGTGCCTTCCTGGTAAGTGAATTATTTATAACTGGAATGTCCTCTGACAACAGCAGTATCAAAGTTATTGTCAGTAGCAGTTCTAGAACTGTTCTTTATGAAAATCAGAGGTCCCCCATGTTGCACAATGGGAAAAAGAAAAAAGAAAAATATCCCAGATGGGAAAGATCAAATGCAAACAATGCAGTACAGGAAAGACTACAGCACAAGTAAGGTTTAAAACATCCCTAATACAATAGATAATGTTCAGGCATTTAGTCTATGTGTATCCTTATAAATAAACACATATCTTAAGAATGACAACACAGCTCCCCATAGGATGTTATTTCTTAACATATACTCACATAAACTTCATTGTGATCAAAGCGCTTTTTCAGATTATTGATGAATGAATCTTCATTAAGTGGCTCTAAAAGAACCATATCTCCCACCCCTATCATGTCATCTAAAAGCGATGTCTTGACCTCCATTTTGGCCATTTCCTCCTGGAA
Source organism: Platyrinchus mystaceus (assembly GCA_035041135.1). Taxonomy (NCBI): domain Eukaryota; kingdom Metazoa; phylum Chordata; class Aves; order Passeriformes; family Tyrannidae; genus Platyrinchus; species Platyrinchus mystaceus. Next base: position 31,393,297 of record JAWWLV010000183.1, read on the forward strand.
AATAAAGAAACGAGAATAAAACAAAGAGCTAAGTTAGCTCAAAGTTATTCTAATTATTCACAGACATTATCTAGTAACACTACTTAAGGAATAAAAGTTAGAAGCCCATCGAATGACACTACTTTAAAATTATTTTTCCAAGGAACTTTCTCAAAGACATTGCTTCTACCCAGGTAGTCCACACAATTCCAAAAGTTTAACTTCCAGTCATCAACAATGCCTTCTGGTCCGCTATACATTAAATGCGAAACTGCAAGAAACAGGAATGATTATTCCAGTGGGCACCACAACCAGATTTTTCAGACAATTTCAACACAGTGTTCAAAGTGTACGCAAACCCAAGTTTTATCAAAAGCTTCACCAAGATCTCCAAACTAGGGTTTAAATTTGTCAGTACCCTAATCTGAATTTCTTTTTCACCCTTCCTTGCATATCTCCAACTCTATCAACTTTGAAATGGAAACCAACTAAGTAAACCCACTACGAGACAAAACCCACACTATTTGATCTTAATTCATGAATCCTGTACTCTAGAGTGCCTATATTCTAGTACAGTACTGCTCTTGGTTACTTGAAGCTACAAAATTACTTCATTTCCTAATCAGACTCAATTGAGTTACAGATTTATTCATAACTTTATTGCTTAAGGGAGCACTTTCATGAGGCAGCACCAACCCAGCTGACAAATGGAGAATCTGTGTCTATATAATCGGAGTGGCACAAGTCAGAAACTGGGCTTAAACAGAGGACCAGGATCAAACAAAGAAACCATGTCTGATAAAGGAAGTAATTTAGACAAAGAAGTCAAGGTCAGGCCAAAACTTGACACTTATTTGATCCTCCCAGCCTTTTATCCTTCCAATCCAAATGCTACAGAAGATTACTGAGCTCCTCAAGAACTCCAGGCACACAGTTCCTGCTTTATGCTTTCGTGATGAGACTGAAAAATGAACGGATTCACAGCGGCAGGAGGCAAACAGGGAACCAGAGGTGAGCGAACAACTCTGCTGACCACGCAAAACAAGAACCAGCTACTGCACAGGCACACTAAACAACAGCTGAACTTCACCAGTCAGCTGTAACCCCCCAGCCATGAGGGTTTCCTTGTTTCCCCTCTCACTGCAACACGTTTTAATTCCACATATTTTTTTCTTGTTTTCCAAAATGCTGCTGAGCAGGTATTACCTTATACAATCAGCATTACCTTGCCATAACAGCTCTCCATCAGACAAGTAACTTAAAATAAGCAAAGTCTTTTATCTCTTCCTTCTGCTCACAGCCACTAAGTTACTATATGTTATTTGATGTTTTTCAGCCGTGAGTGACATTTGAAGGATATTAGATCAAAACTTAAGTCATGCTTGATGTTTTTCCAAATTCAACGAAGAGAAGCACAGCTCCACAGGCAGCTGACGGAAGTGATACAACAAGACCCCCAAAACCTGAAACAAGCCTGGGAATTACTAGAAATTCACATGGAAATTCAAAAACAGTGCTGAACTATGGTAACCAACCAAAGCTGAGTCAACTCTGCTAAACAAACAAAAGAGCATTTATTTTAAACAAAAACACTGAGCAAATATTTTTGTAGAGAAAGATACTTTTATTCTTAAAAGTTCACCTCTCTGAATCACCAAAAAAATTTTAAACATTTACAGAATCTTTTCAGAGGTATCACTTCAACTTCTGCATGCCATTAGGACAAATTCTTTAAACTACCAGTCTTGTTTCAGAAACCTAATTACTTCTCATACATCAACTAATGCTCAAATAATTTTTGAAGGCTGAAAAAATAAAGGCCTTCTCAAGTATGGAACTTATTAAATATTGGGTTTGTGGCCAAATATATAAAAAAAGCCAACACAAAAATCCTAATAAGGGCAATTCCAACCTAAAATTTAGGTTTCTAAGTAGCATACCTCATCTACCATTGTGAAATTACATACCACCTACCACGCTTCATGCATCATTGCTCAGGAATTTCAGGACCAAGAGCAGCCAAACCCACCAAGAATATTCGTGTATTCCCAAACTCAGTGGCACACTTTGCAGAAGTGGTGCATAAAGACACTATACCTACTACTAAGTTGGATGAAAAAGTTGTATACAAATATTAATTTATCAATATGTTTGAAAGGTTCAGTTTTATGGTCAAAGTTTAATTTTCAGCTTGCTTTTCCACAATAATTTACAGCATACTATGGCTAAAATATTTCCATTAACTTGCGAGTTGGAAAATAATACAAACATAAATGATGAAAAAATTGGACAATATGTGAAACATCTCAACATGCTCAAAATCATATGCAATAGCTTCACCTTTGCAAACTATTCATTAAAGATTATCTCATACACTTATGTATGATTCAAGAGTATTCTGCCATACCAGTGTTGTTAGCCTCCACTTTGGTGGAATCCAATCATAACCCCTGCTCTGGTTTAGGTAACAACAAAGGAAAATCCAGTAAGCTTGTGTTATAATTTGGTTGCCTATCTAAGGTAACAAGTGGGGAAAAAACCACTGTTAAGAAAAGCCAACGATGTCTAAACATTTGTTATACAATGAGATAGAATTAATAACTTAATTTTATCTACTAGATCTTCAGTAGAAGATCAGTATATAGAGCACCTTCAAAATACCAAATATCCATTTTTAGAGCAGCTTTTAAAAAAAACATCAAAAATCAGTACATTACACAGGAAAAAAAATAATCAAACCCTTGCAACCTTACATGGCTAAACTTCAGAAAAAGCTCAGAAACTCAATCCAAATTCATGTCCAAGTATTTGTATTTGTCATATAATCAAAGATGCCTTGCAGCTGGAATTCTTTTCCCATCAGCACTGGTGACAGCATGTGCCCCACAGTTTGGAGAGCAGTACAAAAAAGTAGGTGGCTTTTGCCTGTGCTTGTATTCATGCATCTCTAAAAAGATGAATGTTTCTCAAGAAGCATTTTTGAGAGCCAAACCTGTGAGAGGAACAGGACCAAAACCCACTCCCAGTGCCTGAGAGAGCAGAGAGTGACCAAAGCCACAGCTGTGCTGGTGAGAGAGCAAACACCAGGAAACAGGAAATTGGGTTTGAGGAAAGAACCATAACAGGTCATGTCCTATCGAACAACAAGACTTCTGGTGTTTTTAAATGAAGATTGCTGAATGGTGGAAGGTGGACAGAGGTACTGCTGTGAGGCTCTATTTGAACTGTGCTGCAGCTTCAAACTGGACATTCAATTAAAAACAACCTAAAAATATAAGTGGTACTCCCTCAATTTACCCAATATCTTGCTTTTGTGACTGTTACATCTCAATTTGTTGGCATCAAGAAAAACAAGTGTATAAAGATTACAGCTGCAACTAAAATTCTAATGCTTGTAGTCTGCAAATTAGATTCTTCCTTCAGCACTCCCTGATCTCTCCCACACCCACTTACCACTTGAGGTTTCTCCCAGATTTACCTTTCTTATCCCTAAGTGAGAACATTCTCAACACATTTCTGTTCTCAGAAAAATAAAAAGAGATTATTCAGTAATCCTTCACAGTTTGATCTATTTTATGTTGGACAACATGCTCGGGAGGAGAAGTGCTGGGCAGGCTATGTCTTCAAAATGCTTTTATCCACACACTCCCACACTAGAAAGAGCCTTTTAAAACAGATTGTTGTGTCTACTACTTGCAGTGCCTGGGATTACCATCCAGCTAGGCCAGTTCAATCTATAACCTTACTGCCCCTCTTGGCCACAAGGACAGCAAATTAAAAAATCACAATATCCCACAGCCGCAGCAGTCTTATCATCAGCCATTCTGAAACAATAGCTAATGAGAACTATAAATAGAAGATGATACAGAGAATAGGTAAAGCCCCCAAAGCCTCATACAATAAAATGCACACATTCTCTGTGGGGGAAATGAAGTAATACCCTGTTATTGGCATACCATATATTACGGAATTGGCTGAGGTTTTCCACATCACCCTCGAGCAGAACAGCAACAATTGTCAGCAGCTTCCTACAGATGTGCCATCTGTAGCACACACTTAGTATTTGCTCCACAGGAACTATCACTGGCTGTAGAGGTGGTTTGTTTCATTTCTTTCCTGGCATTGTAGCAAAAGGACAATTTCCCTACCATCAAAATTGACACAGATGTACTCACATATGCTTCAAGCTCAAACTACTTAAAAACAAAAAAAAAACCCAAGCCTTTGGTTTCACGGAGACCAACCCACTGAAGAAAATAACTCCCTTTTTTTTTTTATAAGTCTTAACGGAGACATTGTGCAACATCAGTAATTCAATAGCAGAGTTCAAACTGATTTCATGTTCCAGGTCTGATCCTGAGCCCCCGTCAGGCTGTAATTATGTTTACTCACTCATTCCCTGCTTTCTCCATCAGGGAGCAATCAGCCCGCACAGAGTGGGGACACTGACAGGCCACTGCTGCAAGAAGCAGCCACAGACATAGTGTCATTACCTGTACAAAACAAAACCAAAAGGGACTACAACCATCATCTCAAACTGGTCATGAAAAGCCTAAGTACCAATTTAGCAGGAGGCATGATTTAAACTTATCCTGTTCTGCTGCCCAGCACATCCTACGTCTCACCAGCCTCTGATTACTGCCCAGAAAGGACAAGTTCATTGGCAACACCTTGTGCTGGTTCACCAGGTAAACTGAGGCAGACTCTGCAGCTGCACTATTACAATGCCCTTTTCATTAAGAGCTAGATTTCCCAACATGTGTGAAAAAACATTGATATCATCCTAAGGAAATCCTTGCTTTCCTTCCCGACTCCCTAACTTTTTAGTCCCTGGATGCTTCAGGAGAGCAATACACCCAGCATCTCCTGTCTGCTGTCCGGCTGTGGTCAGCCAGGAACACCTGCACCCTCCTGCCCAGCTGTGACTGCTCACAGATGTTGCTCTGACACTGTCAATGTGCTGAAGAAAAGAGTATGCAGAAAACAGCATGATGTTGCAGCCCTCGATTTCTTCCTGCAAGAAAATGGACTTGAGAAATCTGACAGACAAACTGCAGGAAGGAATGTTAACAGATATCACAACAGCAGTAAAAGCACTCAAAGAACTAAAATGCTTCCTCTGACTCTCCACCTTCACTTTTGGTTTTGCCAATGCCTGAATAGCTTCTGAATTCCTTTTTTTCCCCCCACAGTCCTACTGAACAAATCAATGTTTTCCAAACTGAAAAGGTTTATAGTTTGGAGCTTTTGAATCAGCTACTGTTTCTCACATCTCACCTACCAATTTAGAGCTATTATTTGAAGCCTTGTGCAACTTCTCTTTAACTTCTATGGGCATTGAAAATTACGCATGTGTACCAGATTCCTTGAGTACTTAACAACAAACAGCTCTGGTGAATTACAAAAGTAAAATGTGGCATTACGGGGTATATTTGTATTAGGACCACAGGAATGTTTGCATTCAGCATCAGCTGAAACAGCCCTTTAGCAACATCAGATTAGAACAGAGTTTCGCACCAGTGACTGCAATTTAGATGACAGAAGATTTGATCAGAGAATTCCATAGGAGAAACGAATGCTCCACTGGCCTCTGCTACCAAACATTTATCTAAAGATTGGGCAATTTTCAAGAAAGAATCAGGCCACTTAAGGTACTTTTGAACTAACTGCTGCAACCAGGTGAAGCAATATCATCTTTTAAATAGCTTATCAATGAGGACTTAACTGCAGTTTAGAAAAACTGGTAGTGTGACAATTAGACTTCATTAGGACATAAACAAAATGTCTGCTGGGACATTATCTCCTCCTGACAGTGACTGAAAGTTTCTTCATTAACAAGACTCAAGTCCTTTATATGTGCAGACGGGAGAGGTTTGATTATTGCTGTAGTTCTTTAAGGGTTGGGGAGGGTGGGTACTGGGTTTTTTGTTTTGTTGTGGGGTTCTTTTATTTTTACATCAGCTTGGCTACAACCCACATTAAGCAGTAATTAGTTGTTGTCCCGTAAAAGTGAGGGAGATGCCTCTGTTGTGCCTCTGTTCAAATCATGGTGAGACTGTGCACAACTCTGGTTTAACCTAAGAGGTGCACAGTACCTCACCACAAAACCAAAATCACATGAGCCATGTATGCAGAAGATACAGCTTTGTGCTCCTTCTCTTCCTTAAAGACTACTTCATGAGCCTGGGGGAAGGAATGAGGAGCTGTCTTTCCATTTCTTTAAGGCTATTTTCCTGCTATTTTTTCATTCTGGTTTGAATAACATTAGCACGGATATTACCTGTTCTACTATTTCTACTTTACAGTCCCAGCAGTACATGTCTTCAAATTACTTCTAATAATTATTTTGCAACCACAACACAATAACTGCCACCAGTAGTCGCACTCAGGGGTTGATATATTTCCTAAGTCAACTTGCTGCTTGCTTTAACTCATCTGTGTCAGTCATTCAGTCATACCAGGTTTTGGGAAAAACATGTGGGTCTTTCCACACTGCTTAAGCACTCTTCTTTAGCAGCTGTGAAAATACAATCGACACATGTCTGGTACTTCATTTTTAGCCTGCAATCATTCCTTTACTTTTTGGATTATACTGACAGGCTTCAAAGAATATAGGTGTGGAGTAGCTTTTTCTGTAAATGGTTATTTTGGAGACTGGGTAGGGTTTTTTCTTTTTTTCTTTTTTTTTTCTTTTTTAATTACTTCAGTTTAATGGGGAAAACACCTTGGGCACTTTCAAAGCATCTGGAAATAGATCTTCACTAACCAGGCTGTTTGCAGGCCAAATTCTGGTTAAATTCCCACTGACTTCAGCAGAAACAGGATCCCCGGTGGTTTCTTATATTTAGGCTTTTCTTAGTCACTGCCGAACCACAGCGTTTTATAATCATTCCAGGTCCACATCTACAGAAAGGGATACTCAGGGACAAAGGGGATCTCTTTTTGGCACAGACCCTCTTGTTAAAATCTCCTTGAATCTTTTTCAAAATAAGGAGCAAAACATGACTGCAAAGTTGTCAAAGGTCCTGCCTTCTTTCCCTAAACCGAAGACTTGATTTCAGACTGAAAGTGTTCTTGGGACAACATGACTTTTTAAAAAGTTGCCAATACAGAATATGAACACAGAGAAAAATGCTCATTCTTTAAAAAAATAAAATAACAATAATAAAAATAAACAAACAAACCCCCCACAAAAATGATCTTGTACTACTGGAAAGCCAAACTCCACTAAGTGGTGGGTGCCCTTTTAAACTGCCACTTAAAGTTTTCTGCCAATTTGGGAGAATCTGCCCAATCCAAAGGTTACGTTTGCATAGCTGTTGCAGAACAGGGACACAAAAACCAGTGCAGCATATATTTATTTTGGGGGATCTTCTTTGTTTGTTGTATGTCACGTATCAGTAACTTGCTACCACACTAGAGCTTGCATTCAAAAAATCTTCCAGTAGCAGATCCTCACAAAATACTACTTAAAAACAACCAGCCCTCACAAAGTCAAATCACTTCTTTCAACTGAGGTTTCACTCCTCTGGGAGCAATCCAGCAATCAACTGTAATCAAGATCTTTCATTTATACTTTCGTGATAGTAGGATTTTTACTTTCCATTCCACACAAGCACGTGGGCAGAGAGCAAGCCTTGATGTAAAAGAACTGCTGATGGTGGAGCAACTGGAGTGAATATTAATTTACATTGTGGGTACTAAGAGATGCCTCAATACTACAGGGTTAAAATACCAGAGTACACGATAATCTTCTCCTCAAATGCTTCGTGGGTTGCCTGCTAAGCAGTCAGTGATAAGCCCTGAAGATATGCAGAATATGAAATAACAGGCCAGGTAACACAACAGCTTCACTCTGCTGCCAACAGCAGAAGGAAAAGCTGCCCCAGAAAGTCATCACAACAGTCACTGAACCAGACTGAAAACTGGGCACAGCCGAACACAAAACTAATCGGGAGCTTCAGGAAATCCAGATGCCAGAGAGGCATTGGTGCCCCTGTCTACCCACCATCAAGTCAGCAACGACAACTGAACATACCCATAGCTCCTGGAGGAGCTGGCACATACCACTGCACTCACAGCTTTACCCACAGAGCAAGGTCTAACTTTCCATGCACCCATATTCTCTTCCAAGCAGTAAAAGTCTAGATAAAGCCCAAATTTGAATGGCTGAAAGCACCATGTGTTTCCACACCATCCCCTATTCTTTTCCATCTAAAGCAAGAGGAAAAGAAGTCATCTGAACACCACCCCAAGGATCTTATTTTTGCCCACTGCAGTTTCCCCTCCTGGAAATCTCACTGCAGAGTCCTCTTAATATTAGTAAATAAAGTTTGGAATGTTTTTAGCCTAGTATTTCATAGAAATAAGACACATTAGACCAGCTGTACACCTCTTGGTCTATACATCACACATGCCTAATGCTGAATTTCATTCAAAAGAACAGAGGAGTAAATGACAAATGAATAGCTGATTTTCCACAAGTCTGTAAAAGCAAGCAAGAGAGGAGATCGGAGCACAGGCATCCCATCAGAGACATGGGTTGCAAGGAGAACAAACCCGTTATTAAATACCACAGAGCCATTGCAGAAAAACTGCTCCACAAAATTCCCTAGCTGTAGAAAAGCTTCAGATGGAAATTATTACTTCTTCTCAAGTCAATTCATCACAAGAGAAAAACCTGCAGGAAGTCAGACTCAATTAGTTCCATTTCTCCCAGGACTAGCTGCCAAGGTAAAACAGTAGTGCAAGATCTCACCCTACCATTTGCCATCACTGCCTATTCTGCACATTAATTTTTATCCAGAAAAACACTGCTATTTTTTAATGAAGAGAGGGAATAAAAGAACTTGGATGCAAGTGTTGCAGGAAAAGGGAGCATTATTTGCCCAAACCAAAGCTAAAAAACCATCTATTTAGGGGAAGAGGAGGCTTAGATAGATTAATTATAAGAACTGTTTAGACAAGTGTTGAACTATATCCACAGTTTTGTCATTTTCATTCTCAACAGTCAGTTTCAGCTGGACACCTGAAATTAGAGAATAAAAGTCATCTATTTCTAAATCAAGGCATCTTCAGCTCTTCCTTTGTATCGAGAGATATTTCAGACAATGGGAGCAGTTCATGAAGTTGCATTTCAACACACAGTAATTGCTCTTCTCCAGAGGTCCATGAAGTTAGACGCCAGCAGACAGTGTTTTTATTAACAACTAGCATGATAAACAGAGATTTTCCCAATGAAATATAACACTTCACAGATTTCTAGTGAGGGACACCTTCCTAAAACATCAATAGAAAGCACCTCTCTCTCACAGAAGGAAAACAGCTGGCCTCATGGCAGACAAACTCAACAAACACTCACAGCTACTGAGTTTTCTGCAAGAACTATCATCTGGCAGTTTTTAGTACGCAAAAAGATCTGTTCACATGAGACACAGGCAAGCTTCCCCTGTTCCAGAAATCTGTTACAAGGTACAAGGAGCTCCAGCTCTACTCTTGCTTGCCAGAAGATTTTCCAGAGTTTCTCCCGGAGTGAACTTTGCTTTAACACAGCCCTGCACTCTTTGATCACTGAAGGTGATCTCCAGAGCCCTTTTAACTCCCGCAGCCTGACAGCCTGTGAGCTGAACAATGGCCACAGTAGCTATATATGTTCTGCATGTTCCAGACCAGTGCCAAAACCACTGTATCCTACAATCATGACTACTATACTGTACTACTACAGAGGGTGATTTTTCAGCCTTCTACTGTTTTACAAGAAATAGTTCCTACAGTGTGCCTAATTTCTAGATTAAATGTATTCATGATCAGCTAATATCTACTTCTTCTTGCTTTTGCTAATGCTACTGGGGTTTGGTTTGGTTATTAAATTTACATGTGTTTTCTGCCTGACAGGAAAATATTTAGGAAGGATCATCTCATGAACCTTATTCCAAATAATGCATAGCCAGTATTGGTCATTTCCCTCTCAGTGATTTCTCCATCCCCCTGACCATCCCAATCACCCTTTTCTGCTCTCTACCCTATTTGAGCCCATCTTTATTGAGCAGGGTTAACCAAGGTTGTACAGAGGATTCCTGGTACATCATGGCAGCGGTATTTACTCACCACAACCAGGAATATTCCTTCATAGAGAGAGGGATTCATTTTTACCTCCTCCACAACAGGTTTTCCTTCTCCAAAATTTCACTAGGAATTAGCACTTCCCTAGCTTACCCTGCACAACAAAGCTCGACTGCTCCATCAGCCACAGACCTACATTCATACACAAAAGCTAGGAAGGGTCTCCAGGCACACAAGTAACCAACTGATTACTTGTTTAGCTTGTAGATTTAACTATTCCCAGAAATAATCTGAGTTTCAACCTCTACCACCACCCTGCTGACCTCTCTCCACGCTGGTATTTCTGCTGCAAGTTAGACATCCAAGGTATTCTTTCTTTCACATTGGATAAGAATGAGCTCTGTTAGGAAAAGCTTTTTTCTCCACCCTTTAAACACGAAGCTCTAGCAAAGCTATTCAGTGGGCAGTGAACTGGTCCCCAGAATCCCAGAACAAATGGCACCTCTTCACCTCTTGACCAGTGCCTCTATATTAACACGTTTTTTCTTCCACAGAGGAACAATGGGGAGGACTAATTCCATCTACATGCCCTTCAACATCTCTCTTAAAAGCTAACTTCTCCCTACAGTGCCAGTCAAAGAGGCCTTCTGCAACAAGGATTTCGAGGATACCTCTTTGATCTAAGAGGACAGCCTTAACTGTGTTTCAAGTCGTTTTTACAACACAAAGGCATTAAAATACAGAGAGTAAGCACAACTTCTTTTGTTTGTGCTTTCCCAAGATACAGAATTCAACACTTCATGACCCAGTATTTTCCTCGTTTCGTTTCTGAGGTCCAGGTTCTCAAAGGTTAGAGGCAATGATTAAAGCACAGTCTCAGGACATAGCATATGCTCTGTTGTGCATACAAACTGATTACCTCAAGACCAAGTTCTTACAAAGACCTTCAAACACCAGTGCTCTCCTGTAGACATGAGGAGAACAGACTCCATAAAGAAAACACATTAAAGAGTAGAAATGTTTCAGGATGTGATGAAACATTTCAGGATGTCACTCAGGCTCTCTACCTGTTTTTCTTTCTATTGTAGTAAATCCTACAGTTTAGTTATTCTTATCCATAATTCAAAATATCCCCAGTAGCACTTTTGAGCATACAAACCATGAAAATTATGGAAAATTACAAAAAAGAAACAAAAAGCTATCAACAAGAGACCTCACATACAGAGCATATTTGTGGGCCCAGGAAACTTGTACCAGTGCTGACCAGGCTGTGGTCACTGACTTTTAAAAACTGGTTTTGCTGACAGTAGGGAAAAATGAGTCTTTCCTTGTTGGCTGTATTTAGAAAATAGTCACAGAATCACACAATATGCTGAGTTGGAAGGGACCCACAAGGATCATTGAGTCTACCCCTTAGCCCTGCACAGGACCATCCCCAAGAGTCACAGAAATCTACAGCAAGTAATTCTGATAGCACCCACCAACCCTTCTGTTGCTCGGCATCTATTCCTTGTAATTATCTCCTCGATATATGCTTTTACTTGCTTCCTGGTATATTTTCCTTTCCTGGTCCTCTTGCTCAACAGCACAAGGATTTCTGCTACTATAAGACCCTTGTAAGGACTGCTGCCTCTACAAGACACAAGGAGAACAAGGAAAAGTTTATTAGTACACCCACACCAAAGCAATTCCAAGGCAACACTGCACAAAGCCAGGGACAAGGCAATTACCTAAACCCCAAGATACATCCACTACCCACCCCTGCCAAGGAGAAAACCTTTGTGACAGTAAATGTTTCTAGCTCTCACTCCTTGGGACTCTGGATATTTGGATTCCTTATCTTGAGCCTTCAGCTTGTTTGCTGAAATGTTAAATCTAGTCACTTAGGCTAGAGGCCACATCTTGATTGTTTTCATCCCAAAAGCTGGAGCACTAGTGTGTGTGCCTATGTTTTCCACTGGAGAGAAAAGATGCTGCTCTTGCTGCTGGGGTCCATTATTCCTACTATACTGTCTGCATAGGATTACCAAACCAGTTTGCATTTGAAAAGGAGATTTGATAATTTTTCTTTGCCTCTGAAACTGTATTATGAAACTCCACTCTTTCCCACTGAAACAATTTCATCACCACAGTGACTTTGCTATCAGACTTAAAATATACCCAGAAATGGATACAACTTTATTTGGTGATAACAAATGGGAAATTTCCTAGTAATGAGGTGCTGGGAGAGACAAAAAGATTAACTTTCTGTGCAGTTTTCTCTAAAAGCTATGCACCTAACAGGAGAAGAGAGAAATTATTTTTTTTTTTTAAAAAAGGAGGTTTCCACATTGTTTTGAGACCAAAATATGGATCAATATACAGGAAAAGACCAAAGCTTTCACAAGCCACAGGGAAACTGGGGCACAACTGCAAAGGATGAACGTTTTGAGACTAGTGCTCAAACCTACCAGGAAAGATTCACAAAAAGAACCTTATTGCACTTCCAGTATCCTCTTTAACAGCTACTTCACAGAATATGACAAAGAGCTTTCCACTATCCCATCAGCATAAAATTTAAATGTTTAACTTTTTTGAGGGTTGTGGGTTTTAGTTTTTTTACATTCTAGGAACTGCAAAACAAAAGAAAACTAAGTTATTCTTTACTAGTTCTATATGACAAAGCATGCCTTGATGTTGGTTTATACATCAGAAATCAAGCTCTGGTTTCCTTCTTTTTGGAGGATATGAATGGAGAGGTTACATAAGGGTGTAATAAGAGCTGTTACTTCCTTTCCTGGTTGAAGAGAAAAAGCTGTGGATCAGGTTACAGACTCGAGGGCTGGACATCACTACTGCAGCCTTCCTAAAATTTTTGCCAGTACTCCCCCAACAAACAGGAGAGGCTACTTAGAAGGCTCTGAGAATTTAAAAAGACTAGGTACATAGGAAAATGTCTTTATTTTTGTCTTTCATCAGACTCAGGAAATTCCCCAAGTTTGATGCATACAGTCACTCACGTCACCACTTTCTATTAAGTTTTTTCTTCATTGCTACAGTAAAAGGCATGAATGAAATATAAGTGTGGCCAGTCTTCGCGAACGAAGATCTGGGAAAGGTGTT
>JAWWLV010000183.1:31406539-31457821 GCA_035041135.1 Platyrinchus mystaceus
CCGGGGGACCGGGATTCGAACCTGTGGCCTTGGCGCTGAGAGACCAGCATCTTAACCGCTAGGCCACCAGGGGTCCCCTATGAATGAAATATAGGGAAAGATTTATAGGACTGTCTGATAAATGAGCTGTGGTAAATAAGCTTAGCAGTCTGAACTTCGGTGGGTATGTCAGTGTTTGTCCCAGCTCTGACCACACAGGGCAAGAGAAAGGATAAAAAGCAGTGTCCAGCTTGGCCTACATGAGAACTAAGCTGTTCTCTGTCCCACTAGCACTTTCTTCACCTTCCTCTTCAATTCCCCAGCCACTGCTATTATTGCTGTTGAAGGAAGATGAGATCAGACTCCAACATGAGGAATTTCTGTTCCCACAGAGCTCAGGGAAACGAGATGATCTCAGAGGATCGTGTGAAGCAAGTCCATGACACTTCCATGAGGCAGAGTATCTCCTGTATATTGCCAGCAGTTTCTTAAGAGTGCACAGTGGGAAAAATTAATAGCTTTGCTTATGTTTCCAATTTCTCTCTCCCACTTCCTCCTCTCGTTTGCCAGAATTTTTTCCTTTCCCTCAGACGCACTCATTAGGCTTGTAAAGTACAGTTGCCCTTCTAAAAGCAATGAAATCAAGTCTTGCACAATGCTTGAAAGGGCTAACACAGAGGTAAACTACGGCCCCTAGCATCATGTTCTACAGAGTTCCTCCCCGCAGGTGTGATTTACCAAGGTCTCTTACAAAACAAACAAACAAATAAAAAACGAAATTAAAAAAGCAAGCTTCTATGATTTAAGATGCTTTCATGAGTCCTTTCACCTTCGCCCTGCTGAGCACTCATTCTGTCTGCGGTGTCCATAAAGAAATAAGCTTTTTAGATGTTCAACCCCACATAGGTGTTTCAGAAACACCTTCTTTCTTAAAGACATGGGGGACCTTGTGGCAACCTAACACATCAGTTATTGCTACATGACAGCATGAGCATGGACTACTTATGTTACTTTGGGAATAACAGGAATGGTCCAACCATTATGCCTTCACACAGAATCAAACCACGTTGCATTAGGCATTACATTGAAGACATTATTGAACTCAGGCCTGGGACAACTGGAAATAAAAGCACATCATGAGAAAAGTGTCATTACCTTTAATATGTTTAAAAGTGGCCAAGCATTGAACTGTACTTTAACAGATGGGTTGGACTATTTCTGTTCTCTAACACTGCACACTTTTGGGGAAAGCCTTGTTTTTGACAGAGGGCTTGACAAAGTGATGATTCATCCAGGGAAGCACGGGCAGCTTGTTGCCAGCCTTAATTCACAATTAACAATAGGACAGACGGATACAGAAGACTCGTGATTCGACACAAAAATTGCGAAGTCAGCTATTTTACCTGACCTTTACGTTTTTCAGTGGTAACTTTTTATCCAGCTATATTTTAAATAGTTTCTATAACATAAATTTTAAGAGTAGTTAGCCTTTATTTTGTAACTGCTGCATTTGTCCTTTAGAATAGTGGTCCTGATAAAATACACAGCGACTGACCTAATGACATGGTCTGAAATTCCAAAGCTTTAAATTACTCAAAAAAGCAAACAGCACGTGTGTGCACAGACGTGTGAGCACACAGGTACCACTGGCAAGACGAGTGAGCAATGGACCTCTGCACTTCGTGACTGGACCGCCAGCCCCACTCCCTGTGGCTCTGCTAGGAAGGCCATTGTTTTCCACCGGGGAGTCTGGCCACTCCGATGAACAAAGGGATGCCCATCCCAAAACACACAGCGGCAGCAGATGTCCCACACCGCATCCCAACAGCTTCCATGGGCTCACACAGACGGTCTTCGTTGGGAGGCTACACCAACCCGTCCCCTCAGGGAAGTTCTCTGGGACAATGACCCTGCCCTGGAAAGCCCTTCCTCAAGCCTCTTCTCCAAATGTTACGCGACAGCCAAATCCCTCATCCTGTTCCAAGTTACCAGCACACTTCCCACGGTCCCCCCGAGCCCGCTCTTTTGAATTCAGCAAAGCCGCGCACACCCGGTGATTATTTAAGAGAAGAAGAAACAGATGCCACGGTCTCTTCCCAGAAAGAGCACGCACACGCACAACACACACACTCGTATTTGAGGGGGTGAAAGCCCCGGACGGTCTCTGCATGTGCGCGCACCGCGTTCGTGCCTAAGTGAAGCTGCCCGGAGCCCGCAGCCACCCACCACATGGTAAGGAAAGACACTGCGCCCGCAAAACGTCCCGAAGCCGCAGCCCTGCCAGGGGAAGGGGCGCCCAGGGGTTCCCGGAGCCGGCACCGAGCCCCCACACCACCACCCCAAGCCGCTGCAGCGCCGACCCCATCCATCCCCATCGCTCCGGGCTGCCGGAGCGCTCCGGTCCCGCAGAACAAAGGGAGCCGTGCGGTGTCCCGGGGGGGGGGGGGAGCTGTACCTGTGCCGCCGAAAGGCGCTGCCCGCCGTCCCGAGACCGCCCGACGCCTCCCGCCCCGAGCCGGCGGCGGACGCTGCCCAGCCCAGCCCAGCCCTGCCCTGCCGAGGAGCCGGCGGCGCGGAGCGGAGCGGATCGGAGCAAAGCGGAGCGGAGCAGGGCTCAGCCCCGGCCCCTCCCCGCCCGCCCGGGGGGCGGAGGCGCCGCCCGGCCCGGCCCGTTCCCGCAGCGCCGCCCGGCGGGGGGTCCCGGCGCGGCCCCCGCCACCCTCCCAGCCCGACCCTCCTCACCTGCCCTCCCGCCTCCAACCCGCCCGCTCCGCCGCTCTCAGCCGCGCCCCAGCGCTCGTTTTGGTACCCCCTGTACGGCTCACCTTTACAAACTAACCAAAAAAAGAGAGAAACTGACTCACAGTTAGCTGTGGTGAATTATTCGCGATTAACTGTTTTAGCATGAAACCCAGCAACAACTCCCACTCGATTTCTGCAATAATGTTTTTCAGCACCTCCTCGGCTGAATGTAAGTATTTACAGCAAGCTTTGCATAACGTATCTTATCTATCCAATCCTGCCCCGATAAGCACATGAGCCATCAACAATGGAGGGCGACTACCCCATTGTGTGGAAAGACGGGGGAAAAAAAGAAAAAGCCCTAAAGGGCTGTGCTCATACCTTATCTCTAGGACTGAGCACAAGGAACAGATGTTAGTCCCCACACCCCCTTTGAAAACTCCCCATCGCACAGATGAGACAGAGTGTGCAGGTCTATATATTACACCAACACTCTTCCTGCAGAAATACCCCGTGTGAAAAATTTCAGAGCCTGTGCTTTTTCTTAAGAAACTAATTACCAAATTTTGTTACTTTCTCATATTTGCAAGCAGGCTTTTTCCAAGCTGTGTTGTTTCTAAACAGCAATAAGCTTCCATTTAACCATAAGCCAAACATACATTGGCTAGATAACTGTGAGAGGACGACCTGAACTGCAGACACACAACAAAACTCTTCAGAATGTGGAAGACATCCAGTTTATATCACCAGATTCAATATGATCAGAACCATACAGTAAAGATGCAAAATGCATTCTAAAAGCCTTTCTCATTTATAAAGCAGAATCCCTCCTCCTGTTCCAAGTTACCAGCACACTTCCCACGGTCCCCCCCCCACATCCAAGCCCACTCTTCTGAGAAAAATATCTATTTCAACTTCAGATATTTCAAAGTAAATATTACACGTGAGATATTCCTTGGTAGTCCTGTTTATAGAAAGAGATTTTTCAAAACTGTAACTATGCAAGTGTTGGAGACTGCCTTCAGATGAATCCCGGGAACTAGAGCCCTGCAACCCTGCTGATTTGTAGACTCGTCACTATTTTATTATCTGTAGATTTTCAGCACAGATGCTTAGCTCCTAAGATTTGTCTTGCCCTTACTTTTTTATATCTGTAAAATTAATGACAGGTTTCATTAGAAGTGGTCAAAAACTACTTCAATAGAATATTTTTCCCGCTGAAAAATTGAAGGCTTCGTCAAAATTCAGTTTTGTGGCAACAGTGACAGTCTGATGCAGGTATTCTGAGGAGAATAATTTAGGTTTGGGGTGGTTTGAAAGAGGCACAAGCAAGAACCATGCCAGAGCAGCACCATGACCCCGTCCTTTCACCCCATTCTCCATTCAGGTGAGTGCTTTGCTCATGACTCAGCTTACTTTCTGGGAGACGGTTATTGCATTCTTTCCCAAATAATGAAAGGGGGGGGGGGGGGAATGGAAAGTAATTTCCTTCTACTCCAAATCTAAATGAAAACTAAATTCAAGTTTCAGTAAGGAAAGCAATTACTGTGCAGTCAATACTATTTATCAACAACACAGCCAGAACAGTAAGCAACATCACGAGACACTGACTGCAAATATTTCACTGAGAAAGTATCTATTTCAACTTTACGTATTAAAATTTTCATAAGTCACGTGGCATGAATTATCATTGTATTGGCATGAAAATACAAAATTTTCTACCTCAGAGATTAAAATTCTCAATTTGATCCAAAGACAAGCGTCACCCAGGAAAAAAAGTGGTGCAACTTTCCTTTAGTGGTCCTACCCCTGTGCTTCAAAAGATGGCTATTTCTCAGGTGCACTCTTCATGCCCATTTGATGCTCCTGTAAATAAGAATGTCCATCTGTAAAAGATGGTGATATTTGGTAGCATTTATAATACAGATAATATTAAGTATCTTTGTGAAACTGACTTGTCCTCCAGGAAACAAAATAAAAATATCCAGAGTTTTCCCCCTATCCTTCCAGCACTCCATTTTCCCTCCGGTTTTCAGGTCTATGCAAAAGAAGATATCTCATTATCAATCCTTGTTCTGGGGCAATTTTCTGTTTTCACTATAAAATGTGAATTATCAGCCTATCACTATATTGTACATTCTTTCCTTTCTAGGGTAAGAAAAGAAGGAAACATTGGTCCCAAAGCATGTGTTCTTTCCCTAAAGGGAATTAGTACAATGCAATTTAGAATATTTTTTTCTTTTTACTACATCTACTAGACTACCTTAATTATCACTGATATAATCTGCAGTAAATGAAAAAAAGAAATCTAAAATAAACTAAAAGACATGCCTGGTCACAGATGATCAGGCAGACACCAAGAATTATTTTCTTTAAGATGTTGCTCATATCTCAAAGCCAAGATACACCCAAGTATATCCTGGGCCATACAAGAGATCAGGTATAATCAGTATTCAACACACATTTAGGTCTCTCTCTAACATTAGATATTACCCGGAGAACATTTAAGGGGAATTTCCAACTACTGAATCATTAAATATGCTTTCTTTAGCACACAGATGTCATTCTGAAGGGGCACAGGCAGGCCTTTGTTTGGCAACAGCCTACAGCCATTTCAGAGAGGAAATGGGAATGTGGCTGCACCCATGTTTTGCAGCTCCCACATCTCACCAGAAGCTGTGGCAGACATCCATGTACATAAGAGCAGTTTAATAGCTGCTTATTTACAGATAACCTTTTTTCTTCCTTTTCTTTTCTTTTTCTGGGTGTTTCCACAGGATGGATTACAGTTTCCTGATTACAGCCTAAAGGCCTACAGCTTCACAAGCCAAGCAAGTCAGATACAAAACCCACTGTAACACTGGCTGTTCTTGAGACTTCAGGGTCCTGTTTAGTCTGACAAACCACGAGTCAAACACACAACAGCCCTTGGATTGGCCTATGACAGTCCCTGGCAATTGGAAGAACACCAGTCAATGGCTAGAAGTACCTCCTAAGCCAACCTTGCTGAGACGAGAGGCAAGGAACAGCTGAGCCGGCCACTTCAGAGGGCAAAACCCAAACTACTGTGAACCATAATTTGCACTGCCTGTCAAGATTTGCAGCAAGGCAGAGCGTAATCTAGTCTCAGTTGTGTTCATGGCTCTAGGATGAGGATAGCTCACTAGAAATACAGAAACATTTGACGGTATTAGTTAGAATTGGATGGGTAGAAGTGCTCTCAAATGTGTTTAGTTGGTTGAACCATGTATTTAAATACGATAATTAATGAATCAGTACTTAAGACAGGTATTATTATTTACAACTTTAAATTAGCTTTCAGTAGTTTCTTGTTTTTCTTAACCTTTCTTTCAGACACTATGATAGTTACTGATTGACATGATTTATTATTTCAGATTTCTTTGGATATACAGTTCTCATATGTAGAGAGATTAACTATATGAGATTCTTCCCATTCATAAATGAAGAAATTGAGTCAGCAAAAATAACTCAACCAAAAAAAAAGTATAGCATTTCCTTGGCAGAGAAGAAAACACAGTTTAGATGCCCATGTTTCTAATCTCATGCTTAGCCACAAAACCAAGCTTAGCCATTTTTCCTATACTCAGAGAACTGCATGTTCATAAAACATGGTATCTATACATCTGTTCAGTGGGACTGCTTGGATACCAGGAGTTTTGGGAATACACCCTACAATAGTTAGAATACTTCCCTACTTCAGACAAAAAAACCCCAAACCAGTACTCATAAGACAACAATAGGACATCTTACTCTAAGAGTGAGCAGGGAATTTAACAATAACAGTTTCTGGCTTCTTTGTTGTGGAAAATGGCCACAGGTTTGAGCTCTGTCTGTACACAAGTAAATGATTCAACAAGAAAGCTGCCAGTGGTCCAGAGAATTCCAGTTTTGTGACTAGAAAACCATAAAGCAAGGACTGCACATGAGCACAGCTCATCCTTCCCCCACCTGTGTCAAGTTAAACTGCATACAAGTTAGAACGAACAAGCAGCAGCTCTGTACAGCCACTAGCTGGAATGCTCCTCAGGTGCTTTGGAAAACATTGGTTAATTCAGTACTGAGGCAGATCATCTGTCTTCTCCAACTGTGGATCTTATACAGGATTTGTATTCCCATCTGTCAAAACACTGCCAGCTTTCCATTTTGCCCTAATGTCTCCTCATTTGCAAAGGACTTTATCTTTTTGTCCAGAGGTGGCAGTATGCCTTCAATTAGTGTGGTATTTTTCTCCTTTGCAGCAAAGAACTGACAGCCTGAGGGTCAAGACCTAGAATTCAAGAGAAGGGTTCACCCCAGTGGAGATTTCACCCTGCGTGTTGGGAATAAGCACAGGACAGGATCTGAGCAGCAGCACTCACTTTTTTCTGGCTAATTCAGTCTTGAAATCAGTTTGGTGCTTGATGCAAGCAACCAAAGTCCACCAACCTAACCTGCACATTTCCTGCTAACAGTCTTGTGACAGCCAAGGAGTCCCTGGTATGGAGGTGGCTCAGTCCCCACCTTCTGCCATCACACACCAGCCTCTATCAAACAGCCAAGTGCTCCCCCGAGATATCAACACGTTTGGGCCTCTCAAAAGGCGCATCTGGAAAAGTCCCCCCATCACTGCTAACAGTGGTGAGATCTTTACCTAAGCACAAACAAGTTACAATAGGTTGCATGGGTGTCCTCCTTGCAGCCAGCAGCAAGGAAAGATGGAAAAACTCATGGGGAATTCAACACTGGCCAGCACTGCAGTTCTGTGCCCATTGTACAAAGGCACATCCTCAGTTTGGTTCAGGGAATCTCAGTAACCCAACCCAGCAGCCACAGTGCAGAATGAACCTTAGTGTGGTTTATCTGCTCTGAAGGGCTGAGCATCTATCTCCCTCTGACATGTTTGAGTGATTATTTTCTGGTTTCTCTTTGTAAGTACCTGGATGGAGCGCACAGAAAAAGGGACTCTCCAGGGAATCAGACACTGCATGTCCAAAGGACTCAGTAGCTGCTGGATCAGCACACTGAGTCATGAAACCAAGAGTCCTCAAACATGTTTTCTTATTGTTTTTTTAAATAAACCACATAAAACTTTCTCTACTAACCTGCCTTAATAATTCTGCTTTTCAAGAGTAAGTACACCCATTAAAATTAAGAAAAACACCCACCAAAAAAAAATTCAATTATGAGAGCTGCAAGAACCTTCTGAACTGCCATCTCACTACTTCTGCAAATTTGAAACATATTTCAAGAGCTCAAGGAAGAGTTTGATCAGAGGTAAGGCTTGAAATTTCAGAGTTCCTTAATAATATTCCCCTGCTTACCCAAAGGATTTTACTGCTGATGTCAAAGAACAGCAGAAGGTCCTATTTTTCCTAGCAGAACAAATCAATCTCTCCTCCCTCTGCATCCCTTCACAAGCACCCCCTTAAGCAAGTCATAAAAACTGTAATTAGGAGAGGGGAAGGCCCAATGTCCTGTGAGATTCAGAGGACCATGTCAGATCATTCCACACATTAAGTGGCAAGAGAAAAATCTTCAGTTTGAATCCATGTAGCACTAGGGAAAAGTTTCTTTGTGCACATAAAGACAAACACCGCTGGTAAAGTATTTGTGATACAATCTCCACACATACAGGGATACACAGCCTGAATATCTTTGCTGTAGAGTAATTATGGACATTCTCTTCCCATTTCATATACTTCTCACAGAACTCTTTGCTTTTGTAATGTGTGTATTTTTGTGGATTCCCAAGCACAGTAGGTGATGTGTTAAAGGCAGAGGTTTCTAACCACCCATAACATCTTTTAGTGGGGATCCTCCTTCCCACTGGCACAGGGACATGGTAATGACACATTCTTCTGCTGCTATCCTCTGCTTAGAAAGAAAATTTGTATTTGTATTAAGGATACTGGACTACAACTATTCTTACCAACAAAATTGGTATATGAAGGCATTGGTACTGAACTGCAGGTATATGCAAACTTACTTTCAGAATAAAAACAAGTATATTATAACATTACATCTCACATTTTGAGGTTTAACAAGTTGCTGTAGACTGGGAATGACTGTTCCTGTAGTGTAAAATGATGTGAATTTTTTTCAATATATTTATCAAGGCTTCTAATGAAGACTTATTATTTTTCCCACTATTTAAAATCACTCTGCAATTTCGATTAGAATTTTAAAAATGCAAGTCCGCTTCTTACATAAGTAGAAGAAGGTTTTAGAAAAGGCATTGCACCACTTTAGCCAACAGAAGTTTAAAAGAAAATGACTTTTTAAAAGATCTCATCCTAAATACAAATAATTAACAGTGTCAAGGCAGTTATAGATGAGGAAGTTATGATGCTTGTATTTCCTTTAGTTATGGATGAGTCTCTCATCTTTGTGACTTTCTTAAAGAGGAGTTTAAAGGGGAACTGACTATGCAAGTTTTAAGCTGTGGGTCCAAAACTTTTTTGACTCCAATCAAAAGTACAGAGATGGACAATTCAGCCAAATCCTTTGCTGGCTATGCACCAGTCTATGAATGGCAGCAACAAGGAAGGCGGTATAACTAATAAAGAGAAGTGCAGCATGGAAAAATCAATTGCTAAAGAACTCCTAAATGAGATGTTTCTGGAAGTTCCTTCTTAGTAATTTTGTAAACCTGAGAGCCTTCCACTTCCCCTGCCAGCTAAAGAGAAGAGATCAGCTTATCTAGGGCATATAAGGACAATTATTTCTTCCAACTCAATTGCAACAAATGCCCATGAAAGGTAACCCAGCTGTGAAGGATGTGACTGCATGTGCCAGGCAGATGTTGCCAGCACCAGAGTTCTTCCTATGTTCCCCAAATGTTAACTCCTCACTGGGGACTATGCACGTCTTATATGCAGGGAAATAGCAATTTCTTTGTTCTCCATCTTTATTACAACATAGTGAACTCTTTAGGATTGCAAATTTTTGCCAAGAAGCAGCAAATTAATAACATATGTATATGGTGTTTCTGCTTCCATCACAGGTGAATGAAGTGCTTGTAAGAGAAGCTATTTACAACCTTCTTGAAGCAAGGATCTTGAAAACAGCCCTAGCCATGCCAGCGTGAAACAACTGCAATTCTACTGGATGAAGCAAGGCAACAGTGATGTAACTGATGCCTCAGCCAAACTCTTAACTCTATCCAAATAGAAACAGAGCAAACACACCAATGCAACTTTCCTCTACATTGCCCTGTTAACTCCTCATCAATGCCGTTATTCAAGCTGTTCTACTGCCTGTTGAATCCAAAAATATACTTTATTAAATGTTGCCAGATTAATCACTAGTCTCTCTCTGTAAAAAACATAACTTACACCAACACTTTCAGCATTCACTGATTGTGTATTATTTAGCTATTCTGTTATTATTATCCTCATTTTTACATAAATGCATTATAACCAAATTCTGTATAGTGATGGTGTTTGGTCCTTTGCATGTGTTGCCCTATAACGTATTACAAACCATTAGCTTTCATAGATCTCCTCAATGGATGGTCACTGTCTTTTCTCCAAAACATTCACTCATTAAGAAACATTCCTATTATGTGAATAGTAAACTATCTTTATTCCAATACTGTTTTAACTAAAAAGGTTCTGCTACTTCTTGAAGGACTACAGCCAGTGAAGTTCATAAACCCTGTTCATGTTTAAGTGCTATTCCTAAACACATGCTCATTTGAAGCAGAAGAGGTGGGCTGAACCAGGCTTTGAATCCTGCAAATACACTCTGAAAAATCCATAATAACTGCTTAACAAAGATCACTATTTTTGCTCCTCAGACAGATGCACAGGCTTGGGGCTGACCATTCCCACAAGCCCTGGGTATTGTGCCTGCTTCCAATACAGGGTAAAAATGTAAAGAGAGAAGAACATAAATTAAAACCCTACGCCAAGCCATTTTTGGGGGATTACCCAGCAGACCACAACAGGTCTGAAGGTCACATTTCACACACATAAATAGAGATATTTCTAACTGACACCCACTAAACAAGCAGACTGGCTACTTGCTTTAGAGAGCCCTGAACAAATATTAATTGAAACCATGTGTAGGACATGTTATCTCTGGAGTAACTAGAGATGTTCAGCTGACTTTGGACTAAATTACCCAACAGCTTCACACAGAAAAAGCACATTCATGAAAGTGATTTACTATTTTAATATAACACACAACTATAAAGGGTTCACACATGACCCTATGGTTTCTATGATTATTCTCTTCAGAAAAGCACAACCGAGAGACAGAAAACAGCCAAAAAGCTGCTGTTTCTTCTGCATAATTTGTCCATGAGCTCTGAAGCACCTGCTTAAGGGATAAATTACTATTTTTGTCTTAAAAAACTAATGAGATAGGGGGTCCTGAGAGAATGAAGTAGAAAAGGAACCTTTCCTCAAGAACATCACCCATCCCAGTGAGAGTTAGATGCGTTGTATTTAGCGCACAAGGATTGTTCCTGCCACACATCTTATAAATATTGGTAAGCTGATGAGAAGAAGGGTGCCTGCCCCTATTCCCCAACTCATTTGCTTCTTGATGCCTATACAAAAATAATAATAAGAGTCCAGATTGGTCATATTTCCTTGATGTACTGCCTCTTATATCTAGCACTTAGCAGGGAGAATGCCAGCAAATCTTTCACTATAGGATGCAAGATGGGGGTTTCTGCACCATATTTTACAGAGAACTATTCTATGCAATGGTCTGGCATCACACTAAGGGTGTTGTCCCAGTCATCAAGGTGTTGTCAAGGCCATGGAACTGAGCAGGCTGTTGAAACACGGGACAAAAAAATACAAAAATCCAAAGGAGAAGCAGATACTGAGGATATGTATGCTCCTTGAACCTTTGAAAAGAACATTCAACATTCATGGCAAGGGTGATCTGATGAAAGGACAGATAACACACATTTGCCATGGTAGAAGAATTAGGGCTGGTATCTTTATCAAGATAGCATACCAGAAAAGATAGAAAGGTCTCCAAAAGGCCGGAGTCTTTATTGCAAACAAAGCTGGTAGACTTGAAGAAAAGCTACGTAGGCTATAATGAATGTTTTTGACTGTAGGGAGAAAAATGAATGGCTTGAGTCCAGGAACTGTCTCTGCCTACATAGAGAACTAGGTCTGTAGGAGATCCTTATTCAGCACGTTTCCTACAAAAGACATTAATTTACATTTTCTTGTTTAAAGAACAGATAACTTTCTCCATGTGAGAAATTCCAGCAGGCATGGGCTCAGAGGAATGAACAAGTGCTGAAGAGACCACTGCACATTTCATATAAACACTCACCAACTGTTGCCACTTTGAGATTTCAAAACTCGAAGTGAAATGACTTTTTTCCCAGAGCAGAAACTAGGACATCAACCCTGATTACTCTGCAGTTGCTCACCTCTAGGCAGTGCAGTTTGAGAAGCATGAAGCCTTAATCAAGTTCAGATGTAAGGAAGGATTTCTTCTAAAGGCTATCTATGTTAATGAACAACTTGGTCTTGTTTGAACATCCAGACTGTGATATGGGCAAGTGTCTGAGTTTATCATGTCCTCAATCTTTTGAACAGCCAGATATTATTTGCTAAGCATTGATCAGACCAAAAGGAATGAGCTTATCCCAAGTGGCAGTGGCTGGACTTGAAATCTGGACTTTAGATAGCAAAATGTTCAGAATTTGATGCAATTTGCCTCAGCCACCTATGTGAGTTTGGGGCTGTCCTTGTAAACCTAGAGACTAAAGGAAACTGCCCTGGAGTTTTACTGGAAAACAGAAAGGCACATCCTCACTCTAAAAGGCTTTTACTTTGTTCTTCTCTATCTAAAAGCTAAAAAGAGATGTCGAGTCTTTGTGCCAAAGGTAACAATTCAAACACAACTGGATGTACTAATTTGCTGTTCCTTGTGCATGTTAGGAGAGAAGATGCCAAATTAAAGCCATACCAAAAGCCAGAAACCAAATATCACATCAGTTTTAAAAACATGCGCTTCAGAAAACTACTCCCTTCAACTCATTTATGAGGGGAATGTATATAGGTTCGTTTTATCCTTTGATTAGTAATTTTATTGTGTTTTGATTATGCCAGTGGTCTACGGCTGCAATATTATTACAAAAAGCATAGAGGTGTTTAATTTAAAATAAAAAGGCTTTTGTGCAATTTTTTAATAATGAAACTATTTCTACTAGTATTAGATTCTTATGAAACCTTTTGAACTTATACTTTTCACATATAGTGGTTCAGATCATACACTGAAATATCTCCTGTGGAATTAGAATAGCCCTGCATAATTATCAGTCTACTAAAATAAGGCTTTTCAAGTGCTTACTCACTGACCTGTTCAGTGCACTGTTGCTTAACAGCTTCTCACGAACTTAGTAATCATGGACGTGTCACTGTCGAAACATTCAATATGTTACTCTGGAGCTTCCCACTCCTCCCCTCAGGGCAGACTCCTTTCTTACTGTGCTGGCTCACTCAGCGTCTATATTATTCACTTTTGCAGTAACACTGCAGTTTAATCTTTGCAGGTTTTGAAGAAAAGTGTTGCTACAGGAAAACGTGCATAGAAATGCATATGAAATACCAATTAACATGTTCAGCAAGATTCAACTAATCAGGGGGCAAGCGCACTCTTACTTGCCAGTCATACTTAGTTGTCGACATCCTTTCCAACTGGAGTAGAGGAAGGGTTGCAGCTACTCCTGCAGCCCCTTAACCTTCTTGCTTTTTCAGTCTTCACTGCAACCAAACTTTTAGGAAATTTAGTAAAATTCATATTCAGCCAATAAACTGTTTTCTGAAAAACCAGCTCTAATACTGGAGCGGGTATCAGGTGGTGAAGAACTTCACCTTTTAACTTGATCCTGCAGCTGCATTAACACTGCCTTAGGAAAGTCTGGTTTTGTCCCAAAGCTCTTATCTGCCACTGCTCCAAATATAACACATCATGAAGCTCAGATGCCAAGTTATTTACATAAAGATGTGGTGGAAATGCCATGGTTAACATAAACATCCCTTGTCCACATTAGATGGATATTTCAAAACAGACACCCGTTTCAGCGCTTTTTATTTAGAATAATTTTATCTCTGTACTTTAAAGGAAAGTCTACAGCAAGACAAACTTCCTGATGTCCAAGCACAGTGTAGGATCATGCTACTGCTTCACACTGGGTTAAATTCACCACCACACTGATACACAACACAAGAACACCCAATTACCACTTAAGTAGCAAATTTTTCCTTTAGGACACAGAGTTTGTCTGTTCTCATTAGCAGAAGACTATGACACAACTGAGGATAATGCTCCCCTCAACTTGTATTTTCCTAAAGTATTCACAGAAATGTAAGCTGAATAAAAGAAAGGAAAAGAAAAGCAGTCTGACCCCAGATGCCAGATAAACTTTTAAACTTAGGAGAATACCAGCTACAGCAGCTGGAACCCATGGCTGAGAGCCCCATATGCCTCTTGAACCATCTTTGATATGTCCAAGAGCATGCTCATGGTAGCATAACAAGGACTGCTAGCATGAGCTGAAGTCACCCTTTAGTCTTCACTGAAGATGTTCCCTCAGAGTTGGTGTTTTTGAGGCATAATCACTCATTTAATATTACAACAGTTTGTAATTTTAACTAGGGACACTATGCATACCTATAGTCTTGTCTTCATTTTTTTTTAAAGGTAAGGCTGATGACTGATCTTAGAAATCATTTTTTTCAGTTGGCACCAAAAGACAAGTTTGTTTGTTTCTTTTTTTTTAAAAAAGATAAATTGTGCTCATCTGCTTTTTCCCTTCTGTTATCCTTGTTAAGAAGTCTTGAGCAACATTTCCTGCCCCCTGCTCCATGCCTTGTTAACCATTTAGCTATAGCTGCTTTCAACCATAAGAGTAATGTATGGCAACTCATTTTATTTGCACAAAGGATGTGTTAAATATTGTCTTATTCTCTTTCTTCAGTATACTCTTCCTAAAAAAAGAAAAAAGCATTATGTATTCCAACTCCACAGGATGCCAAACATAGACATCTCCTGAGCAAACAGAATAAGTTATTCAGTATAATAAGTATAAAGACAAGAATGAGATTACAGGTAAACATCCTCTACAGCTGTAAACAGAGCTGCAAGGCTTAATATTCACCACCATTACACTTCCATGCCGAGCCTATTCCAACGCCTTCTCTTCTCATTGTTAAAAGATGCAGATTTTTTTTCATTATTTGGGATCTCCTAGGCATTATTTTTTGCAGAGAGGAAGGGTCATGTGTTGATAAATGAGTCTGAAAGTAAATCAGAACCAATACTGAATCATGCATCTCTTGTTTAAAGTTCAATACTCTCCCCCCAAAAAAAATAATCAGGAGTGAATAGCTTGGGGAATTTCTGCTCTGGCAGAAATAGAGTAAGGCAGTAGCCAAACACATTGCTACTGGCATTCAGTCTTGGAAATTTTAAGCCAGCAAAATCATAGCTTGCTTCAGTATAATTAAAACAGATGCTCAAAGGAGGCACTGTAAGGCTAAGTGGAGAAATTATACAAAATGTATTTTAACAATCAGAATGACTTGAGCAATCAGAAGACAAGGAAAATGGTGTTTCTATGCTTTGAAATTAAACAAGGAAAATTGAAAAAAATATGCATAGTAGTAGTTAGATGTGAATTCTCCCCCCTGCCCTAAAACAGTCTGTTTGGACTAGTGTTATATATTAAATTTTGCATGCTACAGGTCTTTATTTTTGCAAGCCCTGCATCTTTTGCAAACATGCAAAAATTGAACAAGGAATTTTAAGCCACAGATGAAGGTCTGCCTAAATGCCTGCATTGCCTTTTTCTTTAAAACAATATTAGGTATTTTGATGTCACTGCTCAGATGGACAAACTTATATCCACGTGGAAAGTTTTTGATAGCATTATCCACTACAGTGTTTCACTGTAGCTGCTTTATCTTGATTATGGTAGTGAAAAAAGCCATTAACCAATTTGATGGTTGGTTAAAGAAAGCTCATATCTGAAAGGCTGGGCTTATTTCAGCTATTCTTGTCAAGCTCCAGATGGTTTCTATAGCAAACAATTATCACTTTATAAGAAAACACAAATTTCGGTCCAGTTTGTTCAGTTTCTAAGGGAGCTTGGATATGTTCTGCTCATTCTGCTATTTTGGAGTTACTCTCCTCATTTTTTAATGACTTCACGAACAGAGCAATGAACGGGGCTATTGTGTCTGATTTACATCTGTATCAAATACTCCTTATGACTCCCTCCAGCAGCATAGAGCACCTTCAAAGACCTATATGAAACAGCCTAAGGCCCACTGACAATGCCAGAATAAAGGGGTCCCATTACCAAGGGAGAAGTTAGGCTCCCTAGCATGTAAAGAGAGAGGAAAAGTCAGCTACAAGCCATACACATTGATTCTATTTTTTTACATGTATGGCAATGATCCATATGGTGATATTTCATCTATAAATTTGTTAGCAACATTAATGACTTTCTAGTCCTGTGTTCGGAATTGACACATTCCGTACTCAAAATGCTATAATGGACTTTTGGCAGGGGAGTTGCAAGAATCCTTGACTTCCGAGGCTTAGGCACTGGTAATTTGGTGGCAGAAAAATGGTAAATCAGACTGCAGCACTTTTATAATCACACTATGTAAACCCACGTGGATAAGACACAGATATGTTATACAAGATACAGGATTGATATGGTTTGGAGCTGGCTCCCTGCCAAGTCCCCAAACCCTACCACCAGAAGTCCCCCCCCACCCCGAACCAAGGGAGAAGAGGGGAAAAGTAAAAAAAAACAGGAGAACCGAAACGAGAGACAGCCAAAGCAACCACAAGGACGATAAAAGAAATGCCCTTT
Source organism: Platyrinchus mystaceus (assembly GCA_035041135.1). Taxonomy (NCBI): domain Eukaryota; kingdom Metazoa; phylum Chordata; class Aves; order Passeriformes; family Tyrannidae; genus Platyrinchus; species Platyrinchus mystaceus. Next base: position 31,423,125 of record JAWWLV010000183.1, read on the forward strand.
TTCCAGCCTACAACATGGTCCCTGCACTCCTCAACATCAATGGTAAAAGAAGTTTCCTACAGTTTCTCCTCAGAGAAATCTGATGGGGATAATAAATCAGGTCAATATATCAAGGCTGCTAAAAGAATGAATACAAGTATTAATTTATTTCAGATTCAGGTTAGTCTAAGTTGCTCTGCTGAAACACAGTGGCTGCAGAGGCATCACAAACTGCTCACAGGCAAGGTCGTCCTCTGCTGTGCACCTCCAGCCTTTTTTTCCATCACCCTTTCAGTGCACTGAGTAGTCTGGTCATAGGCATTGCACAGAGTAATTGTTCCACATGCTCAGATATCCTACATGTCACAGGCAGATGTAACTTGTGTTCTTACCATAACTTAAATAAACAGATGATTATTTTACCTTGATGCTTTTTGTTGAATGTATTTATAGGAAAACATTACATATTTTATCATTAATTGGGAATGAATGTGAATCCAGAGTGTCTATGTGTTGCAAAATGACAGTCTAGAGTGGCTTCACTTTTTCAGCAAAAAGGATAGAAGACACATTAATTTGTAATCAAATTTAAGGTTAATTCTCTATTTGTCAACATTATTTTGATTAGCCTTATCATGCATCTAATACAGTATAAAAATACAGTTGGGAACAAAAACCCACCATTCATTCACCACATAATTTTTCAATTGTATATTTTTCTATATACTCAGAGTATATTTTGTATAGTTTTCTATATACTCAATAACATAGAGCACCATTACCCAGCCTGAAAATCTGGTAGTCAGGCTATCTGTAGTGATCTCATGGTTCTGCTGTGATTCAGGAATATAGAAATCCATTAAAATGCTTTCATTAATCCCTGATGCTTTTACTGTATGCAAAAGGCACGCAGCTTAAATACCGAGTTATACAACAGGCCTTAACCTTCTGCCATGACTCCTTCCTGAGTCTCATTGGCTTAAGGAGGGAAACGAATGATGAATTTGAACTACAACAATGAAACATTTAGAGACAAGTTAGGGCAAAATGTTTTGCAAGACGTGACTACCATGACTATCACATTTGAGTGAGCAAACGGTATTCCGAAGGCTATGGTTCATCATCATCTTATATGAACAGGAAAGCTTTCAGCTTTACCTTCCTGCAAATAGCTTGTGCTACTCCCATACAAACTGGTGCAGACAGAAGCCAAGAAATAAAAATAAGTTAGGGAAGTGCAACAGCCCTTTTTTTTAATAAAAATGAGCAATGACCCCCCCCCAGGGTCATTGATGCTCATTTACATGCACTATTACATGATTGCTTTTGCTCTTGTTGCTTTGAAGACAGTTATGTTGTAAAAATTAAATTCCATTCCTTGTGTGTTCATTAAGCTAACAGTGAACAAAAAACTCAACAAAAAATAATAAAAAAATCCACCCAAACAACAACTCATAAGCAGACACAAAGGGCACACACTAACTCATGAGCTCTATATTCCCACCGAAAAGAAGCCATTGCTGTCCTGCACAGCTGCTTCCAGAGCCATTGGAACTCTTCCTACTCACAGGAATCAAAAGAAATAATAACTGTGGCCTTTAAAAAATTAAACCCTTCCATGAACTCAAGAACATGGTTTTTTACCTCTGAATCTTTCTGGCAGCTTCCTTTCAAGTGGCATCAATCAGGTGGCTGCAAACACAAGTAAGCTATAGAACCAGCCTCAACAGCCAGACAGCTGCCACCATTTTCAGGCTGTTTGAAGTGTTTAGGTGCTTGTAGCTCTCTGCCAACTCCAAATTATTCACTCTCTCCTGATGAATTGCATTGGTGCTGGATCCTTGCCACTGTCCCCTCAGCCCCACACGGGCACCATTCCTGTTAGCAGAGGTAAATACCTTTGGCTTTGTCTCCACTCTAGTATTGAGGCACCATATCTGGATTCTGTCAGCTACAGGATTTTAGAGGGACGTATCTCCTGCTGGTACCAACTCCTTGCCCTATCCAGAACCACAGTACCTCAGATGTCCAGCCTCCCTGCCTTGATCAAGTAATTTCAGTTTTGTTACTGATGCCTAGAAAACAACCAGCACACCCATCTTTTAAAGTTCACTGCAGTAACTCTAAATTAATGAGATCAAGGGAAAAAAAAAGAAGGATGCCAGAACTAAGGAAGCAGTGGGAGGTTTACTTGCAAGCTTCATTCAAACCTAAATCAGGACCCACCATCTTGTTCTCTCCAACACCATCAATTTTTTTCCAAGCTTTACTAAAACTTTTAGCAGGACAATCACAAGAGTAGGTGCTGTAGCATTCAGTGATAAACATTTACCACAGCAAAGACAACATACATTTCTAAATTTAAAAAAACAAGCAAGAAAAATAATATTTCCTTTTGTAATATGAAATCAAAACTATCCTTTTTTTTCTTTCTTCTTTTTTTAAGATAGGTTTTAAATTAAGTACTATGCTGGAAATACATCAGGGGAATTCATTCTTCTGGTTCAGATTTGAAGGATTAACTCTTAAATTATTAAATTGTACCAACAGCTGATGACTTGCTGTGCAGTCTATTTTTAAAAGTACATGAAAGATGAGTGTAGCCAGTATAACTGGAATAAGAACACTTAGCAAAACTCTGCCATGCAGAAATTTGAAATTAGTGTTTGAGACCTGGTCTATCAATTTACAGTTAATGCCAGGCTTGCTCTCAGGGGGGCTCAGGTCACTTTTTAATGGCTTCAACAGCTGCATACACACAACCCTGCCTCTCCCCAAACCACCACACAACACACAAGCATTGTTTCCAACTGTGGGGATGGTTCAAATCCTTCCAAAAATATTTGATGCCTACTTTACATTCAAAATTGCAGATATGATTCACAAAAGGAATTCACAAATTCACAAGTTTGTCTTTTAAAAAAAATGGGCGGAGTGGGAGGGGGCTATTTCCAACTGGGATTGACGCATTTCTCCAGAGCCACCAGCAGGTCCCTTTGAGATGCTACTAAAATCCTGGCCATATTCCAGAGGACTTGTACTTTGTAGAGCTCTAGGGTGAGGAGAACAGAGGGAGGAACCAGAAATCCCTCCAAACCACCATGCTATCCTTACTGCTTAGTGCTACTCTTTGCAGACTGAGGCGAGTCCCTCTAACAGAGGTGTTGGTCTTCCAGGAACCACAGGCAGGATAGTAAAACAAGCCCTTCATGCAGGTCACTGTCTCCTCCTAAATTTCTCACCCTGCCTATAAAATGCAGTGATTTCTGTGAGAAAACTCTCAGTATGCACCTCTCTGCATCTGTTTCCTTAAAAAATTCAGCATGGCTAAACCCACCAGAGCACATCTTTCTGTTTAAAGGACCAAAACCTCATTTTGTAAGAACTTACGTTTTCAGTATCTGTCCCTGGGCAGAAAGTCTAGTTAAGGTTGTCCTCAGTGAAGGGTCTACTGCTGTAAACTGTTTACTGCTGACCTAATAGCTCCAGGTCACAAGGACCTGACACAACATACTAATACCAAACACAAGTTAGCTCATTTGAGAAACTCCTTTAACTTAAATAAAGTACCACCTCAGAACTCACTCCATAGACCTGACTAAGCCGAGACATGAAGGAACATGAAATATATTAAGTGCTAATAAATTTATGTGAGCCCTTGAGAATAAGCTTTATTTCTCTGGTAACTTCTGCTCTGTGTAAGCTAAGGCAGAAGAGAACTCAGGCACACCAGCAGCCAGATGAGATGGCATGCAATGATTGAACAGTTTTGAAACAAGGATTAGAACTCTAGCAGGCATTAGCAAAGCATCAGCACAGCAAGAGTTAAGAGCATGGACTGTACTTTACTGGTGGGAATAGTTTGAGAAACAGAAATAGTAGGAATAGGATCTTTTACAATTACTTCAGTTTTTATTAACATATTTTTACAGGACATCCCAGTTAAGCCAGTCAGCTTGTTTACAATAGGGTCTTGTCCAAGGACAGCTTAAAACTATTATACAGTACATACAGAAGGACAATACAGTCCCAGTACAAGCTACCAGCAGGCAGTAAATCATGTCAAAGCCTCATGTTACACCTGATTAACTGCTTGGCTCCAGTACTACAACCTATTCCAAGAACGCTTGTTTCAGTGCAGTTAGGAGTTGTCAGAGAATTTATGTCATCTGATGGCAAGTTACATAAAATAGTGCCCCAGTGTATCATTTAAGAAGCATTACTTGGCATGAGCTGCCAGAGTGTGTGCTTCACACCTGCAGTATCCTCTGGTGCAATGTAGTCCTTAGAAGTGGACTCCATTTAGATGTCTCATTTGCTAGGAGAAATCACATCACCTCTGTCCCAGTGGGATCATATGAGCCTGGATTACAACTCTATCTGAATTACACTTTATCAAACACATCCAAAATTTTATCACTCATGAGTCAGTCCACCTTCAACATGGCCACTGCAATTAAATTATATTTCCCATGAAATTCTTCTTGATTCTGCAAAATGCCTTAAAAATAGATACCCTTGTAAATAAGAAGAACTTACATTTTTCACCAAATGTACAAGCCTGTGAGTGGACCAAAGAGTAAAATCTCTACACCATCTGAACACAAAGGAAACCTTGTTTCTGTGAAGTTCAAAGGCAACCAAAGCCACTGAAGGCAAATTTCAAGAGCATCCTAAGGTCCATAGATTGGATACCCGTCAAACAGCAAGGTGCTATGAAAACCAAGCCACAATTCTTATGAAGTCTGTGTTTATCTGACTGTCAAACAGCAAGACATATGACATTATCCAAGATGTCATGCATCTTGATCAAGAGTTCTGTAAGTCAGCAAAAGTGTTTAATTGTACAATCCATTAGCTCTGACTCTGTGTGCTCCTGAACAGCTTTTTTCAGAGTTGTGCAGGAACTTAGCAGAAAGCTGGAGGTCAGTTTTAGCAGTAATATCTTTCTACACCATGCACACAAACAAAACCAGTATTTCTATGGTTTTCCTCATGCTTAGCCAGCAGGAGGCTTGTTTATGTTCTTTTATAAGATGAGTGATCACCACCTATTTTTAAAGTGCAGTCTTATTATCTCTTTTCTTAGGTAGGGCACATGATACTTCAGCTTTACCCTTGACTTCATAAACTGGTGAGGTAGTCTGTACTTCAAGTCTCTGCAGGAAATGTAAACCCAGTAAAGAGGACAATTTCCTGCATTTAGCATATTGCAATACACATGGTGGGCTGAGCACCTGAATTCCTCCTCTTGCTTATTGATTAAGGAGAATTCTTATTGTAACAATTATATCAGAGATCACAGAAAAACATTTTCTTCTGAAATTGAACAAGGAGTTCAATTAAAATAAGAACAAGTCTTCTAAAATAACAGCAGAACACCAGAGCACACATCTTTGGAACGTAAATATATTTACCTACATTTTCTGTTCAGTCATAACAGCATTTCCACAGCTATCACAAGAAGAGCTATTAACAAATGGAAAGTCTGATATTAAGTCACTTCTCCCTGGTAGAAGATTACAAGAAGTCCTTCTGGTTTTAGTAAAGAGTAAGACCCAAACTAAATACTAAGGCCACAGTGAAACAAATATGCAAAGTCCTTTAGAAATCTAGATATGGAAATGCAGATCATCCACAAGCTGTAGTGACATTAAAGGGAGAGGAGAACATCTGAACTATCACTATGGTGGCCTTCAGGCACAAGCACCTGGGGAATTGAGAGGAAAGAAATAAACCAGCACCTGTTCCCTAGCAAGGTGTGATATGAGACATATGCACCAGGGAGCCACAATCTGAAATGGAAATGCACACAACAGCTTTGACAGGGGAAGGTTTTTGGCTGGGAGAAGCGTTTGAGGATTGGTTAGCTGAGACCAGCTTTTCAGAGGACTTCTTTTTCTGAACCCTGAACGGCACAGGACTTGTCCTTACAGACAGCAGAGCTTCAAGGGACAGTAGTTCTGGCATGATCATCTCTAATGCTGCCACATTTTTGGGTTCAGATCTTGCAGCTGCGAAAAGGAAGAAGTGTAGGGGGAAGAGAAGCAGCTCAGCCATCGCTGGGCTCAGCAGTTGTAAGAGTCAGTGAGGACAAACACAAGCACTCACAGAGTTTAGCAAATTGCTCTCCAAACCTTTGGGTGAGATGTGGCCCAAGGGTTGTGCTTCTGTGACACAAGACAGTGGGCACAGAGTACCAGTTCAGATGCAGTGTACAGGATCCTCTTTGCAGCTACCAGTCATGCTGACTGCTCAGCAGAGAGAGCGGCCACGCCGCAGGGGCACAGCTAGGTCCAGGAGGGTGCTCACCGGTTACCACTGCCATTTAGTTCCCATTTACAGAGCTCAGAGTACTGTGCAGCCTTGACCCTTGCAGATTTGAAGCGAGCACTTCAATTGGCTCTGCTTTGGAAAATACAAAATCAGTAAATCAGGTTTTATCCATCTTGCTAATCTCAAGGTGCTTTTATTTAGTGCCAAGAAAAATCAGAGGTTCAGTCCCAACAAAAGTTTCAGTGAATTTAGCTTTTTAAAGCTCAAGATGCAGCTGAAAATCTGACAGAAGCAGGCTGTGCCTTGTTTAATCACCTACAAATGCATTAAGTGGAGCACTGGTAGATGCCTATACAGACTCAGTGACTAAGCGCAGATACTACTTATAATTTTCTAATTTTCTTTTCCCAGTCTTGCAATTCTTCACCTGGAGCATCAAATACCAGAGCCATGATGTGTTAACACCACCTTTCCTGTGGGGCTACGCTCTACCATTCCACATGAGGTTTCCAAGAAGCTGTGTGCCTCTGGTAATTCAGCCTGCTAGAGACGCCTGTAAGGCAAAATTGAATGGAAACTGTATTGTATTCCTTTCAATTGGATCCATGCAATTTTTAAATCCACTTTCAAAAATTCACAAATATACCCAAGGGAAATAAGCTAACAATGTGGATGGCTGCCTGAAATAATCATACAGATAGCTCAGGGCGTTTAGTGTAGTGATGAAAGAAAAGAAACAAGGAAAAGATTAGCAGGCTTCACAGCAATAACATGTTTCAGTAAATCCCACACTTCCCCTTCCACAACAGAAAGCTTGACATCATCCAGATTTATAAATACCACACTGTATATGTTGGTTTTCCCAATTCAGGAGTCCCCACTGAGAAGTTCAATATTATACAGGAAACATGCCTATAGTAGAGGGCTAGTTACCACTCTCATTTTGACATACCTACAGATTTCTGACTTAATCATTATTGCACTACACAGCTTTGTAAGAAGTGGTTTTACTGCAAATAAGATTACCTGCTCATGAAAAGGCATGTACATTCAAGTGCAGTACTGGGAGGCAATTAAAGTTTTGCTTTACCAGTGTACCAGGCTAGATCAATTCTTATTGAGGAGGAACATAGAGATAGGTAATGGACTTCAGGATGTCTCAAAGCCAGAGAGTTGAGAGCTGAACTCTCTAAATACATAGCAAGACTCAAAATCCTGACAAGCTTTTTCTGATTGAACTCCACAGAATTTAAAGGGAACTCAGGCACCAGTTGTGGGTGGCCATAGTTTGATGAAGCTCTGAAATATAAGCCTTTGGGTTTTTTTAATATTTCCTTTAAATTAAATATTCATATGATGGTAGTTACACTTAAAAAATAGAGTGGCAAGTTTTAACATGTGAAATGAAATGGTATTTCACTATCTTCAAAGAGCTATCAGGATGAGATATCAGAGACATTAGTTCTGACTGTATTATTCTTCCACTGAAACTACACCTACAGTATTTCAGCATTACAACAATTTGCACTTGCGTCATCTTTTCCCTTTTTAAAAAACCCCAACACAACTTGACCAGTGTTTCTACTCTTGCTCAATTAAAATGCTATATTCAAACAGATATATGCTACACCCTGTTTTGTCATGAAAGCACTTAACTCCAGACAATGAGCATATGTGGGTATCTGCTCATGACTCTGAATTGCTGTTTTAAATATATGTTTCAAAGATACTTTCCATATAGTCAAGGTCAGTGGGGAGGAAGCAGGAAAAACTGAATTGTTAAAATTTCACAGAAGGACTAAGGAAGTTATTTACAAGGAGTTTGTTTCAATGCTGATCTTAGCAGGATTCAAATCCATATTTCCTGTATGTTTGTGTTTCTTAAGGCTTGAAATCTTGGAGTCCATGAAAGACAGACTCATTGAATAGAAACTGCAGTGTGAACACTAAAACAATAAAAATTAATCTGGAAAGGTTTCCTCTAGTTAAGTTAAGAAGATGCCTGCAAACATTTCTAGTACTAAATCTGCCAAATTACACCTATGGTCACTTGCTGGTGTCATCTCACCCCTATTTCTTTGATTTGTTACATATCATGTAAATCTCCATAGAAACCCTGGCTGTTTGGGGTCCATGTGTCGGGGGACCCTCCTACCCAGTTGCACAGCACCCCTTCCAAAAAAACCCCAAAAATAGTAACAGGGATACCAACAACAAAATGAAGAAGGAAAGAACACAAAAGATAACAACAGAGGTGATCTTTAAAGTGACATACAGTGTACCCAAATATTCGTATTAATCTATCTTATGATGATTTTAATAACACTGTCTACTTGAAAAAAGTTAGGTAAGACAGTTCCAATCATGCTACAAGCCCCTACTAATAAAAATAGTGCTCAATTATTTTTGAGCATTATTATATAGCACACAATAGCATTCTTATGCAAAACCAAGAACTTTACTGGAAGGACAACACACTTGCCAGATGTATATAGCTATTTTACATATGGGGAAACAGAGCCACTGAAAGCCAAAAATGCTACCCCTAAGGGGCTTTGCCTCAAGTTTGAGTCAGAGAGTCAGCTGAACAACTTGACTACTGCTTCAAATGCTGATCATTGCTCCACTTTCACCTTTTGTTCTCTTCTACATTTGTAGTGTTTATTCAACTGCACACCCATTTACCATTAAACAGTGCACACTCGGGTTGAGAGTTGAATACAATGTTTAGCAAAATACAGTCAGGGTCTCTGAGCAACATCACTACACACACAGTCAGAGTGGTAACAGTCCTAAGGCTGGCTACAGGATGGATGGGAAGGAATGATTGCAAGAGGAAAATTTTAGGGAAATAAAGCTCACTGCATATTAATCTGATTTCTATTTTGCAAAATGATGCACAACCTCACCACTCTGAAGCACGTGTGTCATCATCATCGTGCTTCTTTTTTTCTCCAGGTCAAAACAAGTATAATTATTAGAGATTAAGATTGAAATGTTAAAAAAAAAAAAAAGAAAAAGAAAAGAAAAAAAAAAGGGAACCATAATTAGAAAAATCCCTTTTCAGACAATACCAAAATAGTAAAGCAGGTATTAGAACAAGTGAAATACTTTATTACTGTGAAGGGAAACGTACTGCTGAGATCTGGCAGATACTGTGACATCCACAAACCTGAATGTTGAAGTGCCTTTTCCAACCATCATTCTCTTTAGCCTACTGTCCATATTCAGAAAGAATATTTGCAACTCATGGAAGAAACACTGATGTCATATTTTAATGGATAACAGCTCCTTGGATAGTCTGCATCTCAGTGCGAGACATGACTTGCTTTACAACACACTGGAATCAATGACACCTCATAACACCCGTTACTTTGGCTTAGTTTCAAGAGGTTCTCCACGTCCCACCCAGCTGGCAGAGTACGAAGCCAAGCCAATGTTTAGGCAAGCAGAAGTAGCTATGGGAGCAAGATCTGGTTTGGAAAGAAGCTGAATTGAGTAGGTCCAGAGGAGTGCCACGAAGCGGATCAGGGGCCGGAGCATTTTACCTATGAGGACAGGCAGATTTGGGGTTGTTTAGCCTAGAGAAAAGAAGGCTCCAGTGACAGCCTACAGCAGCCTGACAGTACTTATGGGGGGCCTACAGAAAAGATGGGGAGGGACTCTTTATCAGGGAGTGTAGTGATAGGATGAGAGATAACAGTTTTAAATTGAAAGAGGGTAGTTTTAGATTAGATATTAGGAAGAAATTCTTTACTGTAAAGGCAGTGAGGTCCTGGCACAGGTTGCCTAGGCAAGCTGTGGCTGCCCCGTCCCTGGAAGTGTTAAAGGCTAGGTTGGATGGGGCTCTGAGCAACCTAGTCTAGCGGAAGGTGTTCCAGCCCAAGGTCCAAGGTAGAGGGGTTGGAACTAGATGCTCTTTAAGGTCCCCTCCAGTACAAACCATTCTATGATTCAATATTCAACCAATATTATCTTTCCATAATATGAGCTAGAACCTAATTTTACATACATCTTTCTCAACAGGATCTTTTTGAATGGCAACATAGTTCTTTTAATTTTGGTAATTTAATCAAGATAACTCTGTATAGCTGCCTTCTTGATAATTACTCGCTACCTTGCACAACATTAGGTATTAGTAAAGAAAGCCACATAGAAAACACCATGTTTATCTTGGTGGACTCAACAGTATAACCACACTGCTTGAAAACAAATCCATTCATGCAAATGCAGATGCCTCTGAGTCACTACACAAGTCCCACATCAGCACACAACATTCTGCAGTTTGAGAACCTCATTAAACCCATCAACACTTATATCTCTCCAGGCTGATGAAACAGGAAGTTTCAAGACAGCAGTACGCTTTGCTGTCCCCTAGCTATAATCTGCTGAAATTGGGAATTCCCTTCAGAATTTTGTTTCCCCTCTTGGGAAATGGACATGGCACAAAGACCATAGATTCAGCATTTATTCAGAAATATGATTACCCTTTTGAGAAAAAAAATATGCAGTACACAAAGCAATGTAAAGATGCTTGTTATTAGCAGAACTGCAAAACAATAAATCTTCAAATAAGCAAAAAAGTCTGATAAAAACCCACTTTAATTACAGTATGGTTTGTTCAGTTTTCTTTTGAAGATGTCTAACATATGGTATGATTTACACAACACTGGCAGTGAGCTCAAGACAGAAGATTCAAATCTAACTGCTGAAGTAGGCAAAACACTACGCATCAAGATTGTCCTTATCAGCTGAGTATGGCCATTTGAGTTTGCATGTATAACTAATTCCAATGGCTAAACATTCTTTTAATGAAATGTATTTTTATATTTTCATATGTACGGCTTGTACTCGTAGCTGATGACAGCAGTCCTCTCTTTCCAGAAGTGCACTTACACTCCTGGCTCCAACTAACTCAAGAAAAAGAAAAAAAAAGGGAGTCTGTACACAAAGGAAATGGCACTTCACAAGTTGGAGTCTTCAAACTATGCAGCATACAGACTCTGGCTGTACCTCTCTCCCTCAAGGGTTTGTGCAGGTCCCCTTCCAAGGTGCCCCAGGGCTCAGGCCCCCATTGCTGTGCCAGGGATCAAGGCACTGGGCAGCAAAGGGAGGCATGACAAGCAGGTTGGGCAAAACCCCTCAGCTGTCTGTTTTCTTTCTAGGGCTTCAAGGAAAGAAGCTACAAATGGGGCAATATACTACAAAACACTACAACCTTCAATAATATCACACCTTTTCACATCACTCAGTGCCCTGCACCTCCCTGTGCTGTGACTGCTCCGTGTGTTCAAATACAGCATTAGGTTATTTCCTTCTCAGTAAAAGCGCTTTAAAAAACAGCACCAGAGGGTTTGTAAAGCAAAGCTGAAAAAAAACCCAAAACCCACAAGAGTTTAACTGAGAACCTCTTGTTCAGTTCTCAGGAGTTCAGAGAACCCAGTGGTTTCTTTTTGACAACAGATAATTTTAGTGGTGTAAGTTATCTGAGATGCCGTAGCTGTTGGAGCAGCACTTCTCAGGCTCTGGGTCATAAATAGGTCATAAACCTTCATGCAGCAGTTTGCAAAACAACTACACACAAAGTAAGATGTTTTTAAAAGATATCTGCACATTCCTTAGTATGGAAAGAACTAAACAAAATCAGCACTGGAAAAATGATAATAATTCAAAAGCTTTGCCTCATTATTTTGATTGCGAATGATAACTACTGTGGCAGCGCTCCACATTGCATTTGTGATTCATTTTTTCCCCCCAAAGACGTTAGGCAATTCTCAGATTTTTTTCCAACAAGTTTAGGAGGCCATAAAAAAACCTTGGAAAACACTGGTCTAGATGGCCTCACCATCAAGGTTCTCTGTCTGAAAATCTGACTTGCAGATTCTCACCAGGCAGATGCTAGGGATCTTGAACTAGAGGAGAGAAGAGAAAAATGGAGATCATGAGATTTCCACTCATGTTGGTTTTAGAATCAATGCTACAAACAATACAAAAGAGAACTTTTTGTTCTGTGTTCAGAGCATTGAGAACTGTGATAAACACGTGTCATTAAGAATTAGGAATTATGAGAGAGTCAAAGAACATCAGAAAATAAGTTATATATGGCTTGTATTTTAAAATAGTACCTTCACAGTACCTACCATTTTCATATTTTGGCAATATTTACATTACTAGACACTTAAGGTGGAAGGGAAAAGCCCACCCAAAAGGGTCATGTGCACAGAACAGCAGCAACACAGCAGTTGGTTGCCTACCACAAGACAGCATATCAACACAAACCTTGGCCTCATTTTTAATTAAAGACAAAATCCTAAATGCACTTAAAAGGAAATCTGGGTGGCATTCAGGAGCCGAGCTGAGGAACGCAATCCTCAGAATTGCTGTCCAGTCTTTTACACACCTAAAATTTGTGGGTGTCTGAGTGATGCCACTGAAGTTGCGCTGCCCACACTCAGGTTTGTTCAACAGCCTTCTGCCCATTTCAGCCCCAACCCAGCTGTGATTCAGGACTCTCCAATTTGGCAAGAGCTTCAGTGCACTCTAACCCAGAGCACAAGCTCAAACAAAATACAACACGCACCAGTCTCAGGGAGAAATTCCTGCTGCAAACATCACCCTCCTCTTCAAATTCATGCACTGTTTTGCAAATAAATCAGTAAGTCAGTATTTAGAGGACTCACCAGGACTCAAAGATCTACTGTAATTTCCTTAACAGACTGAGGGAACCCAGACATATTCTCTCTTTCTCTCTCCCAGCAGAATTCTGCAATCCTGAAACTGCAGGCTGCTTCAGAGTATTACAGAGTGAGGATGTATTTTCTCCCACAGCTGAAGCAATGTCACTTCATCCAGACCAGGAATGAAAGCATCATTATGCCCAAACACAAAGGCTCCCAGCTTTTACTAGGAAGATGCCTGGGCTTTGATTCCTGCTGCATGTATATCAGACATCATAACATCTTCCTATTAAGCACACAATCCTTGGACTCTGATGATGGACAGCCTGAATGGCCAGGCTACAGTGAATAAGCAAATTGTCTCTTTGGATCTCAAATCTGTTTCTTCGGGAGAGATAGGAGAAAGCCCATCCCACCTTCCAGGAGCCTCTTGACCAGAGCAATTTCAGGGACAGTGCAAGACAAATTTGGTGGCCACAAACTGACAAAACAATTGAGCTTTGGTTTTACTGATGTCCTTTTGTAGCCACGAGCTGCTTTCTTCCCCACTGGCATTTCACCTCACGTTAGCCAGCTCTAAAATCACATTTTTTTCTCCTCGTGAAGACAAGGGAACAGCATTGTATTACTCACAACATGGTATTGCTCACAACATGGTATTGCTCCCACCAATAGACCAACTTCCAATGCTAAATCTCCACATACAGTCTTAGTTATTAATGTCATCCCAATTGTCTCCCAATGAAAACAAACTAACCCATGTTTGCTTCTGGTATAAACCAATGAAACCAATTGTTTCATCTGAAAATTTTGAAGCATACTACAAAAGGCTATCTGGAAATGCAGAAATAATTATTTTCAAAACAAATATTATTAGCATTATACTCATCCATAACACTCCTCCTTCCCTGCTACCATGGCAATTGCACTGAGGGATATGCCAGGTTGGAGCTAACATTCCCATCACAAGGACCCTTACCTACAGCATGCTGAGAGGCTGAGATCCAGGAAAAATCTGGTTCACAGAAGAAAAATAAAATCTCATCTCCACCTGGGATTTGTCATAGGAGGGTGGAGAGGAATACAAGGATCCAATCAAATACCACTTTTTGTACATCCTAGAAGGAAGACAATGAGTCCATAACAGGTGTGGGATTGCCATCCTCCATGTGATATCCAACAATACAATTACAGTCAACTGTACAACTGCTTCAGATTTGTTGGCATCTTATTGCCTAGCCAAGAAAAAAGCTGACATTACTTCTGAAAATGTTTGCTTTCTTATACAAATAATGTAAAAGGTAAGGAGTTTCAGAGAATAACATAAATCAAGAGGTCCTCTTGGTACCATCAGAGTTAAAACCTGTAACTTTAATATATAATATTTCAAGTATTATCAAGCAGAGATAATCAGACTTTGGTTTAATTGCTCCCTTTGTGAAAATACTTTATTAAATTAACTAACCAAGTTACCTTCTCAGAGCACAATCCATTACTAATTCTAAAATTATTGATCTTTTCATTTGGAAGCCATTGTTCAGCATCAAACTGTATTTTGCAATTAGCATATACTAGCAGACTTAATAAAACTCAAGGCCTCCTTTAAGAACCTTAGAGATTGCAGAATGAAAAATACTCCCAAGTATGCTCAGAAATCACTGTTGTGCACAGTCATCTCGATCCTAGGCAGGGAAGGCAGTAAGAACTTAAGTACCTATTGACAGCATAAATCCCAAGTGAGCTTCCTGTGAAAAAATTCTCTTTCCTCTTGCCCAGCCAACACTGACCTACACACTAATCAAGCTGCATCACCAAGGGTCTCCATTTTGCCCTCCAAGCTGTACCTTGCAGGAACATATATAAAAAACCACAGTATTCACCTAATCACACTGCCTTTGTGTTCCTTTCTCACACACTGCTTTGGAAACCACTAATCACGAAGTCTTCAAGTTCTGTCCAAACAAAAAGTAAGCATTATCTATTGTCAGGGAAGCTGTTATATAAGAGAAAAGCACCCACAGACTACACTGAGTGGAAAAGCCTATTAAAATAGTAATATTAGCATTCCTGACAATTTACAAAACCACAAACAAAAAAAGGAAACCTGACTCTAAAGTAATTCAGGAAAAGTAAAACTTAAGTTTGCATCATATCATTTAGCATGTGGATAGTTTAAATCATTCTCACATTTCAAAAGCTGAAAATTCCTGAAAAAATAGTGACTGGAGCAGGAATATCAGGCAAAGCTTATTTACAACCATGCACCACATACGCAAATTTTCATTGTCAAAAGGAAGTTTTGTTTACACTAAATAATAATTATTGAAGGGCCCATAGAGTTTCTCTCCTTCTCCTTGCTCTTCTTCTTGCCCTCACTTCTTTCATGCTTCCTCCATTTCTCCACACATGCCCTTTCCATAAACAATGACAGACTGGCATTCAGGTGGAATTGAGGCCTTTCATTTAATTTCTTCCTACCTTAACTTTGTCAGTGTGTAAGTTTGCATGGTGACTGTAGGACCCCAAGTGGCATTTGCCTTAACTTCTACAAGATGCACAGACTTCTTTCTCCTTGGAAGGAATGCTTCCTTTCCACAAAAATCTCACCACAATATACAAATATTTTCTCTTGAGAGCAAATACCATCAAGTTTTCTCAGGATACACATTGAATAACCAAGTGTAAAACTGCAAATATGACATCAAGAAATGAAGCAATAAAAAAAGCATGCATCAAAACAACATACCTGTTGTTCAAAGATAACAGATAATAAAGAAGAAAATTCCTAATGTCCCAGCTCGACTGGACCTCTCACTTTGATCTTGCTATGAGCTGGTATAGAAGATCCTCAACCCAGCAGTAGAAATGGGCATGTACCCTCCATCAGGGTCTGAGCAGCAAAAAGCCCCAGGATTGAAATCATCTACCTACAGGTCACTCGTTCTGACCTGCTCCTGCACTGCTGAGGGGTCAGTCCACCTGCATCTGCCAAAGCAAGAGACTGCAATATCAAAAGGCCACATCACCATGAAAACAGGCCTGAGCCCAACTCAGGGGAGAAAACTTCATTTTCTATAATTACTTATTTCTCATTACTCTCCAGGTAGCAAGTTAATTTTTTTTTCTAGCTGATATCATGTTGAATTTGGGTGGGATATGTATCTTTACTTCAGATGGATTTATACATCTGCACATATGATTCGCTCATTACTGGAAGGGGGAAAGCAGTAAGTATTTCAGCAATTGAGAACAACATAACAGCCAAACCCTTCTCTTTTCTAAGCATGATGACCATTCTTTTAACTACATACAAGCACAGAGACAAGAGTTGTTTACAGTATTCATAAATAGCTTGTTATAACACGTAACTTTGGGTGAACATTGCTGGTTTTGTCTTTTTCTCCAAACAGATGACAGTAAGGGATGTGACCTGCACACACAACTGCTGATTTTTGCTGTGCTGACTACAAGAAACTACACTGTCAGCAAGACAATTTCTCATGATTACAGTGTTTACTAGTCTCACCGAGACCAGAAGTCCATGTTCAGAATGTAAGAAGAAAAGCTATGAACAGTTCAGGTACCAGACATAGCACATGTATAGCATGTACAAGCTAAATGTCTCCTTTATGCAAAAGACAGATGACACATACTCTAATTAAAGGTTAGTCAAGGAGTATAATCACCAGAGGCCAAACATGAGAGATCGTAATCTTGATTACAGGTTGGTCAGACAGATCAAAGTAATAAATTGGCTCAGTGTTCCTAGAAACAACTTTGTGAACTTTTGATGAGAAGATTACTATGTCCTGAATTCCTTCTCCATCACCTGAGACTCTTTCTTGCCTTTAATAAGCCCACACAATTTAGACACTTGCTTCTTATTCTCCTGCTTTGACCAGTGCTGAAACACTGGTGAAGTGAAATGAAATGTTACACAGTGAAGATTAGCCTTGATCCATCAAACTAAAGGGTGGCTTGAACCTTTCCTGGTCTATGTCTATCTGTACTCTTCCAGGCTGCAGCCTGCACCCTCATCATAATATTGTGACTCGGTGCAGCTGGAGAAACTCCCTCCCTCCACAAGCTGCCCTAGGCTCTTTACCTCCTTGCCCTCCACTTCACAAGCATCATTTCAGCCTCTCCTTCCTTGCATGTGTTCCTCACTGAACTCCTCCACTGAGCGTGAGCAACAGCTCCTTGCCCCTACTCTTCTCCTTTCAGCCCACACAGCTGCTCCCTTCACAGCCTCCCCAAGTGTTAACATAGCAGTGATCACCACGTGCCCTGAGCCATCTCTTCCAGGATCCCATCCACACAGATGTCCTCCAGAGCTTACCTGAACTGACCTAGACCATCTGTTTCTTACCTCAGTCCTGCTCCACAGCACTTTCCCTCACATCTCCAAGCACCATCACATCCTTCACAGTGTGGTAACACACCCATCTGACCCTTCTTCCAAGAGCAGAGAGCTGAGCTATCCTTCAGCCTCAGAAGAGAATTCCTTAGCCCCTACCACCCTGACACACTGCTCCACAGCCTCCTCTCCCACTTGTGATCTTCAAACAATCCCCCTCCTCAGGCTGCCCGTGCACACCTCAGCCCTTTCCATGTGAGGCTATACCTCAATGCCTTTGACAATCCAACTCTAATGCCCTAGGACCACTATTCTTCTCCTCCAAACGAAGTGCCCTTCCCTTCCACTTTCCCCAACAAGCTTCTGTAAAGCCCCAGTGTTCTCCAATTCACTGTAACATCAAAAATAACTCCATTCATTTTGTTGCACCCCTTGCTGTGAGGATCATGCTCCTGATCTCCTGCCTCCACAGCAATGGCTCATATCCAGCATCCTGCACCCCCAACAGCTGGTTCCACAGCTGCTCTCCATCCCAGCAACTGACCTGCCTTCACTGCTGTACCTGTCAGAAAGTGGGGGGAAGAAGGAGGGGAGGAGCGAACAAGGGAGCAGGAACCATCTTCCCAAAAACTGACCTCTGAAACTCGGATGAAGAATGATCTCTGATCACCCTAGATTTTGAGAACACCTAACTGAACTTTTTGCTCATGGTCTCTTGAAGCAAGCCTGAATAAATTCTTGCATCAGATAATAGGAAGTATTGTACTGTCTTAATATCAAGGAGAGAAACAGCAAGCAAAAAGGGGATTGGAAACCTGTTACTGTCTTGTTTTATTGGGATGCTATGAACTACCTGTCTTTTTATCATTACAGACAGCAGTTACATAAGGATGCTCAGAGAATGAGTACTTAATGTAAAAAGAAAAAAAACCCAGTTACCAATATTTATTTAAAATAAATACAGTGCAACAGTTCCCCCTACTGACAGCACAAAATCAAACGACTAATCAATATTTCCTGGGTAGTCCTCAAATTACTAATTCAGTGTCCTGATGTGGTTCCCACACAAGCTTACCAGTACACAGTAAAAAATTGTGAAAATCAGTTGTCTTAGAAAATAATGAAGATTTGCCTAATGGTAGAGAACAAAATTTGGTTGATCCATAAAATTATTTATTAAATATGCAAAAGAACAGCATGCAGTCCTATGGAAAGATTATAAAATGTGAGTGCATGCATTCTAAATGAAATGCCAGTATATTCAGCAGCAAAACCAGAAACATAAGTAAAGTTCAGCTTTCCTGTATAGCCTCCCATGCTTGCTGAAATCTAAAGGACAGATGTCAGGTCTGAGCAGAGACTTGTCAAACTCTGGCTGTATTTGGGGACTGACCTCTTTGGACAAAGGGCAAGTCTGACATTCAGTCTGGTCCACAGTTCCCAAAAAAAGCAGTGAAAATATTGTTATTCTGCTCTACTGACAGTTCTTTTGAGCCAGTAGCAGCTGGGTTAAATCAGAACCAAGAATAGCCACTTAGACAAGTCCAAATGCAATTTGGGACTAGATATGCTTCTGCTCGTGAACAGCAACCAAATCATTCCTCCAGCCTTATACACCAAGCTTTCATTTCTGGGTTGTAAAGCAAATGTGATTTTGCACTCTGGTCATTTAGTGAAAAAAAAAAAAAAAAAAAAGAGGCTGAAGAAAATCCTCTAGTATGTTTAATCCTCATCTCACTTGAAAAAAAACCCCAAAACATAAAAGAGTAACAGAACTAAAGAGAGTCTCCTAAAACACAGATTGAACCATACAAATCTATAACACAGGATTTTTTCAGACTTCTGTTATGATCCTGTTTCTCTGTATACAAATGCACCTGAAAATTTGCTAAATGCTATTAAAGACAATGCCAAATCTCATTTCAAACACATGTACAGTGAATATGTCTTTTACCCAGCCAATGTTCAGGCATGGGCCAGATGCTGACACCTGTATGCAATCCTCTAGAAGTTGCCTTTGTATCAAAGCTTCTCACTTCACAATCAATTCTTCTTCTGCTCTGCCTAGAAAATATGATTATGCATCAGTAGTAACACACACCTTCCTCTTAACAGCATCCCTAGTACTTGACTTTTTCCCTTCAACAAGGATGCACGTTCCTCCCAGCACAGAGACAGTGTAACACTGCTTGGTAGGCTCCCTGGCAGGTGCTGAGAGCATGTCTCTTACTTCAGATTTGCACAGAATGGCACAGAAATGCTTTGCTCACAGCTGGGGTTTCTGGTAAAGACAAAATACGACAAATAAAACAATAGTCAAAAGGATTTGCTTTAGGGCAGATTTCAGCTGCTTCACATCACACCAGAGCGGTGATCCTACCGCTCAAAATCTGTGCTGAAGTAAGATGGGTGGGAAATGGTCATAATTTAGCATTTTACACTCACACTGGTTTTAGCAATGCTACACCTGCTATTATAGAAATCCTCTTTCTAATAATGTACTTCTTAAGGGAAAAGATACTTGGAACATCTCTGTTGCCATTTACAGATATGGTATTGGATCATAAACCCCTCAGGACAGGGATCATATCTTTTCTATCAGAGATTCCAGCTATTATCTGGAATGCAGAATGCTGTAGAAAGAGGCTCTCTATAACTACTTGAAAGGAGGTTGTAGTAGTAGGGGTCAGCTCCTTCTCCCAGGCAACCAGTGACAGGATAAGAGGACACAGTTTTAAGCTGTGCCAGGGAGGTTCAGGTTGGTCATCAGGTAGAATTTTTTCACGAAGAGAGTTGTTAATCATTGGAACAGACTGCCCAGGGAAGTGGTGGAGTCAGCATCCCTGGAGGTGTTCAAGAAACATAGTGCTATGGTTTAGTTGATAAGGCAGTGTTCAGTTAAAGGTTGGACTCGATGGTCTTGGAGATCTTTTCCAACCTCTGTGATTGCCCAGGCTCTGCCGCACAGTACGAGTTAGAGAGACCTATTTATTTCTCAGCCTCCTGAAGACAAACAGCTCCCTTCCTATCCTGACTTTTCCCCAGGTAACTGTCACGACTCGGGTTCCCACACGTCTCCCAGCACCCGGAGCAGGACCGTGCCGGGCTCGGCGCTCCGCCCTGGGTTTGCAGAGCCGGGCAGAGCCCGGGCCCCGCGGGGCTGACGCACAGGAAGGCACTGAAGGGCCGGAGGCGGGCACGGCACTTAAAGCGAGCGGCGGCGGGACCGGGGGAGCCGCCGGCGGCAGCAGCAGCAGCAGCGCTCGGCCGGACCCGCGGGAAAGGCAAGTGGGGCGCCGGGAAGGGTAGGACGGCAGGATCGATGGATGGATGGGTGGAGCGGAGCGCTGGGCACAGGCGGGAGCAGCCGAGAGTGTCTCCAGGGCAAAGCCGGCGGTCGGGCGGGCACCTGGGCACGCGGAAAGCGGGAAGTGCCCGGTCTGCGCTGTCCAGGGAGCAGCTGGACGCATCTCCACACGCGTCACCCGCTCCTGTCAGGAATCGTAGAATGGTTTGGGTTGGGAGCGGACCTTAAAGGTCATCTCGTTCCACCCCGCTGCCACGGGCAGGGACACATCCCAGTATACCAGGTTGCCCAGAGCCCCATCCAACCTGGCCTTTAACACTTCCACAGTGAGGGCCCAGCCACGAATTCCCTGGGCAACCTGTTCCAGTGCCTCGTCACCCTACAGTAAAGAAGTTTTTCCTAATATCTATTCTAAACCTACTCTCTTTCAATTTGAACCCATTCCCCCTTGTCCTATCGCTTACATGCTCTTGTAAATAGCGTTGCCTCATCTTTCCTCTAAGTTCCCTTCAGGGACCAGCCACAGTGAACTAAAACTGCTTCTCAGCTTTCCCTTTGACTTCTTTTGCATTAAAGGAATATGTATTGTACTGAACATGTCACAAAAATCCCAGGAGTAAACCATACCTGTGTGCTTTGCGTGCCTTTATGCATGTGAGCATCCTTGCACCTTACCTGGAAGGCCTAAGGGGGCTGCAGGCTGAACAAAATCCTGCCTTTTTTGTTGTTGTTTTTCTTTAGATAAAAAAAAATTAAGTTTCCTTACTAATCTTTTTAGGATATCATAATCACCAGAATTCATTAGAAATTGCAATAAAAAGTCCCACTGAAAGTGAACAACCTTACTAATCTGATTTTTTTTTTTTTTACTGGGTGTAAGTTCAGAAAAAAGTTACAGTTGGACTCAATGATCTTGGAGGTCTTTCCAACCTTAACAATTTCGTGATACTATTCTATAAGGTATTAATGCATCATGATTTGGTTCACTGTACATACCTCCAGAAATAAGATCTGGGATTCTTTGTAACTATCAATATAGCAACACAGCGAAACACTCCTGCGCCTTACTCCTGCTCAGCAATTTAAAGAAACAAAGTAAATATTCAGGCAATATTTTTTCCTCTCAGAATGGAAGAAATAAAAGAGGAGGGATGTGTCCCTGGGCACATTTCCACTGATGTTATATAGTGTCCTTCATACTACACACTGAATCATCCCATCAGCCTTTGTTAAGGAGAAACTAAAACCTGTCACTTTTACTTTTGCATGAGTAAGTACTCAGGACTCCGCTACACACTTGGAGATATTTCATATTTTTTTAAACTCTGACTCAAGAAAAAGCAAAAAGAAAGACCACAGCATTAAAAATATTATGTTTTCTCTATTTCAAACTGTTGACATTCTGAAACTACGATTCAGAACTGGAAATAGAAAAGCGGCTTATAAAAAGGTCAGCTTTCTACAAAAATGTCCATTTTGATGAAATCTCATCTCACTTTTTCAGGAAAAGTTTCTGTCAAAAATGTTCAAACAGATCTGTAATTTGCTGACCTACTGCAATGCAATCATTAGCCCCTGGCTGGATTTTGTGTCTTTTGTTAACATTCTGATGAAAGGGAAGATCACCTCTGGTATGGGAATAGGGTCATCAAGGACTAAGATCCCAGGGCACAGGCCTTAGGGCATTCCCCTTTTCTGCTCATCCAGGGTGGCCTGTTCTCAACCCTACCACTGACTTTGTACCCAAATGCAGGATTACAGCCTGGCAAAGACTGCCCTGAGGCCATGGTTTATCAGCCTGTCCTGCACTGAAAGCATCACAGTGAAAATGGTGTTTTCACCAGTGGGATTTAGGATGATGGGATATGACCATAGAGAGCAGGTATCAGAAAGGTAATGTTCTCATGAGTGGAGAGAGTACTCAGACCAAGATGAGACACTCATTCAGCTCACCTAAAATCTGGAACAGCCAAGCTTCTATCTCCAGGATCTCAGCAAACAGGCAAAACACACTTGAAATAGTTTTTTTTCACTAAGAATTTCAGAGCCTGTCATCAGGAGGTGCTACTTTTGCTTGACTTACAGATTTCATATGACTTTATGCTTAGTTGGTTTTTTTCTTTCTGTAACATCAAATATAATTCTATGGCAATTTAAAATGGAGAAGATGTACTAGATAAACAATTTCTGTTGTAAAGCAGTACTCTCCAAACAGATGTGGGTCTTTAGGAACAGCACAGTAACACAGAACCATAATGGCTTTAGGAAAAACTTGAGTGGTATGAATTCACCAAGAAGAGAACAAATTCATTGCTTTCTACTACTATAGTTTTGCCTGGATTTGAAGAGTACAGTCCTAAACTACTTCTCTTGATGAGACATGTAAATCTCACCACTTCATAAGCATCAGAAAGTACCCCAAAACATTTACATTAAGGAAGGGAATTGCCAGAGTTGCCCATTCAAGTGTAAAAACCAGAACCTTCTTTTAATGGTCTTGCCCACTCTTCTCCCTCTTCCCCTTATCTGACTAAATTTACTCAAGTACCAGCACCTGTTTTGAAAGGCAGGATAGACAGAAATATTGAAGTGTATAAAAACTACAATGGAAATAAGTGATTTATGCACTTTGGATTAGTAATTCATACTCACTTTTCAATGGCAAACATGTTTCACCTTTTTCTTTTCCAGTATGTCCCAATGGAGTCAAGTTCAACAACTGGAAATAAAATTTTTGGAGCAGGTGGACCAGTTCTATGATGATAACTTCCCCATGGAAATCCGGCACCTACTAGCACAATGGATAGAAAGCCAAGACTGGTAGGATTACCTTTATTCTCTTTCATACTATTTCAATTACAAACAATTCTTTTGTTTTCTGGCAGGTTTTAGGGTGCTCATTTATGAACTGTGCAGACATCTGCACTCCAAGAATAGTATTCCACTAGTTATGGATTTAACTGTTTAAACTTAAGGAATATCTGGAGGCAAGGTTTCACATTGGAACTTTCTCCTAAACAAAATCCAATAAAAGTGGTCTAGCTGTAATGATATTACAGGTTTTTCATTAAAAAAATAATTCAAGTTACTTTCAATGGAAGTGTTATACAATTACCTGTTGCAGCATAAAATTATTAACTTGTCCAAAACTGCACTTAAAGCTGGATAATTCTGGGGAACAAGCCAGCTATTTCCAGGAACTCTTCTCTAGAAAGTGAATTTATGCACAAATTTGGATTGAATTAACTTGATAGTTACCGTAAGAAAATTTGGAACTAAATGCCAAAAAAATATTATATTAGCTATATCTCAGTTTTTTCAAGCTAAACCCACAGGACTATTGCACAAAAACCAACCAAACAAACAAAAATTTGCACAGGAATATAATCTTTCCTTACAGTTTATAGCTCAGTATTTATGGGGCCGTAGGAATGTGGGAAACAATAAAATCTCCTTTTTACTAGACTTAGACTTAAGGGGCATATCTCAAACAGGCATCTGCCATCTGTTGGGCAAGGAAAGAGACTATCCCAAGGACAAGGATGCCTTGCTATGTGAACTCTATCTTCCTCTCTTTTGCTCCCTAATGTTACTGTTTTTCACATCTAAGCTGTACCATGAACAGCAGAACCAGTAAAGCCTGGTTTTGTCTGTGTTTGTGTCCTTTGTCCCCTACATACCCTTCACCAGTAGCTTCAGAGTCTTCCTGTATCCCCAAATAGTTTGGCCAGGCGAAGGCTCATCTGGTGCCTGGTGTGAAGAGATATATCTGCTGACTGGCCATCTGGCTGTTGCCTCCTGGAGCAAGTTATTACTGCCATTTCCCTCAGTGGAGGCACTAATTTGGATTCTTCTCTTCTACCGACCTGCCAGGTTTCCATGAAATTTGTAAGAGCATACTATCTTTTGGACTTCAAGCCTGTTGTCAGCTTTGTTTGAAACTAGACAGCAAATTCAGTAATTATATCTCTGTGACTGAGTGAGAGGGACAGTTTGCATAAGCCTCATTTCCTCTGACATGTGGGCTAGAAGTATTTAAATATTCACTGGAGCAGAGACGAGAAAACCCTGGTTGTCTCCTCTGGCTGACTCCTTACCCTATTTTTATAGGTGCACATCTATGTGAGTATAAAAAAACCCCAAATCTTAAAAATCAATTATTGGCAAACCTCTGACCATATTCAGGTCACCATATGTTTAAAACCTTTTTTTGCTGCCTAGATTTCTGAACAGATTATAATTTTCTGTGCCGATAGACTGACACATTACCCAACATTTTAAACGTATGGTTCTCATTCACTGATTTTCTTTTTCTTTTTTTTTTTTTTTTTCAGGGAGGCTGCAGCCAACAATGAAGCAATGGCAATGATCCTTTTACAGAATTTGATAATTCAAGTGGATGAACAGCTGGACCGGGTTTCACAGGAGAAGAATCTGCTCTTGATACACAATCTGAAAAGAATCAGGAAGCTGCTGCAGGTGGGTCATTACTTCAGATGACAGATTGTATTGTACACTCTTACTGGTCTCTAGAGGCTGTGCCCAACCTCAGCTGAATGCAGTTTGTTTCTGTGCACAGCTCAGAGCTGTCCTGATTGCTATAGACTCCAAGCAGCTTTCAACAAGATAATTCAAAATAATAATTCCACTGTTTGTTTGTAGAACAATAATTCATATTTCAATGCATACAGCTTGGATACAAGTGCTGTGACTTCTTGGCTCTGTGTGTTATCTGTGTTTCACTGAGCTCTTACAAATAAGACCGTATAGTGCTTATGGATGTTCATGTTTATTACAAATGTAACACCTTTCAGACACATACAGATATTTAACTATAGATAAAAATACATATTTGGGGCTTAAGGCAGCACCTGAAAAAGGAATCCCTGTAAATCATTAGCATGTTTGCTGTTTTATGCTTAGCTGGGATTATTTGTTATGAATGGCTTAAAGGATTTTCTGTAAGGCTTCTGCAAAATAATATTTATTTTGATTAGCTGAATGTTTCTCTAATAATTGTTTATCTAAGGCAAGGATTCTCAGAGTTCCACTTCATTAGTCACCTACTTCCTGACATCTATCTGTCTTCTGCATAAAGCAGATATGCAACTGAGTTTAATGGAAGTTTGGGGTTTTTTCTCTTCTTTGATGGTGTTTTCCATCAGTACCTTAATGATAATTTCATTGCTTGCAAAACATTTTCTTTATTTGTGATATATATACACACACACACACTGGTCTGGAAAATTTTACCCTGACTTTGCCAATTTTTTTGTGCTCTTTGTGGCTGTGTCTTATTGCTCTTTATCCCTGATTGTGGCCTCTGAAAAACATGACAATATTTCCATCACTACCATTTTTTCATTCTAGGTTATGCAAGTGGCCTCCTGTAACTTAAAAATAAAGTCACTTTCTTTTCTCGTTTGCGTAGCAGCACTTTTCATAATTTCAGTACTGCTCAAACACCAAATTTACTGAATTGCTTTTGGTGTTAACTGCAGAAAGCTTAATTCTGTAATTTCTGTCACGGTCTTGGCACACTTTACCACAGTGGGGCTGAGACAGAGCTGTCTCATCTTTGTAAAGCGTTCTTCCACAGTGCCGCCCACATGTTTGGAAAGAGCATTGCAGGGCAATGGTGTATTCCATTTGTGCATTGGTGTATTCCTGGCTTAAAATATAGTGCATTTATGATTATACCATCACAATGTGCACATGCACATTGGTCCAGTATATATTTACAGATAAGCTCTACAAAATTGAAGTCTCTCATTGTTCCTTCTACTCTTTGCACCATGTATTCTTCTCTGAATTTTTAGCCAGAACTTGAAACATCAGTTCTGCATGCTCTGGGAAATTGGGCACACCAAAACAAGCAATCAGGCTGTGGGTGCACACATGTGAGTTCACATAATAACCAGTGTAAACATGGCCAGAATGAAAAATGCTTCCTTGAAATCCTGGCACAGTTGGACATTATATCATGAAGTGCTTCACGAAGAGCACAAAGCAAAAGGGGCTACTTCAGACAGACAAAAGGAGGAGAGTTTTCAGTGATTTGTGATTAAATGGTTTCTCAGGTGGCAAAAGTCTGAGTCACAATTCCAGAACAAGCCAAAACGCTCGGGCATCCCCATTACAGCTGAACAGCTGGGTTACAGTCACCACATGCCAGTTAGAGGAGCACCAGCACCAGAGCTGGTCTCTTCCTTCTCCAGAAAGAACAACAGTCAAGTCCATATAGAGTAGCCTGACCCATCATTTCATTCTATTGCTGGCTCTGAAAAGTAGTGCCCCACAAGGCACAACATGCACCAACTTGTTTTCTTCATCACTCTGTAGCACTGCTGGACCCTGCCTTAGCAAGCTTTCTCAAGCAGCCAGGTCCCTCTGCTCCCTTGGCTTGCAAAGGTCTGGAGATTTGCATTACAAACTCCTTGAGAGGCCATATGTGATGCTGGAATTATACTGCTTATTAAAAAGGGGATCTGAGTCTTGAGCTTCGTAGTAGAATGTTTCCAGCTGAGCAAAAAAACCCAACAGCTTTCCCCATCACTAATAATGCCGGCCTATCTCCATTACATCAAGAGAGCAGATAACATGTATTTAGATAAAAAGCTACTCATTCAGTTTCAAATTACACATGTGAACCACCAGATACAGATATTGGAGTTTTTCCTGACCTTTAACACTATCACCAACAGTCTATATTCTGATTTCCAGAATAATTTATGTAGGCTGGAGTAGGTCCAGGCTCTTGCAATGCTTGAGAGTTATTATTAATTTTTTTGAATAAGCCAAATAACTTAAACTGTCTTAAGAAATCTATGACACCAGTAATTTGGATGTTTGTGTAACATACTATGTTACAACTTTTAATCTTTAGAACATAAATGATAAATGCCTTTTCAGCCAAAGTATGGGCTGCATGTTCTGTATAGCTGCACAGGCAGTCTCCTGGCTTCAGCTGTTAAAAATACATCTTCATTGGTTAGGTAAGTACACCAGGAAAGAAATGGTATAGTAGTTGAAATCAACTCATAGCCTTTCTTATTAACTGTCAAGCATTATGAATGGACTGTGAACTGTACATGACACATAGCATGGACAGTATCTGTGTAATGCTCTTAAATTTGATTATGCAAATTATGTAATTATGGGTCTAATTTTTTTAATGCATCACTGGTTGCATTTTATTGCTGAATATATGCGAAGTTTGGAAATGGGCATTTGGCTGGAAGCCCTTGCAGATACCTAACTCTTGTGATTTGAGCTAGTTTGTGACAGTTTCATGAGACAACACCAGAAAACATGACTGATGTACATAGTGGAGTGCCATGGCTCCTTTTGTCCCAACATGCCACCGAGAGAAAGGGAGGCTGGAAGGATACACCGCAAAACTAATGAGATTTTTCACTGACTGATGAAAGAAAGACTGGGTTTCTAAATAGGAGAGGAAGCTGCTTTTGTAAACATCTTTTCCTTTCTGGTGACTGTGAACAGTGTTGGTTTGACTTTCTCTGAAGGTTTGTTACCATGAGTCCACCTTTATCTCTGCTTTGCTCTCTAGTGCAGGCACTTCTTTGAAATTTCACAGTTCACTCCTTTTCCTTCCCCCCTCTACCACACACACAGAAATACAGGCACATGCACAGCCTGCACACCACAAAGCTGTTCAACCTCGATACATGATCTGAGTACAATCTTTGTTCATTATTTTGAGCCAAATTGTGTTACCATATTGAGCAATACTCGACAAATGAGATAATGCTGGAAATCATCGCTCCGTACACAGCATAATATGTTGAGCTATAGTAAAGGTTCCTAATTACTATGGCAATAGTAATAATAAAAAAGATTAAAATAGAGAACGCACAAAAACTCTTCAAAAGGAATCTGCAGTTCTTGGCAAAACACAAAATGAGGGGCTAACATTTAATCAGAAATAATACCAGAGTGATAGTGAAGAGCAACCTTAGAAGAGGAAGCAATGCACGCTTTATAAATGGCTTGTGCAGCTGTTTGCCAGTCAGACAAGGACTCCTTAGGATCAAGATTCCTGGTTCTGTAACTGAATCTAGAGAGAATTATGTCTAGGAGCTTTCAGCACCATAGCCAAGCACACCTCACCTGAAAGATCTCCCTTGGATTCTTTTCTGTTATAAAATTGAGAAAATGTTCTATTTTGACCTCCACTTGAAACATCTTTACATAAATATGTCAGTTGTTCCATGAAAATAATGACAGAAGTAGTGAAAGGAGAGAATTCGCCTGCCTCATAACTGTAATACAGTTTTGGGCAATCTTGGGTGTTTTGAAGGTCAAAGAGCAGAACTCTTAGCAGAAAGATGGGTCTGCCTGGCACCTTTGCTTTTATGCCACAGGGACCATTCCTATTCTCTCACCATTAGAGAAATAACTATGGAACATGGCGTTTTTCCTCAGACTGCTTACATCTTCAAAATTATCTGGAGGCAAAAAGAAACATTGACCAGAAAATATGAAATTTGTAAAAGTTGTGAGCACTTGAAAATAGTGCTGAGAAACTTAGTTAAGCAGCTGTGGTTACTGCTAGCTCTCTGTAATTTGATTCTCTATTTCCTGCTTTCATTGAAACATTACTTTTGACAATCTAGTATAAATGCACATATTGTATTAAAATCAGGGTCAGCATTTTAGGTTAAAATCCTTCATATTTACTTATTTTATTATTATTACTTCTCTAGTCAGTAAATTGGATTCATTTTTATAGCAGAGCAGCCTTTGGTTGCTGTGCTCTTCAGTGGGATACAAAACAGCTCAGTCACTTTCTAAGGTTAAATTCTTTGTCCACCTTCCTACAGAGCTCCTGCCCCCCCCCAGCAGTGGTTCTGGAAAGGGAAGAGGGAGAAAATGTTCAGAGGCAGTGGAGGAAAGAGTGGGGAAACTATGTCTGTGGTTCTTTCTCCTTCTTAAAACCTGGATGGAGAAAAGCAAAGCAGATTAGTCACAAGGAGATGGTTTGTGCTGTTGCCATGACAACAAATAGTAAAGGGCAGATGTTAAACTCAGAAGAGCTGCCTAGCACTTCTAGGAACCAAATTGCAGGTGCAACAGTCTGCACAACCTCGGCCCTTGAACAATTACATCCTTGTTTTCAGAAAGAATGTTTTTACATGGCAGTGAACCTGTCCCTGATGTAAACTCCTGTGCAATACACAAAGACGATAGGTGGAAGGCAGAGACACTCATGTAAGACGGGCACTGTCTGCATTCCTGACTCATATGCCAAAATCCTTGGTCAGGGAAAAGCAGCCAGGCTGCAGTGCACGAGGGGAGCCAAGGAAGGGGAGGCTCAGAGTAGCCTGGGAATCAGAGGTGGCCACTACACACCACTGTCCCACTGTTCTATTTAGGAATGATGCTGGTGGACAATTGCCTGTAGGTCTCTAATGATGTTCAGTGACGTTCATCTCAGGGATGTCCTTCCCCCCACACACTCCAAGCTGGAAATCTGGAGCATTCATCAGGTACCTGCTAGACAAGAAGCAGCTCCATGCAGTGCAGCCTGGCCCAAGGGTGGGTTCAGGTGAGCTCTGAGGAGCTGAAGAGCCACTGTCTGTGCTGTGCACTGCAGTAGGTGCAGGACAACATCAGGACCAAAGCAGAAATTCCCAGAATCATCCTACTCATAACTGAAGCCCTCATTTATGCTCTAGTCTCAAGATAACTTCTGAAAGCAATCCTTTCTCATTAATGGCCACATGCATCTGTGTCACATCACTGTTTATGGTATTCAAGGGGAAATCTGATTACATAAATCTTCCTTTATAAAAGTGAAATAACAGATTTCAGGAATAATAAGAAGGGCTGCTCTGCTCATTTACCATTGAAGCCAAAGTTAATGAGTATATTGTGTGCTCTGGGGAACAATTTGCTGTAAATGATGTATATTCATGAAATTCATTTAATACTCACAGGAGATTCTCCAGTATTGGTGAATTTTACCCAATCACCAGCCCTGCTAGATTCTGAGATGAGGAGAGGGAGGGCAGTGGGATTCTGCCTGAATGAGCAGGTCTTTGTGAACACACACCATTAACACCTTGGGGTCTGCTTATAAAGGGAGAGGTCAGGCAGAATCACCAGATATGATGATTCACACCAACCAGTTATATAAAAACAAGTTTTGGAACTTATACTAAGTAGCTGGGAAATAATACTTCAGTTACATTACTTTCTCTCCAGAGCTCTGTTGTGGTTTGTTTGTTGTTTTTTTTTTTAATGGAAAGATCTGGAACAGCATCTGAAAGTATCTTCTGTCATCTTAAACAACATATATTAACATTATGACACTTCTTTCCATATAAAATTCACCCTGTTTCCACACAGCACAAACAAATAGCATCTTATTTCACATGATGCTACTTTAAACAGTAGCACAGTAGTGCATTCCTGATTCTGTGCCATGTTCTTGGTTATACTGCCCAGTTTGTTTCTATTGGTAATGGGAACTGAACATCATTGTACTTCTACGGATAGAACCAAATGAATATATAAAGGTTTTTTAATTCAAATGACTGTTTACATAAGCCTCTGTATCAGCAATGTACATGCATGAAGAATACTAAGATTATTTATTTCAGTACATCAAAGGAAGTGGACAAAATAGCATTAGATCTGAAACAGGACATTCCATTTGGTACTTGACAAACAATTCTAATAAGCCCTGTGCTGAGAAACAGTTGCAAAGAGTGGAAACAGCCATTGATGTTTGAGTTGCAGTTTCCTGTTAAAACATACAAAAGTGTAAGAACGGAACAAAATAGAGAAAGTTCCTAATAGACCACAGAACATCCATTTCAAAGTGTTATTTACATGTATTTAGCGCTCATGCAGCCTGCCAGATCAACAACTCAACATGTTAAAGTGGGACATGTGTTTTGAACCAGTGTGTCCTGCTGTCTAACACAATTCAATTTGTGTTAGACTGCCCCCAGTGAGTTTTCCAGTTCAAACATTAAAGCTGTTAACAAAAAATTTTGGCCCACAAATGGGAAACCCCGCATAGAAGTCTGTATGCTAAAGCAGCTAGCTGTCTGCTCTTAGCAATCACAGCCTGGTGATTGCATGTCAGCTAACAAAGGTTATAAAAATGATTGATACAACACTGAAAGAGGTTACTTATTAGAAGTACAATATTTTGGGGGTTCTAGTTATTATTTAAAGAACACAATTCTAACAGCTTATAAATGTTTCAGTTTAGTTTTGTAGGACGAATAAGAGTTAACCTACAGACAGAGGTAAAAATACAAGGAAACAATCTAAATAACCTCTTGTGGGCTTTGTTCATTCTGAAGTATTAAGAGCCCAGTTGCAGTTGAACATCTGCTTGAGAGATTAGTTAATAATACTCAGGTCTTTGAGTCCAGAGGAGGAGGGGGAGGTGGGGATCAGTCCTCTCTGTCCTCTGATGTTTTAACCTCTCTCATAGGGAACACTGTATATTTATTTTCAGATAAATCTCATTTAAAAATAAGAAGTTATTTATTCTCAAATAAATCTCATTTAAATGAGAAGCATCACTACATTATTTATCCCTCCCTCCCTGGCTGTACAGCTCTACTGTCAAACGATGAGTTCTACAGACACGTATTTTCTGTAGCTGTATCTCACCCTACCTGCTTAGAAATCTGCTGTTTCTATAGACTGTTCCTTGACTGATTTTAGTGGCTGCTGGGAGGGACTCAGCAGTGGAATTTGAGAGGTAGACAGAGATCTCCGCCTTCACAGTTCATTCACTGTGCTTTTACAGTCAGCTTTGCCTATTGCAATTTGGGTGCACATGCCCTAAAAACATGATGATCTTTTGGAAGTTATGCATCATACGCTATGAGAAAAGCAGAACTACAAGACTACAGACCCATGCATTAGGACTTCCCACACATCACAGGAGTTTTCTAAAACAGTGAGGTTGCCTTTAAGCTCTCTCATGTATTTTAAGACGGGGAAGGGGAAATCTAAAAATAAAAGTACAACAAGAGCAGTCTAAATAGATAGTGTCACAGGTACTTCCTCTTAAAGACCTAGATAAAACAGAGCCATCTTTCTTGTAGAAAATTATTTTTTAATAAGAATACTGCCTGTTTAAATACAGGCTTTCAAAAAACTCCCAAGCAATTCATCTTTATCAGGGTAACATAAGGACTGACTCTTTCTTTGTATTCTACTACTATCTTCATTAGACTTTCTGCCTGGATGCATAAACAAAGGTAGAAAACAAATCAAGGCAACATGTTGTTTGTTATATTTGAAGGTGAAAACGGGAAATAAGTGTGTACAGTTATGCCTTTCCACCCACACATTTCTTTGAGATACACAACTAAACCAAATCTTTCTTCCAAAAATGAAATTATAGACAAAAGTGGTTTTTTCTCCCTGGTTTTTGATTTTATGAAAGATGAGATATTTGCTTATCTGGAAAGATGCTGAGTATCAGAATTTGTAAAATAAGCACATCACAGGCGAATAATAGGGAAGGAAATGTATTTTTGCTTGACTTGGTAATCCTGTCTCTCCATGTGCTACCTCCCTTCCATCAGCTTCTCTAAATATTCATTCAATATGAACAAATACATCAATGGTCATGCTAGCTAACAGTTCCAGACCTCCAAGTAAACCTCCTATTGTATACAATTAAAAGGCTTAGGAAGAGTTTTTCTAGCAAAAATGAGAAAAAAAAAATACAGCTGATGTTTTTGATAGTTAATAAAAAAAAAGAGAGAGAGAAGAGAAGGGAAAACCCAACCAAATTCTGAAGTGCTTTTTCAGAATTGGAAAGCACTAAAACCCACTCAAGTCTTTTTTTAATGTCACCTTGAAAACAAGGAGATAACCAGGTAAACCCCTGACTGACTTTCTAAAGGTTGTACAGCACATCCTTCTACAAGCGGAGACCAACAGTCTCCAACACCTAATCCTCTACTTTAATCACTGAAAACAGTCAGTTGTGCAAGTAGTGCACATCCAGTCTTATGAATAGGTGTGTACAGGACATAGAGACCTTTGACACATGAAAAGCAAGTTGGCCACTGGTAGTTTGATTGGGAGTGATCCACTATGTGACAGAACTGCCCACAGAAAAATCAGCTAAAATTTGAAAAATTAAAAAAAGTGGAAGAAAAAAAGAGTAAGAGAATGAATCTCTAGTCTAGATTTCTTTCATTTGTCTCAGATAAAGCAGTAAATTTCAGATACTAAAACTGAGAGTTGTTTGGTGTTCTTTTTCAAAGCACATATATTTTAAAGTGCCATAATATGTATTTTAAAGTTTCTCCATGACCTTACAACTTACAGAATCAAACCTTGCATTTCCCCAGCCACTGTTTCATGCATCTTAACATACCCCAAATAGTTCAAGCTGTTTTAAAATTTGGCTATAGGGTTTAAACTCGGCATGCTATAATGTATAAATTGTTTTTGCAGAAATGCCTCTTTATTTTTCCCCGTGATCTAGTAATATATTATCACAACAAATGTCTCTGGAGCAAAAAGAGTGCATAACAGGGGGTGGCAGGAAGGTTTTCTCCAAGGAAATGTCATCAGCATTCACAGAAAATTTTCACCTGTTCAAAATGAAAGTTTAATTTCCCCTGTTTGTTTGAATTTAGCGTCATGCTGGTAGTTATTAAGAAGAAGCCAGTCCAAATAAGATCATTTGTTGTTTGTTGTAACTCGTGATATGAAAACCCTCATGGGAACAGAAGAGAGGAGAAAGAAATCTTCTAAGAACAACAGAATTAGGGTTAGCAGATATTTCTATTTGAAAATTCAGATGAAAAGTGAATCCTCAATTTCTCTTTGTCGGTATTCATCAAAAGACAATTTTCTTCATAAATATTTAAACTTAATAATACAGTTTTGCATAACTACAGAATTCACACTCTTCCTCTTCTGGTTGCTAATGTTCTTGTCACGCTAAGTTAGGATTCCACCATCTCAAGCCTTTTTTGGATAAAATTCCTTAATTTTCAACTTATACTACTCATCTGATGATAAGAGAGAGTTTTCTATTAGTCATTCAGAAACCAAGGTCATCTTGAGCAAATTCTGCCCTCAAACA
>JAWWLV010000183.1:31483778-31521283 GCA_035041135.1 Platyrinchus mystaceus
TTTTCTCTGATAGCACTTCTGACAAACTAGTTCTTCAACTGAAAGTAAAATAACCAGCCTGAATTAAAATTCTGGGTTCTAACCTACTACACCCAATCCAAGACACTCATTTCTGTGTTGGCTTATAGATATGAAAACTGTTCTGACCTTCTAAAACTGCACTTGTGAAATACGTACGACTTTGCATTTCCCAAAGTTTTGGCAGTGTAAAATATTTGGCTTCACTTTCGTTTAACATCAGCCTCCAAACACGTTTGGTTTCTTCTAGCACACACAGTAAATTGCAAAACAGCTCTTTTAGGGTCTTCACCAAACAAAAAAAACGTATTTGGTGGCAAACTGGAAGAGTTAAATACAATCATGTTGTGGTTTTTAAAAGTACTAAGACAAGTGGTTCAGT
Organism: Platyrinchus mystaceus; assembly: GCA_035041135.1. NCBI lineage: Eukaryota > Metazoa > Chordata > Aves > Passeriformes > Tyrannidae > Platyrinchus > Platyrinchus mystaceus. Next base: position 31,484,179 of record JAWWLV010000183.1, read on the forward strand.
ACTGCTAGATAGTAGGTGATATTTCTGTAGGATCTTAGTAGAAATGTTTTCAAATCCTGCCAGAAACTGCATGAGAAAAATAGTTTTAGAAGATTTTTAAAGAATTCCTTCCTTTTTTCCATTCTATTTACCTTGCTAAATGGAAACAAGGAAAATAAGGAGGTTTTTTCTTTATCAGCCCAAATTCACACAACAATCTACCCTGGTGAAAAGCTGGCTAAGTACAGTAAGCAGACAGTCTGCATTATTAAAGCAATACTTTTCTCCAATGCCAATAAAAAACACTGTGTGAGATACAGAAAACAAGAGTGAAATATGCAGCAGGACAAAATATCTTACAACCCAGTAACTTGGTCTTAGCAAGATAAACTTCCTGCAGTCCTGCTGCATTCCCTTCTATTTCCCCCTCTCCAGATTCCCTGACCCATCAGGAAAAAAAGACTCCAGGAAGAACCCTGCTACACTCATTCATAGGCTACAAGAACCATGCAAATTCATATAAAAATAAATAGGTTTATTGCAACTGTTTCCCATGCAGTGTTTTCTAATGAGTATTCCTATATTCTGTGAAGAACTAGAAACAGGATCCTCAGATCCTTATCAGTTTGTATTACATTGTCAAAGTGACACTGTAGTTACCTTGAGTCAGAGACAGTTTTATCTGCAGTTAGTTTTGAATGAACAGCTGCAAGTGCCATGAGATTAATCTTTTCCTTCTTTTCTTCTAGCTGAGTTCTCCTTACTCAACAGACTGAAGTTCACATACTGGAAAAAACAGTAATCATGTGAACACTGGATGGGTTAAAGATGCCTTAATTTTTTTACAATCATCTTTGTAAATCAGCTTTTTCTGGAAATCACTATGTTATTCTTAGGCCTCTTTCTGTTATCAATCAACATGTAAACAAGGAATTTTCTCCCTGGGGATTCAAATAGCTTTCTGCAAGTCACATTTGCTGTTCTCAGTGATAAAAGGCCAAATCCTTTCTCGTTTGGAAGTCATTTGACTGCAGTGAAGTCCCAGCAGAGATAAATTTTACTTGCAGAATTAACTAACATTCATAGAGCTGCTGTAAATATGAGGACATAAGAACAAAGTGTTCTGCTTCTGAAAACAGAACATAAAGATAACTGAAGACATTAATGTGTTTGGAGAAATTAGGATTTATTATGTTAAATACCTTTTGTTTAATCATAATCTTGCACACCTCTGCTTTAGATTCTATTTCAAAGCAAAGATTCTCATTCCCCTGAGTTCAAATGTCCCAGAGGTGTTTGGGACATTTTTCTCCAAAGAAGTACCTTCAGCATAGATTTTTATCTGACACCACAGCAGAAGTTGTGGAAGACAGGTAAGCATGGCTGGGAAGAGAAGGGAATTCCAGAAAGGAAGCAGACACAAAATTTGTGGTGTCAAAAAGGCTGTCTCCATTTTGCCACTGGAAGACAGAGTTAGTAAAACTTTCCCCCTCACAAAATAGTTGCAGGAGCAAATCTGTTTGGGCAAGGAGCACTCAGATAGTACAGCATGTATGATCAGAAAGCCTACAATGAAAAAAATCCTGATCAGATGCTGTTTGGATACTAACTGGGAAATGCCAACCAGGAAGCACAGTTTTAAAAAACTGCAATTGCCAACAACTGGGAAAATTGTGCTGTGTGGCAGATTATTACATGTCAGTCAGAGGCTCATTTAATAAACAGAATAACTAGCTTTTGTATAAAAGGTAAATTGCCCTTTTAAAATACTCTTTTTTTTTTTTTTTTCTTTGAGGCACTATTTAGTGCTGGGTTTGGGTTGTTTGGTCTTGTTGGCTTTTTTTGCTCTCAGTATTCTCCCTAAAATCTTTGTTAATGGAATAATAAAGAGGCAATTCCAAGGACATGTATGCTGGCTCAATCAAGATTTAAGTCTTATCCACAGAATACATAATTAATGCATGCAAAGTTCTTAAAATACAAGCCCTTGAACGTTTGCACCTTACTCTTTTCTTGAGTAGGTACAAATTAGACATCTGAGATGAAAATGTAACCTCCTTGAATCAGTAAGACATGCATTTTACTTTCATTTCTCCTTTTTTACTCACTCCTTTCACACATACTACTTGTTGAAAGCAAGTGAACAGAAACAGAGTAATGAGCCATTTCTGTGATACGTGGGAATAGATTTCAAAAAAACAAACACATCTCTGTTCATTAACCTGAGTGATTTAAAGTGAGCTGCACATAAGAAGTCATTTTTCTCTCAGAAAGTATCACGTATAAATAATTTCACAAAACAACAAGAGCAATTCTGTATATAGTTTGGTAACATCTGTAACTTATATAACCAGCATGAATAAAAACAGATTTTGGCTTCAAGTTGCATACCTGGGCCTCTGTGGAATTTTTTTTCAAGGCACACAAAAATAGTCTTGCTGCCTTTTTGTTCATCTCAAGTCTGAACTACAAGCTACAGGCTTCTAGAGCAGCAAACATAACTTCACCTCAGCTATTGCAAGCCTTTTCATTCTAACGTCTTCCCATAATCTTTATTCAAACTAAATGGGGGATGCCCTGTATTCCTGACCTCATGAGAAGTACTGTAAAAAGGGACCAGACATGACACGTGAAGCAGTCTCCTCTCCCCTTCCTCCCCGCTCCCCAAGCAATGCAACCCTTCAAGACTCTCAAGTATTAACTTCAGCACGACGTAATTGGTGTTACTGAACAGCACTGTGGACCGGGTGTTTGCATTATGGTTTCTCCTACTGCTCTAAAACAGATTTTGCAAGGGGTAGGTTTAACATGTCATTGAAAGGCATATGACTTTAAATCATTTCACTGCCTTAAAGTTACACTGGAGTAACTTTCTGTAAGATAAATATATATAGTCCAAGCCTTCTTCCATTGAAAAAAAGTGAGAATTTTGTCCTTATACAACTACAAGTAAGAATAGAGTTTGCCAATAAAATGATGCAGAAGGGAGGAAACACACAAAGGGCTGCCTCAGACACTACCAGAAGAAACAAAACATCCACTTTTAAGTACTTTTACTAACTGCGCTTAAGCTTCCGCTATGTTGCAGCAGCAAATTAAAAAATAACGTGGGTGTCCTACGCTTTGTGTCTTGGCGCATCGCTGTGACGATTCCAGTTAAAAATTAAAAAACACACAACAAAAAAAGTGAAAACTGTCGGTTACCTTCTGCTACAGCTTTTATTTACAGCCCTGTTTACACATCCACTGCTCCACAGCGTTTCATGCCACAAAGATTACCAAACAAACCTTCAATTTCCTTGTTTCTTTCACGGAGTAACAACTGCCTACTCTACCTGAGGAAGGGGCGGGGACACAAAGGACACCGAAACAGATCGAAGTACCCTGGAGTCCCGCACCAAAACCTGGACTTTATTATCCCGGTCTTTGCCGACACTTCACAAAGGAGGCAAAACCCACTCAGACCATGTGCGCCCAAAGCGGCAGCAACAGCGCCTCTATTCCTGTTCACTGTTCTATTCCTAGTGGATAGGACTTGCAAGAAAAGCGGGATGAAGGAATGGGAAGGGAACGCGGCGTTCTCAGTGTCCTGGATGGAAACGCGGGTCGCAGTGCACGGAGCGACACCCGCAGCTGTGCGGACGGACGCCCTCGGCCCCGGCTGCCCTTCTTTGCCCCAGGACGGCCCGTTTCGGTTTCGCTTTCCCCTTCCCCTCAGCCGGGGCCGCCACAGCGGCTTTCCCAGAAATCACGTGGAGCGCTGCTCTTCCAGGGAGCCGCCTCCTCCCTCCGCCGCGCCTGCGCACTGCGGGCCGGGGGGCGTCCGGAGGCAGCCGGAGCCGGCGCGGCGGGCACTGCCGGGCACGGCCGGGCTGGGCGCTGGGAAGGGCTCCGGGAGCCGGACCGAGAGGTGAGGGGAGCTGCCTTCGGGCGGCCGGTACCGACGCCTCGGGGGATGGCGCGGCGCGGTGTATGCCCGGTGCAGCTGGAGCTGTCGCGCCTTCAGACTACCCCCCTTGCCTTTGGCTCGACCACCGAGCTTTGCGCCTCGGTGTGTTTCCTCCTGTGGCAGCGGGAGCCGTCTCCTAACGGTGTTCATTCCTGGCAGGGATACCCACCCATCAGGGCATCACCCGCCTCCCGGGCGGCAGCGCTGCTCTTCCATCACCGGTTGCATCTGCTCCCAAATCCTGCTCCCTGAACGCCTTTTGGCTCCTTCTTGACAGCTGCACCTGCTCCTGCGCGTCTCCAGACTCCCAACGCTGCCTGCTCGGGAGCCCCCAGGAGCGATCCCCGTGCCCGGGTCGGTGCTCTCTCCCTGTTCCTGCCCTTCCTGCTGTGTCCGCGTCGCCGGGAAGCCTCTGCCCGACAGGTGCGGTACCCGCGTGGTGCTCCCGCCTGCGGGACTGAGCCGGGGCGGGGAGCGCGGGGAACACGGGGAGGAAGCGCTGTCCTTCCCCCCGGGAGCCGTGCGAGGTCCCGGCCGCAGGACGGGCTGCCCGCCGCCCTTTGCTCCCGAACTGCGCCGCGTGGTCTGGCCGCGATCCCCCGGGAATGACAGGAAAGTAGGTAGAGAGTGGCCAGGAGGGAGCCCTGGGGTGCATCGGGAAGAGTGTGACCGGCACGTCGAGGGTGGTGATTCTCCCCCCTCCTCTACTCAGCCCTAATGAGGCATATCTGGAGCGCTGTGTGTTCTGGGCTGCTCGGTACTAGAAAGACCAGCTACTGGAGAGGGTCCAGTGGAGGCCACAAAGATGATGAAAGGTCTGGAGCATCCCTCTTGCGAGGAGAGACTATGGGAGCTGGCCCTCTTTAGTCTAGAGAAGGGAAGACTGAGAGAGGATCTCATTAAATATCTCAAAGTTGGTTGCCAAGAGGATGGTGGCACTCTTATTGCTGGTGCCCAGCAACAGGATGAGAAGCAATGGTCATAAGCTAAAACAGAAGTTTCACCTCAACATGAGAAAGAACTTTTTTACACTGAGGGTGGCAGAGCAATGGAGCAGCTGCCCAGGGAGGGTTTGGAGTCTCCCTCTCTGGAGACATTCAAAACCCACCTGGACACCTTCCTTTGTCACCTGCTCCAGGTGACCTTGCCTTGGTAGGGGGGGTTGGACTGGATGATCTCCAGAGGTCCCTTCCAACCCTAATGATTCTGTGATTCTCTGAGTCCGAGCTGAGCTGTGGAAGACACCCTCAAGCACTGTTGTTACGAGGCACACAGACCCACAGCAGTGTCGTGTTTAACTATTTGCTGTGGTGCAGCTACAGCACAATCAAGTGCTGTGTTACCTGTAATCTGAATAGCATTCACATCAAAAGCCTCAAGGCCTCACTTAAAACATAATAGCATTTTTACCTCTCAGTTGCTTCTCACACATAGCATATGCCACTCAGCATCTGGGGGAACCAGCATACAAACACTTGACAGATTTAGCAGGAAAGCACATACAAGATAGTCCTTCACCCTGGTGCTCTGTTCTTTGCAGAGGTCTTATCACCTTTTTTTTGAAGGCTGTGTATGTGAGTGGACTTGCATCTCACCACACACGTTCTCAACCTGTACTGTTCCATGGACGTATCTTTATGTGCCATTTCCACTACAACATGATAACCTACAGCCTGATGAGAAGAGATCTGCTGCTAGAGACCATCTGTCACAGTATAAAGCCTCTCTGCCATAAAAGTGTTATGACTGAGAGAAGCCATACTGTACAATATTAGTTCATTTAAGTACCTTGTATTTGCTGCACAGATTACTTGAATTTAGCCTGAAAGTGTGGTCATGAGAACTAAAGCATATAGCAGAAAAAACATCTTTCCAGTACTTCTCCATTTGAAGACTTGAGATCTAGTCCATTTCCAGAGCAAGTAAGTGGGGACACAAGTAGCAAGAGCAAATGAGTGCCTAGAGGGTTCTCTGATTTTTCACTCATGTTCTTAGTGATGGGGAGTATCAACAGAAGGTGAAACTCCACATGCAGGATCTCAGTCAGGCAAAGTACAGATATCAAACACGTAGGTCCTCATTCTCATATGCTTGCTAAGCAAGAGAGCAGTAACACAAACTGTGCCCTAAATGCCATGAAAAGGAGTTCAGAGATAAAACCAAAAAGCACATTTTCTTGGGAAAGGGTGATTCCAGCTTGGAGTTATTTTTCAGGAAACAGTGCACTGTCTTAATTTGTAAATTCCATTTTTTTTTTTTTAATTTAAACAAGCCCAAAAGAAGTTGTATTGTGTTTTAAGGACTAGCATCTAGAACTGTTACAGCTGAAAATAAAATACTTTTGTTTGATGGAAACACTTTTCCTTCCTACTCCTCTCTCTGGTTTAAGCCCAGCCAGCAACTGTGTGGAGCTACCTCACAGCTGCTTGCTCACTTCCCCCTCCTCCCTATGCAGTGGGATGGGGAGAGAATCAGAAGGGTAAAAGGGAGAAAACTTGTGGGTTGAGATAAAGACAGTTTAGCAGGTAAAGCAGAAGTTGTGTACAGAAGCAAAACAAACCAAGGAGTTAAATCACTGATTCCCATGTGCAGGCAGGTGTTCAGCCATTTCAGAAAAGCTGGACTCCATTGCTCCTAACAGTGACTTGGGAAGACAAACACTATCATGCAAAGTGTACCTCCCTTCCTTCCTTCTTCCTCTAACTTTATATACTGAGCATGATGCCATATGGTGTGAAATATCCCTGTGGTCAGTTGGAGTCAGCTGTCCAGTGTGTCCCCTCCCAAATTCTTGTGCACCCCCAACCTCCTTGCTGGTGGGGGGGGGTGAGGAGCAGTATGTATAAGCACTGCTCAGCAATAACAAAAACATCCCTGTTTTACCAACACTTTTTCCAGCACAAATCCAAAACGCAGCACCACACTGGCTACTGTGAAAAAAATTAGCCTTATCCCAGCCAAAAGCAGCACATCCTCCAGTTTTATCAGTGTTCATGAAAACTTACGTTATTTTTCACCAGCTCAGTCCAACTATTACCTAAACATTTACACTGATTTTTTTTTTGTCACCCCTTCCTCAGGATGACCACTCAGTGGTATCAGCTACAGCAACTCGATTCCAAGTTTTTGGAGCAAGTTCACCAGCTATACGATGACAGCTTTCCCATGGAGATCAGGCAGTACTTGGCACAGTGGCTGGAGAACCAGGATTGGTAAGCTTAAAAAATAGCCTTTGGGCTGTGTGTGATAAGCCATGTTCTCATACATGCAGCAACAGGCAGCAGCAGAATACTGGTGAAGCAAGCTGCTTAGATGAACCTTTGCTGGTAGGACGCTTTGCTGTGTGGGTGCTGCAGCCTGTGTTCCTGCCCCTCTTCAGGGCTTTCTAGAGGGGCCTGACAGCTGGAGTAAAACTGTCCTAGAGCTCATATTTGGTCTATAACAAAAGCAGCTGTTTTAAGACATGTGAGTTGCTGTCTCAGTAGCTCAGTCTCTTGCTGTTCAAAGACTTTGAACTTCTGACAAGATCTTTGTGGAGTATCTTCTATCTGAAGGTTTGTACACCATGCATATGCATCAGGTTCGCTTTTAGATTCTTGATGTGCATGAAGTGAGCAAATGAATTTGTACACAATGTGGCAAGAATAATACAGAGAAAACCAACATTTCTGTATCAAGGAAAGTCAAAGTTAAGAGAATGAAATTGGCTTACATTGGAAAGTAATTCGTACTGCTTGCATATTCTACAACTGTAGTTGGGGATTAAAAATAAAGTACACCTGTAATGCATTTCTTGGATGCTGTATTGGAAGTGTATTTAACACAAACATGCCTTAAATTATTTTAGGGAACATGCAGCCAGCAACGTATCTTTTGCTACAGTTCTGTTCCATGACCTGTTGTCACAGCTTGATGACCAGTTCAGTAGATTCTTGATAGAAAACAACTTCTTGCTGCAACACAACATAAGGAAAAGCAAACGTAATCTTCAGGTATGCTGAAGTTCTATACCTGTACATTTGCTTGAGTTGCTTCAGTAGTGCAGTTGGATGTCTCTAAGCAAACTACACTGCCATGAGCGATTTTCACAGAGAATGTGTGAGAATTCTACTTTAAAGTCCACAATTCAAATGTCACTCCATTTTTGGTTTAATTGGCTACAGTTAGAAAGTTACAGTTTAATTACAGGTACAGTTACAGTTTCTGAGAGCTCTAGGAAAAGGAAAGTTGCAGTTTGTAAGGTACTTACTACTTACTGCAGTGAAACTGCAGTTTCACTTAATCCACACCCTCCCCATCCAGTTTCCTCAGTGCCCTAATAAGGCTTCTGATGCAGAAGAAACACAGGAAAAGAAATCCTTCCCATGTAACTGCAGAACTGCAGTTAATAGCAAAGGACTTGTCCTTAGGCAGAACCCTGCACTGCACTGTACTGGCAAAGAAAAGGGCCAAAGCAGCTGGTAGTGAGTGCCAGTGCAGGACATATCCCGAGTGAACTTATTAATGCCATTAGTCAGTTCTCCGCTCCTCCCTGTAGGGCTCTGTGCCAGAGGGTCTTCCTTCACCACAGCCTAATTTCCACTCCCTGAGCTTCTGCTCACCACAGGTAGGTGACCAGGGGACTGTTTTCTGAGGAGAGAATGTGATGTGTATTTATACCATAGTAACTAGAGATCAGCAATGAAAGATCAGTTAAGAAGGCTGGCACAGCACCATCCTGAGCAGAGCAGGGCAATAGCAATCCACAGCAGCTTTGTATGCATGTAAAACAATAAGGTTGAATTTGCACCCAGCCTTGACCACATGTTCATAAGTGGCAGCTAATATACCTTCTTTACGTCACTGAGCAAGAACTGTACCTGCCAGGCTGGAACACTGCCCTTCAAAACCAGCAGCCGTACATCAGAGGGTGGGAGGGCGGCTCTCGAGAGATGAGCTCTCTTTAGGACTGTAAGGTAGCATCTCACTTCTCCCAGTAATGTCTCTGACCCTGGCCTGTTGTTTTGTCCCAGTCCCATCTCACTGTATGCTAATACATTAAAATAGAAACTCACTCTTAGAGCTGGTTGCAGCTGCCATACCCTGTAGTCTTGGAGCAGACTATGACCACACAATCACTCACTAATCTTTTTGCCATTCTGAAGGTTACTGAATGACAAGAAATTATGTGTATGAACTTAAACAATAGACTGTCTCTAATGCTAGGATAACTTCCAAGAAGACCCAATACATATGGCAATGATCATCCAGCACTGTCTGAAAGAAGAGAGGAAAATACTCAACACTGCCCAGCTGTCAAATGAGGTAAGAGTCTTGAAGTGTCTGCTGCTGTTATACCTACCCTTTTTTAATATTTGGGACGGGGGAGTGGATGAAGACTGAAAGGGGAAACAGGCCAATAATATGTTTCTCTGCCCAATAATATGTTTCTTAAAGACAGAAGAGTGAGCACTGATACGCACCAGCTGGACAGCATGGCTTGTTTCTGCTTTATGAAGCATTTGGAGGAGAAATGGCCTGGAAATAATTTTTATTCCTTGAGTGATGTAAAAGCTATGCTGGTTTTTTTAATGCTTCTGTAATATGATGTAGCCTGATGTGTTCATTGGATTTTATTTCAATAATTAATGCTTATCTTATTTATCGAGCAAGATTTTAGCTTTGTTCTTTCGCATTTTACTCCTGAATTTACTCTGTATTAAGCAGCTAAGGTTGATGCTTTTCTGGACTGTCTGTCTGGGAAAATGAGGCATCATTTTCCTTCCCAGTTATCTCCAACTGTTTCTTTTTATTTTTGGTGGTTTGGGGGGTTTTTTGTGGGTTTTTTGGTTTTTTTTTCAATGAAGCCCCTTTCTTTCCTCTGAATCATAGAAGGCCATATTTTTGCCCTTCCTCATCCATTCTCCAACTAACATTTTCATTTTTTTCCTTTGAAAGAACTGTTTTGCAATAAAGATTCTGCAATTGGGAAAGGCATGCAAAATACATAGATAGATGTAATACACTTATGTAGAAATAAAATGGTGACTGACCAAGCACATTAAGTTCTGATGCTCAAATACCTCACTTCCTGGCAAGTTTTTGAATGAGCAGTGGTAGAATGGGAGGAGCACTCGGGCATGGGGTCTGCTGCAACAGTGTCCAAAACAGCTCCTCTAAGAATGTGACCCTGACAGAGCCCTTGTAGCTGCAGCTACAACAGCTCTTTGGTTCTGTCACATGACATAAAGCACTTGCTACTGCATTTCCAGTACGCAATAAATTTGAGTCATCAGAAAGGGGAACGGAGGTATAGAATGGTTTGGGTTGGAAGCGACCCTAGAGATCATCTCATTCCAACCTCCCTGCCACGGGCAGGGACACCTTCCACTAGGCCAGGTTGCTCAAAACCCCATCCAACTTGGCCATCACTTCCATCCCTGTTTAAGGTTGGCACTAGGTGCAACACCATGCCCTGCCTCCGCTTTCTGGTAAGTGCTCTCATTTCCCAAAGCTGAGAAGATAAAATACGAAACAAACACCATAATAAGCATGATAAAAACCAAAGGAGAATCCCAAATGTCAGAGCATGCTAAGATTGCTGTAATAGTCTGACTTAAATCTATGATAGGGTAAACCTTTGTCAGTTTACCAAAATAAATACTTCAGATGACCTCAGCTTAAGTTGAGGTGTTCATCAGAGCAGTGATTCCAATCTGACTGCCCTGCAGTGGAGGAACAGCAAGTTTATAACACCACTAGTTCTGTTAATGAAAAATCCTGTCTTTCACGTTACTGCAACTGAGTGATGTCATGCAATAAGCTTCCTGAGGCTTTCAAAGAAACTATACAGAGATGTAGAGTGTGCTTGAATACCCTGTGGGAAAACAGCTGCATGCTAAGTTACCCTTATGCCTGTACACAGACCTGTATTGTTCTTGCTCTTAGCCCATTTCTCCCCATATCCTGTATGGGTGAATGTAATACTTGATGTAAATGTCATCCAAGCTTCAGGGTGGTTGTTTTCTTGAAATACATTTAGGAGACACATGAAGCTAAGCAAACAAAGGAGTGGATTTGTGCAGAGAAAAAACAGATATTGCTGTGATGAAAAAAGTGTGGTATCACCACACAACAAGTGTTTTTAATCCTCCTTTGTTTCTTGCAAATTCTCCTGATCTTGATTTTATACTACAAAACCTTAGTATGATTTACCAGAACAAGCCATGCTTCCTCAGGTTGTTTGCCAACAAAAGCCACTAACCTACATTAACAAAAAAAGTATTTGCTGTCGTGGGTAACTCTGGTTTAATTTCCATTGTTGCTTTTTTCTCCTCTCTCAGATGGAAGTGGGGGGCATACAGAACACTGTGATTGGGATGCTGGACAAACAGAAGGAGCTTGATACCAAAGTCAAAGCTGTAAAAACCAGTGTTTTAGTAAGTATAATACAACTTTTCATAGTAGTGTTTGTTGGTTCATAGATGTCTAAAAGCTTTCAGTACATAAGACATGATAAAAATGACAAAAATAAGGTAGTGGTTTGATTTTCAAGTCTAACCAGTGGTTGTCTGAAGACAAAAATTATTTGTCAGTGGCACCATAATACAGATTAGTATTTAACTGGTTTACCAAAGTCAAATTTCTTGGGCCTAAATTTTTGCAGCAAAAACACTTTGCCCATCTGAAATTCTAGCAATCAAGGGAAACCTCCTCAAATCATATACTGAGCGATTTGTTGTTAATTAGAAGAGGTATTTTTTTTAGCATAGAGATGCTTGTTGTCTTAACAAATACAGTCACAACAGAAAGTTTTCTCCAAAACTTACTTAAGAATTAGAAATTTAAAATGCTGTGTGCTGTTCCAAGTTTTTCCACTGTAGCCTAGATTCTCCTAAACTCTGTGAACTAACATGGCTAGACAAAGACATTCCTATATTTTATAATGAACAGATTTCAGGTAGCTGGGACTGAAGAGGGAGAGTGAATAGAAGGTGATGAAGTTCAGGGGATATTTCCTGTTAGAGAGTTCCAGGAAAAAGCATTGCTGCAGAACTGGACTTCATGTCTGTAAAGGGCTGGTACCAGGCAGTGCTTTGCATTACTTGAAAAATACTGAATAATTGTGGCCACATCTATTTGTGCATTATAGGACGTGGAACAGGACATCAAGACATTGGAGGATATGCAAGATGAATATGACTTCAAATGTAAAACCTGGCAGAATAGAGGTAATTTTTATATTGCATATAGTTTGTCAGAGTAAACTCTGCTGTCTTATGTCAGGATATTAACCTAATGATACACAGCTGAACTTACTGGTAATGTCCCTCCTTTATTAATTCTGCTTTATGCTGAAACATAAATTTCTGAAAATGCATTTTCTGCATCTGTCTTTTGTTACAGCTAGAGAGCCTCCTTGTTAACACAGTATTCCTTTGTCCTTTACATCCCTTTGCCAATGGAAGTAGCAAACCCTATAGAGTCTGTGAGCATTCAACCATACATGTAATTAGTGTAGTTTAGGCTTCTTTTTGCCATCTTGTATTTCACAAATGCCTTCCTGCTTCAGGTTTTGTAGCCTTTTGTGTACCAAGGGAAATGCATGCAGCTGTAAGTCCACACTGATTTCATTATACCGATCTGCCTCTGGTTTTAAGTTCTTTGTTCTAGAAAAGGCTTCAGTTTCCAACAAACTGGCAGTTGACTGTCCCTCAGAAGGGTGACACATTCAGAAAATCCTGAGGGAAGCACCAAGTCTTGATCTTGTTCTTTGTACTTGGGTCACGTAGCGCTTCCATGGGGCAAGTGGGAGCCTCTGACTCAAGGTCAGCAGGCAGCAGAGTAATAACTAGGGCAGTTACACAGGATCTGTCAGCCTGGGCTGTAAACAAACTCAAGAGGCTGTAAACATCCTCCCTTGAAATAACAGTTAACTTCTGTTGCTAGGGTAAAAGATACAGCCCTGAAGTCAGCATGAGAACAAGTTGCTCTGTATGTATCTTTATATAGTATAATCATTACTTTAAATCAGGTTCTTGCTCTGAAAAGCAAGCAAATTTACATCTTAATTACTTCACTGGGGTAGTGGCTTTTCCTTGCATTAATGCTTTAAGTGCAGATTCTGCCCTTTCAGCAAGGGGAAAGGAGGAATCAAAAAAATCTAGGAGGCAGTAAACATTTCCTCCCTTAAGCTTTAAAGATACACTTCACTTAGCATTAGCCAGGCAAGTCCTCTTCTCCCGACAGCATTTCCCCCACCTGTACTTCAGCACTCCTTCAGCCTCATGTTCACAATTTGGACTTATTTTACAGAACATGAGTCCAACGGAGTGTCTCAGGAGGAATATAAGAAAGAACAGTTGAATCTCCAGAAGATGTTTTTATTACTTGACCGCAAAAGAAAGGTAGTGCTCAAGTTTTCTTTCAGAGGTCAACAGATCTTCATTTTAAGCAAATGTTAATTTTCATTGAACTGACATAAACTAGCAGTAGAAAAGGGGTTTTTTAATATATCGGTTGAACTGAGATTTCATTCCATCCTGTTTGAAAATTTAGAATTTCTGTAAGTAATTTAATTTCTCTTCTAGCAACCTTCATTAAACTCTGTCAGGTAAAGCGAAAAGAACAATGAGAAGGAAAAGGCATCATACCAGTAATTATGGTCTTGAGGAAAAAGTTATTAAAAATCTGCAGCTATATTAGAGTTAAATATACTCTCATTGCAGTGCTCAGGTCTACAGCAAGCATGGGTGAGCCCAAATATACACTTGGGACATATATGGATGCAAGACACTGGCTCTTCAGAGTTCAGCAATACTGAATATGGTTTGTTTCTCCACTTAATCTAGCAAATACTCCAACTAAAAGTGTTTTTAGAAAACATCCTCTGTTGACAGAATCTATTATTGAGGTGTTTGAGGAGTTTTGCAAGACAGATGAGCGCTAACTAAAACAATACTTAGTTTTTGTGTATTAAGTATTTTTAATAAACAGAGTGATCTCATTCTCTCTGTAGGAAGTGGTGAACAAGATAGTACAGCTGCTGCACAACACAGAGCACACACAGACTGCTCTTATTGATGAGGAGCTGGTGGAGTGGAAGCACAGGCAGCAGACAGCATGTATTGGTGGCCCACCCAACGCCTGTCTTGACCAGCTACAGAACTGGTAAGTCTCTAGTCAAGAACTGCATTGAAAGCATGTTATGAAGGAACATCAGATCTATGAAATATACTGATTCTTTATATTATGCATTTTCATTCTCTCACAGCATAACTATATTTCATGCATTTTATTGCCTCACCACATTTCCAATGAGCATGAAGTGTTCTCTGTGCGCTGCCTGGTCCTTAGGGACGGTCACCTGGCTGATGTCTCTGCATTATTACAGTGCAAAAACATTCTAAAAGTAATAAGATTGTGTAATTGTAGGTTTACCATTGTTGCTGAAAGTCTACAACAAGTTCGTCAGCAGCTCAAAAAGCTTGAGGAACTGGAACAGAAGTTTACCTATGAGTCTGATCCCATCACAAAAAATAAACAAGTTCTGCAGGACAGAACACACAATCTCTTCAAACAGCTCATCCAGAGGTAATGGACCAGAAAAATCTTTGTGTTTGATGAACAAATAGATGGAGTACACCTTCCCTACTGTTCCCTCAGTATTTCATGAATTCTAACTCTGCATTTCATGAGGCTTTCCCTGTGTTTGTCACAAACATTAAACTACCGATTTTGAGATTTATATTCTCTAGGGTTTCCAGAAGTTCAGGCCCATGGAAAAGGTTTGTGGTCATTACTGAAGTTAGCAGGAGTTTTGCTACAGGATGCATTGATTTACAGAATCAAACTCCTAGTCTGTTAGTCCATTTCTTGCTTCAAGCTTAACCCTACAAAGTTCAAGTAAGGAGAGGCAAGGAACAATCCACACCAAGCTATGCCCAAAATAAATGCACACTAGATTCTCCAACCCAGTAGCTGGTAATTTGCCCAACATAAGGTCAGAGTCCCAGTCTGTAAATACATAGTAGACAAAAATGAATGCTACAGAAGACTTGAATCTAGCAGATAAGAGCAGGGGCTAAGATACAGTAGTCAACAGCTCTTGTGGTGGCTAGAACCCAGGTTTCCAGAGTCCCATTCAGATGCTTTGATCACTGATCTCCAGCTGAAAAACACAGGTACTGCTTTTCAGTGAAGTGAGGCAACAAGGAAAAACTGTAGAAATTCAGCTGCTGTTTCTGTTTCTTGCCTGTGAGTACAGTGGAAGGAAAAGTCTCCATGCTACCAAGATTTATGTCTACATAGCACAGTGCTATACAGAAAGGGCCCAAGCCGGCAAGTTTGGGGTGTGTAGGAACAGGTTAGCCTCAGAAGTTTGCTTTGTGGGGTTAGCTAGCCCTCATCAAATCCCCAGCTAGCATATCTATTTCTTGGACACATGTCACCATAACTCAGCAGAACTCAGCAAGCCCTGGGAATGGCAAACAAAGCAACGCTCCTCACTTGGACTGTGCAAATTACATCACAGTGTTTACTTGCTTTTGATTTCAGAGAAGTCTGATGTAGCCATCTTCCTACTCAAGCCATCAGTGCATTTAAGAAAAGCCAACCCTTTCATTCACTTCTTACTTGCAATATTTTTAGCTGCATTGAAACATTTGAAAGAAAAAACACACACATCCCTCTGTGTAGATGGAAACTGAATTAATAAAGTGTATAGTACTAGTGGTAAATCACCATTCTTTTAAAGTTCGCTTTTTATGTAAGTTCTCATTTCTTAAGGACAACATTGATAGATCAAAGTGCCTTTAATCTGTTCATTCACAGCTCCTTTGTGGTAGAGAGGCAGCCTTGCATGCCAACACATCCTCAGAGACCACTAGTCCTGAAGACAGGAGTACAGTTTACTGTAAAGCTGAGGTATGTTTCCTTCCTTCCCTGTTCCCTTTTTGTGGTAAGGCTTTCATGTCATTGGCTTCTTACAGCTGAGAAGATTGCACAGCTTGCACTGCAGCCCGAGTGTTGAGGTCAGGAGGAGGAAAGTGCCATGTGCAGGGGGCTTTCTTCCAGCAGAGCTTACCTCACATTCAGTGGGGTGTATAAGATTGGGTGTATAAGAAACACAGCAAAGCAGCAGACACATGCAGACCACTTTGTCACGCCAAAGAGCAACTCATTTGCTCATTTAGTTTCATCTCTAAATGCTGCCTTGTATGGAAGAAGCTTGAAGCCTGTATGTGGCCCTGAGTGTGCTGCTTAAATATCTGTGATAAGCAATGCAATAGAAGAGAACCCATCTTGTGCAATTGGTGACATTAAAAAAAATATTTCTCTTTTCAGACTGCTGGTGAAATTGCCGGAATTGAACTACAACTTGAAAGTGAAAGTTTTATTTGATAAGTACGTCACATTTTTTCCATTCCTCTCTACACTAATGGTAAACAGTCCCCATGTTCAGAAAACAAAGGGCAGTAATAAGTGCTGAGTAGGCCAGGAGCAGGCTGGGTCTCCACAGCAGCAGGTATTATATCCTTCCCTTTTCCTTACCCATGCCCTTGCTCTGAGTCTGTCTCTCTGCCATTAAAGACATGTCACAAAGTACAGATGGCCTCAGCTTCTTGCCACCAGCTCCACTGTATTTTTATAAATAGTTCAGGTGAATTTAGGACTTATTTTAACGACAGGGAAAGAAATGTAACAGGCTTTCAAAAATAACAACAGGGACTGTGCTTTTAAGAAAGCAGGTGGGGTTTTTTTCTTCCTTTTCAAGTAATCTTGTTCTTGAGATGGCTCTGGGGTCCAGAAACTTGCATGGAATAGGGAAAAGGTAAAAAATTCCTATGTGGATGTGGGAGGTGGAGCTTTGAGAAGTGCACCAGATAGAATGCCACTCAGTAAAATCTCAAGTGGTGGGAAAACTGATTCAAGTGATGCAGCAATTTATTCAACAAGTGATGTGGTTTAAGAGCAGACTTAGAGTGACAGAACTATATTTTTTGTCCCTAGAGCAAGAGTTAAAATCTACATGGTAAGAGAAAGGACTTCCTTTGATTATAAAGCCCCCATAGCAACATTTAAGCCTTGGTAAAAAACACCCTGTGTGTAACACAAGATTTACTTCCTCTTTTGCACAAAAATGTCACAAAAGCATTTTACCAGTTCTCAATCAGTTCTGACAGCTACTAAAACAAACACATGCATTTTCTCTGTCTGTGGCAGAAAGCTTTAAAATATTTTTTCTTTTTTTTTTCTTTCTTGACAGAGATGTAACTGAGAAGAACTCAGTCAAAGGGTATGTGGCATCACAGTTTGATATATTAATGTTAGGTTCATTCAATGAATGCGAGACTTAATTATTTTTTTTCTCTCTCTCTTTGTGAAGGTTCAGGAAGTTTAATATTTTGGGAACAAGCACAAAAGTAATGAACATGGAAGAATCCACTAATGGAAGTCTAGCAGCAGAATTCAGACACTTGGTAGGAGATTTTTTTTTTCTTTTATTGATACAGCCATTTAATTTTGTGGGTAGAGAGTGTAGTAGGAAGGAAAGAAATTGCTTTTGTTATTGAAGTAATTACTTGCTTTTGTGTAAGAGGACCTGTGATTATCTCTTCTTTTTCTATGTTCTTTCCTTTCTGAAATATTTGGCCTCTTGCAAGCAAAATGCAATTGCTTGTCACTGAAAAAGGGACAGAAGTAAAAACAAGAATATTTGCTGCCATACAGCTTATGCTGCAATGGGTTCTTTGGAGGAGGAAGAAAAAAAACACCTAGAAATGTTGGTTTGGGCCTTTTAAATGAAGGCCCATGGGTAGGAAAGTTTAAAGAGCTTTGAGTCTGGAAGATGAAAATCGTCTAGGAGTGGGCAGCTAGAAGGAAGTCAGTGCCTTCAACAGTCCATACAATGCTTTTGATCTGCAGATTGTGAGAGAACAGATTGGTTTCATCATTAAAAGGAATGGAAAAATGCAAGTGCAGAACCACTGAACATGAAAGTCTCCCTTCATTGTCCAGAACAGAGACTGTCCAGAGCTTATCATCTAGTTCAGAGGGGTACTTTGATAAACCAGTATTTCACCTGATCCTGATTTCCTACTGCTTCTCTTCTTAAAAGGTCTCTTACATAAAGGCATCACATCATAACTGTGCAATATCTATTTTCACAGATGAAAAGTATATAAAAGAGTGGTAGTTACCTACAGTTTACTGCTTTGGCTTCCACAGCTTAGAACCAAATACAATCAGGCACTAGTGCAGCAAGTTGGCATCCAGTTGAGCAACTAGAGCACGCAGACATTTCTATCCTGTACCACTTCCATTTGTGGCTGATGTAAATGAGTGACAGGGTTTTTTGTTTGTTTGCAGCAACTGAAAGAACAGAAAAACGCAGGAACCAGAACAAATGAGGTAAGCAGCACTAACCTTCTCTTTGTGAAGTTTTGGCATAGTTCTAAAAAGGCATTCAGGCATTTAAGACAATGCTCCCTGCTCAGCCCCATGAAGACACACACAGGATGACAGATCATAGGGGAGGAATTCAGTGTTCCTAGAAGGAGGTCCACGTAGGAGGTGTCTGCAAGTGAGAGCTACTGCCAGAATGGCAATGGGGCACTCTCCCTCACTGGCATCTAGCTTTAACAGGACTTCCTGGCAAGCACAGATTTTTTTCCTGTGGCTTCTAGGTAGTAGCCAAAATAAAAAAGTACGTAGAGAGGCAATTTTAGGAAGTCAGCATTGTCACTGGACTTGGCCCTATAAGCTGTTACTGAGGTCTAGAGCAGGTAACCATGGGCAAAAAAGTGTTTTCTTCATGATAAAACCCCATTACCTTCACCCTAGGAATTTGCAGTCCCTGAAAAGTTTTCTTTTAATTTTTGTTTTTAAAGGGTCCTCTCATTGTAACGGAAGAGCTTCACTCTCTGAGTTTTGAGACACAGCTGTGCCAGCCTGGCTTGGTAGTAGACCTAGAGGTATGTCTTAGATGAAACAGATGGCCTTAAATTCCTGTATGTCACTCATCCTGACAAATCTAAACTTTTCTTTTTTCAAGTATATCAAGCACTTTCAGTTATTTCAAAGTATGTGAATGACACTTCCTACCTCTGTATTGACACATACAGTGAGAATGCTGTCAGATCTCTGGGTAAATAAGAGTAGATGTGCTGTGCAAAGTGTTTGATAACCAACCCTGTGGTGTAAGCCCTCTAGATATCAGTTTCCATTTATTTCAGAAGCAATATGCTATGAACTCTGCTGTTAGTATCATCAGTACTGTAATAACTGACACTAAATGAAAGTCTTTATTAGAAAAAAAATCACCCAAGTCTTTGTAGTCTCTTTTCTTTTTTTCATCATACTGACATTTTCTCCCCTACATACAAACTTTGATTGAAAAAGTTATGACTACGCAAAGCAGAGAATTAAAATGGCAGTGGGTTTGTGGGTAATCTCGAGGAGGATTGCAGCAGCAGTACAGGGTAGCCTGACATGTTTCCTTTTGTGCCCCTTTCAGACCACATCCCTCCCCATTGTTGTGATCTCAAATGTGAGCCAGCTTCCCAGTGGATGGGCTTCTATCCTATGGTTCAACATGCTGTCTACTGATCCCAAGGTATTTGCAAGAAAAAAAATGGCATCACATTCTATGTGTAGTTTTCAAGCATTGTCTGTATGCAAGTGGCTGCTGCGCCTTTTTTTTCCCCTGCAGATGACTCTTAACTTTCAGGTGTAGAGAGAGGCACAGTTACTGACTTCCCTGTCCTAAACAGAACAATGTTTGAAGCCCACTTAAGGATAGTATAATGCATTCAGTATATACAGAACACACTGAGAAGCCAAATAGACAACCAAGAACTAAAATATGGTGCACTTGACTAATCCAGCAATTCTGGGAAAAGACATGAGCCCCAGTGTCAGCTTTCCCTGGTAAAGAGTGCCTGTCAGAATAGGAGCCTGCTTTTGCAGCGTTGTCTCAAGCTGACATCCATTCTTAAATCTGTATTTTGTTTTGGCAATACACTTTTAGAAACTCAAGTGGCATTCCAAAATTAATGTTTATTAACTATAGGTTGTATCTTTCTTTACCATTCTAGAACTTGTCCTTCTTTCTGAGTCCACCTTGTGCAAAGTGGTCTAAACTTTCTGAAGTTCTGAGTTGGCAGTTTTCTTCTGTAACAAAGAGAGGACTCAATGCAGATCAGCTGAGCATGCTGGGAGAGAAGCTCCTTGGTATGATCTATTTTCGTCACAGATGGTCTGTGTGAATTAAAGCTAATTCTACATCTTTTCTGCAATCCATTTTAAGTTTTCATTCTGTTCCCGTGCCTTTACTGCTTATACAACATCACTCTGTAGCAATGAACCATTTTACACTTTTCAGTATGGTAGAGCTTGTAAATGAGATCAGGTCATGAAAAAAACCTGCAGTTCTAACTTAGGAGTCTTATGCATTAGAGCAAGGCAGATTGGGGCTACTTCTGCCTTTTTAAGTAACACTCGTGTTTAGTCAGTCCTTCTTTGAAGTGGCTGTTTCTTGGCATCTCTTTGGCTTTGTTTTTAAATCCACCTCCATTCATTTTAACTTCCTGCATGCCCCCCAATACAGTGGCGGTTTACTCTGTCTGCATAAACACAGTTGCAGTATTAAAGTCCAAACACTGGGAAACCCCTAAAGGATATCAAATTGAACAACTCCCAGATGACTGTGCTGAGTAAAAGCCCCAGCAGCCATGAGTTTTCTATCCAGACTCCTTGCAGTTTGCCTGATAGCTGGGGCACTGATCTTGCATAGCAGACTCTAGATAAAAATATTGTTGGTTCAGTATATTCCACCAACCTAAACTTTCAGAAAGCATTTATATTTAAAGGTATTTGACATTGGTGTGTCTAGGTGGCAAGTACAGCATTCCAGTCTAACTCCCTTCCTCTAATTTCCCTAAGAGAAATTTCTGCCAAGAGAATGTTTTAATTTAATTAACCAACACGCAGACAAAGAGACCAATGACATATTTCTATGGTCAGCTTGCATTTCAGAACTGCAGAGACTTTGTCAGGCTCTGGTAACATTAGGAATGCTACTTTTATCTCTATAGATAAAAATATCACACTGCTAAAAAAAGATCCTGGTCATTGAACACTATATATTCAGGATTCTTTAATGCAAGGAGACATAGAACCAACAGGGTGCCAGGATACAACTTGCCTACTGTTTTTGCAATGTGAAAGTTGACAGAATCTTGATCTCTTAACACCAGCAGCAGCAGAAATGAGCCCCCTAAACCAGTTTATTTTTAGAAAGACGAGAGGGAAAAGCATATTTATTGAAAGCCATAGCATGATCTCTAATGGAAAGAATTTGGCTCCAACTACAGTTGGGGTCTGCAAAGCTCCAGCTACTGTAGTCCCAGCTAGGATTTTTCTTTGTGGTTTGGATGTGATTATGAAACACTGTTGACATAAAAACAAGGCCAGGGGAAACGATTGCAACAGGAACAAGATGAGTCTGTAGCTGGGGTAGATCTAGAGTCATGAGTTTCTGGGGCAAAACCCTACAAGTCACCAGAACAGAGACAAGAAGGTGCTTAATCTCAAAGATATCCTAAGGTATGCACCTACAGAAGAGCTTATGGGCTGCAGTCTTCTTATTTTGCTGGAAAGAACTGTGCAAGCATTCAGTCTCCTCCCTGGAAGCATTTTGAAACTGGCAAGTGTTAGTTGTAGCACAGCATAGAAAGTGTCAATGTGATTTGGTTCCCATTATGCAAGGTCTGCTTAATAGATTTGGTTATCTGAAAACCTCATCAGAGGGGAACTTTTCATGGCTACTGCAGGGGGAACTTGCAAGCACAGTAGCCTGC
This sequence comes from Platyrinchus mystaceus, assembly GCA_035041135.1. Classification (NCBI taxonomy): domain Eukaryota; kingdom Metazoa; phylum Chordata; class Aves; order Passeriformes; family Tyrannidae; genus Platyrinchus; species Platyrinchus mystaceus. Next base: position 31,505,947 of record JAWWLV010000183.1, read on the forward strand.
CCTTCCTTTTCTTTCTTAGTCCAACAGCTGAGTTGTACATAAACACTCAGAACTTGGTTCTTTAAGTACTTTTAGCCTCAGTAAGTAAATGATGGAACATGACTAAAATCAGTTTATTGTGTTCAGGGCAAACGAGTGGAGGATCTCACGATGGCCTTATTCCTTGGACAAGATTCTGCAAGGTATGAACAAAGTTTAAAAATTGAAATGGAAAAGGAGGCTCATCTTAGCTTGTTGTGGGTTTTGTTTGGGCATTTTTTGTTTGGTTTTTCCCTAGGATACCTTCTTTTTTAGTAACATACCCTAATGATTCTAAAGCTTACATGGTAATGGGATGTTTTGGTGGTGGGATAAAGTAGCAGCACAAGGAGGAAAAAGGGCTTGCAACAGCAAGGAGAAGATGATTTTGAGATTCCTTCAGATCCATGTAAACTCTATAAAAAAATATGCATCTTTCAAATTCACCATCTTCATTATTATTAATACTTTGGCTATTAACAGAATAGTTCTCCATTTTGATTATTACAGAAAATGTAAACAAAACAACCAGCAAGATGAACAATTCTTCTCTGTCATAGTGAAGGATATTTCCCAGACCAGGGGCAACTGGATTAGGATGAGGATTAGAACAGGTGGCCAAGAGGATCAGTACAATGACAGAAAAACACATCATGATCTTTCAAACACCTGGCTGCAGCAAAACAGGAAGACTCTTCATGTTGTCTTTGGCTTTAGACCCTTAACTGCTATAGATAAGCCAGAGATTACAGCAGGCAGGAGCAGACTCCAGGGGAAGAGCTAAGTTCTGGTGACCTACAAGCACTTGAGTTCGTTAATATGGGTGTCTCATGAGAAATTGAGATCCAGGTCTGAACTGAAAGTGTCTCTAAGCTCATCTGCTAGCCAGCCTGGGCAGAAGTCCCAGGGGATGGTTTGCATGTCCAAGAACTCCAACAAGAACAGTGTCCAGGCATGAACAAAAGTCTCATCTGCACTTAGACTAGTGTTGTTGCACGTGAGAGGTGATGGATCACATGTTTGTGGGTACTGTAGGCTCAGACAGGCATTTCTCTTGCCTTAAGATTCATTAGCAATGGTCCCTGTCCTTCTGGAGTGGAGAGACAGAAAAAGGCATAAGAGAATATTGGGGGGTGGGGGAAGGCAGAGGAGAGGGAGAAAAATGCAAGACCAAATAGATACTGGCAGGATTGAAACCTTGCTTTCCCCTCTGCTGCTTAACAAAACTCACGTCTTATTACCCCTGTTCTCTCCCATCCCACTCCTGCCTTTCCATATTCTGAATTTCAGGAAAATATAAATGATAAAAATTTCCCCTTTTGGCTGTGGATTGAGGGAATCCTGGAGCTTATTAAGAAACATCTCCTGTGTCTCTGGAATGATGGGTAAGACCTGAGTGAAGTTAAAAATGTGGTCATTGCCTCACACATCTCATTTAGGCTAGCTGTTGCATCCTCTTGTGAGGTTGTTTGTGCAAGTGAATTCTAGTAGTGAGGAAGCCTCTGATGAGGCAACTGCTAAAAGCAAGAACATCACATGACCGAGCTGTCCCATTTAAGTCACAGAGCAGGTCTTTGAATGCAAGATTATATTTTGTTTTGCCTCTGCTCCCACTGTAAGTTGGTTCTTTTCACACCCTAGAACAGAGCCAAGGAAAACTGAAGAAAGGATAAGTCATAAAGTGATCATCCATCTTTAAAACCAAAAAAACCAAATCCCCTACCCAAACACACACTATTGTGAACCGCCTGGAGGTGGCAGCAGCCAGACTCTGAACGCCTATGTCTGCTCTTTGCTCTCAGTTGAGAAAGCAATCCCCCATTTAGGATTTAACAGAAAGAGGTGCAAGTTAAATCCTGAATGTAATCAAACTCAGAGATTTAGTACTATTAGCTTTTCCTCTCTCAGCAGGCTTTGTTGGATAGTCACAAATCGTTTTTTCCTAGAAAGGCAAAAAGAGACACCAAAGGAAAAAACTGTCCAGCTACAAAGATATTTCAGTGGGAGACAAATCCACAGTATTCATTAGGACAGAGACTTTCTTGCATATAAGAGTAAGCATTACAGCCTCAAGAACACTTGCCCTTCTTTGTACTTACAGATAAGGCGACAAAAGACTTCCATTATACTCAGGATATTGACTATTGAACACATTTGTTATCTAAACGACGCCATTAAAAGCAAACAAAACACAAAACTCACCAAACAAACCCTCAAAAGCCCCATAAAACAGGACAGCTTACAGCGACTGAAATTCTAAGCAAACTCACGATCATTTAGTATTTTTTGTGCAAAACCCACTTCTTCCCTGACTTAATGCACACAAGAGACAGCAGTAGTACTCAAAAGTTCATTATTGATGCAGCATTTTGAGGAATAAGAAGCAGTGCAGAGAAATTCTGACCTTTGGGGGGAAAAAACCTCAAGCCAAGCAAAAAAAAAACCCAAACCAACAAATAAACAAAAACCAAACAGCTGGAGCTTGGCCAGGTTTATGCCCTAGTACTGACTTGAACAACTCCCCCCCAGTACCTGTTCAGATCAGTCAATCTCTTATAATTACCACATCAGCCTCCTTGCCTATGCAGTAACATTTGCTGAGCAGAGTGAGTTTGGGGGGTTGAAGTCATACAGGCTTAACAGTTCATCTAAAAAACGTGCACAAGGAACAAAGCAAACCCCACACCTCTAAGAATGCAATCTAGTAGCTAGCAACCTTTGTTTCATCAGCCAAATAGGAGAAATAATTGTTCCTTAACATACTTCAGAAGTTAAAACTAACTGACCATATTGCGCACATATAACTCCACTTCTACTCCCACAGCCCAGCTTTGACAGCAAAAAGGACGATCTCTTTTACTCCAAGCTCAAAAAAAAATGTTTGTACAAGCCACCAGGCCAAAGTGAGAGTGCTGAGGAGAGCTGTGGTGATTCGGGGCTTCCATGAGGCATGTTCTCAGGACAAAGCCTTCTGTGGGGCGTTTTCAAGTACTTCAACTCTTAAGTGACAAAAGCTGTTAAGTTTTCCTAACTAGCCCAGCACAGCTTATGGTTTTATGTTGAGGAGTAACTCAACTTTCTTTTCAACATTACAGCTGCATTATGGGTTTCATCAGCAAAGAGAGAGAACGTGCTTTATTGAAGGACCAGAATCCAGGAACATTTTTACTAAGATTCAGTGAAAGTAGCAGAGAGGGAGCAATCACATTTACTTGGGTAGAGGGATCTCAAAACGGTAAGTCTGTTACTCTTTGTTGATCTACTTACATCAGAACAAAAAGTCTTTATGCTCTTCACCTCCACACTGAGGACCAGTACAACACACCACCCCAGCAGCCCCCACTCTTACAAGCAGCAGGCCACAAGCAACAGCAGGCACAGGCCATACTTGGTGTAGCTCAAGCCACACAGTGGATTGTTCAAGGTTTCAGCCAGGGCTAGTAACACTTCCTGGGTACTGCGTCTGGCCTGGAGATTTCACAGGAAACACTGCCCAGACTGTGTCCCCTTCCTCCTTAGGGTCTCTCCTAGCAAAACACTTCTAGCCCACATGCACTTGCATTTTCTTCCAAACCCATATCATCATCTTCATCAGAGAGTTCTTTCCTAAGAAAAGGTCACTACAGCCACATTCGTCATTACTGTTCTCTCCTCGTACATCTTGTGTGCAACACACCATTCTCAAACTGCTTTCTTTAACTCATGGCCCATGGAACATTTGTCCTTCCTCCCCACATCCTCACTAGGTAAACGACTCGTTCACTTACTTCATTTTCCAAGCAGTTCTCCTTCCTTCTATTGTCCAGAAGGGCCAGTGAAGACCTTCTTCAGTTAGCTGTGACTGTTCTCTCATCCTCTCTCAAAGAAGCCTGGAGACATCACAGGTGCAAAAAGATATAACCTCCCTCATATCCAATCAGGGTTCTCCCCTCATTATACTGATCATGATCCCCACCTGCCAGCACGGTGCAGCTGTGGACACTTCACTTGGATGAGCCCCAAACCAGCTACAGCTGGAAGAGAAACTTCTGAATGTGCTTGCACAACTTCTTTCCCTTTGCAGCCTTAATACCTGAGACATCCAAAAAATTAAGCAAAGAAGGGTGATGGTTTTTTGGAGCACTCAGGGAGGCTTTATCTGTTTCTCCTTATGATTCATATGAGCTTCACGTGGTGTATGTGAATCAACCTTCCTAACAGGCAAACTCAAACAGAGTTTGAATGATATAATTTGGAAGAAGGTTGAAAAGGTAGCACAAATTTAGTTAATGAAATATTAGATGATGAAATATTGCAGTTAATTTCCATGGACAAGTCACACCAGTCATTCTGAATACAAAGCACATCAGGAGCCATCACTGTGCTGTCCCCTCATATGCCTCCCTACCCCACAGAATGATTATGTTCCCTTTGACAGGTATTAAATATTTACCTGCAGCACAGTAGGTGTCATCCAGGTAATCCTGTTGCTCTGAATTTGTGGAAGTGGCTGCAGCTTTTCTGGGCAGTTTTAGAAAAAGCTTTGAAACCTCCTTTAAGAGTTGCTGCTTCTCTCCTGTGCAGAACTCCAGTTCCATTCTGTAGAACCCTACACCAAGAAGGAGCTCTCTGCTGTGACTTTCCCTGACATCATCCGCAACTACAAAGTGATGGCAGCTGAAAACATTCCTGAAAATCCACTGAGATTTCTGTACCCAGATATACCCAAAGACAATGCCTTTGGCAAATACTACTCCAGGCCTAAGGAGGGTGAGTGCTATAAATGGATGATCCCATTTATATTGTTCCTGAGGTACTTGGGCACTGTGCAATTCCTGTGGCATGGAAAGAAAGGAAGCAGTTGGCCTGAATTTCTTGGCAGTCTGTCCCATGCTGAGCCAAAAGGTCAGAAGAGGCAGCTGAGCTTTATAGGTTAAGAAAATGTCTGTTTTTAAAGAGGCACAACATGAGATCTAATCAGATCAAAACCTGAAAACCTAATTGTCACTGGCCCTCCAATTCAGCTTCCGTGAGCCCATGACCTATTTCAGAAATGTAGGTGCCCACTAGCAGCTGGAACATGACTGGCTACAGAAGGGGTTTTTTTCCCCTTTTTCTATAGGGGAAAAGGAAACAGGAAAATCTGACTAGAAATGGAATAAATTAACCATAGTGCTGTAAAATGCATGGTGGTGAGACTTGCACATTATCTGGGTCACAGGCTTTATTTTTGGTACAATGGCAATGTGAAGTAAACTTGCAAAAAAAACCCAAACCCACAAGCTTGTTTTTTTTCTCCTTGAAGCACCAGAGCCAATGGATTTGGATGGTCCCAAGGGAAATGGCTACATCAAGACGGAGTTAATCTCTGTGTCTGAAGTGTAAGTTTCCCCAAAAATGCTGGATTTTTAAGAACTGATCATAAGTATTTAGCTGTAGTTCATGTCTCTTCACAGTGTCTAAGGTGTAGGTGCCCCTGCCAAATATTTCCTCTTTGAGGATCATTCATGCAGTGCTGTGCTTAAAACACCATTTCTAGGTAAAAACCCTAGAAACTTGCCGGTAGTTGTACTGACAAATGATTTCATGAAAAGCAAGTTCTTAAAGACTTGTTGGACTTCCTTGATTAGGATGTGCATCCCTGAGTAGTCCCAGTTCTCATTTAAAGCTATTTTGCTGGCTTTGCAAAGCCTGATGTATTGCTCACGGACCTGGTCTTCTTCACAAGAGTGGCCCTTGTGGCCTCAGAGCCAGACATGGTAGCCCAACTGTGCCTCATTTCTTTAGTGAAAGTTTATCCCTGTTCTTCTCCATTAGCCACCCTTCCAGGCTTCAGTCTCCAGAAAACCTGCTCCCTATGTCTCCTGAGGAGTTTGATGAGGTGTCCAGGATGGTGGGCCCGGCAGAGATCGATACTGTGGTATGTATCATGAACCAGTTGTTTGCAGGGTGCTTTTCGCCTTTTTCCCCCTCCAGATGTACCTCAGACACTTAACACAAGTGAACACTTGAGAACACGTCTCTTCACACACGTAGGGAAAACTGGGGATCCAGAGTAGGACTGGGATTGCCATTAGTTGTTCTTTTCACCTGTCTGTGGGGATAGGGGCAAAGAGCAGGAGAGCAAAGCTTCCTGTGTGTACCTTGTATGTGGAGGGAAGATGGGAAGGGAGAAAGGAGCGTCACGGTAGTCCTTCCTGTGGGATCTGGGTGGGGAGGGCCACTAGAGCAGGAGTACAGTTTTGAAGTGTTGCTCTGGCAGTGCTGCCTGTTAACAGAGCAGTGTAGTCCTTGCAGGATGTGCTTCAGAAAAAAATCAAAATTAAACTTTGGGATTCCCTTCCTCCCCCCTCCCCAGATAGTTGGATCCTAAGGTGTGAATCTGGTTTTATTTAGGGAGAACATGGTCATGCTCTGCTTAGCAAAGACTTGAGTATTAGGGCTTACTTGCCTTGTTTAATGGACATGTCATTCTCTTGTTGCAGATGTGTACACATATTCAGCTCTGAGCTTTGGCTGAGCTTTTCACTGCGTCATTAACGCGGCTGATTCGCTTACGCGTCCTGCGCTGCAGCCCATGCCTTGGTGACACGCTTCACTGCCATTCTTTGGTGTCTCAACCTGAAGGTCCAGTAGCAATTTTTAGCTAATGGAAATATCAACCATAGCAGTCTCAGTAGCCTCCTCATGTGCATTTCTTTGTTTAGTTAGCAAGATACCATGCCATAGTGGAGGAAGAGAGGAGGATAGGAATGTGAGGTCCTCAGGGAACTGATAGGAGAAACACGCGTTCATGTTTAAGGGAATTGGTTAAATGTAATGTTTAAAACAGTTGGCTGTACATAGAAGACTTCAAAGGAAAGCTGGTTTGTCTGCAGAGGTTCTGCTCAGAAAGCTTGTGCCTTCTGTGTAACTACTTCTGCAGAACTTCCCTACATAGCTTTGAATTTTCATCTGCATCACAGAAAGGAAAAGGGAAACACTCTACAGATACGTGCCACACCAAATCCACGTGCTGCTGAAGTTTGCTGTGGTTTTAGCTTTCCTAGGCATGGCATATTGAGAGAACAGAAAATGTTACCTGCATTTCATTTTTGCGGTTTTTGTGTAGGATGTTTAGCACAATCTTCCACATAAAGAGCATTTCTTAGGACACCACCTTAAAGCTGCATTGGCACATGCTGAGCTTGCAACTCAAGGTGTACAATCAAGACTAAAGCTTCTGCAGACTGCAGTCATGCTGTCTAGCAGAGTACCAGACAAAATGAGAACCTACTCTTAAAAAGAGTGCAGAAGGGGTTGAAGTATGTTTTTACTCACTGTGCTTAGCCTACCAAGGTGAGGATCTGGTCACTCCTATCTTTTACAATACTACACGCCCCATTTAGGTTATAAAAGGTGGAATGGAACTCAGTTTTTTTATGCATTATTAACCAGGGCATTTATTTAACTGTTGATTTGAATAGCTATAAGATCCTGTAGGATTTCATAATGAAGTGATTTTGCAATTAGGGATGAGGCACTGGAAAGTGAGGGATACAGAATAACAGCTGCAGGATATGCAGTTTTTGGTGCTTAAAGGATGAAATTGTGTTTCCACCAGAGGAGGAACAGGTTTGTTTCTCAGCATGTTTGAAGATAATTAACAACTCACAGTTCAGAGGCAAGGCTGTCTTAGGCAGCTGGTCTCTGCACCGGGGTATCAGTGCAAACTGCTCATTAGCACACAGAGGAACAGAGGAACTGCAGAGCACTCGTGCTGGATCCCACCGGTTCAGGTGGAACAGCAACAGGAACAGGGCAGCTGGCTGGAGCAGGGGGTTGGACAAGGTGACCTCCAACCTCAGCCTCAGCCCAGCTCTGACTCAGGTGCTACTGCAGCCTCTCCCCTCACTGCTGTCTATTCTATTCCCATCACCTGGGAGAGCAGCAGCAGCCCACAGGACTCACAGAGATTGCAGAGCTGCTTCTCTAGATCCAGCAGCTGCTGTTTGGGAGATAAAGGACTGGAGCAGTTTAGTGTGTTGTACCCCAAGATGACTGATGTGCCCCCCTGCAAAAGCTCGAGAAAAAAATTAAAGGGCAAGTATGTATTCAAATGAAAGCATTGCCAAACTGACTTATTTTTGGTGCTCTGGGTTACTAAGGTTAACTAACAGTGCTACGGGATATCACAGCCGGTGATTTAATGCTTTTATCTTACTGTGACTAGCTGAATATGTATCTTTATTGTTAATACAAAAAGTATTTGTTTCTTGAGCTACACCTGGTACTCATGTTCCATAGGCAGCAGTTTGTCTTCATGACTTTTATATTTCAGTTTTATCAGCCAGAGTGAAATGTTCTTCTGAGATTTAAAGCAGTAGCCTTATTCGTGGCTCGGTCTTTCCAGTAGTTCTAAAAGTAGTGATTTTCCACAATGGAATATTCTTTTGCCATTTTAAATTTAAATAGATGGAACTGTCAGTTGACATTTTTGTCCTATCTCCTGTTTTTTGGCTACTTTTATTATAAAGATGATGTGTTTGCCAGTAGTTTACTACTCTGTATCTCATTTTAAACTTGCTTGTGTAACTAAAGAGCTAAAGCTCTGAAGCCTAAGGCTGTATCAATGCTCTTAATTCTCTGCATTGTTAGCAGGTCAGTCTGCTCTGGAGCACTTAGAAGGTGGCTGTTAACTTTTTTTTATTATTGATTGTATCACTTCACTGATTTGTTTTCTTCCCCATCCAAACTTCAATAAACTGAACTTGAATTTCTAATTTGAGTCATCAGTAGGATGGCTGATGTATACCTAAACTTTGGGAGCTACCAAGCTGGACCACTGCTGCATCATTTTTCTCTGGGGCTATTAAGTGATATCATCCCTTGTCTCATGCTTCTTGGGCTTTTATATGAACAGCCAAAAGAATAATAAAGGAAAGAAACTGTTGGTGTGATAAAGGATATCAGGAGTGAAGAGTAGCCAAGAGAAAGCCAGAGCTGTTCAAAATACCTGGACAGTCCACTTAAGAATTCCAGCATTAACAAAAAGCAACCAGTAAAAGTATGCAGCTCTGGAAGTGTAGGTTTCAAAGTAAATAACAACATCAATGAAAACAATCAGAAAAAAGCTAGATTATATAAATTAATTCTGATTTCCTATAAGCTTTGCACAATGCAAATGACCAGAGAAGGTTCTCCTGGACAGCCTTCTGCATGACTGAAGACTTATTTCAATGGCAGTCACATAGATAACCAATAAAACCAACCACCATCATCTTGGTATTTCCATTTATTATGCTGTAAAAAGCAACACTATCTGGAATTTATTTCTTAAAATAAATAACTTTCATTTTCAGAACCAGTACAGCTCAAGTTTAGATTCATTCATGGGAAACTGCTAGAAATACATTCATCACTGTCTAGTCCCCACAATACAGAATCTAAAGTCAAGATCAGCCCAGTCAGTTACAATGACCAGAAGTACACTGCCAGTAAGTATAGTCACGGATAGTCCAGCTCTGAAGCAAAAAAATCTGGTACAATACAGTTTGTTCACAAAGATAGGCTAATTAATGCTAAGACTACCACAAGATTTCTGAGTACAAAGCATTAAGTTAGCTTAACAATTTTTAGGTTGTGATACAGAAGAAACATATATGACATAAAAACAAAGGAGTGGGGGAATCCTCTTTGGAGCATAAGGAAGTCAGCGTTGGATAAGATAACCAAAAGCTATTTACTGTAAAATCTACATGTCAGTGTCATGAATGATAAACAGCCAAACCAATGTACTGCATATATTTATATTTATAAATAACGCCATGTCTAAGTAGCTGCATCGCTGAATTGGACATTACAAAATTGTCCATCTTCTCACAATGAGAAAATACTAAAACTAACCAGCAAAAATGCACTGAAGCTAAGACTGGCTAAAAGCACGCGGTATGAAAGCGTTAACTTCAGGGACAGCTATGATCTTCAATGTCAACTCAGTTAAAATCCTTTTGGTTTTGGTTTGTTTATATATGTGTACTATATGATATACTTATCTTTTAAAAATGCCAGTTTGAACAATGCAATGTCAGTTAAATAAAGCTAAATCAGGTATTTTTCTGAGAAGCTATAGGATGTGTTTTAGTAGGGGGAAAAATATGGAAGAAGTCAGATTAGCACAGAAATTCAGAATACTAAAGTAGAATCCATCTGAAAGTATTCCTTTACACTTCAGCCAACAGATCTGTTACCAGAGAAAAAACCTGTTGGAATTTAGTTCAGGGTGCAGCAGAGAAGAGGCCTTGTGCTACTCAGTGACCGATGCGGCTCAACAAAGAGCCAGAGGCTGTTTCTTTTAGGTCTTGGTTAGAACTGAGGTTGCAGTGACACAGGACGTGAAAAGAAGGGGCTAAAAGCCTTCAGAAAAATAGCTGACCTTCAGAAGAACAAAAAAAGAGGGGGAAAAAAACCCCCAAAAACAAACCAAGCCATAAAACCAACCAGCTTAAGAACAGTAAGATTCTTGAGAAAAAGTGTTTGATAACCATGCCAGCCAGCTTCAAAATGCTATTTCAGGGCTTTAGACTTTCAGACTCTTCCAAGATTTCACCATCATGAAGACAGTCACTGTTTGTGATGAGTACCAAGCACTTTTCCATGTGATTTGTCCTCCCTGCAGGGAGACAGTATGGCATATCAACAAGAGACTGTACAGGAACTAGAAAGGTTTTATTCTCAACTATACTGACCTGCTGGGTTGCTCTGGAGAAGTTACTTCTCTCTAAGCCCTAGTGTACCCATTGCTAAAGGAGGATAATGTGGTTCAGATCATATTTATAAAGTGCTTGGGCCATTCTGGAAAGAATTTGGGCACTATTCAGTAGGATTTTGGTGCCAAAACACAGGAAGTTTGAACTTTGAGATCTAATGACTTGTACACTATGTGTTAGGATAAATACCACCATATACACAATTCTCAAGCACAAACTCCTTTTCTGTGTGCTAAATGATTCTTGCCTAAAACTCTTGTGCTAAAATTCTTGCCTATGTCCAACAACTCTTGTGTTTTGCTAATAAGTGACTGCTCACTTCTGAGGTTTTATGTCACAGTACTAGCAGAAACAATTGCACATGGGACAGGGAGCTGTGGTAACATTGTACTTCTGCAAACAACAAATATCTGCATCTACATTTCCCACAACAGGGCACATGCCATGCTGGCTCCAGCGGCAAGACATTAAATGCCACCACAAAAGGCATTTACCTACTTGTGCTCCTGGTGCTGAACTCCTGTTCTACACCAGCGGAATCCCATTGATGCAATATCCTGCTCCCTGGTTGATAGCAGTGCAAGAAGAGAACATACCCAAAAACCTGGCTTATCTCCTGCTCTGCTCATGCTTTGATTGGCTCTATGCTCCTTAAAGCTGTTTCACTCCATCCGTGTTCCTTATTACAAGCCTAAATTAGTTCAGAGTTACATGCAGTATTTGGTTTAGTTCTTTTTGCCTTTCCTGTACTTCCATTCCCCTCGCTGGCTCCTGGTGCACCCACCCAGGACACCACCTGCCAGCCCCAACCGGGGTTTGCAGCTTGCCAAGGCTTGCTGTAGTGCAAATAGACCTGCAAGGAACACCTGCTTGGAGTGGAAGCACCCGCTTTCCCCTGTCACAGGGAAGTACTTTAGCAGCTAAACATGGAGAGAGAGAGGAGGGAGGCAAGACAAAGGGAACTGAAAGAAATGCTTCCGAACAAAAACCCCATTACACACCAGTGTTACAAGTCACATTCCCCTACGCCATTTGGTCAAACAAACCTTTTAAACACATTCCCTGACAAGACTATCTCTAAGAACAAGCCTAGACCATTGACAATTGTCACCTATATACTCTGTGATATTTATATTATGTAAACAAGGTTGTGTGGAAATAGTTTTTTTCTATTTTTTTCTGAACGGTAAGTGCAGATCCTTACTTAACACACCCAGCCTAAATCTACATCAGCATCTTCAGCTTTCAAAAAAACCTCACTGACTCTCATACCTGACAGTACTCTGGCTCACCTTGGCCATACTGGAAACAGAGGGCTAGAGAAACAAAAATTCAGCAGAAAAATTCCTGACCACAGACTAGAGTTCACATAGAACACAAAAATAAATTAAGTAGTGCACAGTAAAGCCAACAACAGCTAAATATTTTTATACATCAATTATATGCAGCATGAGGTAATATTGCTCACATTATGGAGGGAGATTCTTAGTTGGTTTTGTTTCTTTTGAAGAGATTGGATTTGTCCTGTGCGTATAGAAACTCCTGTAACGTAACACTGAAGTAACAGAGACTTCTGTAAAATATATACCACTATCAGATAGAAACACACACGCTCTTCATTACTTATGTATACCACAATTAAATAGGTAAGTGATTTGATTCTTAGGATCTAGCTGAAGATGATTATAGTAAGCCATCCAGATTTTTATGAACCGTTCGGTTCTCCTTCCCGTTGTTGGAATCCTCTGATGGCGTGTATTGGACCTGATATTCTTGAAGGATTTTAAAAACATCATGGTGTCCGAAATGTAAAGCTTCATCCATAGGAGTGTTATTCCACCTACGAGAAACAGCATGGTATTTTTAACACCAGCACGTGAAGTACAGAGCCAAAAGCACCGAAAATCTAGTTCTTTACATACTGTGCTGATAGTTCAGCACACAGACCACACTCAGTTCAGTAACTGTGGAATCACTTTGTTAAGCTGAGCATAACCTTTTAAATAACAGTTTTAGAGTTGGGGGCTTTTTATTCCTGCTTGCTCTGCAGAACCCACAAAAAAGGGCCCAGTTCCTTTTGCTTCAGTGGACTGGATCAATACATTTCACTCTTATTTGATAGACACCTCTCTTCACTCAGGGAGTAGAGAGATGCTACTGGAGCATCTTTCCTCCAAACGAGCAATAAAACCACTCACCTGTCTTTGGGGAAAGGATTCACTTTGCATGCTTCCAGTAGAAACTTAACAACATCCACATGTCCTATAAGAAAAACAGGTTTGTGAGTGTATGTACTTATACATACCCACGTATATACAGACAAAAGCAGATATGCACAGAGAGAGCAAAGATACTCTAAAGCAAGCTGACCACCTCCCACTGTCAGAGAGAGCAAATGACATGTGAGGAGACATTACCTTCTGCAGCTGCCACATGCAGGGCTGTCCGTGAGTCATAGTCTCTTTGCTCCATATCCATTCCTGACAGAGCAAATCTTAAAAGAAAGAAAGATTACAGAGAAAAGTCTTAAATCATTAAAGCAAGTTACAAAACTAACCATGGAACAATATCCCTCTTCTGAGGGTACCTTTATGATGGTTAGATTTGGGTCTTTTGTTGGGTTTTGGGTAAACATATTCAATCTCTAGCTCATGCAGCTCAATGTCCCCAACACGGAAGCAGTGCATGTGCACGTTCATAAATAAACAACAACAGCAAGAACCAAACAAGCAGCGTTCCTATTCCCAGACCCCCGCTGACTTTTACCTCCGGAGTGCAGACACATCCCCTGTGTAGGCAGCAAACAGCAGATTTATCACAGACTTCACCTATAAAGAGAGATGAAGTCCAGTTTATTGATCTTCTTTCCTCAGAAAGGAAACCCAGAAAAGCCCAGCATGGCCAGCTGGTTCACTGCTTATGAAACTTGCTAATTGCATCCCCTTGCTTGGCCATGTTTTGCAGTACAGCATAAAACACTGGAATAATTCATTCCAGCTTGCTTCGCTACCAGTACTGTAAGGTCTGTCTTTCCAAGGCTGAAGTCATTAAAGACAGCAAAAGAACTATAAAACATGCATTTCTGCTGTACTGTGGTAAAAAATATGAGCTTGCTATATGGATAAACCATATTTCTCTCTTTGATTGCCCAATGACACCAAGTATTGAATTGCACAGACAGTATCGCTTTAACAAGCAATAAAACCATGAACTCCTCATAAGACTAACTCATTCTGGAAAAGATTTTTTTTTTATTATTATAAACTGCAAAGATTCCTAGTGCCAGGAGAAATCTATGTTAGCAGAAGAGAACAATACTGTCAGGCTACATCAACCTTGCCCCGTGCACATTTTTAATGTGTCCTGGCTGTAACAACTCTACAAGTTTTAACAAGAGCCAAAAATGACAAGCTACATGGTTTCAAGCATCCCACATCAGTTTTTTTCAGGAACTGATACAGCCACTTCTAGGCACTGTTTCACAGTAATTTCCAGTAAAATTTCTAAATGCTGCTTTGCTTTTGGAGTCTACAAAGCTCTGCCGCTGCCACCAGCCAAGAAACGGATATAAAGGAGGAAACTGATGCTGCATTGACCTTCTGCAACAAGGAGGAGAAACAAACAAAACAAAAAATCCCCACCCACAAGCAAGTCTCCCACAGATTCCTGCAAGAACACTGGCATATTTTCACAAGGCCACAGATGAGCCAACATCTGTGCCTCTTATAAACTGCACTTGTGGAATTGCTTGTTGTTTTTTACACCTCAAATATGCACTGACGCAAAGAGAGACCGAACTATAAGAAGAAAGAGGCGCAAAGGGCAGGATGGAAATACAAAGGGGACACAGAGCCACCCTCACTCCAGTACCCACAAACTACTGTATCTCCTTCTCAGCTTGCATTATGAGCCAACCCAACCCACAGGCAGCTCCCCCAGCTGCCCCATGGCTGGGCTTGCCTCCTCCAGCCCTGGCTCAGCATGGGGGTTGCAGGACCACAGGAATGAGCCACTTCCCCGCAGGGCTACAATGTCTCTACCTTCCTGGGGTGATCTTGTAGCTGTCACAGATACACAGACTTGCACCAGCAAGTCCATCTCAGGGCACTCAACCACTCTCGTTGGGCTCTTCATAGCAAGCAGCACAGCCACACCAAAGTATCAAAACCTTCCAACAGAGTGCACATCTTTTACAGACACTGGACTGCAAACTGTATTTAAACACAGGTGTGAAAGGGCAATTTGGTTTGATAATCTCTGCATTTCATCAAGATGATTCAGGCGTTTTCCTCAGGGAGGGGCAAGATGAGTGCTGCTCTGCTGCTGGGGCCCCACGGGCAGACCAGACTGGCTGCACTCCCATGTTTCAGGTCCTGCAGGTGCTGAACACTCTCCCTTTTCAGGATCTAGGATGACCAAAGGACACTCCTGTCTTCCATAAAAAACATTTCAGAGGTAACTGACCATTTTGGCTGGGCTTCTTGATGTTTCTGGGAAATGCAAATGTGTAATAAAGTAAAAGGTAAATGGCCAGTCTTCGCGAACGAAGATCTGGGAAAGGTGTTCCCACCTTTCAAGCCTGCGCAATGGAT
>JAWWLV010000183.1:31521433-31561635 GCA_035041135.1 Platyrinchus mystaceus
GGGGGACCGGGATTCGAACCTGTGGCCTTGGCGCTGAGAGACCAGCATCTTAACCGCTAGGCCACCAGGGGTCCCCTGTAATAAAGTAATAAAATAAAAATAACACATTCCATTTTTCAAAAACCTTCCAAGTACAACCAGGGCCCAGAATCCCTCTGGATTCAGCTGAACATTTTGCTAAGAAGCCATTTTCTATAATGATGTGACAAAATGCAATTTGAAGATTTCTGAGGCTTTCTAACACAATCATTTTAGGCCAGGTCTCTCAGCAATCTGGGAGAGGTTAAAGCTGCTCCTTTCTTAAGATACAGCGTGTAAAATCCAAGGCTGAATTATTATAAATCTGAAGTTCTTAACAGATCAAAACAAAGATGTACAAATCCAGACACATAGAAGAAAATATCTGCTTCTTCAGTTCAGAAGAAGTGAATTTGAGAGGAAACACGACTGCTGTCTGTACAACAGTAAAAGTAACAGGATAGAAAAAGCAGGAGAATTGACCTTGACCCCCTAACTGAACCCTACACTATCAGCAGCATAGTCCAGGCCAAAAAATTAACAAATTTAATGAGGTGAAAATTTGTTAATGAACAAATGAAATTGTTCAAAAGGCATCCATAAACAACAGAAGTTTTATTGCGTTCACATAAAAAAAAGTTAATAAAATTTAGAAATCTGCAAACACAAAAAACATTTTGAATTCAAAGTAAGAATATACCATCTCTGTGAGCCTCTTAAGGATCTTTCCTTAGTTTCCAAGAGAATATTAATCCAAGAAGCATATATACTAAATCGTCATGTACAAGGCTGTCATTTACATTGAGAAGAAGTTACTGTGTGAACAGCACTTGCTGCCAGAAGCTGTGTATCTGTGCAGAATCTCACTTAAGCTGCCATAAAGTCAAGTACAAATTCTTTACCCCCAAACTCACAGTGTACTAGCCTGAAATAAGAGGTCCATCGCAAAATAATCAAGAGCCAAAATAAACTCTAAAGTGGGAGTGGCAAACATAAGATTTTGCGGGGGCGGGGGGGGTGTTAAACTGTAGGGGTGGAAAAAAACCTGAAGATGAGAGATGAGCTGTGTCCATTCAAACTAAGTAGGGCAAAAGGCAACTAATTTAAGTGTTTAGAGACTCTGTCAGTGAGTTTCTCACCAAGTGGTTCACAATCCTCACGATCCACATTCAATGCTGGTGTTTCTATAACTGCACTGCTGAACACAATTTTTTCTAACGTTTAGAAACAGAAAGTTTACTACCTTCAACCCAGCAGCCATACTGCACATAATTCCCTAACTATGAAAATTTAAGAAAAGGAGAAGGGATGGAGTCCCTCTGCTATATATGAGCTGGCTCACATGTTACCATACAGCTGTATGGCAGAATCAAACCCACACTGGAAACTGTTCCACCTTTTGTCAAATGGGAGAGAAAACTTGCACGCACCAAAGCAGAGGAACTCTGCAGCTTTCTTCTCATCATGCCATCAGTACAGAGCACTGCTCACTCAGCTACCATGAAACCCTCTTTGTACAACACTCTTTCCTCGGTGCTGGATATAATCCTGGTTATCCAGCACAGAAAGGTTCCTGAGAAATACTTGTGTGATTCAATGCTAAAGATCAGAAACACACCTCGTTTTTTCACTTTCAGGTTAGTAGGTGTTAGAGGTCTTGGACTCAGCTGGATGAAGCTATGGAGGATTCAAGTCCTGCTTCCCATTGGAGGTGACCAAATGACCCCCATCTCCAGAGGTCCCTTCCACCTAACAGTCCTGCAAGTCTGTGGGTGAGGACAGGCGCAGCACAAGAAAGAAAACTCAAGACTGTTGTTGCTCAAGAACTACACCGAGGCCAAGTTAAAGGAAGGAAATACCCAGAGTTCAGAGCGGCAGGAAGTCACACCACTGCTGCAGACACTTCAGATAAACACAGGGCACCAAAAGGCAAAAAAAGAAAAAGCACCAACCCAAAACCCCAAAAGCACAAACAGAGTGTTCTAAGGCACTGAAAGCTACAAAGGGCAGTGTTAACATGACTCCTAGTCCAGAGCTTCTTATCACAGTTATTTTAAATATCTCCTAAGCCTGGATATGTTAAAAGTTTCAAAGAAGTCTCCTTCAAGATGTGAACTGAGCACACAGGAACAGAAGAGCACAAGGGCTGCCTCTGCCTTTCAGGGAGCACATGCCCAGTGCACAGCAAGTGCACGGCTGTCCCGTTTCTCTGCAAGGACATTGTCAAAGGACTGGGGCAAGACATGAGAGTTCTTCTTTTGTTTTTCAATTTCTCCGTGTACCGACTTGAAAAACCTAATAAAAGAAAAAGTTTAACTTCAGTGTTAATAGGCTGAAGTCACTTATTGCAAGTGAAATTTCAACACATCTACCCGATCTGAAAGGCTTGGCTGGAACGTGCAAACTACCTTGGGGGAGTATTTGTAACAGAACAGTCTTTCCTCCTTGAGCTGCACACCCAAATCCAGACTTATTTAAATGGTCTCATGATGGCAAATAGCAAGTGACTGTACAAGACTGAGATGGAATCACTTTGCTCTTTACACAGACTGGGTTTAGAAGATTTTATTTTTTAGTGAAGAAAAGTGTGTCTATCACTGCCTGGCTCTAATGCCATCAACAGAAGACCACTCCAAACACTTCACAGAGAGAACTCTGCCATCATTTTTGGCAGATGGGGAATCAGGGCCAGAGATGGAAAGGAACTGCTACAGTCTCGTGACAGCAGAGTGACCTGACACCTTCTGCCCACTGGCTCTCATGCTCCAGCATTTAATGTAAAACAACCAAATCTCAAATCCAAGCAGCTGAGCGCACCAGCCCTGTGCTCTGTCCCTGCCTGCATGTCCTCATCACTACGAGCCTCTGTCCCTCTCTGCTATTGCTGCAATGCCTCCAGCATGGCAGGGAGAGCCTCTGCTCGGCACTGCACTGGGGTCAGGAGAGAAAAGCCAAACAGCTGTGCACGCAAGGAAAACAAATCCTTTAGAAAAAATTAATTTAGCTCAAAGCTGGATTAATTCCATGAGAAGCTCTTAGCTAAAAAGGTTACTGAATCTGGATTTTAATTTCCTACTCTGTCCTGCTTCCTGAGAACTCCTCCCTCCAATTTCTTTGAAAACATAACAGAATTTACATTCTAAAAAAAATATGACTTATAGCTTAACTGTTTCTCCAGGTGGCTGAGCAACAGTCAAGCCCAACAGTTTATAATAGTGCTGCTCAAGGCAATACAAACAAGGACAAATAAACAAACTCCCCTAAACTTTCCAATGCTCTTTCCATGATATTTAGGGATGATGTCACAGGTTAGCCTTCAGAGATGTTCAAAATATTGAGGAAAAAAAGGGTTTAAATTCATACTGTTTCTCAGGAACTTCACCATATCTGACCTTTACTATGCACCAGATTGAGTGTGCTGACAGACTTTCAAATACAACAAGGGGAGTTAAAAAAAGAGAGTAGAGCTAGTTGAGAGAAAATGAGTAGCACACTCTCTTCTCTCACATCCCATTTTTTGTGCTGAAACTGGGACGCAACATTTTCCTTTGGGAATGCTGCCCTCCTGGCCAACCAGCTTGAAGAACAAAGTTTTAATTGTTCCCCTGCACAGCATAGAGGTATAGAGAGAGTATGGGATATAAAGTTCAGCTCTTGCAGCTCAGGACTTCCCCAACGACATGTGACTGTCACAGCAACCCCAGGGCCTGATGCACGGGGACCCCAGTGCGGTCCCAGGTAAGCAGGACTGTGGGAACAGGACACCCAGCCTCCTGACAAATGCTCCCAGCTGCAGGAGAGCTGCATGGCAATGGGAATGAAGTCCTGCAGCTCTTGGCCAGTGCAGAGCGCAGCAGGGCAATCAGCCAGGCTTGTCTGGAAGTGACCTGACTTATTATCCACAGCACCACCACCCACCCACGCTGAGCACGGCTAATCTGCACGCACGACATCCTGGCTGCCTTCCTGGGGCACCTGCACGCACAGCAAGGGTGACACAGCCCAGTTCCCTATTTATACCAAAAGTCTGTCAGATTATAGTTCCAAACCACAGATCCTGGCAGCACATTGTTACAACCAGGAGGAAGACGAGCGCCAAAGGGCTCAGTGGTGTCCCACACGTTCCCTCCTCACCCTGCTGAAGGCCACCCACCTCGTTTGGCAGCAGGGCCATACTGACACAGGGAGCACATGAGTCAAGGCCTGGGGGCCAGGTGACCCCAGAGACCCCACGGCCAGCAGCAGCCACTGCCCATGAGCTCAGCTTTGCACCCATTGTTCAGAGCACACAGCACAGCTAATCCGGCTCAGCGCGGGATTAACTCGGAAACGCAAAAAATAGATTGTTAAGCTGTCCAAGGTGAGCACTCGTCTAGTGAACAGGGATTAACGCTTCACAGCGGAAAGGGATCGGCTGCTCCAAACTCTGCCTACTCCCAGGGCCTCTGTAAATGCCCAAGTACTGACAAACGAGGCAGGAGCAAAGAGGTTATGTGAGCCACAAGCACAAAGCAATAAAAACTCCAGAATCAACAGAAATTCAACTTCACAGTAGCACTGCTCAGCTGCTGCTTTTCCTAAAGCTGATCCCTCTGATGAGGCTCATCGGGGTATGCAGCAAAAAGCAATCACTCCTCCTACTCTCCAGAAGAACTGCTGGTTTTTAGATGCTTATTTTATCAATGGGAAAAAAAATCATGAAATATAAGACACCAATATATATATTCTAAAAAAGCAATGCTGAGCTATGAAAACCAGAAAAAGTAAATCTAGAGCACAAAGTAAACTATTTAGTCATCTAGTTTTTACACACTGAACCTTTAACTGAACTATGCTTGAAACACAGCCTTTAGATGGCTTTTTCCCTGGATGTATTTAAACTGAAAAACAAAACAGAAAACCCTCAAACCTGCTCAAAATGAATTTTGAAGCTTAAACTTTGAAATTAAACAGAGAATTAAAAAAATTAATGCCTATACTCACACACATTAAAATATTGAAATTTTTGAAAATACAAACAAGGCTAGCTGTTCCACAAAACTTTCATTTCTTCTTCCAAGACTTTTTCCTTCTCTTTACTGTACCTTCTGCACCATCTACCCTTGTTTCCTCATGTAATTTGAAGAAAGTGCAAAAATAACTTTAGAATCTGCCAATATTTACTCTTCTGTGTTTTGAAACTAACACAGGAAACAAGATTTGGTCAGTATTTTCCGCCAGTCCATTTTCTAACCCTCTGACTATCCCTCCTCTTCCTCAAGATGGTGCAAGGTCCTCTTCACAGCTGTGAACAGAGGACGACACTCAGCTCCTTTAGTTTTACGAGCTGTGGGTGCAGGGTTTATTTCTGGACTCAAAGCTGCCACAAGTGACTTTCCTAGCTGCTACCACGGAGTTTATTTTTGGAG
Source organism: Platyrinchus mystaceus (assembly GCA_035041135.1). Classification (NCBI taxonomy): domain Eukaryota; kingdom Metazoa; phylum Chordata; class Aves; order Passeriformes; family Tyrannidae; genus Platyrinchus; species Platyrinchus mystaceus. The sequence continues at coordinate 31,526,860 of JAWWLV010000183.1, forward strand.
TCTCCCTGGTAGTAGAATTAACTTGAAATGCCATTTGCACAGTATTTATTCATATAGCTTGTGCTGTTGATAGAAAACTAACAAGACTCACAAAACACTTAGTTATTCCTCCTTCCAGTTTCCAGCAGCCATGTTCAAACACAACCCATGCATATAACTGAAAGCTGCTTCTCCCATGAGTGATGTCTAGACTGCAGCCACACAAGAGGCTGTATTTCCATGTATCCATACCCAAAGCAGCTCTAAATCAACTGTACTGCTACAGCTGCAAAACCCTCTGGCAAGCCAGTTAGTTATTATTTTTATCTTTTCTTTAAAGCTGGACAAAATCCCAGTAGGATTTTAAGCATCTTATTGCAATTCAACTATTAACATTTTCAAATCTAAATTTAATCTTTTAGAATAAAGTTAGTAAAGATGGTTTGTTCCTCTCTTCCCCTACTCAGCCACTGGCTTCAAATGGATTTTCTACCATTCATATTTCCCTCTGATTCAACCTGATATTTTGGAAGTAAGTCAAAATGTCTAAAGTAACTAGATTACGCCACCCAAAATTGCAAATAATTAAGAGTATTGATACCACATTACAGCAAACTGCATTTCTTTGCCCATGTCTGTCTGGAGTCCTTTTTTTGTCAGAATACATTAAATTAATCTAAGTATTTAAAAGCACCTAAAAATTATACTTGCCACAAACTAGCACAACACCACAACTGTTTGTCCTTTTTTCCCTGCTCTATTAATGTACTATTTTGCATGGAATTTTAAAAGCTTAAGGACACAGGAAGCAGTAACTGTAAACAAAAGGTACTTTTCCTCTGATCACATTTGGAGCTGTGAAAGACAGACTAAAGAATTCACCTCTTCCAACACCAATTTCTTGCTCATAAGATGGCCATCAAGTGGACACAAAATTTTTGGAAAGAGTTTGGTATTCCTCAAAATAACATCTACTTGTGAAAAGGCTAATTAATCCTAAATACTAACAGGCAGGAGGTGCAAACTCTTCAAGAGTACAAAAATATCCTTTGACTCATACAGAACACATCAAGAGTCACAGACAGGGCTGAGCTCAGTTCTACAATTAATTCAGCCAATGAATGCTCGGAGATGATTCCACTGAATTATTCTAATTTTTAAACGCTAAATCAGATTCAGTATCTTGTAAGTGAAGTTTCAAACAATCTCTATTTAAAAGCCAGCTTGTGAATCCATAAGTAACAGTCTGCTTCATACAATGTTTGATTTTGCCTGAAAGACAGTAACAACAGCATGGACAGAGCTGGCCTTGAGGACGGCGACAGAAGCAGAGACCTGGTTTCATGGCAACAAACACTGGGAACATGCAATTCCTTATTATTTACAGTTCTGTCTATTGATTAATTCTGAAGTATTAGCAAATTCACGTGGTTTAATTTACAGATAAGACTGTTTAATTAAGACGAATTTAAAGTAATTAAACAAAATGTTTACTAGAATAACTGAAACATCTACTTACCTTGAGTAACTGAGATTCTTTCAGAAAGACCATGCCCATCTATTCCACTCCCGAGATGTGCAAACCCCACGGGGTGAGCTGAGGCTATTCTGGCCAGCCATGTTCCTGAACTCCCCCACTCCCACCCCTGCCTCCCCTGATGGAGACAGAAGAAACAATCCTTCACCAATCCCAAGTCCAGAACTTGATCAACAGAGATGGAGAGTGGGTCACACAAAGCAAAATATAGTTGAATCCTTTCATACAAGCCTCTCTCCATAAGAATCAAGGCATTCAAACTGAATTTTACTAGAAAATATTATATAGCATCATAACAGGGTGCATGCATGGGGCAATTTCTCCTTTCCAGTTCCATCATCAGAAGCAGGACAGCCCAAAATGCTGTGGGAAGCAGCGCATGACTGGTTTTGTCTTTCCCCTTTCTAGCAGATAAAATCACCACTAAGGATGAACTGGCTCAAGGGGTACACAGAAAAAAACCCCACACAAGTCAGAGCTCAAGATTCAGAGTCATTGACTCCATCAGTATTAAGATTACAGGATCTCAGGAACAAACACTGCTGCAGTTGGAAGAAAATTCCAGCGAAAAATACCTGGTACACAAAGTGTCAAGAACAGGTACTAGGATGGACACAACCAATACTGTTTTCACAGTTACCTCGGAACAGCTCATCCTAAGTTTTTAGACACAAGAAGGCCTGAAAGCACCTAATGCTGAAGCTTCCCCAGTGCTCAGATGATGATGTAGTGACTTAAGAGTTTCCCTTCCCGTGCACATGTGCCTGGACAAACAGACAAGCCTGGAAGAAGAGGAGCTAATCTCAAGTGCTACTCACTAACAATTACTGACAGATGCCTTAGCCTACAGATATACCCATCCCCATCCCCCTGTTTTGGAGATGATTATGTTTATTTCAGAAGGTACAAATACTGGGAAGAAGAGAGAAAATTGAGTACCAAAACTGCCTTGACTAGATTACAGTGAGCATGGCCATGCTTGGTTCCACACGCTGTTTCCAGTTTCTTCTGGTATCAATGAATTAACACACTTCTTACTTTTGGAGACACCAGAATTAAGCACATCACTGAAAAGACTCCCAAAATATCATGCAAAAATTCAATCATCTTTTGCTAGACTTAAGATCTAAAGTTGGCTGATTCCACATACTTTTTTTTTTTTTAACAAAAAAACCCACACCTTTCAAGGACATTTATAAACTCATAAATTGAGCTAGCAAGCAACATTTCTGAACACCTAATGCAGGAAACCTGGTTAAAATAGCAAAAGTGAATGATAGTGAACCAGTCAGTTCCAGAGAACCATAATTTAACAAGAGGGAGTTATAGAAAAATCCAACCTGGCTTCTGTCATTAATGGTATGACAAAAGAATGGTAGGTAGATTAGTTATTTCAACAAGCAGTTTACTAGATCAAGTGAAAGATTTAAAGCATAAAGACTTCCACCCTTCAAGCCAGAAGATGAAGACCAGGCAAGGTTTCAGTTCTGGGTGGCATGCATTTGCCACCAGTAGTTTGGATGGAAATACGTGAATGATTCTTTTGATATGACAGCAACAAAGTTATGAATAAAAATGACTCTCTCAAAGACTTTAACTTACTCTGCTGACAAACTTTTTCAGCATTCCTCATCAGCAATGAAATGTTTTGGCAGTAAATTATGATGACTTGAAGTTCCGAAATGGTAAAATAATAATTCTTGCAATAAACTATTACAGGAATCCCACAATACAGACTTTGGTAGTTCCTGCTCAATCCTTTCAAAGACTAACCCCCTGCTAACAGTTCTGCAGCAAAGAGCATAGGGAATACATACAGAAACCTTAACAAGTGGAATGAATGCTGAGCCACTGGTTCTGGATGCAGGAAAAAAACAAGAGGCTTTGAAGTAGTGGATACAGACATTACTAACACTGCAAGATTTGGGACCAAAGGACTGGGATCAACGACAGTCACATGAATAAAGTGGAATGCTGATGGGTGCTTTAGTGACCTAGCTGTGTTAAGCAGACAGGACAAAAGGATGTCTGCCTTTTCAAGGACCTATTGATGTGACTGATATCCACACAACAGAGTAGAGTGGAGTCACGCTCCTGCTTCCCAGGCTGTAGGTACTTCACAATTTCTGGATGACAGTTTACTCTTAAATACAGGACTTGAAACTGGAATTATTCCCAAAATAAAGGACTCTGTTCTCAGAACATATTCAGGGCAACTGCACTAGCAACAGACTAATTCCACCCTACCAGCTGAAAGCAGAATGGGGAACTCTTACCAGAAATTTGCACTCTTGTTGGGAAGGATTGTTTCTAAACTACCAGGATCAAGTTTCTATAAATCTTTTTCTAATTTTTAGGCTGTTTTCAGTTTTCCTTGTATTGGAAATATTTAGTAGCTTAAATAAATCTTCCACATCCATGCTTTTATCTCAAAACCCTGCAAACAGTCATATTATTCCCCATCAGCCTTGGTATACGGAACAAAATGTACTCAGCTGTTTTATCCTATTTCTCTATGTCCTCAATCATAATTCTTAATCCTGTTCTGCAATAGCACGAGTGGGATTTTTTTTTAAGACACGTTTTATCGGAACAGTTTATTCTCAGACCAAGATTACATCTTAATTATTTGACTTGTAATAATTACAAACTGGAGAACTTTAAAAGACAAGTCCTTTAAAAGAAGTGTGAAATGCACTTCCCATTCAGAAAGCCAAAGCTACACATAAAACCAAAACCAGGTCTATCAGTCAAAAATCCCTCATATTGAATGAGTAATTCCTGAACAAACAATAAAGTTGCCTGGCTCAAGGAAAAAGCTGGGCTGGTACATGACATCAACAGGAAGCGAGCAACATTATCTCTTCCTATCAGTCCACTTGTGTTCTCAGTTCAATGTTTGGATAAGTGCTCTGATCACAAGGGGTTCTAACAGTAACATGCCATCCCTCAGCAAATAACATATTTCCATGCTAGCATTTAGCCTGACAGGCTTCATTAGAAAAATAAAGGGAATATGGCCTTTTCAAATCCTTAAACCACTTTATTTTCAATGATATAATGAACAAAATATTTAGAATCCAGTGGGAAAATACAGCAGGAACTGACAATGTTAGTTATTGCTGACCAAAAACCAGTTTTCCCTATGCCACTTCTAGGACTCCCTAAAGGCCAACAGATTATGGCATGATGGTAAGTTCATCACGCTCAGTGAAAATACAGAAGTCACCGTTACAAGCTGCAGAAAGGGAAAATTCCAATTGTAGGTTAGGAAAAAATTCTTCAATCAAAGTGTTGAAGCACGGGGGACAAGGTTACCCAGTCAGATTACAGAAACCTCATCACCGGAGGTTTTCAAAGCTTGACTGACAAAGCCCCTGAGCAATACCATGTGACAGTGGATCGTTCTTCGAGCAGGAGGATGGACTGTAAGATCCCCAGAGATCCCTTCCAAGCTCTGCAACCTTGTGGAATCCCCTGCACTTCATACAGATGGGTTATGATGACTGCACCCCAATAAGTAAAAGTGACTTGATTTAAGAAAAGATACAGTATGAACATAAATTTCCAGTTTTACAGTGTGCACGTGAATTTTGCAAAAACACATGAAGGCACAGCTATGTGTCAGCTGGGTCAGAACTGGAGCAGAGGCAGCAGCTAAAACAGGAAGCAGTACCTCACAGCAGATACACTCCCCCCACATGCCTGCTCAGTACATGAAATACATCAAAGTATGGCTGGCTGGAACATTTTTGAGAGTAGAAAAGCATTCCAGAATTACTTCCTTTTCCCCTTGTCCTTCCTTCAACCCTGTTTCTTGACCAGCCGTAGTGCCAAGGTGTTGAAGTGTCTATTGTTCTCCCCACGTGTGAACACACCTGCCTTGTTCATTCAAAAATCTGCCTGGTCCAGGTAACTAACAGCCTTACTCTAGGTCAAGCATCCCTTCTTCATTGCCTAAATTAATTTCTGTTTCAATTACTTAAACTGGTAAAAACAAACACACAAAATACAATAAACAAAATACCCAACAAGTGTGCCCCCCACCACACTTCTGCCAGTCTGAACTCTATCCTAGGCTTTAGTTAAACTGCAGCTTCAGCATAACCATTACATGCTACAAACAGAAGAAATGCACCTGCATTTCCAGAAGCAGCTGGACTACATGCAGAGCTGTGCCATCCTGCAAAAACCTTTAAATGCTAAGTGTCCAAGTGATACCAAAAGTCTGCATAAAGCAGTATTAGATGCCGATAATAAAATTAACTCCTCCGTGCGTGAAAACCAAAAGGAAACAGGGCATTTCTATTTTGTATGCAATAGTCTCTGGAAGGAGCAAATGGCAAATGGGAATCCACGCTTGATTCAAGGTAGGTACTTTAATAATTTAGACTATTTAAATTATTTAACATACTAGGACATAAATTCCTGAAAGAAAATGGGGCGGTGCATGACCCAAGCACGTCATTACACACACTAGTTAGTCACGCGCTTTCTAGACCGGACAAGAAGTGTGGAACAGACAAGATACCAGCACGATAAGAAAATAATAGGGCTTCAGTTAGATTTCTACCTGATTTAAAGCCTCTTGCCATCCCTGCAACTACTAGAGACACTTGCAACACTCATTCTCAATTAGACTCTGCAATGAAGGCAAATTATTAGGTGTAGTTAGTCATCCCAATAAGAACTCCACTGAAACAAGTCTATTCTTCTTTCACTGCAATAACTGCTCCAGGACTCCCTTCAGAAAACTACAGAAATATTTTGTAAACTAAAAAAGAAAAACCCAAACAGTAAAAGCCTACAAACAACATTTAGGATACTAAAACATCATAGATAAATTATGAACCTCATAATTAGTTACTCTGTTCACAGCTAACTACTGTGCATCAATGACATGTATATATCAAGACCAAGAGATATAAGAGAAATGAAAAACCAACATATTCCATCCCCCCTCCCACCCACCCTCTTCTGAAACCATTGCCTTTTTATTCATCTACCCACCCATTGGTCTTCTGACATAAATACACAATGAAAACCAAAATGTAAGAGCCAAAATAATTCTACGGTAAACTACCAGTGGCTCTCTCTTTGTACCTACTTTCTTCTACCTTTCATCATCTTTATGACTTTTAGAGAATAAACTCTTTTGATATGTGGTATTTTTATGTACAATGAACATACAGATAATTTTACAAACATAAAACAAGTAACTTCAGCTTATAACCCAGTCTACAGAAAAGCTAAATTAATAATTACAGCCATCCTCAGTACAGGCAGACCCCACTATCACTACTAAAACAATGTGGGGTTTGGACCACCTTCCTTGCTACACGTGTTTATTATGCTGTATTTTTCCCCTCATAATGATCAGGATCAGCATTTACTTCCCTGGCACTAGTACCATTAGCCACATATTTTCCAAGTGACTGAATCCGTATCTTCAAAACCAGACCAATACACAGTGATGCTCATATCCTACTGCACCGGGGCTTTTTTATTAAAAAAGTCACACTGAGAAAGTTTTGCTTCTTTGACTTTTGTTTCAACTTTCTAAGATAACAGTTCAAAGAGAAAAATAATTAGATTACTGTACAAAATGTTTAAGAAATCTTAGGAAGGTTTTCAATGACTGGTTTAACTAAATCTGCTTATTCCACCTACTTTTCCAGAACCTTTTCAAGAATGGAGTGCTCACTATCTCAACTTCAATCTCAAAAATGTGTTTGAACAAATCTGTTCTCAATCGAGAGAAAAAAAATACAATAAAAATCAGCTTAAAATAAATTTATTAAACAATACAAAAATAAGCATGCTGGAAATCAAGATACATAAATAACATACAATGCAAATGAAAAATGGAAAACGAGACAGGTAACTTAACAACTGAGTCAAAAGGTACAACACAAATGCTAAAATAAAACTTTAAAAAGCATTTACATTTCTAATGAAATGTTAATGATGCTGACAAAGAAAAACAAACAAACAGCTAAAATGCTTGAATATCAAGAATTGCTATTACTGTAGCACAGGTGAACACTAAAACCGTTGCAGACTTCACACAGGGAATGACCAGACCAGCCTCTATCACCCGTCCTTTGGGACCCGCTCACCAGACCCAGTGCAGCTGGGGAAGTCGTCAGGGCAAACCTAACTCTGGCCTCCAGGCACCCTGCCATGAAAAAGAGCCATCTGCAGACATGGCAGGCCAGGACAAAAAACTACAAGTGTGGGCAAGTTATACAAAATAATTGGTTCAAAGGAATCTCCTCCTGACCCTTCCTAGCTAGAGGCTGCCTTCAATTCCGAGACAGGCTTCAAAAGCATATATTACAGAACTGTAATATATATATAAATATATAAAGATTGTTTAAGCTGTACCCTAAATATTCTTACTATGCATATTAAAGATCTAGAAGTTTCTTTATTTTTCTATTTCCCATGCAGGACTTGACTCTACCACAAGTTTTGTATGTAACTGACAAACATAAATAGGGTAAAACTTTTTATTTTCAAGTTGAAACCCAGATGGAAAAGTCTTCCATCTTTAACCACATTTTTAGAAGTGGCTTCAAACAGTACTAAAAATCAATATGGGTAGAGCCAGATCAAGCAAATCCTGCATCAAGCATTTTCCATTTCTAATTAAATCAGTAATTTAACCAGCAACATGTCATCACTGTAAATACTTTTCATTAGCAGCACAGACACATTACATTCCCTCTTGCAACTGAGGGTATTTCAGGTAAGGACATGTAGTTCTGCAGGATTTGAATATTGTTATGTCTCTGTAGCTACTATTTTACTGTAAAATCCTCAAATGGGTGAGACATTTTTATAATACAAGACTTTGCCTTTACTCACTTTATTTTCATGATAAGCACTGATAAACTTAACCTTATCATCAGTGATAACATTATAAAACAATTATTATTCAGCAATTTATGACTGACACTTATTACCGACATCTGCACCACAGATCTACCTCTTCATCCCATTAGGGTTTCAAATTAATTGGAAATTGCTTAAATATTTTTCATCCTAGGCTTCAAAGACAGGAAGCCCATCCTTTTACAATACATTGTTAAATGGAGATTATTCAGGATTTCATCAAGAGGGGTTTTTTTTTCAAAAGTTTATGCAAAATAACAATACCTAATCAGAGTAATTAAGAGAACTTTGCTTTTTCAGAGAACATAAACTTTGCTTTATGCATCTTCCTAAACTTATAAATAGCTAGATGGGCCAAAAGAGGGACAAGAAAAATTGAACTCTCCTTTAAGCAAAACTCACATATGAACACACCTCGGAGTTTTAGATAAACTAAAAAGGGAGAGGGACTGGGGAAGGTGAGAAGAGGTGAAGGTTTTACTAAGGAATTGTCTGTCATCACCTCTTAAAATGCTCAGCCAGCTAAAACCATTTATCATTGCGGTTTTCTGCAGTTTTATAAACTCAGACTCTGCATTATGTGTAATGGGGATAGGATGTATCAGATTATTTGCAAACTTATAAAAGGGATACAGAGAATAATTTCCTAAGATTTTTAGCATCATTAAGAATCTAATACCTACAAGTCTCAGGAATTTAGCAAATCTTTGACCTCTGTCCAGCATTGCCTACTGAGCCTATCTGAAGCTTAAATACATCGTTTTGAGCTACACCCTACTCAAGATACTCAAATTATCCAATTATGCAGCTTAACAGATGTTGTTGTCTGTAGAAAAATGCAAGTCCTGTTCTTCAGCAAACTGACAGAGCTGCAAACTCAAAATCATTTTAAAAATATATTAGTTGATTAACTTTTTAAAAATTTGCTCATGTGTAAGTAAATTGAAACCTCTGATCTTCATATATGACCATGTGCACATACTAATGGTTGAAAAATAAGTTAATTTTAAACAGTTTCAAAAAGATCTACCTATCTGCTTTACTCTGAACATACTTCCTGCTCACTTGGTTAGCACTCTAAACCCCAGATTGCTTACATTCCTCTCCAGGGTGGAGCACAGCACTATTAGTAAGGCAGACTTCTGAGTCATAACTACCAGCTGGCAGCACAAGCAGCTAGAGAACAGTTGGGTCAGAAATCTTTCTGCTGTGTTAGTTAACTTGGAAACGAGACAGGTTTTTTCCTCCTCCTCCTCCTTTCTCCCACTCCTCCCCAGCCACTTTTGCTCTTTTTTTAAATATTAGCATTAATAATTATTAATGGCCTGATCAAAAGAAAAATAATCTTCACTAGTACGGCATATGCAAAGGGTCCATTTCTGTTCAAAGCAATATGAAAGCTCACATTAAAAAAGAAAGGATATGATAATAACATGACTCAGAACATATCTCTACTTAATAGACAATTACTTAGAGATTCAGGAATTGTACGTGCTGACCCTTCTCAGAGGACACATAAGTTCTTGCTTAGCTCTAAAGTTCATTTACTTAAAATTCTGATATAAACAAAAATAAACAGATATACACATAAATGGTATATCTTTGAAAACAGTAAGATTTACCTTTTTTTTTTTTAACTGTTGTGTTCTAAGTAACTACAAAAGTCAGTTAACAGCTTTGGGTTTGTTGTTTGCATGTGCTTTTTCCCCGCCCCCCCCTTGAACTTCAACAGTCTTTTTGGTATAGCATACAGAATTTACACAAAATATATATATAAATGAAACACCAGGCAAACAATATTCAAACCAAAGTTAAATCTAGAGATGCTTGAGGGTTTGTAAAATGAAGAATTTAATGAAACTAGAACCCATTCGTTTAGTTCTGCTCTCCCCGACCTTCCATTCTATACACTACGGTTCTGGAGATGTCCTCGTTTGATTCAGGTGACACTTTTTTCCATACTGTTTCTTTTAAAGCAAGTTCTTGCTGGAGATTCTCATAGTCCATTGGTCCAAAGGAATGCTAGTTGTTCAAGCAACATACATTATTTATTAGTGTATTTGAAGGGAAAAAAAAAAATCCATTCTTGCAGTCAATGCTAATAGGCTCAAGTTTTTCAGCTCTTCACATAAACTGCTATTTTCTCTTTTCCAGTTATAAAAAATTCAAATTAAAAACCTGGTATTTTTTAGATGTATACATGCATATAGAAGCACTTTAAAAATCATTCTACTGCATCTTCTCCTACTGAAATCTTCATGCCTTAGTCAAAACATTAATGGTAATGAAAACAAAGAAGTTTTCCTTATCTCAAGCACCTTCACACTTTTATCTTTTGTACATGTAGCTGGAGTGAGTTCAGTCTATTCCCAGGCACTGTTTTTGCTGCTTCCTAAGTAACAGGCTCTTGTCTACAAGAGTATTCACACCTGAATTCGCTGCCTGTGCAACTCTCAGCAAGTCATGTGGTCTCAGAGATATCCCCATGAAAATACAGCTAAACACAGATCTCATGTGTTGCAGCACAGAACAGAAAGGTTAAGCCCACCAGCTGGTCAAGTCTTTATTAAAGGCAACCAGGAGAGTAGAACTCTTAGATCATATATCATCTACTAAATCTAGCAAGGGAGATGAACTGCATGAAATGGAGTTACAAACCTAATACCAAATTCTACTACTGGGTGGATGGTGTGGTCCACCCAGGTAAGTGTCCACTAATAACGTAAACTAACTAGATTATCTGAAAGCTTTGATGCAATACATGTCATTGAGCAGTTTTGTATTTAGAGAAGAACTTCCCATTTTTCTTCTGATGTCTACTAGCAACACTCACTAAACACAGACATCCACTTACCCGCTGATCACCACCTTCTCTGCGAGGATCAAGCTTTTTTGCAAAGTGTCTCAAATTATCGTAGTTATGGAAATTGCACAAAGAAACCAGATCCTGTAAATATTTAGAGAACAGACATTATTATCTGCATATGATAGCCAAATGCATATGATATAATAATACCACCACTTATGTTTTACATCATATCCTAGCAACTTAAACCAGCAATAAGAGAAGTTTATTTAATAAATCAGTATCCATGTCCGTAAGGCCCTTTGAACATAACACAATTACATGGTAAAGTCCTAATAACACTTTAAAACTCCTTCTTAAACAAGTAACAATTTGCAAAATATCTATTTCAATACCTTCCTATTCCAGCTGTATGGAACACTTCAGGAACAGAAAGAATAGCCTGGGCTAGTCCAGCACATCAAACTTCAATCAAAATGATGAAACAAGAAAATGTGTGATGTAACAGATTCTAATTCACTTTGAATTACAGCATGAAAGGTTATAATTACAAAACTTGGCTATGCTGTTCTATTTTTAAAAGTGAATGTTACATTCACGTTACCTGTACACCATGATCATGTATCAGTTTTTAGGTCTCATTACTACACACATAAATGCAGTAAATCCTCTCGTTCTATGATTTTATAGTTAAGTTAATTTGTGTGAATGTTAGATAAATAGAAGTATGGAAAGTTTTAACTGCTGCTCAACCTCCCATTTATAATTATGTCATTGGTATTACAAGGTAGTTTTAGGGAAAAAAGAAACAGGGAAGAAAACACTTTTCACATTCTCCTCTCCCATAAAACATCTTTATTAATAATTACATAGTACTCTACAAAGTCTCTCCTGCTTCTAAAGCTGCTATCAACAGACTATCCACAGCCCTTTCACTGGCAAGAGATGAAGCCAGGAAGAGCTTGCCCAACAGCTGGGTCTGATCTATAAAGACATCTTTTATGTCAGATGGTTTACAAAAATCAGTTTAAAAATACATCAGAATGGCAATATTTCATTACAGTCTTTTTCTTTTATTGCAATAAAATAAGAATTGCATTTCCAGTGTTTTGAAAATTGTTCACTTTATGACAGGGAGGGGAAAGAAGCCTATAAATAGAGCTCTACAGCTTCTAATAGAGTATACAAGAGACTGGCACTTTCATTATTTCATGAACTGTTTCTTTTCAAAGCTTTTCCACAACAGATTTCTCTAGTGTTTTTGGCATCATATTTTCTTAATGGTCACTGAATTCAAGTGCTATTTATTGCTAAAACACAAATGTGTATTCTTGGACTTCCAGCCTTGAACCAGATGAAACTTGCTATGTAGGGAAGAATCACAAATCACTGTTTAACTCACTTAGATCTCAGCTATGCTAGCTGAAGCTCAATAAACATCAGCTGCAAAAGGGAAAAAACCAAAAAAACCCCCCAAAGGCAATGCATCTTACATGACAAAAGTGAATTCCTTTAACACTGTTGCCCATCTTGTCCAAAGGAGGTGACCAGCACATCAAGCCCATGACATTAGGAACAACCAGAAGAATCCCACCAGCAACTCCAGATTTTGCAGGAAGACCGACCTACAGAATAGAGAATTACTGGCCTCTGCAAACATTCTTCACCATTATAACACAATGCATCAGCACTTTACTGAAGATTATTATGCAGTATTTATAAAACATGGATCTGGAAAGCACTTTAAGCTGGGAAAGCATTATTTCTTATCTCTTTTTAGATAGACAATAACCCGAAGCACAGTTTGTGGAAATCCAAGGTACACAATCATAAAACTATCTGCTGTCAGGAATACAGTGAGTCAGTAATACAGTGGAAAAAGATAATTTAAATCTATTATAAAAAAGCAATTATAACTAAGCAGTAGTGCACAAGTGTATCCCTCATGAACAGCTTGCAATGATGTAGTAACAAGAAGCCGTATAAAATTTTTAAAAATCCTGACTGGAAAAGGTAAAAAACAAAACCACAAGAAAACTGAAGAGTCTGTCTATGAAATCACACAATAACCTACTTATTTACAATCTGGACAAAGGCATTACTTTTTTTCCAGTAGGAATTAACATCCTTGTAGCTCTCTGAGCAGTAACCTCTAGGTCACACAAAGCATCATAATTGGTTTTACATGTATGAAGTAAAGAAAAACCAAAAATGCTCAAAACAAAATGCTGAGAGCACAAGTAAGATACAGTCCATCTTGAAATACTTACATGTAAGGAACATACTGCTGGAAAATAGAAGCATGGTACATGTGCTGTGTGTGACAGACACTTTTTCAACATGTAAGGACAATTTATGACCCTGAGTTAGAGAAGAAAAAGCCAACTGTCTGCAAAGGCTTTCTGCTACCTTTTACTCTCATGAAGCAGGATTTCTTCAGATATTTTCAGCTACACCTGCATCATGACCTGTTTCTCCCATGAACAGCCTTTGCTAGAGAAGAGTATTTATGTTTTGATATGAAAAGGATTCCCAAATGTGAAGTGGCAGAGTGCTATGAGGTATGTGATATTAGTAGTGCCATGAATCCCAGGTGAGATTTTTTTTCCCTTTTGGTGTGCTCAGTTTTTAAACAATTCCTGAAACATGGAAAACAGCAGCAGAGATTTATCTTCCTGGTCAGCTAAAATTAACATCTGAAAACTACTTACATGGAAGGCAAACTGCCCTGAAAAGTCATACATGCCACAGGAATGCATTAAGCTCAAGGTATTCCGGACTGCTTCAGGACTCAGTACTCTTTCACCAGTGATTGGGCAAAAGCCACCGTTAGCCAGAGTTGCTGCCATCACGCTTGCTGATTCACATGTTACTTCTATTGAGCAAAGCTTATGAAAAAGAAACAGAGATTATAAGCACTGATACTTCTAGCACAAGTAAGGCCAACTACTGCAGGATCAACAATATGCCTCTACAGAAATAACATCTCAAAATCACCTGCAGCATAATATTTGTTACAGATGACACTAACAGCATCAATTAATACAGTCTGAATCTTTCTACTATAAAGATCCCAGCGACAGTGTTTGTAAGCCCTCTTAAAAGTTTGGGACAGTACTTTTTATGGGTTAGTGTCTCTGCTTGATTCCTCCCCCCACCCCCCTTATGTTCCTTTGAGAGGACGAGGTCTGTAAAACAATCTCAGTATTTTGCATCTGCTTAAATGGCAAAGCCACAGAATGACTGTTTTTTTCAATTTGAGTTCAATTTGTGTGGGTTTGATTTTTAAAAGCCTTAGAAGATCCCACACATTATTAGAAGTACATTTTAAAGCTGCAAATTCTAGCACATGCAAGTCTTAATGCCAGCACTTCCTGCTGATGCAGCCTTTTTTCACCTTTCTCATATATGCTTTTTTATATAGTAATGATACAATCACACAATAGTTTTTCCCAGGATCCCTGCTTCAGTACAGACTATACATACTTTGGTGACACATCAGGAAATGTGATATGATGCCATCACCTGATGCTGCCTCATTTCTGCAGAAACCAAAAGATAAGTTGGTTTCAACCTGAAGCTGAAATGCTGCTCTAAAAAAGTAAACAAACTAATGCTTGTATTCTTGCTTTTGCCAAACAGTCATTACATGATACTTCATGAAGTTACCTAAGCCACGTTTGCATGAGTAGTTACTACCTGGAATTCTTATTTTCCGGGTGCCAAACTCAATACATCCTAGTCCAATCAACTGGAGTTGCAAATCAAGAGATTGTCAGAGACGCATCTAAAATGGCAACTGTGTTTTAAACATATGAAGTATTACATAATATCACCTACTTTGAAAAAAAAAAATTCTTTCTAGGTTCTCAGTTTAAGCACCTGCATTTTGTACCTTGTTTCTCTAAACTGAGAATAATCCATCCTCACTTTACAGAGATAATAAACAAATAAGTTTATTCCTGTTTAGAAAGTTCCCAGTTACACAAGGGACGAAGGAGCATTACAGAAAACCCAAAGAAAGAAATAACTAGACTTTTAAGTAGAATCTGAGTGTTGGACAGTTAGTCTTGTACCATAACAAGAAAACAGAAACGCCGCTCGTGTATGAGCTACCCTTTTTGTGACTTTTCAAGGGAAACAGAAAGAATGACACACAGTCATTAAATTAGAGATCAGAATGCATAAAAATGAGGCCAAATTAAATACATCAGAAAAGTTAGCTTTAGCATTTCTTAACTTATGAATAGCTTTGTCTCAGAAGCATATCAGATTCTTGAGGCAGTGGGATACAAAGCATTTAAAAAGCATGTTTAAACAGTAAATTGAAATAAATATCAGTTCAAATATCAAATTCAAATACTGGTTTTGTTCTGTCAGAAGAGAAGTTCAGAGTAGACTATTAGCTTGTACCTAGTTTCTAACTCAACAAGAAGTCAACTACAGTTAATCACACACACCTTACTTCATAAACAGTCACCCATCTGATCTAAAGATAAGAGCAGGTGCATCCCAATAGAAAAAACTCAGATAAAATTCACATTTTGTAAATTATGGTTTATACTTTGCATAAGTAAGAGCAAGTCTCTGAGTCTAAAAACAGAGTCATTTTGACAACTGAACTCTTTATTTTTTTAAACTCTCCCAAATGAGCTGAATCAGTTACACAACTTGAACTGCCTCTTGAGAACTCAATACAGCAGAGCTGACTTGAGTTGTGAATGTTTTAGCATTAGGAAACCCTTACTGAGGAAAAACCTCACACCTGCCCAGTTCTCATTTTGTGACAGTTGCAAATAATTTCCTGAAAGTGAAAATGAAAAAAAATGGGGGAGGGGAGAATACATATGACATGATTCTTTTACTTGTAACCACTGAATAAACAAAAAGGAGGAGATATTCATATTGCTTCACTTGTAACATTACCCTTGAGCTTACAAAAGAACATGCATTCTGCAGTTACACAGAGTTTAAAGTACTTCGCAGTACTATAAGAAGCAGCAACCCAAAGAAGCAGAAATGTTTTGTCAAACTCACTGAAGTAATACAAGACATTTTAAGCTTCTACCTACTAGCCTTTTAAAGATTATTGCTAGTTTCCATTAGCAATAAAGACACCTAAGTACGTCCCCTAAACAAAAGCAAATCTGGATACATCAAACATACATCATTCATTTCCAGAGTCTAACAGAAGCTGAGAAGTTTAAGTCATGAAAACTTTCATATCTAGGCACAAATCAGCTTCTACTGCTTACATCAGCAATTCTAAGTCTAGAGTCAATCTCAATTTTAAAGTCAGTTACCTGAAAATAGAAGTCTAGTATAGCAACCATATCCGTGCCTTCAGGAAAGCACTGAGGAAGAAAAATAAAGAGAGTCTTTAGGTGAAATTATTAATTTTTTACAATCATCATCATCATGGCTTGGCTTCGTGAACGAAGATTGGGGAATGACTCAATTTTTTTACAATATTGCTTTTGGAAAGACATAAATTAAGCTATATATTTATCAGCATTAAGCATATTTAAAAATAAATATTTAAATGCAAAAAGTAGAAATATTTAATCAAATCACATTTAAAAAGAGGTGCAGTGAAATCAATAAGTTAGGTATTAAAATATTTTTCTGTATGGCTTTTAACATCTTAAAACCTTTAAATCAGTAAACTGAAAAATGCAACTAGGAATTTAATGAAGTCATCTAGACAGCACAGATTATGCATTTTACAACAAATAAAACAAATTAACAAGGTTATGATAAAAAAGTTTAGAGGTGTTCTATTAGAATGACATAAGAATCACTCTCTAAATGCCAGCATTTTGAATAACAGTGAAAAAACATATACAATATTAATTTGTGCCATACTGTACATCAAATAAATTAGCAATCTTCACAGACTATGAAGAAACCCCACCCCAGAGTCTTCAAAACACACTTAAAAGAGATATCAACCTTTTTTTCTTTCAAGTAATAGCCAATTGCAAAGTTTCTATCTCCACTCTCTCTTTCAGACTGGAACCTAAAAGTGAAAAAAAAAAAAACAACAACAAAAAAAACACAAGGCAACATGTCAGACTTGAGTTATGCATAATGTAATTTAGGTCTGAACACAAATTCTACTAATGGGACAGAAGTTGCCATAGGCTCTCATCCCAGTTCACCCAGATGGAGTGAATTAGCCTTGACATCCAAATACACACAGTAGTGGTGACCTACACATACATAAAGGAGATAAGACTTGGAGATAAGGCAAAGAAACCTTTCCAGATAGCCCATAGTGGAATGAAACCTCCCACACTGAGATAAAGTGAAAGGGTCATTCCCTGAGAACTGTGACCAAACCAGAGGAGTCTGAGGAGCAAGAGGCAGCTCAGACAATGACCAGACTGAGGGCTGCACTCTTTATCATGATGATTAAGGTAAGGATATAACCTGAAGGAGGAATACGTACGATACAAGGATAAGTAATTCTCTCCTGCCTGGTTCCTTCCATGGTACACACCTTTTACAGGAACAAAGCTCAGGAAAAACACTAGTTATCTCATTCTGTCTCTCTGCATTCCAGCTGACAACCTGGAAGCAACTCTGCTATGTGGAATCTTCATGATTTTCCCCATGCTGCCTCAAAAAGCTCTCAAGATTTCTGGAATTGCTATACACTGATTTTATAAGGAACTGTTTGTTTGAGAAAAGCATTTAAATATGCAAAACAAAAAACCAGAAGGAGTGCCACTTGTATGAACTACGCTTTCTAAAACATTTGATACGCAGCTATCAACATGCAGAGTTTAATTTTTAATACCAATGCCAGGAAGAGAAGAGTTGCACTTACAGCTCTCACTGCCATAGCACCAACAGAGCACTAAGACAGAATAATGACATTTCAAAGAGGTAACCAAAAATTTTAGGTGAAATTTAGCCACACTGATTTCAGAGACATGCACAACTTCAGTTGTAAATTTTAAGCCAAGGAGACCCTCTAATATTAGGGGTGAAATGCTGGTTCAGTGTAAATAACTGAACTTTGCCATAAGCTCAATATACCAATTGTCAGTTAAAGCACTTTCCACCCAACTTCACTAAGTAAATAAAAAATACTTACGTAGCATTACTGAATCCAACATACTCATTACCAGCCATTTTATTCATGAACTGCATCACCTGTCAGAGACAAAGAGGGTTTGAAA
This sequence comes from Platyrinchus mystaceus, assembly GCA_035041135.1. NCBI lineage: Eukaryota > Metazoa > Chordata > Aves > Passeriformes > Tyrannidae > Platyrinchus > Platyrinchus mystaceus. The sequence goes on from JAWWLV010000183.1 coordinate 31,545,266, forward strand.
AGCATGCTAACATTTTCACACAGTAAAAAGTTATGAACTTTCAACCCAGCCTTAGCCCAAAATCCTGTAACACGATTTTACAGATGCAAGCCAAATCACTAAATGTTTAAGTAACCAAATACAGCTACAAAGACAAAACATATATTACTAATATTTCACTTGCAATTCCCTTGCCGTCTTTAAACTTTCATCACTGAATTTAATTAAAAAAGGAATGTTGTAACATTAACTTACGTAGTCAAATTTTTCTGCATTATTTGCTCCTTGCTGCAAGGAAAGAAAAAATAATTTACAAAATTGTTAACATAAGAGAGAAGTTAGTTCACTTAACAGTATTAGGATTTTAATGCATATAACTAAGGTATGAGGCTAATTAAGAATAACAATCATTTCATATATTAATGAAAAAATTAAAGTGTTAGGTAAGTAAATCTTTAATTATCATTTAAATAATCCTAGAAGAGTCTTATCAAACACCTGTATGTTGGAAACTAATTTAAACTGAGAATGGTATGTTTTATTTTAACTGCTCTCTATTCAACTTTATGTACTTAGCATAAGTAAATGCAGTATCTAAAGCAAAAAATACAAAAGTAACTACAGTCAAGCTAATTACAGTGAAAATACTAACTTTTTACAGGTTAGTAATCCAAAGATATTCTACCAACAGAGCTGAGCATAAGGAGGTTCAGCCTACAGAAGTTAAAATATTTCCATGGCTAGTGCCCATACTTGGAATTTAGATTAAAGACTTAAAGTGTTATCCCTTACTAAGAAAATAATTGCATTTAATAAAAAAATATCTGATTAATGTCTTACCTATTAAAAACTGCTGAACAGTTAGAAAAACAGAATCTCAAAACATAGGGCACATCACTGTGCTAACAATGTACAGGAAAATCTAAATCCAACTTAATAGGGATGGTTTGTTGGTTTGTTTTTTTGGGGGAGGATAAGGGCTGTTACTTTGGGGCTTTTTTCTGCCCTCCCATTTAAGAACATCCTCCAATTTAGCAGCTGCCAGTTAAAGATGTTAAAGATATTAATTCTTTAGAGGGCTCTGATGGGTGACCTTTCAGAAATTTCTGTAGGAGGAGACTGAAAGAGGAGTGGGAGGTAAAAAACAGTGAAAGGTCTATTGGGGGGGACTTCTTAATTTTTTTAAGTAGCCAAGTAGAATTTTTTGAGGAAGTCTAAAAAATAGTGGCATCACATACACAATTGGAAGCAATGTGTCTGGAGAAGATGTTTTAATACATAATTTTAATATTAAAGATACTCTATTTAGAATAACAAACTAACAAATCTCAAACAATTCAAGACACTACTTGCACTGCATTTAGTGTGGGGATGGGGAAGGAAGTGGAAAAACGGGAGCTTCATATCAACCAGTTGTTTTACTTAATGAAATGCATAAAGCCAGTCTTATTTCCCACTCTGTATGTGGAATTAAGGTGTTGCAGATAATCTTTGAAGCCCATGCATCAGCTCATCTACCAGAGGATGTGCAGCCATACACGTACAATCACTAGTGAAAGGAACACCACACTGTTTGTCAAAGTTATGCACCAGTGGTCACCTTATGCTAAAAAGCTCATCACCTTATTCTTAAAGGACAATACTCTCTAGCTAATTTTCAATAAGACAAAAAAAAAAATCATGACACATTTCATCAAAATGTTCCTGTATAATATACCAGAACACAAGTCTTAAAAATTTAACTCCAAATCTGTTCAATGAAAAATAATTAAAAGAAGAAATTACCAACTTCATTGAACTGTTGCAGTTGTCAAAATATTCCATAGATCCTAATGCTGTAAAATATGTAACAACATTTAAACCACAAAAACCTTTTCAACCTTTCAAATGCACAATGAACATCTTTTTCTGGGAAAGTGGGTCAGCATTAGTTATGGGATGCTGCATTGATAATTGTATGGTTAGACATGTATAATAAATTGAAACAAGTTCTTTTGTTAAAAAAAAAGGAAGAGGGAGAAAGGGATCATGCTTTCTGAAAAAATATAAATACATAATACTTCACTTTTTTGTTTTGCCCAGTTGAAAAAAATTCCCCTCAACAAAAACCTGGCTTTACCAGCAGCACACAAAACTGGTGGGCAAAAAGACTCAATGCAAACTTTTTCTACGTGAACTCTTTATAAAAAAGGTTCCTTTTGAAGTTTACAACTAAATTCACAGTTTGGGAAGAAAATCTTTCATATATTAACTCAGGCGATGCGTTCTTAGTCCTTGATGTTCCACGCACTTGAATAGGTATTTTATATCAAACACAAAAGCACTGTTACTGAAATCAGAGACTGCTCGTACACCTAAGCTATTTGCCAAAGCAATCACATGATCAGGACCTCAGCAGATTTACTATAACATGTAACTGAAATAGAAATAGAAAACTCTGCTTCCACAATGACTAAAACCCAACATATTAGTTTCCCTCTTTCAGCAGCCTCCTAAAAGGCTGAAGAGACACGGTGGCAACACACATTCCATAGTTAAAATTCAAGTGCAAATATAAAATCCTAACATTCAGAATACTGAGCAGCTTTTACAGAGTAATTTAAACAAACACAAGAGACAAGAAAACTTCTGTTCTTCCCACAAGTGCTTCTTATTTTTTTGCTTGACTCTATAAACCTATGAGGTTGGGGGCACTGTGACAATATTCCTAAAAAGCATTTTTGAAGTTCAGATGCAATTCACCTGTCCAGAACATAAATGAAAACATTCCATGCACTAACTCCACAAACACTGAGTACATTTACTGGAACATATGTTCATATACACACTTACATGCTCGTGTGTATATGCATATGAAAAAACACTTCTAAATGAATACAAAATCAAATTTAGAATGTTAAGACTGAAGCGGTTTGATAGGCAGAAAATTCAAACTTGCAGAAGACAGCTCAGTACAACTTTGTAAACACTTAAAACACCAATGGACATTATGGCTGTCAATCATAAATTTGAATTTTTTGACTGTGTCAGGTTTTAGTGATCTTCCCTTTAAAAAAAATAAAACCAAAAAAACCAACAGGCTACTTGCATTGTATTATTTGTATTTCTACTAGAAAAATATAAACAGCTGCAAGGGCTGTATGCCTACACAGGAAAGAGACCCATGGATACTTATCAGAGCTTGCAACAACAAAATTAGGCCATATTTATTAGAAAAGTAGTTAATATGAGCTGCTTTTCATTGATCAATATTCAGTGTTTACATGATTAAACCACATAAGCTCTTACCATGTGTCTCTTTTTAAAGTAATTTTTCAATTTTGAATCTAAGCAAAACTAATAAAAACATCTGAATCATGAGAAGTTTATAATCTTCGAATAATACAAGATTATTTAAAAATTAATTTCTGGAATCTTTAAAGCCAAATTTATAATCTAACACTATACTGTGATGAAAACATTCAGAAGCAGAAAATCATAATACTATGTCAAAGTGCAAGAAAACTTTTTTATATTTGTGCATTTTTCATTCAATTAGTAATGTCTTTATTTCAGCTTTCTGTACTTACATATTTTTTAAATTTCATTTGTTAATGTGGTTCTGCTCTGTGAGAATCAGTGCCTTGAGTGTTTAGTGTACCATTTTCAGTTCTGGAATACTTGAGAATACACTGTCACAGACAGTATTTGACCCACTAAGACCAATCCTATTACTATTTCAAATACATATAAAAATTATTTTTGTGTCCTTCACTTGTGGGCACAATGTGACCACTGAATACATGTAATCCACAAAATTGTTACCACACACTCTATGTCAAATAACACCCAATACACTTGAGTTATAATAAAAAGCAAGTGCAGAATAACGTGGATGTATGTTCTATCCAAAATAAGTTGCTACAAGAAAATTAATAACCTTGAAAGAGAGGATACATCACCAAAATAAAGACAAGTATCTGGCAGAGAAGATCACAACGCCAACACGTTTTAAAAGTGGTATGTACATACATTTACACATCAGCCTATCAGGAAGGATAACTGGATTGGCAGCACAGAGCAATTAAACTACATCAGTACTATTTATTGTAACTATAATAAACCCAATAAACTATGCCTTTTCCCACCCCTCAAGTATTACACTAACTGTCTAGGTTTCCTAATAACTGAATCCTGACAGCAAACAGACACTTGGCACAGCTAGGCAGGTTTTTTCCACCACCCCTTGACTCATTTATTTTATGACTTATCAGCACATGTAGAAAGTTCTTAAAGTGTATTGCATACACCTCAATGTTTTATACAAAAAAAAGCTCCCATTGAATTAAGGGTTTTTCTAGGGTCAGCAAAACCAGTATTTTCATTTTCTCGTACACCAAGTTTTTGCAAGGACTGTGAATATTGCTCTCCTACCCCCAACACATCTAAATGCTTCCCACGTTCATTCAAGACCACAAAATACTTCCCTTCACAGAGCATTCAAATGTCTACACTGTCTGTATAGGGTCCTGCACGTGGCTGTCAGCACTTGAGGATTTACAGATGCTTTATGTGCCTGAATCTTTGCTGTTAGATTAGGAAAACTTTTACCTACAGATGGAATGTTAAAGCACACAATAAAAATGACTTAAGACTAATCCTTTGTCCTCTGGAGATTCCTTCCACAGCCATCTGCCTTCTCCCACATGTTTCACTCTGAACCCTTCCTCTTCCTCTCACCCGCACTTCTAACATGCCAGTCAGTAAAGGTAACGTGCAAGTGGCAATCACTGACACAACCACACCATGCCTGGAGCTGACAAGCTTTGAGAACTGAGTCTAAGGCTTAAGAAAAAATAACAGATCAAAGCAGCAAAATCTATCCATAGTATAGGCAATAAAGGATTTTCCCAGTCAATGTGATGTGCAAAAAGCTGCACTGAATCTGTATTAAATTTGTACAGGAGCTGAATCATCTTCTTTCAAGCACCTATATTTCTTTGGAGACGTGAAAGAGTTTACCATTTTATCATATATCACTCTTCCACATACTCCTGTAATTGCCAATATGATTTCTTTTGATAACAACTATTTGGAAATTGTTGTAATTATGTCATTTATATAACCAGTCATAAAGGCAAATGGCTGTACAACTATTGACAAGCAAAAAAGGTCCTTAGGGTTTTTTTAAATTTCATTTCATTAAAAGTGACCCACAGAATGTCCTTTTGCTAATGCATTTTTATTGTAGATATGTGCTTTAAACTGCTGGAACAGTCTGTGGAGTGTAATGCAAGTAGAATAAGAAGAGGGCCATGAGTTAAGGCACCAAAACATAAATACATCATAGCCCCAAACATTTAAGCTGGCAGAAATATGATACAGTCATGCCTAAGTAACTCAAACAAATGTACAACTTAACATGCACATACCCTGAATTATTTATTACTATGAACAGCAAGGACTAAATATAACCTTACAATTTAGCTCCATGCTCTGTTGCAAGGTGTGTATACCAAACTCTTATGGCAGTCAGAACTGGGTATGTGATGCTAAGAGCCCTTTTTTCCCCTCAAATGTTAACATATTACATGTTAACATATTCTGACAGAGAGACTACTCCAAGCATCACCTCTTATCCATAAGTAATTAAAATCTGTGTCAGACTCTTAGGACTGTGTGCAAGATCATGTATACCCACAGCTGCTAAATTCAGGAAAACAATGTACAGTCAGTACAATGTGAATTTTGAAAGACTTCTAAGATCAATTTCTCAGAAGGAGATAAAATAATGAATCTCAAAGGAGATAAAAGCATTCTTAACCATCAAATACAGCAATAATCTCTCCATAGCTATCAACATGCTAACATTAGATGAATCTGTCATACACAGTGAATTCAACCATGCTTCATCTCTTAATTTTCTTAGACACTAAGAGCCATACACAGTCTTCAAGACATATAAGCAGCACCTTAAATAAAGAGAACGAACACAGAGGAATTGAGGGCAAAACATGAGTTAATAAAGCCACCTTTTTCAGAAAAGCATTCGGTATTAGATCAACTATAAAGGTGAATTACCTAAATCACTGGTTAGTAGGAATACTGTTAACTTGTAGATTATAAAGAAGTTACAAAAAACACAACTATTAAGTAATTTTGTACCTGTGACCCTCTACGTAATTTTCTTCAGAATATGTTTAGCTTGGTTAGTTATTCAAATGATAAATGGTATCTTAGTGAAAGCAGTACATAAAATAATCTACATTTTAATCACACTGAAAACAAATAATGGAGTGTGATAAGCAAGATAGGCGTCCACTAGACGTGCAGCTACCACATGCAAAAACTTTAGTGCAATGCAATACTCTTAATAAGAACATTACAGAAAAAAAAGATTAAAAAAAATTACAGAAAAACCAATCCCCCAACCTTCTAACAAATATCACAGTTGCATGCAGTAAACAAATCCATGTTATATATTCAGAAGTACACCATTTATCAAGAACTACGTGCCTCCTGCAAGAGGCACATGCTTGTGTTTTGCCTGATGATCAGTAGGGTATGTTGTAGTTGGACTAACATTTTGACACTTCAGACAAATGTGTTAAGTCGTATTTTAAAATTCACTATTATCCAAGTGAATTTCAATGCTCAGTCAACCCTCAAAAAATATTAAATGTGAATAAATTTACCTGTCATACTTAAGGCCATTTTCTTTCACCTACAGCTATTAAAGATAAATGTCTTTAAGCAGGAGTTCTTACACCTTCTTTAAATATAAAATAACAGAAAATCATGATCTAAGTTATTTTAAAACCAACAATTTGGAAATAGGAGGTAGGAAACACATCGTAACTACTGGACTTAGCAACATAATAAGAAAAGGGTTGTAAACAAGATTTTTAGACCTCTGAAGTAACAGTATTAAGTTTATTACTTAAAAACTCGAGGGGACTGACATTTCCCCACAACTCTATGCAGGTACCCTTAGAAAAAAAATATTTTTTGTACCTGTGGCTACCAAAAAAGGCAGAAAACGTAAGTACAGTATCTGGCAAACATTAGCATTACATGAAATTTATACCATTAATAATTTCAAGGCATATATAGAGCTATTCTATGGAAAAAATAAAATGCAGCATTCCAAAAGTCTCAAGATCATGGACTAAAGATGTTAAGTCATTATTCAGCCATGATTTACTCAGCAAAATATGAGTAACTGTTTCCAAACACTCTTATTTTAAGAAAGTACATTTACATCCCAGCAGCAACCATGTAACACAGAAGATAAACATAATTTAGTTGCACAGTATGTTAACAGCACACAAATTCAATATTAAGACTGACATTCAGATACAGCAACATTGATCCTGAACAATATCTTCCATTTCTTCTGCACAGCAAGAAATACTCTTGTAACTTTATGCTATGAGAGCATTAGACATTCCAAAACATATTTCTGAGTGCTACAAAATATATTCCTGAGGAATATACTTCCACAGCATTTAACAAGTATGAGGCAATACTCTCAAGAGAATATCAAGTGTTGTGCAGCTAAAAAAGGAAACCAAAGCATTACCACTAAGGAAGAAGAGACTCTTTCAGCTGCACTGTTACATTTTTAAAACTACTCGTCTAACACTGCATTTGTTTGGGCTACTATTTCCAAAATACCAGAGCTTGTCCACCCACCAATTAGTAAACTACCACCGGGTATTGCAGACAAAAATTGCAAACAGTTCATAATCTATACAAGATACTTTCTCTACATTCTGTTAAAATACTTCAAGAGAAACTAAAAATTAACTTTTTACCTTGATTAAAGATGTGATCACAATTGCTCCAGCATTCACCATAGGGTTATGAGGCCTGTCTGTGAAGTAAAGTTTTCAATTATAAATATATTCTAAGACATGTTTGTCAAACAAAACCAGTCAAGTGTTTAAGTGAAAAATTATTCTACTTTCACGTATGACTTAAAGCTATTATTACTGAACAGTTTTATATAATCCTAATTTTTTTAAAAATCCTGTAATCCAACACTACACACAATTTTTTGTAATTCTGAGCAATGTATTTTACAGCTGAGAGTACACGAGGCCTTATGTTACTTCACGAACCAGTAAGTTACTCACTTTGGTATAATTTCTTTTCTTGAGAATTATGAACCCTTTCCAGTGTTCCAAGGATGCAAAAAGTGGAACATCCCCTATAAGACTTTTCAATTTTTCTCCCACGTTACCAAATCTCAGTGATTTTAAAAGTGTTCAAGCAAGTCCTTTTAGTGCTGTACATTAATACAAAATCCTGATTGCTTTTAAGAATCAGGGGTTTCTGCTGGCAGCTTCTGAAATGCAAATAACAATTTACTCGTCCTCACTAGAACTTCACTTACTTCATGGCTGACTTGCATATACCTGCTATATTTAAGTTTTCCTTTTTATCACTGATCTCCATATTAACAGTATTTTGGCATTCCCAAGTCATTCTTGGCTGCACATGTGAATGAATCACCTTCTTTTTCATCTTTTTCCAAAAAAATCATTCCTTATCAACTGTCTTACTTTTCCCAAATATAACATCTACCTCCTACAGTTACCTTTTCCTTTTTTAACTAACATTTCTGCTGTGCCTTTTATGTTGACTTTTGAGCGTTCTGGTGTCTGAAAACCTCACCCGATTCTCAATACACTAATATCGTGACAGGTCTGAATTCTTTTTTTGCTGTTATCTCCAAATTTGAATAAAAACACTAATTTGAAAACCACACAAAAATTGTTCAATATTTTTATGTATGATATGCACACAGGTACATTAAAAGGAACTTCAGATGATTGGGTTTTTGGAGGTTAGTTTGATATTCACAGCATACACACACACATTCATTTTCCCAGGAACATTATGCTGCTCATGGTCTATGGACCTTAGCCATCTATGACTATCAGACAACCTTCAAAATCTAATCAAGTTCCTTTTTGTATTTTTCATGAAGTCAACATTAAAAGGAACTTACAAATAAATCAAGTTATTCTATTAGTGAAAATATAAGACCAATACCTTCTGTTGGAAAAGTGAAGCTCCCCTAAAATACAAATTTACTGTCTAATACTATTTTAAAAGTTGTTAGTGCCATTCCTTATCTCCCTAAAACAGGCTCACGAATTGTGAGTACAATTTAATTTGATTGTATGTAAGATCCACCTTCACCAAACATCCTGTTCTACTCTACTGTACTAATACAAGCTACTAACAAGGGTCAAATATATTTGATTTTTGATTAAAACCAGATTCTCAGTAGGAAAGATGTAGCACTTCCATAGCTCCTTAAGGACCAGAAACCTGAACAACAGCAGAAGACATTACAAGTTAAAATGACCACTCATAGCATCACAAACTGTTGGTCAGAAGGGACACCTGGAGCTCATCTCCTCCACCCTCCTACTCAATGCAAGGCTATTGCCAAGGTTACATCAGGTCAGTCATACCTTCATCTGAGTCTTGAAAACCTCCAAATGTGGCAAATCCTCTACCTCTCCAGCAATCCTGTTCATCCTAGAGGACAAGTTTACCCTAATATCCAATCTGCACTTCACAAGCTACAGCATGAAGTCCTTGTTATACCAGCTGCCCCTACTAAGACGAGTTACAGAACTCTCCATCTTCACAATTGTTCCTCAAGAGTTTTAAGAGGCTTCCAGGGGAGGCCCCTTCCAACTGCTCCTTGGGAGTTCCATGAGCCCTAGACTGCACAGCACTGACAGCTGTCCACTGCAGCCCTCTCCAGCATTTCCATGTTCTCCTTGAACTGGGGATCCCAGCTCTGGACACAGTCCAACACAGCACTGGCTCTCCCATGATCAGAACACACTGTGACCCTCATTTCTTGCTCTAGCTATGCTTCTCTTCTTTACAGCTTCCCCTCATCAAGATATCACTCCAGGCCATAAACACACTAATGACTTCACTGCACCCAGCCCATTCTAAAGGCATTTTTAGAGATCTTTGGCTCTTGATTCTTCTGCACATCTGTATGGCTTCATTCTGCCACACAGTAAAAAAAAACAAACCACCAAAATCCACACTATGTGTATATTTGAATAAAAAGGATGTGCAATGTTTATTTAGCATTCAGCAACTCAAAAGCTTATCAATGTGGTATGTCCACACACAGAATACACCCTCAGAAACTATTGCTTCTCATTTCTTTGAAGATGTCACCACTAATCTTCAATGCCACAAGGCATTCTTGGGTTACATCCTCCACTACTCTGAAGATTCCTGTCTTTCACTGCTTTACATCTCAAGCTACATGTATTTGTCCTGGCCACTTTACAACTAACACATCTTCATGTGCTGCCCACACGTGAAGGAGGGCAAGAACCTTCTGACAAAACAAAACATGGACTTTCCTGAACATGCTTCTGACATGAAGGTATGTGTTGGTCCCCTCTTCATGAGTCAGCAAAAAACATCACTGTGGGAGTCTTCACAGCTGAAGGGAGGTACAGCACTGGCTCACCACAAACTAACAAAAGCTGCTCTTAGAGGGTCTTTATTACTGCTGCACAACACCAGCACATCACAGAGCTGAAAAAGACACCTTCCACTAACCCACTACTGCCTCTTCGAAGCAGAACAAAGCCTGTCAGGGTATCCAAGTCCCAGGAAAACAGTTTTCACTATTATCTGCATAGCACCAAATAATACTACCCAAATGCTTTCCAGACCTATACAGATATCTGTAATTAACAGAAAACCTATCCTGCCAAAACAGCTACAGGATTCCTAGAGAGGTGGTTGATGCCCGAGCCTGTCATTGTCTAAGAGGCACTTGGACAATGCCCTTAATAGGGAATTGTTGTAGGTCCCTTCCAACTGAAATATTCTTTTTTACAGTGAAGAACCTCTCCACGGATTTAAGACATATTGGTCTTCTCTAAGGACTAGGAAGCCTAAATAAAATTTTACATTTTAAAAAATTCCTGCTAATTTCAAAGAAGATATGTCTTCCACTCCCATCAATAACACTTCTATTCCCAGGTATTTTTTCACCTCTTGGGGATATATAGGTTCTGACACTACATTAATTTTTAAGGGAAGTCATACACTGGTCTATTTCCAAAGCAGCAGTAACTACTGATCTATCTCACAGTGGGTGCCATCATTCCACATTGTACAACAACAAAGCATGAAGACTGATACTGTAGTTCCAAAGTCTACCAAAGAGGTGAACAAATTCATCCCTTAATCTTTAGAAAGAGGTGTCTAACTCTGCAAAGCTGACACACTTTACTAAAACCAATCACACACACACTCTTATCAAATAACAAAGGCAATGATCTGCTCAGATTGAAAAAAATCTTTTACACAGCTTCTTTGCGAGTTACTTATATTGCTCTATCATCTCATTAATAATTCAGAGTAAATTCATGTCTCCATCCTTAATGAAAAGCACAAGTCATAATAACACTTTGTCTTTAACTGGGGTGGCCTAATTAAGTCAAGCCCTGATTCAACATGTCTCTTGCACAAACAATCCATTTAACAGCCTCTAAATAGTAAATATATTCTTCACCGATGCAGTGCTGTTTTTCCTGAAGAGATATCTGTATAGAACAGACTTTTACACTGCAGTATCTTTAACAGATAGAGGAAAATATAAATTATTTAGTTACCTAAGAAACTTTTCCACTAAACATCACTATTAAATGGTGAAAAATATGTATTTATTTAATAAATCAAAACTGCCTGACAATTAGCACAATTGCTCTGGCAACCTGCCAGGCAATTATGACATATGCAAACCAGACTTTTTCCTTAATAAGATCAAATTACAACACTTCTCCTCTGCCAGTTCTTCTGACCTTTTTGGTTCATCTTTGGCCTTAGGCCTTTTTTGTACAACTGCTCTGCAGTCTTTGAGCACAGCAAGCAGAGGTTGCCACACGTACACCATATGGCATTTTAACACACAGAACAGTGCATCATGCAAGCTCTTGAAATGACATGAAAATGTGTTTCTCCAATAAAAATCTTAGAGGAAGCACTCAATTTTTGGTTAAGAAAACCATTTAGCAAAATTATAATAAATTCCTGGCAATCCCTCATTTAATGACAATGCAACTTTTATTAGTGGACTATATAATCATATTACTGGATTAATTCTGCAAATAATTATCACCAAGACAAGGTTTTATGTATGCATAAACTAACTGTTCATATATACACAGGTATTGTTAGACATGTTGCATCATGAACTCAACAGGCATGAAAAAAACTTGTAAACTGCTCAGTGACCGCAGACAGGAAAATTATTCCTGATAATGCCTGTTTCAGATATATATTTTATTATGTAAAATTTCTGATCTACGTCAATCAACTAGAATAATCTTTTTTAAATTAACAAAGAAATTACTTTACGCCTCCAGAAATCTGAGTTGTTGGATTAACCATATATTTCCTTTGATAAAACAAGTTTTAAAACTGAATATTCACAGGGCTGCAGAAGTTTTCAAATTTCCATTGCACAATAGAGATCATATTGAAAACAAACATAATAATAGTTTTTTGTTATAGGTTGGCATTTTTAGCTGTAATGTACAATTGTCTTATAATATTCTCCTTTCTAACTTAAATCTTGATACTAGTAAACAATGAAATGGAAAAATATCCTGGTTTAGAATCTTCAATGCAGTAAATATAAAAAATAATAGCTTCAAATGCATATCTAACCAGTCTTTAAATACCTGTGTATCATTTCATAAAATCTTGATTACAAACATGAAATTCAACTATATCTGAATAATTAGAAAACTAATGGATTAAATATCTATGCTTTTTTTTTTCAGTTTTCAAATCTGGTCTTCAAAGTCTTTATGTATGTTCCAAGTGACAAATACTCTGCATATCCAAACTTCATACATCACTTTAAATCTACAAAAAAAGTGTAATCCCTTCTTCCCTCCTCATCCTTCAATTGCAGAAACTCAGCCTCCCTTCTCACTACAACTGAAATGTTTCTATTTATTAGACTTCTACCTTCCATTTTTTCACTTAAGGACTGTATAAGAGGCCATTCAGGTGAGTTATAACACTTTTTGCTTGTGTCTACCAGCCACAGAGGAACACACTTAAAAGTTCAGTTTTCTATCATGTGAATTAATCTTCTCTATTAATTTCATGTTCATTGGTCAAACTTTCAATACTCCAAATTCTCTTATGTATAACAGTCTTACACTCTTAAAGAATAACAGTAATGTATAAGACCACAGCCCACCAATTCATCTTCTCCCATAAGTTCAATTTCAAAAGTAGCACTAAAAAGAAGAAAATATTTATTATACTTTTTGTCATTTTATTAAAAAGAGAAAAAAACCCCAGAATATCTGTATCAGTACAAAGGACTAAATGGGCAATTTTCAGCACCATCAAAAGTTTTTTTTTAACAGTAGGCCTTTTGTAGGACATGAAAGACAAGTCTTCTTCACCCTGTTACAACACTGTATTTGGAAAAACAAGAAAAGCAAAAACAAGGCAGCACAGCTTTGACAAAATGCTTAATTTCCTCCTGGCAATATATTCATATGTTGGTATTTCATCACCATTTACTAGCATAATAAAAATGAAGAAATAAATTGTCAAGATATATTTTAGGTATGTAAAGATGGGTTTAATCTATAAATAAATAAATTTTATATAAAAATTATTTGCATAAATGTGTAAATAGATATCCGTATTATTACTATATTAATGATACACTATTATATTTAATATAAGTCAGAATTCAATACAGTCCTTGACAAAAATATCACCCAAGCCCTATGCTGTTAATTAAATATTAATTGCAATACCATGGCAACAGAAACATTGTCTGTTCTCTTACTGAGACAGATCTGCTAGAAGAAACATTTGTGTTTCAGAGATAACATCCAGTATTTCCTCTAAGGCTACATGAGTCATCCTTCTCAGATTTTTGCCATAATGTGTTTTTTTTTTTTTTTAATAACATATCCATACTTGAGAATTAATACAATATTAAAAATAAATAATCTAGATAAAGTACTATAGGAGAAATTCTTGCAAAAACACTCCTGCCACAGGAAAAAAAATAAAATAAAAACATTGTTTTGAATCAGTAGCCAAATTCCATTTAGAATCATCTGTGGGAAGATGTGTTCAATTTTGCCTTCTGGAAACTAGTCAGCACTGGCCTTTGGCACCAGCACCTGCTTCTCAGAAGGCTGAGAAGGGAAGTGATATACATGTTTCTTAAAATCATTTTAACGTCTTTGCTTCTTTCACCACCATTTTACAGAAGGTATGATTAAGGAACATATGCTACCAACTCAACCAAATAAATATAGATTTCAAATACCTGCATTATCAAAATCCTTTGGATATTCCTACAACTCAACAACTAGTAAAGAGAACAGAAGCTATAAAGCACCTTTTACTAGCATTTTAAATTAGGCAAAAGGACTGACAAAGACTAAGTCTACCTTGCTGATGGCAAAATATTTTGAGACACTGTCTAGTAATAAGATTTAAGAGGATACAGTAAAATGAAGAGACTGAAAAAACTGTGTAGCTTGTTTTATAATCTTCTAAAATTCAGTATTAGCATTATTAAGTGTTATATATCTCTTACCATCTTCATTCAGGAACAACTTGTTGAATCTTAGTCCACTAGGCTCTTTCCCAACATATCTGTGCACATACTCTGTGCCCAGATCATTAACAGCAATAGCATATTTCAAAGGCTTTACACAGGACTGAAGACAGAACGGAACTTTGGTATCGCCAACAGAATGCCTGGGAAAAAAACACAGATAAAGAAGCTTGAAATTTCCTGTTTGTCAGCTGTGGCAACAGAGTATTAAATGCTACATTTACTCTTCAACATACATGGACTATTAACACAAACACCCCAAACCCCCAAATCATATTATTATTAAGTCTCGTTTTAAAGAACATAACAAAGAGATTTAAAGATTTTAACAACTGACTCCATAAGCCAAGCATAACAAACTCAGTTGCTAATGATTACTGCAGATGTAACAAAAAAAGAGCAAATTCAGAAACAGGTCTGTACCAGGTCAAAAAAATCACCTCACACCTCTAGTACCACACTTACCCTATGCAATTGCAAACCACATACTCAAGAGGGTACAGCTGACCCAAATATAGCCACTATACATATTTATGTCTGTATAAACAAAGATGAGATACAATTTGGTTTTGGAATTTGGGGACAATAATTAAATAGCTGTATTTACACCCTCTTTGATAATGGTATAGGTATTTTATAACAATTACTAAATGCTATCTTTGGAAAAGTTTACTTTCAGCGTCTGTCAGACTGCACCAAAGCATGACTCATATAAGCAGCATATGCTACATCTAGAGCAAAAGGCTTCAAGCAATCACTTGTCTAACGGCAAACTCAGAAGTTTATTCGATTCTTTTCTTTGCAGAAAATGCGAGAAGGCTTCAGAGAAACTCACATTATAAAAGCTAACATTACACAACATTAAACATAACAAAAATAAACATTATGAAAACGTTCATTGGTACATGATATCCAAAACAAAGCAAAATGCCAATTTAAAATATTCAAAAGGATGAACATCTTTATTTTTGAAGTTGTTTTACTGTGAATAGATTATAATTCAGACACTTAAAACAGGGAGATGAAAAAAATACTTCAGCTCAGTTGTACAGATCCTTCCCTAGAGATTACAGAGCATATGGCTAATTAGAAACAAACATACAGATCACATTAAAATGAACTCCAAGCCACAGTCACCATAAGTAAGTCTGATGCTCTCTCAGGAATGCCCCATTCACAAACTCAACACTTAAAAATTACTGTTCTCAGACCATGCAGTAAGACCACACAAACTGCAGCCCAGCAGGGACACCTGATGAGTTGAGGAGCATCTCATTGTCTAGTCACAAAGCTCACATTACTTCTCAGCTAGATAGTGTGAGATGTTCACATAGGCTCCTAACTGTCTCTGCTACACTGAATTACTAATAAAGAAAAAAACAAAAGTAAGGTCACTGACTATAACTAAGACTGACACACACCCTTACAGAAGAAATGTTAATAAACCTGAAAAGCAAAATCATATTTAGTTCTGTCCAGTTTCCACATCTTCGTTTTCTTTTTAAGAGTGTGAATCTGCATTTTTTCGGTGACACATACAGATTATATAATAACGCTACAGTAAAGACATTAAAATGCAGAGAAGGAACTAACTCTTAAGTACATCGTGACCTGACCAAAAAGTAATACAGCTTGATGCACAAGTACTATTAGACAAAGCTTTAATTTCCAAATTAATATATATTAATACTAGAGAAGTATTGCCTCTGTCCTGTCCTTCAAATATTCCAGCAACAAAATC
>JAWWLV010000183.1:31561735-31577917 GCA_035041135.1 Platyrinchus mystaceus
CACACACCCTTACAGAAGAAATGTTAATAAACCTGAAAAGCAAAATCATATTTAGTTCTGTCCAGTTTCCACATCTTTGTTTTCTTTTTAAGGGCGTGAATCTGCGTTTTTTCAGTGACACATACAGATTATATAATAATGCTACAGTAAAGACATTAAAATGCAGAGAAGGAACTAACTCCTAAGTACATCGTGACCTGCCCAAAAAGTAATACAGCTTGATGCACAAGTACTATTAGACAAAGCTTTTATTTCCAAATTAATATATATTAATACTAGAGAAGTATTGCCTCTGTCCTGTCCTTCAAATATTCCAGCAACAAAATCTAGACATTACAATATACCTCTGTCCATCGACGGTGCAGAGTGACACACCCCACAAATCAGGGCTGAACTTGGCCAGTTGTGGAATATAGTCAGCAACCTATCACAGTGTGAAATAAAGAGAGAAACATTACAACATCCAATATATTTAACTATATGGTAATTAAAATAAATGTCAATGGAAAGGATATACAAGGCACAACTGAGTTACCCCACTAATAATCACCTGGCATATCTAAAACTTCATTATAAATTATTATATTCACAAGATCATTATCAAATAAAACATTTTTTCAAAATTTCAGCACATTCTAAGAGGTATTTGTTTTCTGTACTAGAGCATGTTCAGCATTTTCGAATCATATAAAATTTTTGCTTGTAACAGTCTTGGATTTTTCAACGAATTTACTGAAAATAAGCACTAAAATAAACTTTGTTTACTAACAAAGGTACTATGTTGACAATTACTTCTGTCACACAATCCAGCCAGTTGTGTAGAGTTGCATAATTCAGTATAGTCTGACAAATTATACAGCAGTTTTAGAGCTTATGTAAAAAACCAAAAAACAAAACAAAAAAACCCCCCAACCAAACAAAAAAAAACAACTCTGCAAGATTGGTAAAGGTGGCAAGCTGTATTTCTGACGCAGTTTACAAGTTGTAGACATAACTGAACTTCCAAAACTCTTTTATCAAGTTATCAGTTTAACATTTCTTTAAAAACTTTAAGAAAAATCTGCCTACTTCAAAAAATAATGTATTTGGTTATTCCTTTATCAAGGAATCCACAGAAGTTTGAAGCTGAATTTACAAACAAGTTACCTTTCCTCCAGATTGTTTTTTAGCACTTTCATACAGCTCATCAATATGGGAAGTAAATGACATAAAATCTGGAATGACAAACTTCCTCCTGAAAGCTTGAGTAAGCAACACAATATTACTTTGTACACACCTGCAAAAAATTAAAGTGTATTAGTATTTTGGCAATGTACTGCCAAAAAGCCTAGTAGCAATTACATGTTATTTAAATAAGGACCCTCAGCCCCTTAAAGTTACATGCCTACAAGAACATGTCCTTATCAGAAAGACTTCAAATTTGCTGCTTTGTGTACTTTTTAAATTATTTACAATAATTTCATTGAATTCACTTTTATTCCTTTCTAATTGAAGCTCTCTTTTGAAGTTTCAGCTGTGAGGCTGTACTGCAAAGCACTATATCTGCCTTCAAGCAGCATCTCAGCTTGCAAAAGGGATCTAAGCCACCCGTTTCTTAGGATCAAGCCATGTGAAGGTTTTCTAACCCACCCCTTGTTCAAAGAAGTGCTAATTTCAGAGTTAGATCGAATTTATGAGGTTCAGGGTTGGTTTCTTAACTTGTTTCACCATGAACGGAGTGAAAACACTGCCAAAAAAACGAAACTGGAATGTGATTCCACTTAAATAAGAACAAAACCCTGTGGAGAGACTCGATAACATCTCCTAAACTAAGCAAAAGTTAACAGTGAGCAGTTCTGAAAGTATCTTGCTTCGAACTACCAGCAGTTCAGGAATCTTTGCTGCCTTTTGCCTTTTAACCCAGAACACAGTTACACTATCTGTCCACACCCTCTGAACATCAGCCCATCTGGGACATCTAAAAAAGTGATAAGGTAAAAGGGAAAGGACTTATCTAGGACAAACAGAAGGGAAGGATGAAAACACAAGCTGAGACAGGCTGAAAGTGGTGTGTCCGTGGGTGAGGGGGGGGGAGCAGGAGCAGGGGGGGGAATTGGGAGCCATTATCACTCAGTTGAAACATGACCTGATAAAGGATATTAGCAGCCCTATCCCAATGCAAAGAAGAGTAAGGGAGATTTAACACCAAACAAACAGTTAACACCTTCATACCATGCCTTCAGGCAGTGTTGACAAAAGCAGAAACATACTATTAATGCGGGAAAATTGAAAGTTAAGAGCATCTAGGCACATGCTACAAAGGAGAACATATCCTTCCAATGAAGACTTACTCAGAAAAGTAAAAAAATTAGGGAAAAATTTTTAGGGAAATATTTTCACTTGGAATAAATATTCCAATATTCCTATTATTGAAAATTATCATCAGTTCAAAATGAAGGTGCATAAAGACCAGAAGGTGCATGAAGAGACAGAATTATCCTCCCTTTGAATCTCCCCTCCTTTTTTTAAACCTTTAGTTTTCACTCCTTCTTACTTAGATGACTTTATCCCAGATTCAACTGACAGCCATTTCAAATGCTGGTAGGCACTACTCTCCAAAAGCAAAAGGGAAATGATAGAGAAGTTTCTGTTGTACGTGCTGTCACCTTAAAAACTGCTGTCTGTAATTTGTTGGTTTATGTTCAAATTGCAACTGAGTTGGTTTTGTTGCCGACTGCAAAAAATCCCGTTTGTTTTTGCACCCGGCAACCTCCAATTACAGTCACCTACTCCAGGTGCAAAATCCCTTTTCAAAAGTGATTAGTAACGCTGATGGCAGCTAAGTGTGCAGAAGGAGTAACAACATGATGGCAGCTAAGTGTGCAGAAGGAGTAACAACATGATATGCACTAGATTTAAACTTCAGATGCGCTTCTACATTGTCTGTACCACCTGGACAACATCACGCACTCTTATAAGAAAGAAAAAAGTAATATCTGAAGTTCACCTAAACCTATTAGAACAACTCAATACAAAGTGTGAAAACAACAAGAAGGCGGGATGCACTGACATACAGTCCTCTGAGATCACAGGAAGGGCATTTATACACTTACAACTTACACCAAGTCTATGATGCTCACTGCAGTAGTTCAGTCATTTTAATCTACAGATTGAAAGTCACTGCAGAAATGGCTATGCTGGTTAAGGACATTACCTATTGTTTGTTCCCAGACTCTGTCTGGGTATTTATCCTGGTACTCCTTAACCCAGGCAGATCACATGAACTACAGACTAAATTAAATATAGGGGATTGAGTAATCTAGAGGGGTATTCAGACCAATTATTGCATGGACAAAATAACAGGAGTCTTAGTATGCCCCCTTTAACAGGGCATTATATTTTCAGTCAACAGAGGACATGAACCTCTAAAATTCTGCAACTGGCATCTCCTCCCCAGCAGAGTATCCAACGGTTTTATGTTCCAGGTAACCCTTCAGAGATGATTGGCCTCAGACTCGGAAAAAGTGGAGCAGTTGAAAAAGATCACAGGGAGAAATTCTACTAAATGAATATATTGATAAATAGAAATCTTTCTACGATCAAATTTTACGTACAACTTGGCTTCTATCTCCCACGTGGCTTTAGAGGTGTTCAAGATACACTAAAAACTTCCTGCTTCATAGTAGAGGGGTTCCTAACTCCTACAGTTCAGGGGTTTTTAGAAACAGCATCTTTGGTCTCTATCATAAACTTAGGATCACTTTGTATCCTTTATCATACAACTTGTTACGTTTATCCGTTATTTTTTCAAGTTCTGGGTCAGGCTGCTGATTACTGCTTCCCTACACAATGCAGACCTGCTAAAAATGCAGTCTGAACTACCACTTCCAAAGAACTCTTTGGCTGTCTAGACAGATGAAGGGACACCTTTTTTCCTGTTTAAAAAGTATAAGCATTACAGAAAGGCATGTGAAACTCCATGTCTGACTAGCAAGACTAGGGCTGTAGAAGTGTTCAGCACATTTAAGCATTTTAGAAAAAAAATGGCACCATGTTGACAAATCAGATATTAACATTCTAGCATAGTGGAAGTCCTCAACATCTGTCAAAAGACTGCTCAAATCTAACTGCTCAAATAGGATGAAAACATTTATTAATACCTGGGTTAAGATTATTTAAAATTAAAGTTTTCATCAGGATTTGTTACCTATATTGACAGAGCAGCACAGCTGCTCAGCAGCAAATAGAAAACCCTCTTTGAGATCCAGCAACTAATTGTCAGGTTTGTGCTCAGTCCATAACACACCCAGACTGCTGCTGCTTCTTAACCGCACACCAGAGGAGATGTGGCTGGCAAGACCTCAGTTCTGGGTCAACAAAGGGGGACAGACAGTACCTTGTGACAAAGGCTGACCCTACAAAGCCAAGTAAGCTATTCTGAAAAAGAACAGGGTTTAAAGTTCTGAGTTATACCTGTTACTCAGTAGCTATCATCTTGTTCAAGTGTATACCACTTTAACTCAATTTTGATTGCCTTGTGCCTTTCCTTCCCCTCCATTGACCAAAATATTGTTAGTTAACAAACAGCACTCTCTGAAAGTCACACATTTTTCTGTTAGGAACACGCTATGACTTAAAGGAAAAGTTAAGAGTGGTAGGAGGATTTCTTACAAGGAGTATTGGAATTTTTTCTGCAAATCAGCTACAGTGTCATAGAAACAGATCTAAAAAAACAGGATATGTCAAAATGAGGACACTTTATCAGGAAGACTAGCACATACAATCCTCCATATTTGTTAAGTTGCCTAAGTTCCATCTAACAGCAGACAGTACTACTACTAGTGTATTAAGCAGTACCATAGCTAAGGTACCAAAAAAAAAAAAAAAAAGGAAAATTAAAAAATTTACATAGCAAGCTAACTAGCATGCTGCACTGCTTTCAGTAACAGGCTGTTCTCAGTGAGGTGTCACTCATGCTACAAAGACCACATGTTATGTTACACAGATGCAACATGAAATTCAAGAAATT
The DNA here is from genome assembly GCA_035041135.1 of Platyrinchus mystaceus. Lineage (NCBI taxonomy): Eukaryota > Metazoa > Chordata > Aves > Passeriformes > Tyrannidae > Platyrinchus > Platyrinchus mystaceus. The sequence continues at coordinate 31,566,744 of JAWWLV010000183.1, forward strand.
TCATAAATTCAAGAAATTTATTGAGCCTTCTCTCCGAAACGTGCACCCCAGAAGTCTTCAAGAAATTCTGGAGATCAAAGATTAAAACCTCAAGTTGTTCTGTCTGTAACATGGAGATTTTTTCCAAATTTTTACTTCAAGTGGAGAGCACTGTAAAGCCAAAAAACTTCAAAAGAATGCAATTTTAGTAAAATTGGAGCCCGATATTTAGAACCACTACAAAGGCATAGAGAAGCAGACACTACAGATGTGTGAACTAACATATTTTACAGGTAGTTTCTACTGGACTTGATTGATTTAGGCAAGCTTATGCTACCACTGTTCCACATCACTTAACCTTGATACTTTATTTGATCTAGCAGCTTCAGATTCACATTCAAGAGGAGAATTACACCACTGACTGTGAAGTTTAGGGAACTGAAGCTTCACAGTCCTGAGAGAAGTACAGCCAAGGAGATAAATTATATTTCACACCTTAAACACTTGTAGAATAAAGAATAGAGGGACCCTGTACGAGCCTTTTCACAGCAAATGCAGTGTGCCTAGGAGGAACAGAGAACTGAAGTCTGGGTTTTTATCAGTTAAAAAAAGGTTGCAAAGGAACCTTCTGCTACTGCAAAGGAAAACCTGCTATGTGAAATAAAATTCACCTCTCCACTCTCTGTACTGTCTTTACGTTCAAAACTCTTCCTACACAAGCAACTATGTAAGCTTGCTACAAATTATTAACATAACTACTCTCCTAACAGAGAGAATCAAATCCCAGAGATGTGACATAGAACAGGAGCTAATCCTGCCAATTAACAATTGCTTGTCCTTTTTCAAATGTAGAGCCCTTGACTAAAACATAATTCATAGTTTACTATGACAAACAAGCCCTCTAGTATGCATGTAATGCATAAGATTTCCTTTCCAATCCATCCATACACCAGGAAGGTTTCTGAATCTAACAATTTAGCGTTTTTACTGAGCTGACAAGTAACCAGTGAAGACCTGGTCTTGAACTTAATACAGGAGTAAAGTTAGTCCATGTTGTACCTTCAGGAAATACTCTATATCTGATGAAGCAGTTGACTGGTTTGCTATTTTGTCACACACACAGTTATTCATTTTTTCTCAATATATTTCAAAAAATGTTATATATATTTTATATATATATACTTTGTTTATACTTATATAATCTACATATATTACATATTTAACATATATTAAAATATATACAGTGTATACTTACGCTCTATTATATATTTTATATACTTGCATGCATATAAAATATACAAAATGTTATATGTAAATACACCTTTTTTTCAACACATATTTTTAAATTGTAACCTCCAAGAAACAGCACTAAACAACATTAGTTCACAAATTTTAAAAAATGCAACAGATCAACAAAAATATACCAATTTTACAAAAGTATACTCTTCACGAAAAAAGCATGTGTCTGATATTTTATGATTTACCATGTAAATGGAATAAAAATACAGAATGAAAAATAGTCTAAAAACTTCGTTTTGAGACTTAAGAGCCTCTAAAATTCCAACCTTTTGGCACACAAAAACTGTAAGTAGAGGAGCAAAGGAGTGTGCTTGGAATGAACAGAAGACAACCTGAACAGTGCTTATACTGTTCATCTAACTGACCACAGACTTTGCATTAAAAAAAAAATTTAGAGCATCACTAAAATATGGCACATAAACCTTTTGCAAAACAGACCAAAGGAACGTCTGCAGCCTTAACTCCTCTCATCTCTCCATATCTTATAGAAATTTCACTTCAGTCTGTTTTTCACATACTTTTAGAATTAACTATATATACACTCCGAACATCTCGCCACCCAGAAGCAGCATCCTGAACTTCAGATTAAAAACTGGTGATGCACTGAGAGAGCAGTTTTATGTAATCATACTTAATAGCCCATACTGCATCAATTAATTTATTTGGCACCTGACCGAGAGCTGCAGTGTGGGGTCAGACACATGTGCAAACACTGACACATTAAACTCTTGTGGAGATCACACAGCCTGTCTGCTACATGAAACCTGATAACAAACTCATATGAAAACAGCATCAGGAGTGTAGGTTTGACTCCATTTCTAATTACACATTGATTTATATACCTTATGTCTGTCCTTAACAGAGCAGTCAGTCAGTAACACACAGACAACATTCACCCAGAATCACAGTTACATTATTGACAGAAAATTTACTTTTTAAAAAGGTCTTTGTCCAGCATAACACCATCTGAAGTTGTCTGAAGAGTCAGTCTTAACATATCCATGCATTCTTTCAATCGAGGGTCAGATGTACGTAATCCTGTAGATTTGAGTGCCTATCACAATAAAACAATAATTACTAAAGGGAAAAGATATGCTATTACAATCAAATTATCTACTGCTCAGTGTTTTTATCACTGTAAGACACATCTGCCACTGCATTATCAACACAGACATTTTGACGCTTTATTGATCCTTCGGCCATTCTGGCTGCATTTTATGTCAAAGCATTAATGTAATTTGAAATCCACAGTGGTCTGACTACATTTTACAAAAGTACAAATACTATCCAACCCTGCCATAGGCACAAATGCTTTCAAGCATGCTCCTTTGCAGATCAAAGAAGTGGATAATAAAAATACACTTATTCTTTTACAGCGTTAGGGAAAAAACAGTTACAATCCTTCCCACAGCTAAACACGTATAACAGAAATTCTTTGCTTTGCATTCTTGCATTTCAAATGTAAAAATACCCTGCAGTAAGTCACCTTTCATACAGCACTCTGGAAGAGTAAACTTACAGTTATGAATTTATGAACTGGTATCTTTTCTTGTCCTTCTGCAATAGTATAGAAAAGTAGATCTTCTAAGCTAGGAAGGAGACCTTGCTTCATTTTACTGGAAAAGAAAGGAAAAAAAAAAAAGAAAAAAGCATAATTATTTTAGTGCCTATTTTTATTTATACACATTTTTGCATTCTCAGGGAAACACATTTTCACTACCAATCTAACTGCTACCAGTAATTTCAAAGGATACTTCTATCACTGAACACAAAGATTAATTCAGCCTTAAATAGAAAATAAAATGGTAATATAAAAGTAGTGTATATAGATTTTACAACAGCAAACACTCTTAACTGAACACAATCACATATTTACTGTCATACATTTATTGCTAAGATTATATTTATAATTTGGGGGGGAGCAGATTAATCACTTATCCCTCTTCTTTATATTACAGAGGATAGATATGCTACTTACACAGAATAAATTATCTGTAACATTCAAAGACCTACGTGCCTCATCACGAAGTTTTAAGAGCATACCGACCCAACTGTTTTACAGGAAAGAGAAGGAGATGGTGAATGTGTAGTATTTTCTTCAAAATAGCCCTGTTTTTAGGACTCCACAGAGGAGTCCTGAAGCCCTTGTGCTCCTGGAAGCTTATGTAAGGCACATCAGTTACCGTGAAAGCAAGCAAAGCCATCTGCAGCTCAACACGGCACCCTGAACCAGCTCAGGCACCAGGAGCAGGGATTCTCATCACACACACTTAGCAAAGTAAACGTGCAGTGCAGATCCACCTTTAATGGTCACTGTGCTTATCAATGCAAACACACGGGCTCTCCAAGGATTCCAGGTGTTACCTACTGCACTCCCTATGATTGCAGGTTTTTTGAACCTTACATCTCCATTTTATGCGAAATCTGAAGGAAACCTACCCAGTTAAGCACTGAGATTCCCACTAGGACAGAAAGCTGTAATACTGACAGCTTTGCCTTAAAGACTTTGGAAGTTTATAGATTTAACCTATAAAAAGTTCTGCCTTTCCCTGAATATTCCAAAGCACCCTGAAGCAGGCAGGAGCCAGAGTCTGTACTCAGCTCTTTACACTTCCCCCATAAGTATGGAATCGTGGCACACAGCTGGAATGTGCACTTCCAAACTGCCAGGGGCAGCAAAAGCAAAGGGATTCCGATCAGTTCTTTTAGTCCCCTGAAGTGCTCAGGTTTGTTTTAGACAACACAGTTTAGAGAATGACAATGTTCTGGTGTCTGATACACAAAAATAAATAAAATCAAAACAAAACAGTTCTCTAGCAAATGCAGACATTAACTAAAATACAGATAGAAGTCTTGCATTATTTTAGCCATCAATTTCAAAAGTCAGTCTTACAATCTAACAATATTGGCAATACATTGTTACTGTACTGTAATAATGAAAGTTATTGCCTGAAACTAGAATGCTCAGTGGCAATTCATGTATTTTTATACATTTATGCATGCGTGTAGGTTCAAATTCTAGTCACTGAAGTTTTCACAAGATTAGTAATTCTTTGAATAACAGAACTCAGAGTTATAAGGGTAAAAATAAAATGTTTCAACTAAGCACAGACCCCAGGTAGGCCAATGCAGTCTTACACACTGATGTTTAATCCTCTCTCCTCTCCCAATACTTAAACAAGTCAGATTTATGATTATTTTTAATAAAAATCTGATTATATCCAAATACACTTTTAAATTTAACCTCTAGATTGCCCTTGACTCCCTCCTTCCCTCATAACTAGCTGTGAAAACCAGTAGTAAAAAATATCACCTCTCATTTTCCAATTTAAAACACTGTACTTATATACAAGAACAGAAGACAGCTTTGTAAGCCAACAGAACTTTCCTTGTCTTGCAGTCTGGATTTTTTTTTTTTTTAAATTATGCTGGCTGACTAATGCACAGACAGGCTGGCAATTCAACCAACACAAACGCCTGCAACTACCTCAAGCAAATTACTGAGCGCCCCTTTTCCTTCCATGCAGCACATTTCACCTCCAATCTTTTGAGAACAGTATGTCCAGTCAAGCCAACAGAACCAGAACCACCCAAGTCACCAATTAAAGCTTCACGCTGCGTTCTGCATTTTAACTCTGCAGGTAACTAATTCTAAAAGTTAGGCTGAGTTACATCACCTACACCCTGAAAATGCCATCATTTACACAAAGCATTTAACTAAGGTCCCCAAAGGGTCAGGATTCCATGCTTTAAGGAACGTCACTGGACTGCTGAAGGTCTGGCAGAGGAAACTTCCCTATTTCACTTCGGCAAAACAAGCCAGCAAACACACTGAGAAATTTTAACTGATAACTTATTTAACTGCACATTTCTGAGCAATTACTCAGAATTTTACAGCTGTCCCAAGTATGGAATTTATATCTGAAAAGGTGCAGAAAAAAACTTCACACATTTGACCAAGATTTTGCCGGCCTCTTTGTAAGATTTTACACAGCATAAAATCTCTTGACGTGGTTTCCATATCTTTCACATCTGCTGCTGTTCAATATTGGGTCACTCAGCCTAATTAAACAATGGCTCTGCACTGACTACCAAAGCAAAGAGGATGACATTCAATATATTTACAGAAAAATTCCTTTTTGTCAAATAGTCCATCTTTTGATAAAGTTTATCAGCTAAATAGAGGTGAAAAGGCTTGCTCTGCAGTTTATCAGATCAGTGATGCCAGTAACTAATGTTTGCTTAACCTAAAAGATGTGTGTTTTGGCACCATGAACACACTTAGCGAGATAATTCCGTTCAGCGCATGTAAAAAGCTGTTTTTCAGGTCGGGGAACTTGCAATTTTCACAGTCAAATTAAGTGGAAATTCCAGTTTACCTGATTTCATGAATAATCATTTTCGATACTTATTTCCTTTCTTTAAAAATATAAATAATTAAGCACCAGACTATTATACAACTACACTTCTTTGATCGTATTCTAATCTGTGGACCACAATACTGGTGGATGGTCCACACTGCTCTTTAAATACAAAGAAGAAAGGAACATAGGAATCCCAAGCACAAGGACTTTGCAGTCCATATCATTCCTTCCTTCAGCTCTTCTTCTGCATCAGTACCATGCTAACACCAGATTCCAGGGAGGATTTCATTTTAACAAATGCTGAATTCTAATTTCTACAACAGGAAAAAGATTAGATTTCAAATACCGCGAAAGACTGATACTTTCTACTTCAAGATGTAACTGCCAAAATGCAGACCAGGATTTACAGAACAACAAACAATATACAGACTTGATATTGCTAAAAATAGTTTTAGGTTCATTATTAACCATAAGGCATCAGTCATAAAAATATGAGCTCACAATTACTGTCACAAACACTGGTCCCTCAGGGGTCTGTTCTGAGACCAGTGCTGTTTAACATCTTCATCAGTGACACAGGTAGTGGGATCAAGTGCACCCTCAGCAAGTTTGCTGCTGACAGCAGGCTGAGTGGTGTGGTGGACAAGCCTGAGGGATGGGATACTATCCAGAGAGACCTGGACAAACTCAAGAAGCTTGCCCAGGTATGAAACTCATGAGGTTCAGCAAGGCCAAGTGCAGGGTCCTGTACCTGTGTCAGGGTGAACACAGGCATCAACACAGGCTGGGGGATGAATGGATTGAGACCAGCCCTGCTGAGAAGGACCTGGGGGTGCTGGTGGATGAGAGGCTGGACATGACCCAGCCATGTGCACTCACAGCCCAGAAAGCCAAATGTGTCCTGGGCTGCATCCAAAGCAGCAGGGACAGCAGGTCAAGGGAGGGGATTCTGCCCCCATACTCGACTTTGTTGAGACCCCACCTGCAGTGTTGCATCCAGCTTTGGGGTCCCCAGCACAAGAAGGACATGGACCTGTTGGAGCAGGTCCAGAGGAAGGCCACCAAGATGATCAGCAAGGATGAGCACCTCCCCTGTAAGGTTAGGCTGAGGGAGTTGGGGTTGTTCATCCTGGAGAATAGAAGGCTCCTAGGGGACCTCACTGTGGCCTTTCAGTACATAAAGTGGGGTCTAAAATAAAGATGGGGACAGACTTTTTAGCAGGGTGTGTTGTGACAGGACAAGGCATAATGGTTTAAAACTAAAAGAGGGCAGATTTAGATTAAATATAAGGAAGAAATTTTACAATGAGGGTAATGAAATGCTGGAACAGGTTGCCCAGAGAAGTGGAAGATGCCCCATCCCTGGAAACATTCAAGGTCAGACTGCACGAGGTCCTGAGCAGCCTGATCTAGTTGAAGATGTTCCTGCTCATTGCAGAGGAGACTGGACTAGGTGACCTTTAACAGTCCCTTCCAACCCAAACTATTCTGTCATCCTCTGAAAGCTGCAAGGGCTGCAAACCACACTCAGTAGCTACTCTGTCTAAAACAGGCACTTTGTAAAGTTGTCATCATACTACAGACATGTCTCCAACCAAGAGATACAAACACTTGTCAAGTCACTAAATAACTACTTTCTGTCCCCTTGTATAGTGAGATACTGATCTGGTAACAGTGGTGGGTAACTGTTTATCCAAGAACTTACCAAGATTCAAGAAAAAACTATGTATTTATAAACTTAGATCAAAGATAGACACATTTAATAGATATCAAAGTGTTTACGGCAAAACCAAGAACTGTTGCTTCAAAACCTTGGCCTCTATGGAAGCTATAAAAGGTCTAATTAAAGTGCACTTCTAACAGTTTCTTGCATCTCTGAGTACTCTATACTCCAACAGGAGTACCAGTTAAATGAACTACTGCCTGATTACTACAGTAATTCCTCTGGAATCTGGTCTAGCTGCAAAAGCAAAATTTATTTTTAAAAGTACCTCCAGAATTCATCTCTGCTCTTAAAAAAGAGCACTACCACTCCCTTGTCATTAAAAAAAAAATTTAAAAAAACTAATAAAAACACTTCTATTAACCATTTTGCTATATCCCATATACTAGTACCAACCACTATTGCAATTTGGTGTAAAAAGTTAGCAATTTAGCTTTTAAAAGTTAAGATCACTCACATTTCGCTCCTCCCCGTCACCATCATCAAGGCCTTTGTCATTTAGAAATGGCTTATACAAGATAAAATGTTTGATCCTTTTCCTGTCCAGTGTAAGATGAACAATGCACACTTATTCCGAAAGTAAAAGTGAACAATGCACAGTTATACTGAAAACAGAAGCAAACACTATTAAATATAACACGTCTATAACTGAGCACTGTGCCAGGTTACTGTGTTTAATAACTCAGGCATGAGCATAGATATGACTGCATTTTAATCCAGAGTTTTCATTAATTAAATTTACCAGTCTATGACCACTCTCAGTTTAAACTCCATTATTTTTTCTCTCCAAAATATATTAAGTTTCAGTTGGATACACAGTGTGAAGGCTGGACAGCAGGGATAAGGAGGTGGTGGAGATGTTTCGGAAAAAATGCACAAGGGGATCTGGTTATGCAATGGGATACGAGTTATTTCATCAGCCACAGACCTCATAAATTATTCCCTCTATGAGGAATTAAACTGTTCTAAATTTCTGGATAGTCTTTGCACAAAACATTTTAGGTGTTCACTTGCAACTCCTACTCTCTGTACGCAAGGACCGTTAGGCAAGGAAACAAGCAAGAAAACCTCAGTTCTGCCTTTTGACACTGTGGGTTATTCCAGTATCCTAAAACCTTAAGACTAAATAGGGAAAAATAATCCCTCAACACCAACAAGCAAAAAACCAAAGTGTAAAAAGGACTACTGCCCTTCCACTTGGGTCCACAAACTATTTGCCTAACACAACTCACATGTTAGATACTCCAGGTGGCAAAGTGCTGGAATCAGCAGAATACAGAGACTGGCTTAGCCCAGCTGACAACACAGTCCAGAAACCTGTCTTTTGAAGCACTTCCCTTTTCTTCTGAACCCTGTACTCTGTCTTAATATAGCAAAGATTTCCACATGTAATGTACCATTTACTAATGCTTAAGGAAGATTTTCATAGTTCTGCATTAAGAAAAATACAAATGAAAGTATCCAGCAGCCTGACTAATGTGCCACCAGGAATTCCTGCACAGCCTGAAATGAAAAGAAAGTTTCCCGGCTTTTCCTTGTTCATAACTATATGCTAGATGTTTTACAGAATTTCTCCTTGTTCTTTTTGCAGTAAGGCTCAAAGAACAAGCAGCTGACTTTCAAATACACCCTTTTGTCAAAAGCCAAAAATGATTAAAAGTTTTAACTGGTTTGTGACTATACAGCTTTACCACACATTAAAAATTATAGAATTTCCCTAATTGATGCTAACTGTAGGAAGCTGCTAACAGCTCAGTTTAAGAAAATGTTACTGCTTCAATAAATCACCTTGGCAGCATCCTCAAAATCCCACCACAACTGGCATACTAGTTTTTTCCAAAGTTTTTAATGGTACTGTCTGTATTTCTTATTGAAAACAGAAGTGCAGCCTTTATAAACCACACCTACCTGAGCCACAGCTGAATGATTTTTTTGTTCCAAAACATTATGCACAGAGCCAATTCAAAAAGGAGACTTCATATTTGTTGAACAACAGTATAATACTCAAATTATTGTGCATTATATTGTACATGGTTACATAACCTGACACGCATGCATTTTTTAAGGCACCTGACAGCAGAAATTGTAAGAGATGCCTAAAGAAGGCTATACCCCATTAAACCAAGCTGAGTAGCTATGGCCTTTGGTGGGAAAAAGGGGAGAAGAACAAGGTGACAGTCTTCCCCACCTGCCATGCTGAAGGAGTGCAAGTTCATGCTAAAAAAAAACAACCCACAAACCACAGCTCAAAAACAGAACTATTAACAAGCTAAGGGCTGAAGCCTTCCTGACAGGCCTTGTGGAATCTTTTCTAGACTAACAGAGACTTTGCTCAGTGTAAAAACAAGATACTTCTTTTTTGGCTCTATTTCTTTTGTCATCTGCTTTTTTCATAAGCATAGGAAATTCTGGGAAAGCAGTTTGGGGTTAGATTTTAAGTATGCCACCCCACACAGCATGCCTACAGGAAAGCCATGGGACACACACAAAGGACGTGAGTTCTCATGGGGCTTGCAGTTAAGCTGTCAAACTTCTTTTAAAAGGTTATCAGAGATATTAAATGCACCCAGCTTCAAACCAGCAATGGGCAAACTGTCAGACTGGTAGAAAACGAACGAGGCTTTAAAGACTTGCATAATGCTGAGGACTAACAGAGCAGAGTGCTCTGCCAATCCATTTACCTCATCATTATACTCTACGACTGGTATCCACTACCAGTCATTAGCAGGGATAAAAACTGGACCTGATGCACCTGTCCCTGACCTTTTTTTTAAAAGAATGTTTCCGGTCCTGAGTGAAAGAATATGAACTTCATAAGCATATACAGCCTTATCATTCTATTACCTGCACGTACCTTTGTCACTAAGGGACAAATAAGGACCTCTTGGCTCGGGCACACATACTGCAGCACGCATGAACGTCTGTACTCACCACTAACGGGTGGTAATATCTGTTTCTGGCTGCACTAGACCACAAAATCACGGAATTATTAGGGTTGGAAGGGACCTCTGCAGACCATCCAATTCAACCCTTTTGCCAAGGCAGGGTCACCTAGAGTAGGTGACACAGGAATGCGTCCAGGTGGATGTAGACGTGGAGGAAACAGCGCTGCAAAACTTCCAAGGCAGCACTACGCACCACGTACACTGCCTTTAATAATTAATGCAAGATGACACAGCTTTGGCTTCTCCTGGGAAATATTTTTAGGCGAGTAGCAGCGCTAGAAAGAACACCCTAGCGCACACTGCCTGCTCCGAGCCTCGCACGGGTGGGAGGGACCCTCGGACAGGGGGACGCCCGGGACCCCAGGGAGCGGTGAGAGGAGCCCCGGGGGGCGCACACGCCCCCCCACCACGGGGCTGCGCTTCCCTCCCGCTCCGAGCCCGCCCGCCGTGACGCGTAGCCGCCGGGAAGCGGCCCTCACGGAGCCGGGACCCCCGGACCCGCACCTGCCGGGGCAGCGCCCGCCCGGCCCGGCCCGGCCCGGCCCCTTCCGCAGGCACCACGCGTGCCGGGGGAGGCGGCGCTCACATGGCGCCTCCGCATCATCCCCCGCGCCCGCCGCCCCCTCCGCACTCACTTCTCGCCGCCGCCGCCTCCGGCCACCTCCTTGCCGCCGTGGTTATTGTTGTGCCCGCTGTCGGCGGGGGGCTCGCCGGGAGCCGCCGACGGCGCCTGCGCCCCCTTCCCCGGCTCCTCCAAGGCTCCCTCCGAGCGGGTGCACAGACCTCGCGCCGCCGGCAGCGCCGCCGGGCCGCGGCGGGCGGCGGGCGGGCTGGCGCCGAGGGCGGCGAGCGGCGGCGGGAGGC
>JAWWLV010000183.1:31580898-31654086 GCA_035041135.1 Platyrinchus mystaceus
TCCATTGCGCAGGCTTGAAAGGTGGGAACACCTTTCCCAGATCTTCGTTCGCGAAGACTGGCCATTTACCTTTTACCCATCAGTTGTCTCCCGATGCAAGTATTCTTCAACAAAGCTTTCCTTAAAACTCACTTAAAGAAATTAGTCCTCAACTTTTCTCCCTGGAAATTCTCTTGTGTGTGTTTTAGCTCTTGAGGGCAGAAAATGCAAGTTGTTCTGTGTGGGGGACTGCAAATACACAGCTTGGGAACAATGTGAAATGATAAATATAGTTTCAGATCCGAAAAGTTCAAGGGCAGTAGTGACTCATTCCCTATTCTGAGAACTTTTGCTGCATAATTCAGGCCATCACTCCTTGCTCCTACTATGACTAAGCCTGAGACACTTCACCCAGTGATTCTCTCCCCTCCTCCCAATGGCACAGGTATACCAAAGAGTCTTAACCCAAAGCCAGATTTTTTTTTTATTATTATTTTAAAATAAGCCATAAGAAACATAGTAAAAATAGCATCAGAAATAGAGCCATTTGCTTGTGAAAAGTATTACACATTAAACCTGCTGATTTTTGTTTTGATCCAGATGTTAGACTGGGCTTTCCCATATCCCAGTGAAACCCCATTTAGACTTCCCCCTTGAACAAAGTGATGTTACTTGTCTCTTTGGAAAGAGAAGACACACCATCTGCTCTGCCATTCTGTGTTTCACACAGTATCCCAAGAGAAAGAGAAAATTTACAAAATGGTTTCCAATGTAGCTCAAAGGAATTTGAAATTAAAATTCCCAATTGCTTTTGGTTATACAACCAACCATAAGTCAATTATTCTCTTTTTAATTTCCACAAGTCTACGTGTTCTTTTGTAAGACAAAAATTATGAGAATTTAAGACAAGGTTCTTCTGTAAAGAAAAAAAGAAAAAGATCTTTCAAATAGGCATTACTTCTTTTATTTTTTTAGTATTTCCCTTAAGCTGTACTGTAGCAAAATACTCCTAGTATATCCCTCTAAAAATAATCCATATTTCAAAGGTTTTCCTTTCTAAAAAGGGCATAGCAGTGTTAATCTCCTAGGAGAAAGGGCTCTGAAAAGCAGGTGGAAGGAGGTCTTCCCAGTTCAAGCACATACACTGATAACAGCTTTCAGGAAGGTTAAATCCTCCCATCAGATCAGCAGGGCAGATCTCAGATAAGCAGCAGAAATTAAGGATTATCTTGACTACGACATGAACTGTTTACTTTGCTATTTTAAATGGTTATGTTGGCTCCATTTCATTTGTTGCTGGGTAATGCTTTCCAAAAGAGAGCTAAGGACCAGATACCACTATTATCTATTTGAGCATTCTACTGATTCTAGCAGCAGTTCCTAAAAATATTTCTTTCTTTTCTGAGGTTAACTTGCTGCACATTTGGGTAATATTTTGAAATTGATTCAAATGAAAAGTAGTCAGTCACAGGAAATATTCCCCATTGGATTGTACAGAGGATACGGAACAGCTTCCTCTGAGCATAGAAGCATGAGCAGTAAATGGTTACTATTTAATTTAAGAAAAGGAAGTTTCAAATGTCTAGCAATATTAGCTCAGAAAACCAACAAGAAGGAAAACATCCAGAGGATATAACTGGAAGGTAATAGTTAAGGGAGTGACCCCAAGTGATAAGCAAAAAAATAAAATCAAAAATGCCCTCCCTGTTGTAGTGCATTGATGAGTCCATAGTTCGTTTCTCATCACTCACATTCCAGGCAAATGGGGAAATGAGTAATTAAATCAAAGGGAAAAATATTTGGAGGATTTGCGGAGAATGACTGAAGAGAGACGACAAGGTCCTGGGACATTCCTAGCACAATTAACAGACAATATATGATATGTTCTAGTGTATATAACAGAGCAAGCAAATCACAAAGTAAGGTTATTGAGGAAGATCTGCAAAGACTGGCACAATGTTTTCCTGTTACTCTATTTGTTAATTTGTTTCCTTTCATCTTGGTCGGTAAGACAGCACCATCATTCCTCATGCTTATTATCAGTCATAGCATATTTCAGATGTAAAATTCACCTTCAGAAGTCAACAGTTTACCTACCAGAGAAGTATTCTCTGCTGTACCCAGCAGACTGCATATTATTTGCACTATAATATACCTAAATTGTAGTGTTACATACCCCATGCATTGCTCCCACAATCATATTTAATGCTTAATTCTGATGACATCTCTCAGACTGCAGTCCAGGTCTTGATACTACAGGAGGCCACCGAGTGGAGGCCAATTTAGATCTTCTGTTTGTGTTCCCGATCCTCAAATATTAGCTTAGTAACCTTGTGCAAGCAAATAGAAACAAGTGGCAACATCATCTGACTGCTCCATCATATCCCAGATGTCTGTGGTGAGCATGCATGAGAGAGCTCAGGGGAGCCCATGAACTCATGTCTCACTGCTCTTGAGAATGGACATGTAAAATCAGTGCCTGCATTGAGCGAAGGTCAGAGCACTTGGGCTGACCACAAGCTGGCTTATCACATACAAAGCTCCACTGCACTGGGTGATCTCTGGCTGACCATTAACATCTCAGTACCTAAAGGGGCCTACAGGAAAGATGGGGATGGACTTTCTACAAGTGCATGCAGTGACAGGACAAGGGGGAATGGCTTCAAACTCACAGAGGGCAGGTTTAGATTAGATATGAGGGAGAAATTCTTCACTGTCAGGGTGGTGAGACACTGGCACAGGTTGCCCAGAGAAGTTGTGGATGCCCCATCCCTGGCAATGCTCAAGGCCAGCTTGGGTGGAGCTCTGAGCAACCTGGTCTACTGGAAGGTGTCCCTGCCCATGGCAGAGGGAGTTGGAATGGGATGATCTTTAAGGTCCCTTCCAACCCAAACCATTTTATGATTGTATGATCTGCATGTGCCACCCCTGCCCTGAAATTACGGAGAAGCCAGTCTGTGCTGCAGCCACCCCTCATCCTAAGCTGGTTGCTTTCAGCTCTGAATTCCAGCACCGTAAGAAGACACTTGGAGAGGTGCAGTCTTTCAGGCAAAGGCATAAAAGTGAATCCTGTTTAATGGTCCCATGTAGGAAAAGCCCTGGTTTTATCCTTTTACAAATTCAGGTTGAAATTACTTGTGGCCCTGTAGAAGCTTAAGATTAATAGAACACCCAGGCTTAGGAGCAGAGCTACCCAGCCTGGAGAAAAACAACAAAAAACAAGCTAAAATCAAGCAAGCAAAACAAGCAGTCAGACTGTAACGGAAGCTGTCTCATTGTAGGTGGTAATCCAAACAGTTTAAAAGTCTCCAACCTCCAGAAGGCTCCTCTGGAGTACATAGAAACCACTCTGATCAGGTGCAGGGTATAACGCCAGCACCAACAAAATTCCACTAGCTCTGAAATGGCAAACTAGTCAGCAAAACCACATTTTTTTTCTGCCCTGATATTTTTGACACCCTCTCATTTTTGCAGCTGCGCTGAGGGAAGAGGAACGTACACTTCAGGTGATTTAGTCCTCAGCCTTCCTTTGCAATTGCCATGAGTTGCAGGTCTCCTTGCAAGTTGCAAGACTGTTTACGTCTCCTGTTGACTTAAAAACAAACAGTCCCATAAAGACTAATGGGAAAACAGACAATGTTTTTTAATTCTTGAAGGATGTAACCTTGAAAGATTTCCCTCCTCCTCCCACATCTAAATCTCTCTTTATAAACATGTAACTTTCTTAAGGAGGTGAAAGGGAGAAAGACCAGCAGCACTTTCAGTAGCACACAGTGTACCATCACACTCAAGGGTATTTAATGTTTAGACAAGGACTTTTGAACATTTCCACAACAGTAGGCCAGGGGACTGAAGATTTGAAAACCTGGATCCAAAGATTTAAAAAGTAAAGCAGTTAAGGTTGTAAAATAGCTTGGATTGAGCGTGTGTTTTTGCTAATAACAAATAACAGCGGTCTAGTGCTTAAACATGTGTGTATTCATCCTAAATTCCAAGGAGACAAACATGCAAAATTTTTGTACAGCATTTTGGGTGCATTTGAAATATTTGTGAAAGTCCGATATTTGTGCATTTTTAGGGTTAACTGCTGCCACAGAATTTCTTCACATCCTCTTTTACTGCTCCATAATGCTCCATCTTTTCAGACAGGGCTTGAAACAACTCTCACTAAAGTCAGGAGTTGATGGGAAAATGCACAACAAAAGAAACTCTACCTTTTAAGTAGTATTTTTAGCCCTCAGCATAGTTTCCATAGCAGTATTAGACCCAATTATTGGGGCTTTTACCTCAACTGACTGGGTTGTGCTATTGAAATTGGTAGTGTTTCTAAAATTACATGATCTCTGGTGGCAACGTCACTCATTCCCACGCACACGCCATGGCTTGTCACTCCCTCACAGCTGTCCTGAGACAACTATTCAATTGGGTCACGCTGTAAAACACATAAGTGAAACAACCTGGGTTACAAATTGACAGGGCATCATTCTCTTTTGAGAAACAGGAATTTCACATAATAAGCCTGTGAAATATGCCTTGAGATGCTTTGAATTAGACATGTTGTAGGATGGCTCAAAGAAAGAACAGCAGCCAAGAAATGCTGATAATTTTGTTTTTCTCCGTATACTTGGCCTTGTACCACAGGAAAAGGATGTTGTTGGATGACAGACTTCACAGCCTTCCTGTCATAGGCAATTTTTAAACGATGACCAAGTGCTTGGATATTTGGAATATTTAGATAAAGTTTCATCTGGTTCCTTGATCAACGAACAGATCTTCAGGCAATTAGATATCCCTATAATGAAGCACGAAGCCAAACCAGTTGCCTTTCTGGATAATACAGTTATACTGGCTTTAGGAGGAAATATAAGCAGTTCTGAAATTACTAGACCATCCCCTATTCTGCCACATACTTGTACACAAAGCAACCTTGTAATACCTGACACTGGTCACCCAAGACATAATGGGCTCAGTTGGAGAACAAATCTAATACACCCTATTGGTAGTCCATTCCATAGGAACTTTTGTGTTGTCTTCAGGCTCTTTGCTACACGTGCTGTGTTAGACTAAAGTCTCATCGCACACTTGAGGATCAGCTCTGCTAAAAGGTCAGAGAAGGTGGCACAGCCAAGCAACCCGGCTGTTGTAGGGAGGATATTTTGGGCTAAAAATACTTGAAGACAACAAACAAAAAATGAACTACGTTGAGTATTTTGGGCCAGAAGGCGTGCAGAACAGACACACGTAATTATTCACGTGTCTGTGGTTAGGAAAACATCATCCAATCACCTTTCTGTTTCCTCACCAGCTTTGACTTACTGCATCATGGTTGCAGCAGAGTTACAAACTCTCAAGATAGGGCACGTGTCTTCCTATTAGTCATGTTTAATCAAGAAGTTATGTTTGTTTTATGTCTTGGACTTTCATTATGTGTATTTTGATGCAATTCTTCTATTCAGTTTATCTTACCTTGTACATTTCTGCAAGTTTTTCCTCTGGTTATCCACCTTCAAAGTTTTATCTCTGTCTTTTGATCAATATACTGTAATAGAGAAAGCATAATCTAAAAGAAAAAAGTAATTTAAATATTGGCTCATTTTGTTCTGCTTTATCTGTTACATTGTTCGCTATGTCAACATATTTTCTTAACAGCAGAGGTGAAATTCAGAGTTGAAAAAGCACAAGCAGTAGAATGTATTGCCTCTTTACAGAACAGTATGATTGAAGAGAAAGGTAGTAAATGCTTAGCAGAGCTTACTTAACTTGCCTTGGTGTAAAGCCAAATAAATTCCACCCTTTGAAATAAAAAGTAATTCTTGAACTACCACTACTTGTTAATGATTACTAGAACTGGAAATAATCAATCAAAACCACATGCTCATGAGTAATAATCTTCTAGAAACATCCTGCATATAGAGATTATACCCTTTATTTAACAGATAAGAGGGAAAAGGTTAATTTACATCTCAATACTAATTTGAGTAACGAGAACCATTAACTTATGAAGTTAATGAGCTGAAACATCCACCAGATCAGTCCAATGACTTTGGGAAAAGCAGAAGGATGTGTGTGGTGGAACGCCGCTGATAATTTACTGAGGATTTGACCGGGTTCTGGATGCCTGGCACACCCCAGTGGAATGGCATTCAACCCTCCTCAGGATAAGTGGTTGTATAGGAAAAGAAAACCATGAGAAACAGTGCTCTTCCCACATAGTAGTTCTGGAAAAAATTGGCAGCCTTTTTTTGCGTCCTCGAATAGATTGCACAGAATTGGCTCCAACACTCTCAAATAAACATTACAGTGAGGAGAAAAAGACCGAGCACCTTTAAAAGCCATGCTTTTCTGTCTGTATTTCTGTCCCTTGCACACATCTAATGTTCAGGACACATTTTTTGGCACGTTGAGACTTGTGGCTTAAAAACGGGAGGAGTGTAGTACGCATGAGATGAAGGGTAGAAGCAGTGTGGTCACCAGGCAGCTGTCACCCAGACACAGAGTCACAGAGCAGTTTTCAAGTTAACTACTGCTGAAACTCAATGTTGTTGGGATTGTTGTGCTCCAAAAAGAGCAACAGCAGAGCAGACTGGCTTCAGCTTGCCCATAGCAGGACAAAGCTAGTTCCTCCATACCTCTGTTACCTACCAGGTCTTCTCAGTTCAAGGGCGTGGGTAAGAGGCAGCTGTACCGCGGAAGTTACAGGTGTAACCTTTGAGTGCCTGTTTCAGAGTTCAAGTATAAAGTCAGCTGCGTCTTCCAGCCAGAACTCAAACTGCTTAACCTTCAACTCTCACAGGTTTTCAGATCAGAGCTGCAAATGAATGGAGAAGCTTATTTCCCAAAAAGGCTGGCAGTCTGTTACACATTATCTTGAAGCAGAGCGAGTGGAAGGATGTCGGGGCGTTCTCTCTGGAACAGAAAGGGATCTCCTGGGAAACAGTTGGTCCACTGGGTCAGGTCTGCATTTGTGCAAAGGCCATGTGATGCCCCAAGAGAGAGGTCATTTATATAAAGGCCTTCCTCAAAGGTGTCACAAAGCTGTCCACTGAGGACAGAAAGAGAGCTAGGTGCTTGAATGCTTTAGAATTGGGCTGCATGAGAATAAAATGATTCTTAAGTAATACACTCTTCCTTCCTAAAGAATTATATATATTTTAACCATATAATAATAACATGACAAGAAGAGAAAAGTCATGAGGAATGATGCTACTCGTAACCATGAGGTATGTAGCATTTTTAACAGAGTTAATTAGTTTCGGATTTATGAAAAAAAAAAAAGTCTAAGTTTTGTAAGTGATCCTGTAGAGATGAACTATTCTACTAAAAATAATCTAGAACTCAGTACAAGCTTACACAGATGAGTGGCCATTTAAAGAGGTATTTTTTACTAAATTAATAATCTATTTATCCTCTTTGTTGTGAACCTTCCTGGTTTTAAGTCATGTTAGTGCACCAGATTGAAAGCATCTGTGCATGGGAAAGGTTTCTTTCCGTAGCATTAGATGCATCCTCAGTAGTATTGTCTACAGCACAGGATACTGTAGTGGCACAGCCAATCTGTCCAGCATTTGTGTGACACGAGGCAGCACATGGGAGCAATGCTCCTGTCACAGACACAGCTGCCAGTGCTCTGCCTGCTGCCCTGAACAGCAGGAAGATGGGCATTAGGAGCTGGTGCCATGAGCAGAAATTATTTAGCAAAAGGCCAAACACAGGCAAGCTTATAACTTTTTACAATTGTCTTTTAGAGAAAAAAAACTCATTTGAAGTCATTGTTCTGAGAACAAAACAAAACCAAAACAAAACACAAAAAAAGGAAAGAAAAAGACAAAATAACTTTTAAAAGCCTTTTCTGCTACGAGGAAGTTCATCTTTCATGCAACCTGGAGGAACAGCTGTTATTGTGTTCCCAGGCAAGTAAAATCTGGAAGGAAATGAACACCATTATCCAGGAAATGGAAGTGATGGGAAGCAGCTGTGAGCTGAAGCCTGCTGGCTCTCCTTGTCAGGCTCCGTGGCTGCTGCTCATCCCTGCAAAGTGGAGCTTTGGTGTCCCTTTAATTCCTTTTACACTGGCAGGGACACTCCCGTGAAGGCTGGCTGCCACGGCCCCATTAGCATACTTGAAGATTAGTTTAGGGAAAGTGCAGATGCTGTCCTAATCCTGCGCTGAAGCCATGATGGAGTGAGTGTTACACAACAGGATCCCTTCTCTGACTCAGTGGAAAGGATTTCCTGAATGCCCCTGGCAGTGTCGGTGAGACACAGGGAAGATATGCAAGGGAGCTCGCGGCTCAGTCAGTAACAGCACAGACATGACCTATCCGAGCACTTGAAATAAGAGTTGCTGGCACGTTTCCATGCTTTTGGGCAGCCTTCCCATGTATACGACCCACAAACTCAGTGTGAACCCGTGCAGTCATCTGTCTCTAAGCCCCAGAGATTAAAACAGAGGCATGCAAGCCTTCCTCCCCCTGTTCTCAGGTGTGCAAAGTCAGGGTCCCCATACCTAGCTCACAAAAGCATCCTTCCCAGCTGCTGCTGGAAAAGACTGCTGCGATGGCCCCCACCTCGCAGCCATCCTTCACAGCCTGGCTGGCGGCCGTCAGCACCTCCAAGGAGTTGAAGATAAATGAAGCAAGGGCTTTCAGCAACCTGATAGTGCCACAACTGCACAAAGCAAGCTTTCCCTGCCCCAGTAAAGATGCAGGATAAAAGAGGCTATAGTACTATAGTCATAGTGTTATACAAATAATTACACAAATGCAAAGTCTTCTGTCTGGAAAGCATTTGCAATAGTACAAGCGGTGTGTTTAACCATTTGCATTTTTTGATATGCTAAATCATCTCAAGAGCCCTGACACAGGGCAAGTGGTTCATCTTGGTTCATCTGGAGATGAATCCCAACCCCATCCCTCCAATTTATTTCAATACTCAAGCTCTAGTAGAGGACTAGCAGCACCCAGTGCTTCATCAGCTGACTTGGGACATGCAGGCAACATCAGCTGTGGCATAGAAGAGACAGCTAGACAGTAACAAAGAAAGAACGAGTTATCTTGAGAGAGCTGGTCAGTGCTCTCCAGCTGGCTCCAGGCCTCAGCTCATAAGGTCACAGAGCTGACACATCATCCTATGAGTCAGCCCCCAATAATGCCTGTGTCCAGCATAACTCGTGGTTTGGCTGCATCGAGGGAAGTTCCTTCTCATTTCTTGCTGCCCAGAGTCAACATTGCCCTACAGAACAGACAAGACACAAAAGCCACCAGAAGGCAGATGTATGGCAACTTGACCATCTTGTTAGTCATCATCACCTCCTAGAGCAGCAGCACCAGACAAGATTCATACCACAAACATTACTTACAAGCTGTCTAGATGAAGCGTGTATCAGCACAGCTGAAATACACCTATCCACACCAAAAAAAAAGGTTTACAGCACAGGTCATCTAATTGACCTAATTCTCTGAAATCTCTGCTGAAATACCAAAAGCATGCAGGTCTTAACCAGGCTGAAACAACAGACATCTTCACTAAACACTGAGATAGATATCTGCTCTCCATAGCTCTGTGGAGTCAGGCCCATCAGGTAGTACAGGTTTCATTCATAGTCTGTACTGTTACACTCTCTGAGTCTATTCCCTAACCAGACAGTAAAAGCACTCAGTTGGCACCCTGACAGCACTAGGACATTGCCAAGTGTCACTCCATGAAACAGGTGCTCAGTCAAAGCCACTGTCCTCCAACAAAACCACTGTTTCTGCTTGGGCTGGCTGGAGTCAGCTGGGGAAGCAGGAACTGAAGACACACATAAAAGCAACAGGGTACGTTAATCACAGAGAAGGGCAGGGAGAAAGCTCAGATGCAGTACATCTGGCAGGAGATAAAGCAGAGAACTTTGTGAGCAAGGGAAAAAGAAAACAACAACAAAAAAAAACCCCTTCCAAGTACATATGAAAATTATACTCCTCATACTAAAGTCAGGCCTGAGGCCCCTGAATTTTGACTAAACTTAAAAATAAAAAAAATGCATATACTAAAAGGAAGACATGGTGTTTCAGGAAAAAAGACATGGAAACAACAGATGAAAACAGCAGAATTGTGGTGAGACAGGACCCCCCAGCTTGCCAGGTGAGACTCCATCCCTTCCAGGTAGTACTGCCAGTTATCCTGGAGGAGCAAATGCCATGTCTGGAAGGAAAACTGCCTTGCTGTAGTGTGCAACAGCACCTGTCATGAAATTTGTCAATGTAATGACAATGAAAGGATTATGTTAATAGGCAGGTAGCTATAATGAGAAAACTACGACAGACCAAGCACAGTACATCTTTCCAGATGCAAAAAGGAATGACCATCGTGGTTGTGCAGTCTGTTGACCATGCAGACAGATGTTTGAGATGGGTGCTTAAACATGCTGTTTTTCATTAAGAGAGCAGAGCAAGTGGTAGTCTTATGGATTTTTTTCTGCCAGGGTAAGGTGTATTTTTTCCATTGGTTGTGATGACCACCTTGAGAGAAGATGGATTTTTTTCTTCTGCAGTGAAAGAAAATATACATTTCAGCATTTAGCTAAAAGTTATCATCCTGCAGTGCTGGATGAAGTGCTGCAAAGTGCCACGGCTGCTCCAGCCCCTTGCAGAGGTGCTGCATGTCTGTGAGGGCTGTGCTAAGCCAAGGGATATACTGAGCCACAAGGCTACTGGCCATAGTGCTCAGCATGTGCCACACCGACTCGGGTTGGTTTGGAAGCCTGTGGCAGGAGCAGTGCCACCAGCAGGACCTCAGTGGCTGCTGTGACCACCCTTGTTCTCAGGTTAGTGCTGCCACTGGTGCACTGCCTGCCCTGGGCCTTCTGCAAGTGGCAGTGCTACACACACAGAAATCGGAAGCTAGAAAAAACATGCTCAAGAATACTTCTCTAAGTGGTGCAGTACTTTCAACAGGCAAAGAAAGCTGAGGGTTTTAAACAGAGGAGCTTATACCCTGTTTCCTAAACTACATGTTAAAGTTACCCATTAGCAGCTTGCATTCAGACACAGGGATGTTTGTTTGGGGCAGGAATGTATGTTTGTTTTTATTTTCTCAGAAGCATGTAGCTTACATCTGAGGAAGATCAATTATTAACTCAGCCTGAGATGAAAGTGTTCAGGTTTAACTTTCCTTGCTGTGTTTCTAGATCTGACAGGTTCTGATGTGGCTTGCTCCCACACAGGAGGTGAAGCACCAGCATGCAGTGAAGGAATCTCTCTGGGAGAAAGGACACCACACTAAATGCTGATGGGGATACGGTAGGGATGGACTTCATTTAAATTCAAATTTTTACAGTGCTAATAGAAACAATGTTGTGAAAAAAGGATTTTTTAATTCCTAATAATTCCCAGGTCTTAGGTTTTGCTAAAATCTGTCAGAGTTTTTGAGAAGGTACAATGCTACTGCACCTGTGCTCTAAGGATGATGCTTCAGACCTCTACAGAGCCACTTATGTGTGTACATAATTAATGTGGGGAAACATCCTTAAACTTCTGAAGACTGCTCTTGAAGTGTGACTCTAGACTCATTCATCAAGACCTAATTGAGCTCTTGGGTATCAGATGTTCCTGCACAGACATTTTTTCCATGCACAGCAGTCTGTTTGTGTATATAAATATACACACATATACATTTCACCCTTCTATACTGTCGATCCTTCAGTTAGGGGACCTGAAGCTTTCATTTATTAACACCAGCTTTTTATCATTTACAGCTAAAAATCACCCCAGCTTTACAGCTACATGACAGAGTAGCATCACCCATACCTAGGAACAGCAGTGGATGGTGTAAGTGCCCTCACAAGCAGGTTTCACATGTTACACGACCACTTGCCCTCAGGGTATATTCTGGAGCTGAATCTGCTCCCCCAGAAGTCATAACAGGCTCATGGCACCCCTGACGATCATAACTAAATATCTTCCTCAGAGGAATCCCTCCCCTTCAGGGAGGATCCATTTACCTCCAGAGCAGGAGCTTGATGAAGCTGAATTCCCAAAGCATTGCAGGTTTCTGCCCTGTGCCGTGGTCTGCAAAGCCGGGTACAACAGCACGTGGGGATCAGGTGAAGCTCTTCTGTTGGATGACAGTCTGTGCATGGCAAGCTGGCGGGGATTTCTCAGTTTTGGCCCTTGTTTTCTAAAACGAGGAAGGGAACTTCCCCACATCTGCTTGTTTGCAAGTTCAGTTTCTGTCTGACAGTACACTTCACTAGTCTGTGATGGCAGCACCAGAGGCAGCACAGGCAGAGACGGGGGCTGGACCATTGCCACGATGATCTACTCTAGGAGGCTGCCTCCCATACAAAGAAAACCTTATACTCTCCCACCAAGGCTGTGTTTCATTCCTCCCCATTCCAGCGAACCCTCTGCAACCACTGTCTCGCAGCTGAGACGGCGAAACCCAGGGGAGTCACATGACTGCGTGGCAGACATTAGCAGATCTATTTAAATTGATTGTGCTTCAAACAAAACCGGTGCTGTCAATGTCTACTTGCATTCCCGTTTCAGGAACATTTCATAACCACTTAGGCCTTTTAATTAAAAAATGTATGACTTCGTTGCTGAGCCAGCAGTCTTTGCAAAGCATCTTTGCTGTCTCTCTAACAGCACATTAAGTCAGGAAGGGACCAGAGGCACAAGGAGAGAACCCACTGGCCCGATTTCCTCTCTCAAAACCAGTGAGCTGCCTGGGCACATCTGCAGATGGGTGAGGCTCTTACGGACCACAGCACGAATGATCTGCCCCTGGAGTCAGAGAGGACGGCTGGTACTGGTGGATGGGGTGACAAACCAGGAGTATTTCCTATACCATGGGAAGGAGCACTCTCCATCCAGTTCAAAGTGCCTGGTGAAAGTGTTTATAGCTTAAAGCTGATGAGAAATCATCTAAAGCACCAGCCTGCAATAAAGACTCTGCACTGGCTGTTACAAAGGAGGCTCCTGTTCAGACAAACTTTTTGCTGTTTCTTTGGCGAGACTGCACACACTGATCCTCAGAAGGAAGCTGGTGGCTTCCTTCATTCTGGAGTTTTGCAAAGTTATTTAGAAGAGTGTTGTTTTTCTGGCCATCCTTGCAAGCTCCTCTCTGATACAACACTGCATTGCTTTCTGGATTTCCCTCCCAAGGAGAGACTCGCTGGAGATCTGTGCTTTCTGGCAGTTCCCTTATAAGGCAAAGCTTTGGGCTCAGCTGGGTTTAGCTATTCCCTTAGTCTTTAGTCTTCAGCGTAAAAAAATAGTCCTGTGCTCTGATAATCATTGTACCAGTGTCAAAGAGGAAAGAAGGAAACAGAATTCCTCTTTTCCCTTTGCTAAATGCAAGTTGACTTCACCATTTGAAAAAACCCACCCCACCCCCCCAAAAAAAACAATCAGCTCAGAGAATGTGTAATGTTTGTACCATGAGCTTTGCCCACCAACAATAGCCTGCAAACTCTTCAGCACTTGTCTCTTCATCACATGTTCATACAGTGCTTAACTCGGCAGAGCTCTGCCCCTCATCCCTGATCCCTGGCCATCAGTCATGTCAGCACTAGAGAAAACAGGGAGAGAGCCCCATCAAACAATGCCCCCCAATGACTTGAGTTACGAGGAGATTGGGCTGGGCCCTGACTCACCTCTCCCAGGAGCCCTCCCACAAAGGGTACCAGAGAATCGGTAATAACAAACGTGCCAGCCCAGCTAACTCCCTTTTGAGCCCTTAGCCAGAAAAAAACTATTGCCTTAAATCCAGGAACTGCAAAGTGATTTGAAGATAAAAAGCAGTTCAGTTACTCCAGTTGCTGAGTAAGAGAGAAAGTAAGGGACAAAAGAATATTCAGACTGTGGTTATATGTATTTATACTACACTCAAGTTAGAAGCCAAGTTTAAGTCTGACTGCGTTTGTGCTTTAACTCATAATGGTCAGCCCAGATCTCTAGTCCTAAATTTTCAAAGGAGCTGCAGAGATGCAAGTTTGAGCTTAGTTCTGCACATGATTGTGGTGCCCTGGGTAAAGTTATTCTGTGTCAATCATCCTAACACATAAAGACTTAGCAATTAACACCTCACTGCTGCGTAATGATGGCACATTTGCCTAAAAAATGCACTTTTCATAAAGAAAATCTATTGCTCAGATCCATATTCAGGCACAGATTCAATGAACTGTTAAATCAAGGTGACAGTAAAGATGCAATTCTTGGGTGCCCTGTCTGCTGAGGATTATCAAATCAGTGGCCAAGAGTATCCTTAGGTGTTTGCCTTCTTTTCCTAAGCAACAGCAATTACTTTGGGATAGAAAAATAACAAGAATTTATCATTTCTTTGTAAATGATTAGCTGTGTCCCCATTGATTTTCTTATATGCCTACCATTGCCCTACTTATAGGTTGATAACTGGAGCTATAAATGCAAGTCACCCTGCTACTAAAGGCCATTGAAAGGCATCATTGTGTGCTCCTCAGCCTGGAGATGACTCACTTCCAAAACTGAAATGCCATTAGTTATGTGGTGGTTTCTCAAACCCCAAGAGCATTCAGTTGGGATAATGTCACTGGAAAAAGTCATGTTAGCTGAAGGGAGAAGCTGAAATTCGTCACCTTGTAGCTGCTGCCCAATTTATTTGTTACCTGCCTGTTGGAACATCGCCTTACTAAGTGTTGTTTCCTTTCTGGAGGGTCACCAGATGAGTGTTTTGCAAAAACAGCACGTAACAGACTCTCCCTCCAGAACCCCATGATCCTTTTTCCTCTCCTGGTGGGGAGAGAGGAGCTGCCGCCCTGCGCTCCAGTGGCCACAGCACGTGAGCCCGGCTGAATGGGTGTGCAGAGTCAATGGGGATTTACTGCTCCACCCAAAATTAATCTCATAATAATCCAAGGTATTTGTGCATCAGTGTAGATAACAACCACGGCCACAGTGTCACAGGAGGCTTGTCTGTCAGGCAGGGCACGTAGCGTCTACCATTCCTTTCATGGCTTATCTTACAAATCTCCTGCAGCAATCAGAACCAAGGCTGACAGATCATAAAATTTACCGAAGAACAACAAAAATGTTTTAGACCGGTAGGTTTGTAGTGCAAGAGGAAGGAGTTGTGGTGCACTTAGTTTTGTTTACTTCCTTGAGTAGTACCACCATGCATACCACAGCGATGGCTTAATCCAAAATAACATCTTTTTTATGTGTGAGAGGAGGAGGAGAGCTGAGAAAGGAACATGCTGTAAAAACAATGCAAACTGGATATGCAGAAACAAGGGATATTTTTGTTTCTTCTAAGAAGTCATTAAGCAAAACAAAATAAAACCTGTTGTAACTAAATTCGACTTGTTCTGAGCCAATCTGCCTGTTTCCTCCTGCGCCTGCCATATCCGAGCTACTTCTCCATTTAGCAGCACGAGGCATAGCCCTTCCGTACCATAACAGCAAAATCAGCCCAGGCTTCTCTCTGCATGTCACAAAGTTTGAGGAGTGGCACATTATCAGGCGTGGTCACTGACAGGGATACTTCATCATGAAAAACAAACAAGCCAACCAAAAAAACCCCTCGACCATAGAAAACATATCAGACCCAGCATTTTTCTCATGCCACTGATATTATGCAGGCAATAACATTACTGCTCCAACATCCCAACCAAATGAGGCCCTTCCTCACTGCCCTTCCCGTGAATGGCTGTTTGCTCTGGGGCAAAGATCTGTCTTCCAAGGCTTTGAAGTGCTTGAAGCAGCGCTGGCATCATATGAAAGTATCATTAAGCACACACAAGCATATATCTGTGTAGATAGTAGCAAGGCTGTTGCTACACTTGTTGGTTATTTTACCATGCAGCAGCTATCTCGCTCTGATTTGTTATAAGCTCGTAATAGGTTTATACAGATGCAAAGGTAATGTAGCAAATGCAAGTGATTAATAATTTCCCCAACAAACATAATCTGCGAGCAGTACGATAGAAAGTGCGTCATTTTCCCGGATGGGTCTCGGAGAGCAATCGGAGCTACGGGAAAAGCTGTCCAGAGGCACAACCTACAGGTACGAGCTGAAACTGCACCTCGGCTGCAGAGCACCGACGGGGCTCATGCCTATGGAAAACCAAATTGTACAGCAGGGTAAAGCCCTCCTGACAGGTTAAAAATGGTTATGGATATGAAAGAGATACAAGCTCCACGGGCCCCCGTGCATGGCATCCAAGAATTCCCTTGCCAGAGCAAGAAGCTGCACTTACCCTTCTGGGCAGGGGGCTGGAAGAGGATTTCCAAACCTGTTAAGAACACAAGCATGAGGTACTAGGTAAAAGGGTGAATAAAGGTTGAATCATCATATTAATTATGGTTTTTCCTTGAAGTTCTTCTGTCCCTGAAGTGAATTAGTCACTGTCATTAGTAATACCACCTCCTTCTCCAACAAGTCAGGAAGACTTGGAATCCATGCAGGCATTATTTACACCCAGTGCAGAGAGGAGAAATGGCAAAACGAAAGGTGGCTTACTTCCAGGCAGGGCTCCTGGTCTTCAGGGAGCTTCCTGAGCTGCTCTGCAGGCAACCCGCTCACCCTGCTGGCTACCCCTTCTGTCTCCATCCCCCTTCCTGCAGCGATTTCACAGGGAAATAATCCAAATGCCATATTTCTGCATCCCCTGGACATTATTTTTTATCCCCAGGGAATGATTACCTCTGGTCTCACCGGCATACCCAGGGCCAGTGAGCTCAGGAGTAACTCCTGCTACGGCCAAGGGACTGGAGGGCACCCACCTGTCACGGGCAGGGCTGTGCTGGCACCAGGTTGCCAGGGTTATCTGAATCATGGGTAGGGGAAGAAGAGGAGAGTCCCTGGCAGGTGCTAATGCTTAGACAGCTGCGCTCCCAGCTGTGCTCCCTTGGGGGTCATACACCAGAAGGGTGTCCATTCCCCCCTCCCCAGGAAGCTCTCTCTCCATCAGTCTTATGACTCCCAAATATATGAACACTTCAGTTTGTGTCTTGAAAAATGCAGGCATTCAGCCACTCCAGAACTAATGAACAAGTGTGCCTCTGAGCTGATGCCTCTTAAAAAAGCCTGATTTTCAGCTGCGTAGCAATTTTTCTAAATTGGCTTCACTTGAGAGGTTTCATATGGGATGGTCAATCGTTGCCTATGACTCTTCAAAATACCAGCCTTCATATTTGCCCTGTGAAGGCCAAATACAATTTAAAGACGCTTACTGCTCCCAGGTAATTCAGTCATGCTGTTAACTGCAGCAGGTCTGCGTGTGGAAGTCAACTGGAAAAACTATTTCCGAATCACTGCAGATATTTTGTTCAGGGATAAAGGGAGTATTATTTCTTTGATTCTTTTTTTTTCCTTTATTCTTTTTTTTTTTGGGTGGAAAGTCATATGGAGGCAATCATCACATGGGCATCTGGGAGAGATTCCAGAGCAGAATCAAAGAACAGTTTTTTTCTCTGTGTTGCTATTCCGGTAATTTTCTTCATGTGGAAAAATCCCAACAACTGTCGAGCTCACAGTGTTGTTTACCTCTCTCAGGGCATGGAGGGGTGTCTCATACAACCGACTTTGGATGTTAGATGTTTCAGCTACATGATAAAGTCATTCTGGTAGGCACACAGAACTGGCAGAGATTTCTGAAAGCATTGGGATCTGCTGCAGGAGCCCTCCCAGCCAGGAAACCCCCCTGACTTCTGCAGGTCCCTCCTTATCAGCTCATGCATCACTGCTCAGGTCTTCAGAAAAGAAAACCAAGAAACAGATACCATGATGAAAAAAAAAGTTAATTTACATCCTAAAGGGACAGGAAAACTGTCTTTTTATAAAGTGTCTATGTATTTCCTTTGCAGTCTCCCTACAAACCAGCAGGGTGTGCCTGTGGACCAGCTATCTTACACACATAGAACTTATTTTTTTGCCTTAAATGATGCAAACCCTCCTCTTTATGCATCATAGCTTTCTCAGTTAAAAAAAAAAAAAAAGAGGCTATGGCCCAATTAAACTAACAAAAAAGATCATTCCTGCTTATGCTACACCACCTTTCCCACCTTTCTGTAGTTTCTCACTAAAGTACAACTAAACTTCAGCAATACATACAGTGAGCAATAAGCCAAGAAACAGAATCACCTCTGGTTTTCTAATATAGAAAAAACACTCTCAAACTCTTCTTTCACTGCCTGCTCTTAGGTGGATCAGCTTGGGAGCCTTCCCACTAGGACCTCTATGACTAGGTTTCCTGGGAAAGCAAACAAGGGCACAGCATCTCCTTCTTCCATCCCAGTCCTTCCAGCCCCTGCTCAGCACCACTGAATATAGCAAGTTCTCCAGCTCATGGAGTTGGGAAGGGACTGTGCTGCCGTGAAGTGCCCCATCAACAACGGGATGCAAATGCTAAATTGTACCACACTGAAAGCTATATCTACGGAGAACAATGCTTTGATAGCATCAGGCAATTTAGTTTACTGCTGAGTGAGATGCAAAAGGAATGGATCTGTGTAAAAAGACGTGAGAAATAGCAGTTTAAGCCATTTAAAAGCACTTTGTGCTGCTAAAAAGAACACCTGATTTTCCCCTGCTGCTGCACGTTGCAATATTGTGCACATCACTCTGCAAATTCACCTCCACTGACCCAAAAGAGCTACAGCTGGCACTTGATCTATTTTTGACACTAATGCAAAAAAGCTGTCCTGGATCACTAGCGAGTACCATCTGCTCTTTGCAACTGAAATGCCATCAATTCACACACCAGGGCCAGAAGCTTCAGAAATAGCTAGTCTGAAGTGAGATGCCTCAATCCTTATTTAGGCACCTGCTTGACTTTCAGGGAGAGCTGGGCATGCTGCAACTCCCATTAACCTGAATTCAGTACCCCCTGCCACTGCAGCCTTGGCAGTGTCCTCAAGGTTTCTCCAGCCTGAGACTAGCAAAAAGAGATTGATTTGCACCAAATGCTGATTTAGCAGTCTCTCAGATGAGTGAATTTCTCCAAAGCATCCACACAACTGAAGCCTGAAGTGACCAGATTACTACTGGCTTTCCATTTCTTAAGCCAGAACTACCTTTTAGCTCAGTTACTTTAAAAACAAACAAACAAACAAACAAAAAACAACAACAAAAAAACCCCCTCAGAATAATAATTTTCACCTTATAAAGATAATAAAATACAAACTCCAATTTTTAGTGTTTACAAGGTGGAAAACAGTTTGCAGAAGTGATGAGCGTTCTATGCTAAAGTTGTAGCTACAATACATTGCACCCTATTTACATAAAGGACTTTCAGGAATGTCCTTGTTCCTACCACGCTGACATACTATATTCATTTTCTTCTGAAGGGGACCAGAGAAATGCAGTCTTATACCCAGGCTCAGGAAGACATTTCTACACTAGTGGAGATCCAAGATTTATGCAATGCAGCACAAAAATCCTGAAAGCTCTAAAAGATGTTTTCACTGTATTAGTGACTATCATTTTGATGTGAAACCTGCTTTAATGAATACCTGACAACTAAACCTCTTAAAGGAATGATTTTGCTTGACATGAGTGCATTCAACTACTGTTTGTTGAATGATATTCTTCTTAAACAGCCAGCCAAAGATTATAGTGACGCTGTAAATCAGGGGTTCCCAACCTTAGCAGCACTTGGGGCCATGTTTGAAACCTGCTGCTCTCAGGGCAGTGCTGGATTTCAGAATAAGCTCAGGGGGTGATTTGCATAAGCAGAGAGAGGCCTTCAGGAATTTGCTCTGTAGCCAGGGAGCAGTCCTCACCACAAACTTCATCAAGTACTGCACACAGAATATCTTTCATAAAGCATATTTACTTTTTCCCTGTCACAGACCAATGCAAAGCCAGCCTTCACAGGCCAGGTGCTCACCCCTTATGGTTGAGGTCTGGCAGCCTGAAATTCCTGCTCAGCTCCAGCCTTGCCTCTCAAGCTGGGAGAGAACCGGTGTGTAAATACACCTTGCAGCTCCACGGCCCTTCCAGGCTCTGCAAAATGCTGTTCAAGCACACCTTGACTAAGTGAGTCCCTCCTGCTCCAGAGCAGCCCACCAGGTTTGCATTGGGAGCCAGGGAGCTTTCCATCACAGGGTGTCCATACTCCTGCTCTGCATCCCACAGACACAGGTGAGGTAACACACAGGGTACGGGTTGTGCAAAGCTGATAAAGTCATAACAGCAAAATAATGAAGCACGAAATAAAATCTGGTGATGTTCAAGATCTCTGTTTCAATGTGAAAGTATGGTCACCATTATGCATGGTAATAGCATTAAGATACATTGTACTGGCTCACATTCACAGCAGTTTCAGTTGCCATTGAAATAATTGAAAGTTTAAGTAGTTTATGGGGGGGAGGGTCTATTTGTTTTTTTTTGAAAACCTATTTTCTGCAGAACCAAAGAAATCAAACACCTAAAGGGATACGTCCTGTACACATAGGTGCCCTGGACAAGTACTTTTCAACCTGCCAAAACGAGTTAAAGCGCTGAGAATACCAACCGTGAGCACCAAGAAACCTCGCAGAGGAAAGGGGCGAGAGAGGAGAGGTTTTTTGGAAAAGTAAAAAGGCACAAGCAGGTGTCCTCTCCAAAGGGCAGCCGTGCCTCTTCCTACCAGCAGGTGTCACACGGAAATAAGCTGTCATCTCAGCTGACACTGCATCCCCTGCCCGGGCCAACAAGCCTGTCTGCAGATCAAGGTGTGTGTGGGGTATATGGTCCTGACCAGGAGATAAATGGAGTTGTCCTCCACCTGGACAAGGATAGGGATCATCCACAGATGCCTTACAACCCACAGAGGGGACCTGGGTATCATTCCAGGAGACACCTCTCACTAGGCACTTCTCTAACGGGACATACAACCCTGATATAGGGTATGGATGTCTGACAACCAACCCTTAGCTGCTTTGTTAGGGCCACTAAAATAACATTACCAATGCCTTATAAATTTTTTGTCATGACATATCACTATTTCGTGCCACCTCAGCCTGCACTGCTCTTTGCATGGGGTCAAAGCCAGGTCCTCCAGGCTGCCACATGTCAGACTGCCCCACTGCACAGTCCAATGTAAAAACACAAATGGGATTAGAGCAGGACATGCAAAAGTGAGGCTTTGAGTAGTGTTTCTTTTTTGGAAGAACTGAGATTCCCAAAGTGTCCCTTTCCGAGATGTGACTGGTGAATGGTAAGCAAAAAATAGAGGCAAATAGCAATTTCTCATCTCACAGCAATTTCTGAGCTCCAGGTAAACACTATCTGGGTCATTTTTTAAATTGCTTCAACAACTGTTTTCACTCAATGGGATCTGGAGCCCAAATCTCTTCTCAATCAGCCCACCATAAACACTGTGGGCCTCAGCAATGTTGCACAGCAGCTGCACTAATCCCCACTGCTTTCAGAGCATCATCTCCTGGAGAGCAATCATCCTGGAGCCCCTGGGAACTCACCCAAACCTCTACCACCACTTGCACTGCAGACTTCCCTACTCCTGAGGACTTTGCACAGGGGGCCTGCAAAAGGTGTTCCCAGGTGCCTTAAGGGCTGGGTCACCTTGGTTACAGCCACACTATGGGACCTCAGCTCTGTAGGGGGAGCCTTCAGTTGGACAGCAGCCCCGGGATAACAGGAATTTGGCCCTGGATAAGTGCCTTTGGCTCTGCTGGAACAAAGTGGAGGATGGATGCTTCATAGAAATCCATTTTCAACAGCCCTGTGAAAGTATGGGAGTACAAATATCTGACATCCCCTGCGTAGCTTCAGGTATCCTCAGGCCCATCTACTGCTTACAGGCTCCATCAGCCTATGCTAACCTGAAATACCTTGAAACAGAGATGAGTCATTCATAAGAACTGGTGGCTAGCATTGCTTCCATCATCCTTCTAAGAGCAAGAGAAGAGTCTTTCAATAAAATTTAAAAAGATGAAGAAAAGCACGAGTTTTACTGAAAATTAATGTTCCAGCAAAGCTTTAAAATTAAAGAATAAAATAATAGGGTGACCAATACACTCACTACAGCTGGGGAACGCTCAGGAAAGCAAAGAAGATTTGTGCTTCACAAGTCTGAGTTGCACAGGTGGTACAGAAACACACGTGGCCCTAGCACTGCTCCAACAGCACTGGGACTACAATGACCCGCACTCATTTTTGCCAGAAAAGAAGCAAGTTCACAACTGAAGTCATCATCTCAGGATGGAGATGCTCTATCAGGGATGCAGGGTGGCATTTCCCATGCACACACGCAGCAGTGAGAGGAGCAGACTGAAAACACACAAAAAGAAGTGCTTGCATGGCCCCGGTGGTGTTGCCTGGGGGCTGCATGGCCCCATCATTCATGTCATATCACCATCCATCCACTTACCCATCAACTGTTTCCAGCTTTCCCTTTCCAGCCCTCATTCATCCTGGGACAAGCAGCTCTGAGAGACTCATGGCAGGGAATGTGTCCTCATGCACTTGTGCTACAGTGACTACAAGCCGCAAGCAAAAACCCAACTGTTCCCATCTTCCTTTCCAGAGTATAACTGGCTTTGACATCTACCAATGTTCATGTAGGGAGAAAATATGAAAGTTATTCAAATAAACAAATTCACTCTGTAAATGCTATGTGTGGCCAAACCGGATCTCACAAGGCACATGGAGCTGCTCCTCAGCTGGTACAAAGTGTGTCAGTAAAGGATATTTTCTCAGAAAGAATAGCCCTGGGGAGCAAAAGCCAAGCCTTGTGACAGGGCAGAGATAAAAGTGACTGGAACTGAGAAGAAGAGAAGGAGGGAAAAGGAAAAGTCAGAAGAAAATTAAATGTCATCTTTTCAACCGCACATTAATGGGCGTTGAACAGAGGCTAATGTTACACCAAACAGCAAAGCAAGTCTTGCCTTGAAGCTGTACTCTGTACTCTGGCATATTTGTGCATGGCTGAATATTTCCCTATGGTTTTTTTTTTATCAAGTGCAGCACCATCAGTGAAGGTCCCAGCACTTACTCCTTCCCAGGGCCTGGAAGGACCCCTCTGCTCTTGCTCAGAGGGCAAGGTGGTGGGAAAGGGGGCAGAGAAGGGCCCAGTGGGGCCAAGGCAGCTCAAGTGCCCTTGCTCTGAAGGCCAGTGCAGCAGGGCTGCCCCACCCCAGGAAGGTGCTGCACCAGATGAACTCCACTCTGGTCATCCTTATGAATTGCCACTGGAAAGGCACTGGGAACAGCACTGTTGTGGTTTGCTCCTCAAATTTTCTTTCTTTTGCAGAAAGACCAGATCATGATTTCCTTCATGGCAC
This sequence comes from Platyrinchus mystaceus, assembly GCA_035041135.1. Lineage (NCBI taxonomy): Eukaryota > Metazoa > Chordata > Aves > Passeriformes > Tyrannidae > Platyrinchus > Platyrinchus mystaceus. The sequence goes on from JAWWLV010000183.1 coordinate 31,604,124, forward strand.
TCTTTCCTGACCAAAGTCCAAACTGCCAGAATCATGTCCCTGGCTGCTGCACATAAAATGACTTACCCCTTTCCCCCACACAGGTGGGGAACTGTGATCATTAAAAATGTATATTTTTGTATACATTTAGGTGAAAAAAACCTTGCTCTTCTTATCGTTTTACTGTCTTCACACATTCAGTGTCTTCTGCAAATCCGGGGCAGCCGCAGCCAAATTGCTTGGCTGTGTCAGAGCTCTGCTGGCACAGGGACAGTGACTGCTGGGAGTGAATTATCCTCCTGCATCCATGGCGTATCCCTCATCCTGTTTCTTCCCTTCATGTCAATCCTCCTTCCAATTATAAACTTTCAAATTGGAGGGTTTTTTCCCCTACCCCAAAGTCCCTTTGCCTACCCAGGTAACGAGGGGTGATCAGAGCTGTGCCACCACCAGGTCCTTCTACAGCTACAGAGTAGCACCAGGGAAGCCCCAGCAGGAGACTTTTTGATGCAGGAAAAGAGGTGAGAAGGATAGTCTGGTATCAACAATTCCCCAAACGTTGAAAGTTGAATGTCTCAACAACTATGCAGTTATGACATTTAGCAGAAGCAGCATAAAAATACTTGTTACACTCCTACCTGGCATCCCACCACATTCTTCAGGAAAATGAAAGCCAAGGGAGGTGCTGGATCTGCTGGGCTGAGGGACCCAGTACTAAGGGGGAACAAATTTTTAAAGATCTAAGGGATCTTGGCACCATCCCCTGAAGCACCTGGACAGATCCACAAGCTGGTTGACACCTTGATCGAACCACAGGGAGTACAAGGTGACAAACCAGCATGGCAAGGGGCTGCTGTTCACTGTCATCCCCAGAGGGGTCAGGGGAATGGCAGGAAAAATTGGGTTTGATTTTTGAGTGCTTCAAGAGGCTTAAAAAAAAAAAAAAAAAGACATAGCGATGAAAGGAGCAGAGAAGAAGCAACAGCAATGTGCGAAGGTGCAGCAGGGCAGGAGGATGAGTCAGTGTGAGTGGGTTGGGGCGAGGGCTGTGAGTGGGACGGGGGGAGCAGGGACGTGGGCAAGCACAGGGCTCCTGCCTGGGGCCCTTGCAGAAAGTATGGGCTCCGACTGCAACAGGGAAAAAACAAAACACCAAAGACCTGATTTTAAACAAAACTGGATAGCAGAAAACTGACAGCTAATGGCTCCAGACTCTCTCCTGCATCCTGCACATCAGGCATCTTTCCAGTCACCTCATCCTGGTTTTAAGCCTACAATACTTCTATGAGATGTGAGTGAGCAACCATCATAATTAAACCACAGCCAAGTGTCACAGCAGAGCAGCAGCTCAATTACAGGTCTGGGAGGTGGGGAAAGGCAGGGGTCTGACTGCCTGGCAGTCAAAGAGGGCAAAGGAAACTCTGAGCTCTGACACACTGTAATTGCACCTCAATCTGAGAACAGGCAGGAATAGAAATTTGCCTCCAAAAAAAAAATCATGTTGCAATTACATTTCTCTCTCTTCCTGATACATAGTTTGAAATATAAGTCTTTTAAACTACAATGGGCAAAACCTCTGTAGAGACCGGAATGCACTGAAAATTAAAAACTATGTAATAAATAAACCTAAGCTATCTCCATTAACTTATATTCCATGAAACTGCTTGCAGGCAAAGTCCCAGGAATTGCAGCAAGTAAGGTGAGCACCAGGGTGGCTGGAACTGACAGAGTTTCATCTCACCTCTGTACAGGACATCTCCCAGCTCCCTCCCAGGTGCCTTCCTGCTGGCAGGATAACCAGCTGTGAAGGAACCACACTGGGCAGCTGTTTCAGTATGACCTTGTTTAGCTACGAAAAACAAATGGTTACACCCAGGACTTGGTGAGATACATTTATAAACCAGGTGAGATTTGGGTGCTGGAGCTGGCAGTGGCCCTGTCAGCAGTGACTGTGCTCAGCTTTGTACAGGGACAGAGTTCAGAGCTGCTCATACATGCTGGGAAATGCTGCAACTGCGTGGGCTCTGTATGCTACAGTGGACACACTTAGAAACACATTGACACTTTTAAAGCTACATTAATTTTACACATCTACTGCTTCAGGAGGTTTGGTTGGTTGGGTTTTTTTTAATTATTCAAAATAACACCCTTTCTCCCTGCTAAAATGTGTTCTGAGTATCAATCAAAGTGAAGGGCAATCCTTTGGTCCCTTCTCTGTGCAGAATACCTCAAAAAAAAAAAGTATCAATAAATTATAAAGCCTTCCTTCCACAGCATCTGCATGGAGAATGAAATCCCCACTGTACATTTCTCCTCATAGGGCCACTTCATTAAAATACCGCTAACAAACACACACAGTTTCCACCAGAAGTTAAGGGGTTTTCTGGAGCATACAGGCAATCCCAAACTGGCAGACCTGGAACTGTGCAAGAGCCCACTTCTAGGACCTGGGAGGACATCTCTTCTGGGAGCTGTGCTTTGGCACACAACATCCTTCCAGCACATGAGGTGCCTGAGCCATTTGCCCTTGCTGGCAGCAAATCCTATTACAATTCATCATTTAACGTGACAGGAAAACACGAAGGGAATTATGTCTTTATCTTCTTGTTGTTACAGAATGGTAAAGCTGGCCTTGGAGAATGACTTTTTAAATTTTGTCTCCTCAAAACACATAAAAATTACTAACAGACTCAAGTAAATTGATAATTGATAATAAATTGAATTAAGTCATCAGCACTGCTACGTGCAAACAAAGCTTGAGCATCAAAAGCCAGACATCAGCCCGAAGCAGGTGTCATTCTACTGATCCCTCGCCCAGGTCACTCACAGGTCATGCTGGTTATGCAGGTTTGTGGCCACAAGATTTGAGTTTCCTTCATGACTTACTGAATGAGGGCTTTATTGATTTATTTATTTTAATCAGATTTCTCTCATGTCACGCATATTGGCAGGGCATGAAATAGCAATACCTAAAAATAGCAGCGAGGAAGAGAGTCTCGTTCTACTTTCCCCCTTCTCTCAAAAGTCTGCCATACGGGGCCACCAAGAGCGGGATCCCGTGGGATGGAGCCGGACAGAGAGTGTAATACAGGTGCTGTTGCCATCTCAGGGGCAGCAAGACCAAAAGCAAAGGAACCCAACCCAGGTCTCTTGGAGGCAGTTGGTTACAAAGGATTTGCATTGGCTGCAAAGGCAGCAGTACAGCCCAAGAGCAGGCTTTGTGGGCTGGAGCATGGGGGTCACATCACGAGTAGGATCCAGCAAGAGTCTCTAGAAGTGACAACGACGGGCACCATAAGAATATCCCCACCAGCTCTAGCTTTTCTGTGAGCTCTGGGCATGATCCTAGTCCCACAGAAGTGTGTGGGTGTTTTGCAACTATTCACAGTAGATGTAGATCTGTTCTCCTCTCCTTGTTCCCTTACCATCTCTGCTTGGCATTCCTCCCTCCCCACAGCTCTCCTTCCCTGGCAGGACTCTGCTGGGGTCAGGGCCTGCAGCCCCAGGCAGGGATTCAGCACCCATCCCCTGCCCCTGTTGAGGTGTGCACAGCAGCTGGAAACCAGTCCATCTCCAATAAACTTGTTTCCTCCCACATCAGCAGGGGTAACCGGGTCCTGGAGCACAGCACCCAACAGGAAACGCCCGCCAGCCCCCGAGCTGCCAGGAAGGAGCTATGCGGGAACGCCGCGTTTGCAACCTGCGCCTTTAAATTCATTTTACTATTACAGTCATTTCACTAACTACTTAATTGCAGCCATCTATCTGCGTCTGTCTCGGTCCGACACCCACAGCTGCAGCCGCCCACGCAGCCACCCACGCCGGCCCACGCTCTGACTCATGCTCCGAGCCGCTCTCAAAAAACCCCGCTCCCCGCCGAACACAGGCGCTCTCTTCAAATGTGTGCTGCTACTTTGATCTATTTCCATAGATTCCTGTGAGTCATCTGATCCGTCTCTGATCTAAACCCAGTAGACTAGAGCCTACATGTATGGTGTTTTGCATGAATTTGACTTGCACAGAAAGCTGACCCTACTGTAATGCACAAGCATGCGAGAGCAGAAAATTCCTGGGAACTTCTTCCAGGAAGGAATTGCTTACTTATCCAAAAAGAAGAGCAATTATTTCCTATTAAAAAGTCTTATTGTGCTCTAAATATATACATATATATATATATATGTGTATATATATATATATATGTAGTGGAATGGCATTGTTCTAAGATATAAGGTCACAGTGATGTTCAGAACCCTTCTCCATCAAATCCCTTCTCCATCAAATCCCTTTGCAGCCTTTTCCCACCCCTACCAGCTTGATATCCTCTCCTCGCTTTGCAGATGGCAACATGGTGGTGCCAAACCTTAAGGTGCATTTCAGCAGGAGTGGCAGCCAGCCTGCCACCAGCAGCACAGCTTAATTAAGGCATGGGGGATGATCAGTGCCGGGCACCTCGGGGCAGTGCAATTTGGCTGCTGCCACAGAGGAAGACAGTAATGACACCCAGGCTACCACTGAGGTGCTGAGCTCATCAAAGGCTTCACGCCTACTATCTGGCAGATTTGTGGTCCCTCATTATCCCAAACCCCGAGAGCTGTGCCCCAGGGATACCCAAATTCCTCCCGAGTGGGTATTTTCTCCTGGTGATCTATCCAGCACTTGTGGGTGGATCCACAAAAGCCATCGGGGAACATTTCTAAGCCTGCGATCTCTTCCAGGCACGAAGTGGTTTGTGGAGCATTCTGTCATGGGTAAGAGTGGATAGTCAGAGATGCTCATTCCTACCCGGAGGTTGTTGGCCAGGTCATGCCAACCTGCATCTGAGCTGCCCCCTGCCTCTCCTCTCCCCTGGCCAACACCACTGGCTGTGCCTGTGCTTGACCTTGCAGATGTACCTTCCTCAGACATTGCTGCTGCAGCCACCAGCACTATCCTTTTCCACAGCCTCTCTGTGCACAGCAGGCAGGCAGCATTCCTTCCTGAATGCTTCACAGGCAAGTAGCAGATGGTGCCTGTCACTAAAAGCAAATAAACGCTTTGGTGCCCTGATTTATCTGCACAAACACCACCTGAGTTATCAAGGACAGGAGGCCCTGCTAGAAACACCTTTTTAGTGGATTTGCACTCAGTGGTAACAAGCTCCAAGCACATGGAGTTCATGCTTTACGGGGTATGTATCACTGCTGAGATCTTATTTAGATTTGCACAGATGCATTTGAAAAACAATTAAAAAAAAAAAAAGGAGGAAAAAACCCAAAACAAGCACAAAACCCAAAAAAAACCCCAACCAACCAAAAAAACCCAAAACCAAAAACAACAACAACAACAAAAACACACACAAAAAAACCCAAGAGAAACCAGATGGATTGCATGAAGTTGTCACAAGGATCATTACAAGAAATGCCTAAAATGCTAAATATTAAGAAAAAAATTAAACATGTGCAACTCGAAGCCTACACCTGAGCTTCCTGAAGTCGGTGGCAAAGCTCCTGCCACCTCCCTGCAAGAACAGAGCTGCAGGCATGCAATTAGAGATGGGAAACCAAGGGCCAAATTGCTTCCTTTTGCTCCCTGGGTGTAAAACCAATTAACTCCCTCCTGCACAGCAGATGAGTAACTGAAAGCTGAATCCTGCTAGATTCAAAGCTTCCCAGTGGCTGATGTTCAGGCTCACCCTTTTATTTTCCCCATCCATCCTCCTAATGGGTCTCAGCATTGCCATCATGCCTGGCACCAGTGCAGAGGGGGAACCTGTGGTAATCCATCTCTCACCCTGAAACGTGCAGCCCAGTTGTAAAGGAGCCGTGGGAGCCAGAGGTTTATTTAAACCAAGTCAGCAGGGCTGTGCACTCCCTGCTCCCAGCATGGCTGGTCTCAGCTCCCTGGCAGTGCTGTATCTCCCAGCAATTCATGGTGAGCACAGTGCAGCACAGGGAATGCTCTGCCAGCCTGGAGGGGGGGGATGCTTATTGTTTTAAACATCTTGGATTAGTGAAGCACCAATTTCAATCTGATAATTTGTCATGGGAATAACAACTGCATCAAGAGTGTGACCAGCCCTTACTGCAGAACACAGCTATGCCCCATTCCTGGACACCTCAAAAAAGTGCCAAAAATAGGCCAAGCATCCCAGGGAGCACAGCAAGGCTCAGCAGCAAGGGGTAACACTCCCTGGGTGTTTTTTCCAGGAAACCTACAATTATGTTCCACTTCAGTACTGAACAACCCCTTCTCCCTTTTTTTCCTCCTCGTTTTTGTTCATTTTCTTTCATTTTGTTTTTGTTTGTTTTCAGGAGAACTGGGGGAGGAGGAAGAGAAAGGGGTAGAAAAAACATTGTGTGATTTGATTTGAATTGCACTGCACTTTGCCTGTGCTTTTTTTATGCTCAATGGGAGTGATGCGTGCAAGTCTGAGAAAACAGCACATTTCACCAGCCTGAAAAATATTGCCTTGGGCGTAACCCAAATTTTCACCAGTTTCACTGGAAGTTGAATCAAGTCTTTTGAATAGCTGGAGCTGCAACTAGCAATACCAGGGGCTCCAAGAAAATAGATAGTATATAGCAACTGAAGTATCAAATATTTTTAGGGCATTGATGGCCAACAGCGCTGCTGAGCATCGCGCTCAGAAAGCAGCACACAGCCCTTGCCAGTCCCTTGCAGTGCTTCTGAGTGGGAAGCAGTAAGACAACCAGGGCTCAAGAGGGAGAATTTTTGTCTTGCAGGTTCATAAATGATATGCAATGTATTAGTAGAATAAAAACAAATCACAAAAACACATGAAAACTGCCTGATTTTCCCCATTACTCCCGACACATCAGCTCTAAATGACACACCCCAGAAGAGCTGCAGTTAAAACGTGGCTGTTTATTCAGTTATTTCCATATGCATCTTATTTATTTAAGATTGAGACAAATACTACTTGCATGCCTGCTCTGCTAGCATTAATCATCTACTGCATCCCAGGCTACCAGGGATGCAGGAGGTGAAAGGAACATGACAGCCATGTGTGTGGGCAGGCACAGAGGTGGGTGTTTGCCTGTTGGAGCAGAGGTTTGGAGCAAGCCAGGGTGAATGTTCAAATTCAGAGACTTCTGAGGGTCTTGCACAACACTCCCTGTTTATTTATCAATTTTTTGGTTTAAATATCCTTTCTTTGCCAATTTTATTTGTGATCAAAATGTATATTGTTGGGGCTTGATGCTGAACCTCCCTTGGGATACAACAAGACATTTCTTTCCCTGTGGTGGAGGCTCACACCTCTGTGGCCTCTGAACACCCATTTTCAGCCTTGCCTCTGTGCTGCTTCTTGGCACTCGGCCACTCTCACCACGAGCCCTCCCTCTCCATTCAGAGCTGCTGAAAGCACCTTGGCTGTGTCTGAATGGGGGAACATTTGTTCCCACTCACTATGGCACAGGGAGAAAGCTGTGTGTCAAGGAATGACATCGGTACAGTGTGAAGAAACCCAACCAATGTAGCCTTTAACAACACGGCCGCGTAAGCGCAAGCACTGCTGCCTCCACTCACAGCAGGAATTAAATCAATTCAGAGGAGCAAAAACACAGTTGTTGGGAAGCCCCAGGCCATAAGAGCCACAGCATGGCCCTGCAGAGGGGAGGCAGCCCATAGACACCTGGTGCAGAAATGGGGGTATTGCTGTCCCTCCAGCGCCAGCTCCCTGCGTTCCTCCAACCGCTGCCTCGTTAACCCGCCCAAACCCTTTCTCAAACGTTTATTTAGCTTGAGAAAATGGCTAGTTTCACTTTGAATGTGGTCCTAGTCTGTTTAATTAACATCAATTAATCCTGTTTCTAAAAAAAAACAAAGCCAAAATAAAGGTTTATTCACCAACAGTAGTAAAACTGATTAGAGCAAGCCTGATCAAACACTCCCAAGTTAAACACCTCAATCAATCTGTGCACAGCCACACTGAGTCAGGTTAAACCCCACTGGCAGCATGGACCATTTGGGGTATTAACCCACCTCTTTTATATCTGAATGCTCCCTTCTACCTTAGAATCATAGAACTGTTTAAGATGGAAAAGACCCTTACAGTCACTGAGTCCAACCATAAACCTAACACTGCCAAGTCCACCAGGAAACCATGTCCCTAAGTGCCACGTAACTTCTTACTTCCCATCTAGTTACAACAGTGAGGAACCTGTAACATCTCCTGTAGACAGAGTTCACAACCCAGCTGTGCTCACAATAAATTAGGTGGCTTTTCAGCGTGGAGGGCAGAACAACTCCCTTTGCCTGGGTACCCTCTGCCACAAACAGAGCCTGAGTTGGCATTACAGGACTGCTGATGTCCTGCTGACCTGAAGATCAGCCTCACACAGGCAAAACTCACAAAAGCAGTAAAGCAAAAGGCAGTGTCACCCACCTTTACCTTCTGCTAACAACTTCCAGTGACAGAAAGGTAAGATTTAATCTCACCTGAGGCACTGTGGTAGCATTAATCCTCTTATATCCTCCTTTCTTCATCTTTCCCAAGGAAGGTCCTCAACAGAGCAAAGAAGAAAGCAGGTCAAAACATAGGAACTGTTTAAATATGCTTTCTGTCTTCATTTTGAAAGAGAAATTTTAGCAAAGACACTGAGGTGGGAGCCCAGGGAGGGACAGGCTGCATCCCACCCTGCCCACAGGAAATGTAATCAGCATGGCCCTTGCAGAACAGGGGTCAGCTGCTGCCACTCTCCCAGCTGTACCAGCACCACCTCTTTGACTTCAGCTTGGAGCTAAACATTAAAAAAAAAAAAAAAGTCACTGAATTTTGGTTCCTTTCACCAAGGACCAAATGGGAATGGCAAACAGGAATCTAAGGTGATGTGCAAAGCAGAAAGGACCTCATGTCTTGTGATCTTTGAAATAAATATAAAGAATAACCTTAAACAATAGTTACTCTGTTTTCTGTTTAACAATGGAAAGAAAAATATAAACTTGGCATTTTTGCCCCCAACCACAAAGACTGTGAATTTATTTTGGGAGAAAGCAAAATGGCATCTCAGAATCTAACACATTCAAGACTCCAAGTGCTCCAAAAATAAAGCTGAGCATCACAAGGCAGGCAGCCCTGTCAGCAGGCTTGTGTGGGGATCGCCTGCCCCTATCAGAGCAGATTTCATGAGGCTCTACAGCAAAGGCGTCTGGTGAGGACTCTGCTGTCTAATTCACAGAGCACACCTGATATTGCAGGAAGAAATCTTGGATGTACTGAATAGTCACACTGTCAGACTGAGGCCCCATATAGCATCGGGAGCTGTTTCTAAAGAGCTTTAAAAAAAGTGAGGGAGTGAGGAAAGAAGGAAGAAAAAGGGAATAAAATACAGCATGACACTTATATAGATGTAACGGCTAACAAATGTGTTACTTGCTACCTGTAGAAACATTCCTGTTGAAAAAAAACCAGAACAGTTGTCTCCCAGTATTGGAGGCTCTACAGGACACCTTGTTCTTGTATGAAACACAAGGTAAATATGGTCCCTATGGTGAAAAATTGGTGGGGTTTTATTCCAGTAACGGGAATGGATCATTTCTGGAATTAGTCTTCAAAGTCAACACAATTCTTATTAGGCTATAAAACATGCATTGGGTTTCCTGGGTAAATCAGCATTTACACAATGAGAGCGTAAGGGGGAAATTCCCTAAACACCACTGAGGAATCAGCTCATTGGAAAAGCCCTGTTTTACAAGTTAATTTGTCATTACTGAGTCTTGATTGAAGCTCCTTGATGTGTTTCCTGCACTCCTGGAAGTTTACCATCATTTCAGCAGGGACTGTGTGTGCACCAGCCCCAGGTGTGACGTATTGTAGCAGACAGCCCCAGGAAAGAGCTGTCACTTCCATAGGGAAGAGTCGGAGCATCCTGCTCTCTCGTCCTCCCCACAGCCCAGTTATCAGCACAACATCCCTACCCCAGAGGAGAGGTTTCCACTACATCCTGGTACGAGGATGAACTGCAGAGCCCCCTGACCCTCATATTTTACTCCCTGTAATTGGGGGATGCAGAGCCTGGCTCTGGCCAAGCAGCTGGCTCGCAAGCTGGACAGTCCTTCCTGCAGGGACCCTCTGCATTTTCTCCATAGAAGTAGATTTGTGTGGGAATGAAGACACTTTCATTAGGGGTAGGTGTTAATAGCGATATCTGGACAAAGAGCGTAATTTCAGCTGCTCTGTTCAGGACTTTACCCCACAAACATCAGTGCTCCTGGGCAGGGTGAATGAATATGCACATGACCCCATGGGATCACTCCCCTGACTTGCTTTTAATGCCAAACCCTGGTGAACTAAAAGGTATTGTCACCTCCACTGAAAGTCAATATTTAGTCTTTGTGGGAAAACAACAACAAATCTTTACATTCAGTGGAATGGTTTGGGGCAGGGTGTTATCCAGCATTCCCTGACCCCAGACACAGCCTCTGATCCTGTCACCTCTGCAGTGAGGAGCCTGGGGGTCCCCAGCTCGCAGCCAGCCATGCCAAACATACCAGGCTCTGCATGGACACCCGGGGCTGTCACTGTTCCTGCTCCACTTTTCACCTGAGCTTTTCTCTTTGAGCTGTAACACTCATTAATTACTACTTGAGCAGCATGATGGATTGGGATGGGTTTGGGCTTTGAGGGGGCGGGGGAGAAACAACAGTTTGGTGGAATCCAGCTCTCTCCATGTCTGCATCTTTTCCCCTCGCTCGAGCGGAAAACAACAGCCGTGACAAGCGGGGGAGCAGCATCGCCCACTCCCTACTCCCACTCACTCCAGGAAGAAAACAGCCTGCTCTCCATTCTTCCTCACTTCTGTTGGCTTCCAGCAGTGCCGGGCTGCCAAGGAGGCAAGAAGTCATGTCAGCAGAATGGATACACCTCTAGAGATGCAGGGAGGTCACGGGTTAAACATCTTATTGATTCATTTCCAAGGACAAGTGTTAAAGAGGGCCTGAAGATGTTGCAAATTGTCATTGTTATGGGAAGAAGTTCACCAGTAGAAGGTAGGCATGAGCAGAGCCTGCATGTCAAAATCAATTATTTGTTATTTAATTTCCCTGGATTTCCACAATACTAAGGCAGCACCCTTCCAAAAAGCTCTGGGCTCAGCACCATGACTTAAAACACGTACATCTGAGGTTATCCACCCCGTCAGCCTCACCCCCAGCAACACCCAGCTGCAAGCTTTGTGGGGGGAAAGAGAAGGGGAAAAAAAAAAAGGGAGAAAAGCAAGAAGCATCCCACCCTTCTCTAGGAGGAGCAGGACCTCCCTCTAATGTCCAGCTCCCACTGTTCTCTCCATCTGCCAGGACACAGGCCACCAAGTCAGGACACAGGGCAGACCCCAAACCCTGGTGTCAGCTAACAGCACTGCAACAGCCTTACCCTGCAGCCAGGCTTGGCTAGGACCTCCTCACATCCCTGCAGGTCACAGGGATGCAAGTGGCAATGCCAAAGATCTCTAAATCCTGGCTTCTGAGCAGTTAAATTAGGATGGGAGACCGTCTGCAAGGCGAGGGAGAGCTTTTTCTCAAGCCAGGAAAGGGAACAGTGCCTCTTAATATAGCAAGGGGAGTAATATAAAAAGAGTTTTCCCTATCTCCCACCTCCCACCCCTCCTACAGCCGGACTTATTTTAGTGCCTGGCTACACCCCGGCATGCAGGAAACCATTAGGGTTGCCAAACGCCTGTTTCAGGAGACAATTTACATACACAAAATAATTAAGTTTTTGTTTGCTGCTCCTCGCTGGAGCACCTGCAGATAAAGCTGGCCAGAAACCCTGACAGTTCCTGGAGTTCCAGCAAACCTTGCCTGCTGGTTGGGAGCAGAGTGTGATTTTTAGCTCTTTCCCCTAATCTTGGAAAGCTTCTTTGGTCCTGCCTGTGCCTCCAGGTATGCTGGTGGGTAGGCTGCAGGTGGGAAGGGCCACATTCAGTCCCTGCCCACCCTAGAACCTGCCAGGGATGAGGGAAGATGTTGGATGGGTCATGGCCACACAACACCATGGCTGTCAGCAAAGCAGAGTCCTTCAGTTTGGAGTGAGGACAGAGAAACCTCAGGGCTGAGGAAACCTCCCCTCTCACACCAGCTCTCTGCCAAACAGTGAGATGTCAGTCAGAGCCACAAAGTGAGATCACAAAGTCACACACTGAGACCACAAGGGCTGTTTGCACGAAACTCGGGAAAGAGCCTGAGCAAGTCAGTCTCTGTTGGGAAGAAATCCTGCAGCTTCCCCACTTTTCAATGGTGGTCAGCACCCCCCTCTCCTAGTGCCAGGAGAGCAAAGCTCTTGTCCTGTCCCCTGGCACAGGGCACATCTGCAGGAGCATCTCTGCATCCCAGGAGGCTGCACACCGAGGACCCCAAGCTAATGACATGTGTTTCTTAATTTTTGGTCAAAGTAATTATTTTCCATCACAAAGGCGCTTGCAACAGAATTCAGTTGTTGATGAAACATGTACATTGATGAAAACTGCCACTTTATAAAAGAAAGATTCTCCATGAAAAAAAAAAATTCTTATTTTATGGAGTTTCCTTCTAATAATATTATTTTTACCTGTTAAATTACATGTCAGAAGCAGTTACTGAATCATGTCATATTATGACAGGAATAATAGTTGAAATATTCTCCTTTTATTTGCCATTACAATCACAAAGAGCAGCTGTTATCTGGTACTGTTTGAGACATCTTTTCTTTGTTCTAGATCAAAGTGGCTCCTGTTTGTGCCCCAGTAAAGCCGTCAAACCATTTCCTTACAACGTGAACATGAGCCACTTTGATCTAGAAACAAAGGCAAGAGAGATTAATCAGTATCAAGCCAAACCACTCTTAATTAAAAAAAAATAAAACACAAGTAGCTGAAGCTCTTACGTCATATTATGATGTGTCAGTAATTGTAAGGCGCATAATCTGTTGCCTTTACAGGGATGACATGGAAAGTTGGAATGGCAAAACACAGACACACTCTAACCAAATTTTCCTCAAACGAAGTATAAAATTCTAAAAAAAAAACCACAAAAAGAAACAAAAACTCACAAAAACAAATAAAAACTCCACAAAACAAACAAACAAAACAAACAAAACAAAAAACCAAACAAAATTTCAATATTCCAATTTATGGAAAACTGAAAATATTTGTTTTTTTTCTAATTTAGCAGCTATGGATTATTTTCCTTTGTGACATTTCATAATAATACTGAAATCCAATGAACTTTATATGTCTATCATGTATTGGTTTTCCAAATCATCATCTTCAAATAATGTCTGCTAATGTCTAATTTGTATAGCAGTGTATTTCCACACAAATTTGCTGAAGTCTTTCTGAACCAGCAGATCTTCATGGAAAAAAAAAAATATTTATTGAATCCAGAACATTTCAAAGGAACGTTTCAGTCTCATCAAGAAGGTCCAAGATAAAGAATCTAAGCTTTTCCTTCAAATTTGCGATACGTTTATAAATTAAAATGCCAAAATAAATTATCAAAATATTTTGATGAAAACGTTTGTGTGTGAATGGTATAAAGTTTTTAAAAGACATTCCTGAGTCCTCAATTTCTAGACTATAGGATTACAAGTGTAGGAATGAAGCAACATTCCCTTGGTTTTCTCACCAGTTGTACAGACCACCTCTTTTGCTGAGCAGGGGAAGAAAAAGCCCCAGCAGCTCTGCTGTGCACAAGTGTTTCCTTGCTGGAGACTGCAGCAGCAGCAGGAAAGGTCTGACAGACCTGGGGTTTGTGTTCTCCTCCGGAGGTCCTCAAGAAACTCTGCCTCCTGCCCCTCCACTGCAGAGCATCTCTGCCTTCTCTTTGGTTTGCCATCCCTCAGCATTGATCATTGCTTTTATTTATGCAAACTCAGAGCTGAATAATTTAAAGGACTCTTTCAGTACTCCAGCAGATGCAAAGCACAACAGCTGGATATTAGTGCAGCTTGGCATCGCAACCATTTTGGGCCTTTTTTTTTTTAATTAATGCTCTGCCATATTACAACAAGGAAACAGTTTCTCTTCTTTTATTACCATCCTAACCCTGAGCCAAGTATTAAATAAGATTTAATTTAATTAGTTCTTATATTCTCTCCTCTTGCGCGATTATTCAGTAACACAAGGTTTCTACCCAGCTCCCATTTTTGCAGGCAGATAAAAATCCTGCTGATGGTGGTGGGAACACAACAGACACCTAATTTACATGTAAGATGGATTACTGGGTTATGAAAAGTAAAGATATTTTCCATCAGTCCTGTGGCTCACCTTTTGCTCTGCCACACATTCCCAAGCTCTCTCTGCTCTTCTGCAGCGTGTGGGGATGCCACCAGTGTCAGATCCTATGCTCAGCACCACGAGGTTTGTCCCACCTTTGGGTTGCTCCAGAAAAACCAAAGCTGTGAGCTGTAGATTCAAGGGTTGTATCCTGGCATCCCCTTATCCTGCTGGCATCACTTCTTTCCCTCATCCCCAGCTTTTCTCTCAGACTAGATGAGCCAGTTTTCCTCACCCTTGTGTTTTGGAGGAAGGGCCGGTGGTCCTAGCAAATGCTTCTGGTTTCCATTCTTAAGCACATTCCTGCTTGGAGTGGACCTCTTGCATTCTCAGACCTACTGGGCATTTGCATCCAGATCCTGCCAGCTCCTTCATGAGTCTGCCAAGTAGGACCCCATCAAAAGCCTGGCTGAAGACAAGGACTATGGCATCTATTGCATTCCCACACTCCACCACTAAAATACCAAACTAACTGGGCAACTGCTGTGCCCCAGCAGAGCTATGCTCACTCACCAAGGGGAGGCCTCTGCCAGGGATTGAAGGGATGGAGTCACTGCTGTGTGTGCCCAAGGCAGAAACTGCACGAGTGGGACCTCGAGGGACGGGTCAGCCGGGACAGAGCTCTCTAAGGCACACGAGCTGTGTCAACATGGGCTGGAGCAGGAGCAAGCCTGAGTCTCACCCCAAATTTCATCCCAAGTGGGAACAGCACTGAAACGATGGCTGTGCCTCCAGCTGAACCCTGGTGCTCACTGTGGGTGGTGAGCTGTGGCAGCAACCATGCAGGATGCTGCTGAAGGGTTTGACACCACTGACATTTGGGCACAACTAACCTTGGCTCCTCACCTTGATCCGTCCTCCTGGTGACCAGGAGGAGCAACACATGCCAGGCAGCCTGGACAGGACCTGACTTTAGAAATCCTGTAGATTTTTTTGACTTGGGAGTGGGCATCTCATCCTTTTGAGGCAGCAATAAATAAACTTACATGTTGTGATTAGTCACTTAAAATCAATTGACATTGACAGCCACAGCCTGGATGGAACATAGAAAGTGAAGCCTTTGCAAGGAGCCCTTGGGAAGGTCAGACATCGTGTCATGTCACAAAAATCATCCTTGAGGAATAACAAACCTGTGCCCCAGGCTTATTAGCTAGGCAGTGACTGTTCCACAAACCACAGCCAAAAATGGGGAACATCACCATGAAGCAGCAAACCACAACAAAACCCAGAGCCTTAGAACAAACAGCCAAGAAGACGAGCAGGACATAGCTCTGAGGGCTTTGTTCAGTCCAGAGCAGAAAACACATAAGCTGAATCAGGCTGCTCAGCTGTGAGTCACTTCCATAAATTTCCCAGCACTCCTGCCAGCAGGCTTGCCCAAGTGAGGGTTACAGCCTGCCTGCTGCCAGCCCTGCCCTTGGCACCCACATCAGCATGCCCCCAAATACACCACCTGCAGAAAAGTGGTACTGATGCTCCAAAAGTAGAGCAAGGAGAAGTTCTGGCCACAAGCAGTGTCTGGAGGAGACATCGAACAGCAGCAGCTCTGCAAGGGGAAGGGAGAGATTGATGGGAAGGGTGAGGAGGCGGGAGAAGCCTGGGCAGGAGTGGGTGTCTGGTCCAGGTACTGGTGACAGCATGCCAGGAGGGGTTTGAGTCTGCGAAAAGCATTCTGTGAAAGGAAAAAACACATTCGAGCAGCGAGGTGAAAGGTCTGGAAAAAGCGGCGAGCGAGAGGGAAGGAGTAGGAGGAAACGTGGGCGCAGAAGTAGGTGGTGCCACATAGCAAGTTTCTGATGTAGCCGGGAAAGGCATCCAGAGCTCCCAGTTTCCAGTCCCACACCTTCACCAGGAGACCATCTGTCCTCTCCCAGAGGGAAGGAGCCCCCAGGTCAGGCGAGAGCGCTTTCCTCATCCTGCAAAAAATAGCAGGCGGTGCCGAGTCTCGGAACGGCACCGCTTCTCAGGGTTCCTGCACTGGCAGCTACACTCCAGGCTGGGTCTGTGCCTGCTGGTACCCACTCTATAGGAGAGCTGCATCTCTGCTATGAGACCTGCCATACTTACCTTCTGCCTTAAATGGTGGCTCAGCTAACACTTTAAAAGCATCAGATGATAGCTCAGGGTTTTTTCTCCTCAATGCACAACCATAGCGAAACCAATTCCTCCCTCTGGAATATTTTAATGAGGGTTTTGGTTTGGACATTTCTGTGATTAAAGATTGCCTTTTGGAAAGACAAACATTCCTCCAAATTCTGTTGAATGCAGACTATAGAGCAAAGCAATAAAACAGTTCAGTGGTGGGTCTCTTTTTCTTTTTTTTTCCCCCTCTGGCTTTGACTAAAAGGAAAATTTTAACAATTCTGAATAGTGATACTTTTTCCTGGTATTGTTTGTGAGATCAGGCAGAACATTTACCTGTTTAAGTCCTGATGCTCAGGCACCACTGGAGGAGGACTCAAAAGCAGTGTCAGGAATGCCTTCAGGCTGGTCTGTGCTGCTCAGCTGCAGTGAGGGTGTGTCCCCATTGCACTGGCCTCATCCCCTGGAGCTGTCAACACCCTGTGGATCACTTGCCCTCACCCTGTCTGTGTTTGCCACGGCAGGTACTTGAGCTCTGCAGCAGCTCTAGAGTGGGGAGGACGTGATCTGGACAGGTCCTTCAGGAGGGTACCAACCTACTGCCATGGTCAAGGGTGAGCATGGTAACGGCCCAGGGGTCTTCTGTTATGCAGAGCACGTTGTCCAGCGTGATCCAGGAGACTTCTTATCTGGAGCTTTGAAAAGCAGCAAGCTGTAGGGGATGCCTTCATGGATGGTTGGAAGACTGGATGCATCTACCATTGAGTGCACACAGCTCATCATCATCATCACCATCACCACCTTTCCCTCTAGGTTTATCATAGAAGCAGAATGGCTTGAGTTGGAAGGGACTTTAAAGGTCATCTCGTTCCAATCACCCCTGCCATGTTGCCTAGAGCTCCATTCAACCTGGCCTTGAACACGGCCAGGGATGGGGCATCCACAACTTCTCTGGGCAACCTGTGCCAGTGTCCCACTACCCTCATAGTGAGGAATTTCTTCCTAATATCTAATCTAAACCTTTTCTCTGTCAGTTTGAAGCCATTCCCCCTTGTCCTGTCACTATGTCCTTGTCAAGAGTCCCTCTCTGTCTCTCTTGTAGGCCCCTTTAGATACTGAAAGGCTGCTATAAAGCCTCCTCTTCTACAGGCTGAACCCCAGCTTTCTTAGTGAGAGAGGTGGTTCAGTCTTCTGATCACCTTCACGGCCCTTTTCTGGACTCATTCTATCAGGTCCGCATCCTGAGGTTTAAGTGTGCCAGACTAGAAGACTGAAATGCAGCTCAACAGTTCTGAAAATCAAGATGTAGTTCATCTGCATAAAACAAGGCACTTCTGGTAGGCAGTGTAGCAGCACCTCATGGGGTCAGGAGCAGGGCCAGCAGAAGTAGGTGACACATCCAACCTCTTCCCCAGCGTGGCTGCAGAACTGCCCAGGCTCCCTGCCAACAACACACATATCAAAGTGCTTTGAAACATCACAGCCCATGAGGAGAAAAACACTTCACATGAATTTAACAAAGAGAGGGTGTAGCAGGGGGAGCAATGGCTGTGCCATCCTCACTGCCAGCCAGGGACAGGACACAAGGAAACAGGGCAATGTCAGACCCATGTTCCCTAGTGTCCCCTGCCAGCAGCATACACCTCCTGGGAGCACGGGGGTGCCAGCAGCTCCAGCCCAGCCACAGCAAGGAGCAAAACAAATCAGTCTCTTTCCATCCCATGGGAACACAAACTTTTGACACCGTTCAAGAGGCCCTGTCGATGTGAGCCGTGCATTTACATGTCTCTGCTCTCTGCCTGTGAGAGCTGGCGGGTGCCAGTTTTGCTGTGTTACCCGTAATAAACTTTTAATGCCACGTATTCAGAATCCCTTGTTTGCCCTGTAGAAAGTTTCTCTTCATGCATCAGACTCGGAGAACAAAGCATGGACTGTTTAGCCGCAGGATTTAACCACCTGTTGTAATACCTCGTTGATCTAATCTTTTGTTTTAATTAAAAGCCTTTCAGTTTGGTTTGCAGGTTTTTTCCTCCCTGCACCCAATGCCGGCTTGCCACCTGCTTTACCGGCTCTGTCTCGGCTATGGAGTTCACACCAATCCTCTTTGAATTCCCCCAGTTGCATGGAAATAGTTAGGAAAAACCATCCCAACAATTGTCCAGCCTGAGACCCAGCACTGTCTGGCCACTGCTGGGCACAGCAAAGGATGAAATGAAACAGCTGCAGAGAGTGCAGAGCCAGCAAGGCAATTTCCAGGTGTCCACTGCTCTCCAGACCAGCTCAGCTCTATTTGAGGGAAGAAACCAACTGATCTGGGGCAGTGAGATGGGACCCCACTCCGTGGGCATTGAGGCGACTAGTGTTTCAGACACCAAGAGAAAGATGTTTTCATGAGGATGAGATTTAAACTTGGTGTCAAGCACTGACATGAATTCTCCTCTATCTCATAATTAAAACATCCACAGCTACATCAGGTATCTACTGCAGTGGATATATACTTTAGAATAGCCAGTTTGAATATCATTCCAACTTTTTTTCCTATACAGATTTAAATAAAACCCAGACTCCACCAGCCAGCAGAAGTACGTTTTAGCGTTTTGAGTAGGTCACTTCAGAAGAGGAAAATCAGCAAATCAAATAACAAGATTTCAAAAGATGCAAAACAGAGACAAATCCAGCCACAGAGCTGCCCCCGGCCCCCTGCAGCCACGCACTGGTGCTGCCTTCCCCAGCTGCTCATAGCAGCTCCTCGGCAAGATACACTCCACTCTCCTTCCCGTTTGCAATTCATTGCTCCTGTCAAGCTTTAAAAGCTTTTCTTACCCTTCTGAAAAGCACAGTGACGGCTCTTTAAAGCTGGCCACGAGCTTAACTCAACAAAACCATTTGAAATCTCTGTATTCACACTATTTCTGGTGTTTCACCTCTCAGTGCTAGCAATACAGCAGGGAACCCAACACGGCCCTGACCGGCCCTACAGAGTCACTTTCATCTAATGTGGCCACCACCCCCTGTGAGAATGAAAATACTACCCAAGAAGAGTGCAGCAAGGCTTTGGGCACACCCAGTGGCTCCGGTTTTCCCTTCTTCTCTCCCTGCTTTGGCAAGGGGTACGTTAAAAGCCAAGACGCCTTTGGTGCCATCACCATCCACAGCATCCAGTACTCTCCTCTGCTCCCCCGAAGGTGGGAGCCAGTGGGTCCGGCCAGCGAGGCAGGAGGGTGCAGCAGAGACAGCTGCTCCACGTCGTACCACGCCACGCCGCCGAGACCTGTCAGGATATGTCACAACACGCGGCGTGTCGTGCCTCACCGCTTTGTTGAGCAACAAGCAAAAAAAAAGAAAAAAAGAAAAATGGGGGAAAAAAAAAAGATTCAGATCTAATACGTGAGTGGGCCGGTATGTGCAAGAGAGATGAATATGAAGTAAAACATGCTGGATGCTACAGTAATAACTGGGCGCGCGCGGAGCGGCTGGAAGCGAGCCAGGGAGGGGAGATACGGGAGGGGAGATGATACGGGAGGGGAGCTGATACGGCAGGGATGCTGCTGAGCTCAGTCTGTGCGTGGCAGAGAAGCTGCAGCTCCTGAATGAGCGCGAGGCGGATCCCGAGGCTGCCGCGTGGGCGCCAGGCTGACACTGCCTCTCCAGGACCAGCGGGAGCCCTCGGCCACGTCACCCCCGGGCTGGGGCTGTGCCCCCTCCCAGGCTCCGCAGGGGGTTCACCAGACACCTGGGCAGCTTCACTTCGTGTGCGGGGTGGGGGGGGAAAGCTGGACTCTGTCCCTTAAAAACAGGGCGGTTCCTATACATGTGCTGGGTCCAGTAAACTGCGGTGCCAAACACGCAGACGGGCGACTTCCACAGGTCCCTGTGAAATGTAAGAATGTGTCCCCCGGTATTTCTGTATTAAGGGCGCGACCAGCTCACACCTCTGTATGGCGATGCTGAAGCTAAGGGCCTCTTTGTGTCCGTGCAAATCTCTTTTTGGGGACCAGTGGGAGGAAAGCTGAGGTCGCAGGCAGCCACCTACCACCAAGCAGCATCCCTGCCCCTGTGTCCTGCCTGCCGGAGGCGGCGGGAGGAAGGACTGCCTTCCCCAGGTCCCGTGGGCGTTCACATGGCCCCTTCGCAGCAGTCAAACACACATTTACGAAGTGCAAACTTCTAACGGCATGGGAATGAGTCATTACGGGGTTTCAAAATGCATAAATATGATCACATCCTAATTCGGTGTGTCACAACGAGCTACCCTGCGTCTGCAGGGTTACTCCACTCGGCAGAAACCTCGGAAATTCCTGCCCAACCTTCTGATGAAAAAATTCATCTGCATTCGTGTCACTGCATGCACAGAGTTAATGCGTTTTTTAGTTTTGTTTTGGTTTTTTTGGCACTGGATTTCAATGGAGGCTCATATGCAGTTTTACAACCCAGTACTGCTATGTTTTGCACCACAAATTTACAACTGAGTAATAAGTAAACACAAGATTTTTTGGCTACATAGGATTTTCCAAGGTGATTAAATAATTTTCTGAATAGCTCTGAGAATGAAGCTGCTTGAAATCCCCAAGGTAATAGGAAATTAAATGCATCCACATATGCTCCAAAGACATAGGAGGATTTCAAATTTACTGAGAAGTAATATAAAATAAGAAAGCAAATAAAATTGAACAAAACCTCTTGCAATGTAAATTAAATCTATCCAAACCAGCAGTGACTATTTGAGGCCATGGCTCCTCTGGGAGAAGCCTCCATCCTCAATATGGGCCCCAGGCTCTACATGGCCCTGCCCCACCAGAGCCCGTCACAGACGGTGCACACCTCAAATTAACGAGCTTTGAAGACCTCAGAATATTTTGTTAAATGGGCAAAAGCAGTATTCTTCGTGGACTTACCCAAAGAACAGGGAGACAAGAACATCAGGAATCTGCCCAAGGGGCATGTTTGGGGTGTCTAGGGCACCATTTGATGACCCCAGGACTTGGCAGTAGCCCACATTAAAGCTTCCCAAGCTTTTCCACAGTGGCAGCCACCTCCACTGTCTCCCTTAGCACTGGAGCTGCTGCCTGCTGGCACTGCCAACTCCTCCAGTGGTAGGCGACCAGCCCCAACCCCTCTCCTTGGTTGAGGACCGCAGTCCGAAACCCTGTGTGAAGGGGACTCGCCCCTCCCCAGGGCCGCAGGTGCAGGTGATGGAGCAGGGTAAGCAGCCCCACCTGGGGGCCTTCCCTGGAAGGGGCCGACCTTCATCCCGGCACAGCCGGGCAGTGGGAGAGGAGAGGTGCCGGGGGAAGGGCTCTGGAAAGCCATTCCTTCTGAGCAGCTCGAGGAAATTCATATTTCATGTTCTGCTCCTTCTCTGCCCACGGAGTTCTTTCTCGTGGTGGTGTGTAGGTGTATGTGAGGGATTTATCCTTTCCCCACTGAATCACTGCAGCACAACATCTTTTCAACCCTTCTGTACAGCACAAAAGAGCCTCATGGCATTTCTCCTCATTTTCCTGCTTAAGGAGACAGCCAGCAAGCTCCACACTGCAACCCAGTTGCACTCCAGCTCAAGGCTGGGAACAGCACAAGTCCTCCTAACCCCGGTGGGACATGACTGGGGGGGGGGGGAGGCACACACCACTCCTTCTGCCAGCTGGCACCCCAAAACCACAGCCCAGCTTGCCTGATGCCTGCATGAAGGTGCCTGTGATGCTGCTTATTTAGCTGGAAAATGGCTCTACACTCAAGGAAAGGAGCAGAGCAGGATGTCCTGAGCATCCTGTGCTCTTCCCACTGCCTCAGGAGCCCAGGTCCAAGCCAAATTGTTATCAAATCCCACTTGCCACAGTAACAACCCTTTGTGCTTTAACTAGGGGCCGCTGGAGTATGCTTCCACCAGGTCTGATACTGGTGTTGTGTATGAGTTCTCTGGATTTTGAAAAGACAGTGGGGAGGAAATGAGTTCTGCAGCTGTCATCATGGGCAACAGCATCACCAGGAGTAGGGGCTCAGCCATGGATGAAGGCTTTCCTGTCTGACCTTCTTATCAATTGCTTATTTAGAAAAAGACACAGGAGCTTTAGGGAGGCAGCCAACAATAAAAAATTAAATTGCCTTTTTCTGGTTGCATGAGAAAAACAGGCACCTCTTGAAACTTCAAATAAACATAAGGACCCTTCTGTAAGTTGTCCCACCCAGCAGTGCCTTCCACCCCAAGGACCTCATAGCACTCAGCTTCACAGCCACTTGATGAGACACTGTATCTAGTGGGCCTGACACAAGCTAGTGGGCTGTGGCAGCATCGTGCCTGTCCAGCATGACTGTGTTCTTACTGAACTTTGGCCAGTCACTGCTCAGCCCACGTCAAGTAAAAAAAAATAAATGTCTAGAGGTTTTCTGATTATTTTTGTGTGCAGTCTGAAAGATCAATAAATACCTTGGGGCTGTTCTGCCCCATCTTTGCACCTTCAACACAACAGCTCCTCCCCTCTTTCCTCTCTCAGAACAGGGCAAGATTGCATTGAAGTGCAGGCAAAGGCCAGCAAACATCGAGCCATCGGTTCTGAATTCCCACATTTAATCTCCTCTGGGCTGGGAGAAGGCAGGGAGATCACTCCTACTCTGCTCCCATCCCTGTGTCAAATCACTCCTGACTTCTATCTCAGCTCAGCAACCTGGATTTTTGAAGGTTTTTGGATGGGCTTCCCACCATACACACACTTCTCTTTGCTGTTTTTGCTCCCTGGTCTGTTTCTCTTATCTTTTTATACCCTATCTCTTATCCAGTTTCTGCCCTCCAACAGTCTCTTAACAGACACGTGGGCTGCTGCTTAAGAGAGCAAGTTGAGACAGGGTGGATCACCGGGACAGCTGTGGAGAGCAGCAATAAGGCTGGACAGTGATGCTCTGTCTCTCCAATTCACAAAGACACATGCCTGGCATCCCCTTCCTAGCAGATCTGAGCTGTTTGCAATCTTGTGTCAATATGAGAACTCACTAAAGTGGGAGCAGAGGAGGGGGGGAAGGCACCCAGTACAAGTGCTGTGCTCCAGACCCTTCCTGGGTTTTAGTTCCTCCCTCTTGCCTGGGCCCACTGAGCCCCGCAGGCTGTGCACAGAAGGTAAATGAGGATTCAACCACAAGAGCAGGAAAAGGCTTCCTCCAAATGAGAGCTGCAGTTCAAGGTATTCCCTCCTCCCCTGTCCCCCCCAAATTAGCATCTCCTTTTACAAAATACAATTAAAAAAAAAAAAAAGGAAAAACCCCGGGGAAACTAAAGAGTTCTCACGGTGAATTTTATTTTGTAAGCAACAATATAAACATGTGAATAAAACAGGCATCATTTGCAGGGCTGGCCTTTGATCCAGAGTACCCTGGATCTAGCAACCCTTCACGAGTAGACGAGGGCAAGCCTTTACCTGCAACTCCAGAGGCTAGCCAGGTTGCAGTCCACCAAGACCTTTGTCATGGAAAGACCAACGCTTGAATATTTGCTATTACCAAACGTATGTGCAATCTCGGAATGTACCTCCCACCTCCCCCCCCAGGTTAAAAAAACCCAAATCATACAGCTGCAAACCAGTAAAAAAAGTTGCTTCCAGCTTATTGAGACTGAAATGGCCTGTTGGACTATAAACTGAAATATTGTTCTGGAGATAACCAACTGGTCGTGACACAAAGTACTGTATTTACAACTCAAAAATATAACTGTTATATACTTTAATTTATAGCAAATTTAATACATTAGTGTTTACAAAATAAAATCTGGACTCAACTGAAACAGCGTGCTGCTTAGCAAGTTCTTCTTCCTTCCTCTTGCTTTAATTGAAGAGACCAGCAAGCTTAAGAGCTTCTTCTGTGATCCACACATAACTTTTGATGGTGTCAGATGTTGGAGAAAACCAAATGTTTCCTGCATCTCTAAAGGTTTGTCGCTTGGTACCTTCTATTGCTCAAGCTGTACAGTTCAAACCATATGCTGTCCTTTAACAAGTTCCATACACGTCTCATGAAAGCTACTCAGATACTAACCAGGGCACTGGTTAATGTTACAAACTGAAGAAACATCCGTACTACCAGCTCACACAACAGGAAAGAGGAAATATAACTACACATTCAATCTCTTATTCCTAACAGCAAAGCTGCGAACTCCATTGCTTTAAGATACTTCAGTAAGTGAAACAGTACCATACAGTTCAAGAAACATTTTTTTTAAAAAAAAACCCCGAACGTTTTAATAGTATAAAAAGTTGTTTTACTGGTGTTTCTACTATAAAGCTTTGTTCCACAAATCAAGTGATAAAATAATTAGGTATGTTTACAGTGATAAGAGACTGCAGTGTAGACATTTCAGCTCACATTTTGCTGAGCGTTTCAGTTACAACAGAGACTGCGACTGATTTGTTAGTACACACCTATGACACAGAGCAAACTGCAGACATGAAGTGCACACCTGAACAGGGAAGTTTACCCACTGGCATTCTAACTTACTTTCTTCAGCTCTCCCTTTCCCCTCCAGAACACGTCATGAACAAAAACTGTACTTGGGAACTGAGGCATGTAACTATCTTGACTGCAGAGCAGCACAGTGGAGAAACGGATGCACACAAACACACCATGGTAAATTCCAAAGTTATATGCCAACTACTTCTCCTTAGATAAAATGGCATCTTCAAAAGTGAACATGTACAAAAAATAAAAACTGTCAAATAAATAAAGAATACAGATGTTAATTAATCACATACATAAAGAAACGTATTGGCATACTGTATGCAGTATACGGTATATTCATAGAATCATGTGGGCTGGACAGCACTTAATAAGGAGTCACATGCTAAAGACATGACTCCTTGTCTCTCTCCCCCAAAAAATCTTAATAGTTTCTGGATATCAAGTGCAACCTTTTACACTGATGCATAAATCCTGCATCGTATGTCATCTCTGCCACACTTAGGATGCTTTTCTTTTTTATGTTTTGAAAGATTCACAGAGAAGTCCAAGAAGTTATAATGGTTTGAATCACAATTTTTGCAGCCCTGCTCATGCTACTTGGTCTCTTGAGTTTCCTACCAAATGAGATTTCAGTAATTGTACAGTATATCAAACCCCAGTTTTTCCCAAGCAAATGGGAGCCATATGATTTATGGACTCTTCCATACTCTAACTGGCATTTCCTATACTCCTGACTTGTAGGTAGGTATTATGCTATAAGAGTATTACACAAAGGCTGCTGAAACCATTGAAAGTGATGTAGCAATAGTTAAGTGTCAAGTATGTCTGCTATGATACAGAATCAGGGTCTAGGTCTATCAAATGCTATATCCACATAACATTTTTAACCATGAAATATTTTATGCATTTTCCTTTTTCTATAAATATTGTTGCAAACTTGCTGTTAATTGTGTCACAAGGTTTGCATTCCTAATTCTCCAATGATTTTTAATTCAAATGTTTAACAACCATATCTACGCTAGGTACACTGAAAGTAGACATTGAAATTTCAAGTAAAATGAACTGTAGCCACATCTACTGGACTCAATACACGTCCCGACATCTAGATTTACTTTGATAAGTTATACAAATACATAATACATTCTTAAATAATGAAGACCCACAATATTAATTTGTGAATCTTCCCACGTTATAAAACCACTTTTACAGGAATGTTTATCCACCTCTATTACTGTTTTAGTTTGCAGTGTCTCTTGCTTTCCTGTTTCCACAGATTACTGTACCAGTTCTTGGGCTTTGGCTATTGAAATCTCTTATTTGAATGAGGCAACACTGGTTATTAAGGCTGGTTTTTTTCTCTTGTGAAGTTTCATTCTTTCCTATGACACTGTTTTCCAGAGCAGAATGACTATCTTGTGTCTTCAGGTTCTGTTTTTATGACCTTCCTTTCTATGTTGTTAAAAGCCGAATGAGGAAAATCCTTTAAAATACCAAGGCCTTCTGCATTGAGAAAAGAAAAAAAAAAGATGTTAAAACACTGCTTGGAAATAAATATATTCTGTCCTTAAATAAAAAAAAAAGGTCCAAGAACCATATGGATACTAAGAGTTGAAGTAATAAATTCTGCCTCCTCATCCTGGGCTTTAACCCGGCTGAGTTAGAACCACCTCAGTTACACTGAAGTGATGGCTGAGGAAGCACCACAAATTTACTTCAGTCCTCTCCAGGAGCAGGGCTAATGGAGATGCACTCTGCACTTGCATTTTGAGAGGGAACTGGTAAAACTCCCCAATTGGAGATTCCACTAAGTGTATTATCAGTGGGATTGAGACAATCTGCAAAAAAGGTGAGCCAAGATTCCAATATTCCAAAGAGCAAAATGCAAGATTCTGCCCAGTGTTCAAAACAACAACTTTTGCATCTTCTCTTTCAAATAAGCTCCTTCCTACTGCATCTTTCAAACTCAGGTGGGATTTTATCATTACTCCTAAAATTACAAGAGTCTTATGAATTCCTGTCTTTATCTCAGTCCTCCAAGTATTAAACTGAAATCACCCAGAGAGATTTCACAAAGGTTTCTTGCTCTCTTCTATCAAACTTAAGAGTGGGGTTTTCCCGGTGCCAGAGGTAAATTACAAGATTGCCAGTGAGCAGATGTCACTGAATAGGAAACCCAGGTAGAGAAGACTTACTGCATGACATGCAGTTCACAGTAGAGAAACAGTGGTAGGTCCTTGTAAACCAGAATAAAGAGGTGTTTTTATAAAAAGACTGATTTTTTAATACTGAATGAAGCCATGTCAGAATCATGTTGCTGTGACTGTAATGAAGTTTAAGTATTTAACAGCAGAGGTTTGGGTCAACAGCACTCTCTGAGGACAGAACTTGCTTATCTGAACCTAGTTACTGCATCTCCAAAGCTTTTCCCAAATAATATTCAATCCAATTCCAGATTAGTGAATAACACTCCTCCTGACGTTTTCGCCAAAGCTTTGATTGTGTGGTTCCACACAACACATGCCAGGCTGCCTTGCTAGCTGCTCCACTCAGAGACATCATGGATTAGTAAATTTATCACAGGCTTTGTAAGAAATAGCGGGTAATTTCCATGGGACAGCACTAACCTGAGGACTGGGACTTTGCCTCACCACTGGGATAAAGCCGGATCAAATCACTGCACAGAGGTTTTCCAACATGCTGCTCTCCATCAAGTGAAATGTGCTGCATCTGTCTGCTCGGCAGATTGGACATCCGGAGGTTCAGCGGCCTTTCACCTGCAGGTTGTTCACAGTGAAATATTCACATTAAAAGAAAAGCAACATTAAAACCCAGGTAGAGACCTAAAGACATACTAATTCTAAGAGCAAAAGTGCATCCTAAATTCCAGCTGCTCAGGGAAGTTTTCTAGCAAAACAAGGCTTATGTAAATATGCTGCTTTGCAGACTACTCCACAGACACTGCCTAGAAAAAGACAGCCATAGAAATTCCTTTTTATGTTATAACCTCTCTTTATTCTTTCAAAAAGCCCCTTGAGATACTAAAAAATTCTGCTCCCACTTCAGAATCCCTCTGAGATACTAAAAATCACCACTTTCCCCGCACAATGGATTAAGGGTATAAAGAAGCTTGCTCTGCCAAGGAAAGCTGGATCCACACACCTTCATCTTCCTGTACACTTTTGTACCTCACTGCTTGACCAATACATACAAATGAAAACCTATGTTTCATTGCTTACTTGTATTGATTCCCTTAATTCCTCCCTCTACTGCTTCTCTTCACCTCCCCTTAAACAAACTAGCTTTTAAAAAACAGACACAAGAACTTCTGGTTGTATTTCTTCTGTTTGTAACATTTTGTCTCATTTCACAACAGTAAAAAAAAAGAAATCCAAACAGAAAGTGCTCCAACAAAACAAACACTCCTAAAATTAATTCAAGCTAAGGAGTAGCCAGTTGGTAAATCAAAGAGAACCACAGAACTGTAAGCTTTTGAAGAATAACAAGCTACTAAGACCATCATTAGAATCTGCTTAGTTCTAAGTAATTTACACAGCCAGCTCCTCAGGTTTTGTTCCTAGACTGCACCAACAGGTAAAAAAAAGGAGTACCAACAACATTATCTGCTTTATTTTCAATTTCCACAAAACCACGACACAAATGAAATGCAACATTCTGCTGTATTTTCAAAACTGAGGATAAAGGTAAGCGAAGTCCTGCTCTAAGTAATAGGGATGCACCCTCCCTTCTTCCCTCCCCACATTATCCAGAGGGAAAGCAGTTTGCCCAGATACATTAGAGTGACAGAGCAGAACCTGAGTGTACATCTGATTGCGTTATTGAGACCGTAAGCACTTCAGGGCAGAGATCTTGTCTTGTCCGTTCAGTGCTCAGGGTTCTATATGAGATAAACAACACCACTGACAGAGGTTGCATAATATCAAATGTATTTGCTGGCAGCAATGCCGTGTGCCTGGGAGCTACCATACCTTGTCCATCAGCATTATCTAATGACATGCCATTGGGGCTGTGCTCTTCCGAGTTCTGTCTGTAACACCCTGTGGAAAGACGTCTCTCTAATGCTGCCTGGTTGCAAAGAAACTCCATCTGTTTTGCCATCACCTTTTCCGACTGCAAATAAAACAAAAAAAAAATTCTCTCTATATACATACATATAGCAAGTCAAAACACAGGGGGGAAAACAATATCAGATGATAAAACTAACAGCCTAGATAGAGGTTTTTGTTGACTCATAGGTACAGATGTGTGTTTTACGGTTTCTTCAAAACTATGAAGCAAACAAAATATTTTTGCACCCATAGAGATTTTCATGATGTACATCTGAGTCACTCAAGAATACTTAAAATGCAAGCTGTTGTAGTTCATCCACACAGAAATGCAACATTAAATTCTGTTCTTCAAAAACACACAAAAATCACTGTCTGCACTTTAGGACTCCAGGTCACGTGATGAGAATCTCAAGAAGAGCAAAAAAGAATGTCTTAATTATCCAGTTAGCTCTGTTCAAATACACGTCTTCTCAAAGTACTCCAGAAAGTATTCCAAGAGCAATGGTAACATCTGCTAAAAACTTATGCCAAGATTTCACCAGACATCTTGGAATCTTTATTTTAGGAAACAGCACTACACAAGCTTAAAAATCTGCCATTCTGAAAGTGTAGGATGACAGTATGTTTGTGGGGGATAAAGGTGTGAAATGTCTGTCTAGAAGAAGAACAAGACCTATACACCTCTAGAGAGTGGAGCTAAACAATCCAGTGCAACGTGGGAGGAAATGGCGTCTGAATGTTTGTCATTGACTTTAATGCCAAGAGAATTCTAACTTTCACTATGATCTTGTTCTTGAGAGAATGCAAATAAGCATCTTGCAAACATAAAAGGAAAATCACAAGTCAAGAAAGTTGATTTAGAAGAGCCACAATGAACATAAGAATGGAAGGTGTACAAACTTAACATTTACAATTGATAGGAAAAAATAATTTGTCTTCGAGGTAATGCCATAATTGGTTCAATTAGTACAGAGCCTTATTCATTGCAGACCACTTCACTTTTCCTGGGAGATGATGAAAGCCCTGACTTCCCACAAAAGTCTGCTTGTTCAGCATAGTTCAGTAATTTACACATACAGTGACAGCATAACAAACCAGCAAACCCTGAGCTTTTCCAGCACAACGATGACCCTGACAGCAGGGTAATGACATGACCAGTATTTACTTACTCTGGCTCAGAGCTCATCAGGTTCTGCAGAAGACCACTGATAGCTCAAGCTTGGTCTTAGGAAGTAGGTAAAAAAAGAAACTATTTTCAAATAGTTTACTTTCAAGCCTGCTTTCTCTTTGCTGTTCTGCCACTTTTGTTACTAACTTTTGAACTGTAATCTTACAAAAGAATATTTCTCATTCGTGCCATCCTTGTTGTTTAATTGGGATAAATCCAAAATTTTAAACTGCCATGATGCTGCTGATCACTATTGAAAAACCTGTAGAGTTGTAGATTCGCTTAAGCTTGAATTAAATCTCTTGTTCATTGTTGTTTGGCAATGACCAAACTTCAAAGCATACACTAAATGAAAATAAACTTGCAAAAATCAAGTTCATATAATTATCCTGTAAAAACAGAATATGTAGCATAATTGCTTTTTGATGTATCACAATGAACAGACTTGTATGACTGAGCACTGCTTTGCAATAGAAGAAGGTAAGTGAGAGGGTAACACATCCAGTCTCAGAAAACAGGGGGAACTCCTAAATGTAATCTTACGTGCAGTTCGGCGATTACATTTGGCCAAATCAGTTATACAAAATAAATTTGTTGCAATTTGGCATGAAATCCATCCTTGCCAACAACTGGCAGCGGGAGATGCGTATTTTGCCTCGAGGCTGGGATACACTACAGAAAGGACAAAGAAAGACTTGGAAACCAGACTTCATTCATACAAAGCTTTCTGTCTGCTCAAGAACACTGCGCTTCCAGCAGAGTAGGTGTTGTCTAGAAGGCCAATTTATCCTCTCAGATCCAGAGGTTCCCTGATTTCCTAAATATATTGGCCTTTCTTCTTCCAAGACATGTCAGAACTGAGGACTCCAAGACCGCCTACTCTATTCCTCTTGATTCGGTAACTTGAGCTTTCCATTTATAGCGAATAACGCAAGTAACACAGCACAGACTGTACCAATAGTACCCTACTTGCTCCCAACAGGCAACCACAGATTGTCAAGCCTACTATGCTAGATCCTACCTCCTTGGAACTAACAAGGGCAAAGCCATAGTACTGTGTCAGAACAGTTTCAGAAGGTAAACCCGAATTAAGACTGATGCAATCCCAGCTGAGCTCGGTACCCTTTGAAAACTGATGCTAATTAATTTAGTCATCAAAACAGCACGTCAAAACCAATGCACAAAGATGTGGCCTGTATTATTCAGTGTAGTGTAGTTGGTTTACCTGGGAATTAAGAGCTGTTGGGTCTTCGCTTTTTCCTTTAGCCAAAGCAAGTGGCATTTTGTCTTGCTGATAGAGCGTCTGGACTGTGTCCTGGAAATCAGGATAACCATCCTATTGAGCATAAGAAGAAACCAAACCAAGAGGGGCATATTATTAATTTTTCTTCACACTGTCCATACACTCAAAATAAAAAAACCCGAAACCAAAACAAACAAAAAAACCAACCAAACCAACCAAAAACCAAAAAACCCCACATTCCTGAACTTCTATGAATCGTCTGGACTGCAATTTGTATGTTCATGCTATCTACTCCATTTAAGTTTGTGCACAAAACACAAACAGCCCCTCTACAACTGCTATATATATATATCTAAAATGACATAGACAGATGATCTCATCTCTCTCATTTTTTTGTGAATCCAGACTACCATTGTTACTGACATTAAATTAGTTTACATTCCGCCCTGCCAGGCAGATTTAGGCCTGTGGTTTCCGTCACTCATAAGAAATCAAGTTTATATGTAGTCAAGAATATACATTAACCTTGTGAAACTGAGAAAAGAATCCTGAAATTCAACATATTTCACACAGAACCTTCACTAGTACCAGAAAATGAAATATCACTATTTTAAAAGTACGGTAGAAAATTTATATACTATGGGAAATCATGATTCAATAATTCTTCCAGCCTGAAATTCTTATGACATGCAAATCTCTTCTGCAGCTTGCATATGTACCAATAAAGCAAATAAAGTTCCTGTGAAAGCCTGCCAGACTCCATTAAAATAAATTAATCATCGAAGCAAAGGTTCAAGAGGAGGAATTTATCCAGCTCGGTATTATAAAAGGAAAGCTCACGAACACCAGAGGCACATCCAGAAAAGTTTACAAAGGCACAGTACAGATGACACTGTCAAAATGTGAGAGGAAGCCAGAGATCTTAAGACAGACCCAAATCTGAGAACACTGACACCTGCCACTGAGGATCTGCAGAACTGGGTATCTAAAGTATGCCAAATAAGGTCTACTTTCCTCGTGGATTCTGAAGACAGATATATGTCAATAAACACATTTTTGACAATAGCTGGACAAAAGGGTTACAGCTCAAGAACAATAAAAGTGATCTTTCAGAAAAACCACAGGGGAAGGACTAGAAGGTCCCTGCCTTTGGCAGGCTGCCCACTGACCTGCAGAGCTGTGCTCTGACCCACGGCAGGTTGCCAGAGCCTCGGGGCAACATAATGCCAGTGGACCTATTCTTTATGCTCAGGAAAGAAACTCAAAATCAGTCTGAACGCTGTATATTGCTTTTATCCACCCAACACACTCCCTCATGGAACAAATATGAGAGCTGTGCAAAAATTTCATAAGCCGGGTAAATTGCCACAAAGCCTCATCCTCTAGAAACAAAGGCTTTGCAGCACTTTTCCATGAGCACTGACCACTTTCACAGTTAGACCTGAATTTGTCTGGGAGAGGAGAATGTGTAGGAAGATGAGAAGCTGAATACACAAAAAAACCTATCACTCAGGATCCTATTTTTGCAACATAACAGGTAACACGGGTTTTTATAACATATTTATGATCACCTGCCTATACAAAACTGAAGGCTGTTTCCCAAAAGTGGGTCTGGCTGCCTGTCACTGTGTCTGTCACCCATCAGTCAGAAAGGTAATTCTCGGATGATGACGTGGTTCTGGATCCCCTTCCCAGAGCCCTTCCCCACCACTGGCTGTTGGTAAGGGCTGACAAGGAACATGCTGTGCCAGTCGAGGACCTGCCCTTCCCCATGGCTGCCTGGAGGTCCTGCTGCATGCAGTGCAGCATTTTTGTTTTGCCACGCTGCTGCTCAGTTGTTTTTCAAGCGGTTTCATGCAGCAGATGTTCCCAGTCCCACATGTGCTTTTTCGCTCCCTCTAATGACATTTTTCCTATGAAAACAGTAGCTTCTACTTCTTTTGCTGTTTTTGTGAAAAATACAAATCCCACACTTTGGTTTTCTTTTCAACAGCAACAGTGGAGGTGGGTCTGTTCCCTCCTCTTCTTCCACCCATATTGGCATCCAGGAAAGACATTTCTTTGCAGCCTCCACTCAGGTCTTCCTGCCTGTGCCCTCTGACTCCCACTGAGCTTTGGGAAATGAGCTTTTGAAAGCTCATACCACTCTTCTCTTTCAGCTGAATGAAGACACTGACACACAAAACAATTTCTTTGTACTAAAGACGGCAAGAACATTTTCAAAACTCTCTTCTTGCTCTCATGGCTGTTGGCGCTGACTCTGAAGGGGAACCTGGTCGACCCCAACAGCAACGAGCAGCCTCCCTTCTCCATGAATTCTGTGTGATACACCTGTGATTTGCTTTGCTTTCCAGCTGGTGCCACAACAGCTCATTGCTTTGAGCAGTACCGGCACTGAGTCACGGAAGATGACAAAATAAGGGGTGCCCCTACCTCACTACACCTAAGCAGCAGAGATCCTTGCTCTGCAGGAGGATGTGCCCTTTCCATCCCTGTTTGCCTGTCCTGCTCTTTGTCCAGAGCAGATTTAGGAACTACAACCCCTTTTTAATAATCTGCTTCCAAATTCCAATTCAGTCCATTGCCTTTTTCACTCCCTCCACACCTTTAGTCTGTCATTTGCCTGGAATTTTTTCCCTTCTTCTCTTTACACTTCACTCCCACAGCTCACCCACCCACTCTACGAATAAGAGGGGGAGAGCAGGCAGGGGAAGAGAAAGGCTTTTACAGGTAATTTGATGTAATTCATGGCATATTGTTTCTTTGTAATGCTTGTGCGAGTTTCATATTCATGAAAAGGATAAATTTACAATGTGGCTGCAGCCTGACAATGTTGCAGCTTGCACACAGAGCTCTGCTCAAGGATGACCTTCAGAGTCTCTCTGGAGGCTTTTGAAAGTGTTATTATATTTCAGGAAATTAACTCATCTCTTTTTTTTAAGTAATCTTTTACACTATGCAAAGAGGCCGTGAAGTCTTTCCAAATTGAAGCCCTAGTATTTTAGACCATGCTTTACAGAGACATTAATGACTAATGGGTAAAGGAATGGTGAATTAAAATACAGAGTTCAGCCTTAAAACAGAAAGCAAAGTGACCCTTATAAAAAAAAAATGAAAAAAGAAAAATACCTAGTTACAACAAAAAAACTCCCCCGTGTTCAGATCCTCTGTGTATTATCATGACAGAGCCATAATGAAGCATTACAACTTCAAAAACAGTGTAAGGAATTCTTATCCAGAACAAAAGGAAACATTTGCAGCATTTGCTGCCATTTTTCTTTTTACGTTCACCTTTCCAAAACAAGCCAAACCAAACCGAAAAAAACCCACACCCAAAAAGCCTTCCCAAAATCCCCAAACATATTACTAAAAAAAGACCTTTTTTTCCCCTCAAAATGCACGCCCAAGGAACCCAAAACACCATATGTAAAAGTGATCTACTATGTAATACTGCATCTTTCTTACATTTCATTGAAGAAAAATCCATGATTTACAGCAGACCTCAGAATTATAATGCACCAAAGTAATGGTTTACTCCTCTGAAGACTCTCAAACTCGTGAGGAAAACAGACATTTATGCTGATAACAACACTGGTCACTTAAAAATTAATAATGCTATGCTATCAAACGCAAAACTATTTAATTTAATTTTCAATTTCTTATTTTAGAAAAATGTCCTATTTCTGAAATAGTGATCTATACAGTTAGGACATTAAATTTCCACAAGCATTTTAAAATATGACTGGTAATGTTAGATAAAAAGAAAACAAAGTAAACATCCTTTCTCAGAACTGCTGAACTAAAAAGCAGAACTTCCAGAGTTTCAGCCTGTATTTTTCACTATTTAAATTTTACACTTTCTTTCAATGAAGATCCTGTAGAAAACAGCACCTCCCTTGCAGTGTGTCATTTTAGACACTTGCTCATCATCAATTATTACTGAATGAAGGAAAAACTTCCTAATGCTGAAATCTAAGTCATTGAAATACTACTTCAAGCAGAGGAGTAGCAGCTCCCCACCAGCTCATATAAATTGGAGCTAGACTGAATAAAAGAGAGAACCTCAAGCAACCATCCTGCAATATGTTGGCCAAGGCAGATGATAGTGGTGAGGCTGGATAAAATCACTTAATGCAGCTTTTCCCCTGCTCTTTTTTGTGGATCGAAGAACCAGCACATGTCAAAGCAAATCCTACACATGTCAATGACATTACTGACTTATCAAAGCTACCAGCAAATCCTCAAGGCACATGTATATTTTGCATTATATAAACACTAAAACTGTATACAGACTGATGGACTTATTTATTAACCATAACTGCCTTTTCAAAACTAACTGCTGTCACCAGGGTTTGCCTCTCAGGAAAAGCATTTGCACAGGTAAAAGCATCACGGTACTGAAAAAGATTAAAACCTTACTACATTCAGTACATCACTTATCACAGAATGAGTTACATGAGAAACACATTTCAGAATATGTTGCAATTTTTCTCTACACTTCAAGAATACATCCCTTATCTGTGTCACACACAAATCTAGCTCAGGTCTAGCTTATATTATAATACACATTTAACCTACACCTTTTGGAGCAGACAGTACAATAAAAAACACCCACAATGCTAAGGATAAGTTAGATGCCCACGTAACAGTGAAACAGTAATTTGTTTAAAATATAAATTAAAAAGGAATATCTGCTACTCTTATGAGGTATATACGTATGCATACTTCTTTTTTTTTTTTTTTTTAATTAAAAATACGTTTTTAAAAGGTCTCAAATTTACTTTCCAGCAGTGGTAACTGAAGAAAAAGGTAAAATAGATATATGCTGCTCCTGCACTACTAACAAGGAGTTCTCAGAATCTCTCTTAAGCAACATCTTGTGTAGTTATATTTATCAGCCATGTATACATGTGCATTTTACACAAAACTCATTCCAAAAAACTGTAAAATTAATAGCTACAGGCACAACCATTTGTGTTGACACATATAGCTTTTAGATGATTTTAGTTCTTGACTTTTCAGTACGATCAGTGTCATAACCTATGGCACAGTCAGAGATGGCTAATACTGTGCCATCAATCCTTATCCAGAACTCTGGATTTTGGACATGATCAAGAGCTGACTCAAGTGACTTAGGCAAACCTCACCTCATGCTGACTTAAAAGCAGGAGGCCTCACAGGAAGACATTTCCTACAGTGCTCAAGCTTATTCCACCACAGGAAGTCAGTCAGTCCCATTCCTCCCCTCCTACTCACTCAGAGTGCAAAACACTGAGAGTAACTTTACCATTAAACAAATCCTACTCTTTTCCCCTGCTCCTACAGGTTTCCCCATCAAGCATTTATATTTGCAAAGACAGTGGTGATGTTCTCCCCCTCTCTCTCTCTCACACCCATCACCTGTCTATCAAATGTTTTTCTGACAAATTTCCTTGAGACAGATCCCTTCAAAACAAAAGTGAATTTTAGCATGCATAGGTCAAAATACAGGAGTCACAATACTGTACCTCCATCTTGATTCTCTTTGGTGACAGCTCATCCCTTTCTCCACACTTAGATCTAGAAGAGAAGACACATACACTGTCAGTAAACAGCACATTAACCCTGACTACCAACAGTCAATAATAACGAAATAATAACGAAAAATAACGAAATAATAATGAAATAATAACGAAAAACAGATTCAAGGAAAAAAATAGATCAGGGACAAACAAGTGAGATGCACAAAGAAAGCCCTCAATTCCCTTGGACGTGGCACTTGAGTACAGAGGAATACAAGCATCTTGTGTTGTTTTCAGAAGTGTCAAGAGATTCACGGATTCCTCTTCCAAAGAGAAAGGAAAGCTACCTGAGCACACTGAATTACAGAAATGCCTTTGGCATTGCTTACCCAGAATGGATGTATATTTACATTAATCACTATGGAAGAAAGGGGAGCCAAAGGAAAACTTCTTAGAAGTGTAGGAAAATGTATTCTGAAATTTGATATTGCATTGCAGGCAAGGGACTTAACATTTAAAAACAAAGAAAGCATCAAGATTTTCAATCATACTTATTAATTCTAGGGTTTTAATTGTATTTAAAAGCTGTTAAGCCTTTGTTACTGTTTCACAACAGCAGTTCATTTAATAGAACAGTAACAACTGAAATTAGGACTTGGCTTCACCTCCTTTAAAGCAAATTCATAAGCCACTCCCTATGACCTTATCTTGTTGGCTAACAAGACAAATCTGTATATGGAAAAAAAGGCGATTGATACATTGAACATCTTTGCTTACTCTGCCTATTTACGTTAACTTTAAAATACACAAATGCCTCGAATGCTTGAAACACCGGCCTCTCAGATGCCTCTCAACATGCACCATTATCAAAATATCTGGAAAACTAGAGAGCAAATAAAAAAGGTAATTCAAGACAGCTAAATCTTATTAGTTTAAAAGCTTCACAACTTAGATAGCATTTTCCTACCCTCCTCAGAAGAGCACTTTGCTAGCTAAAGAGCAAGAATAAAGTGTCTCTAGTGCTTCAGGAAGAAATGCTATCAGGCTGATTAGCTCCCTGTAAGTGAAGATCCTTTGAGTTAATTAAAGCCTTACTTGGTGGTCCTGTAAGTATACTTGTAGGTAACTTCTCGAGAGATCTGCCGAGCTAGAGCGAAGAGTTCATCTCTCCGGGTCAACAACGCGTTATCTTTGACACACAGCTGAGCGGCCGCTTCATTAACCGTGAGCTGGAAGTGAAACACAAACACAGGGATTCAGGATTCGGAATACTTTCACCTATTGTGCCTCTAAAAGTACCACCTCTTCTGAAATAATAAAAAAAATTTTGATTGCAATTAAATTACCTATGATTGCATACTAAACCCCAGAGGGTTTCTTCGGTGTATTTATACCCCTCCCCAAACCAGGTAAGCCGCTGGGAAGACAAAAGGATCTGAACGTACTTGGTGCATAAAGTAAACCATTATTGTAAGGCTGTCTCAACGTGCGCTGCTTGTGCCTCATCCCAGCATTAATTAAATCTCAGTATAAAACAGTAGCACTGAACGTTCACAGTGTTTGGCTTCCAAAGCCTGGTTTACAGGGAATACTATTTTTATAAACGCAATATGCCCAGGACTTGGGGGAAAAAAAAAAAAGAAAAAAAGAAAAAACCCTGACAGTGTGGGTACAGATGGCTTTCCCTGGTGAATACAGAATAAATTCTGTAGAAGGTGATGGTTTAAGAAACGATTAAACTTTTTTTAGCTATGTTTCTCACCCTCGTGTTTGTGAAGACTATCTTCAGACATGAATCAAATGTAACTTGTTTCAAGGATGTTTTCCTGAGCCTGCCAGGACACATTTCTAGTGCCTGTGCTGCTGGCAATAGATTCATAAAGAGGGGGGAAAAAAAAACAACCTTAAGTTAAGGCTCAATGCTCTTCAGAAGCCTACAGGAAGTGGTGATACTGTCATGGATTATATCAGCTTAACAATACTGCTGTCTGAAAAGCCTGTGGTCAGCAGTATGGACACAACAAAATTCTTAATGCAATGAGAGACACAAATTGAGATGCTGGAGAGGTGAACCCATGCTCTTTCCTTAAGAAGCAGGGGCTGAATCAGAGACATTTCACTTTTTCCCCAGCTGAAGAACAGCCAGCACATCTAATGAGGCGTAACAGCAAGAGGCCAACAGAATACTATAGGTGTTTTTACCAAAGTGCCCACAACCCTTCTAATCTTCTATTTCTAGAAGTTAAGCTGCTTTGAATGGGCTTGGCTTCTGGAGAAGGAGTACAGCTGCTTTGGTGCTACTGTCAACAGTATGTTCTGCATCTGTCTCAGGGTAGTGAATATTACAAAGCAGCTCGGTTTCCAGGGCACAGTCAGCACATTCACGACTGACTGAGACGTGCCATGCCCAGCCCTGAGCCGGCAGTGCAGAGAACAGCCACAGCTCAGGGCACAGGGACGTGGCCGAGGACTGGCAGGACCACACATGTGACCTCAGGCACCGAAAACACTGCCCCTACAACAAGCACTTTTCATGGAGGCAGAGATAAAGGTGAAGCCAAGGGCAGACCAAGAGATCTGCAGTTAAAGGGTGTCTCTTGGGAGAAGGCAAAGAAACTCGCTCTTCCAAACCTGCTGTCTACCACACTGCAGGGTGTTCCTTGTGAATGAAATCACAGAGGCCAGCAATTCACCCAAAACACTGCACACTCCATCCCTGAAGGATGGAAGCTGTCATAAGACATGAACAACACCCAACCAGGCTGTCCTTCGCCGTGGGGCTCGATGGCATCCAAATTAAAAAATATATTTTGCCCAACGCGACACCTGTTCTCCAGGAAGGTTAAAAAAACAAAAACGTGTCAGAAGAGCTGAGTTTCTCTCAGCAGCCTGTGCCCATGCAGTATTTCTAGTAAAGCCTCACACAGAGCTGCTGCTCCTAATATTTCATAAGCACTTTTTCCTGTGTTCAGCCTAAAATCCTCTGATCTGAGTAGCGCATTTCCTATGGTACCTGAATGTTAATCAGAGCACATTTATGTCTTTAACAGGAAAACTAAATATGTTGCCTGATCCTTTAGTCTCTGTAGAGACAAAAAAAATAATCTTACAGAGATCACAAGGGCATGAACTTTAGGTTTAATCTGTGAAACAGGTTATTATGTTCCTACAATACAAGGTACTAAAACAACAAACCATTACCCCCTAGACAGGAACACTTATTCTGCAATGTCTATCTTTTCAGACAGAAACACAGAGGGGAAAAAAGATACAATAAAAGATTAATACAACACTGATGAAAAGAATTACCATCAAAAGCAGGCAATAATTTCTGTAACAGTGATAGCTATTACTTTGCCAAGGATGAATAATATGGCTAATGCTTACAAAATAATTTGAGATTTTTTTTTAATCCCTCAAAGTGCTGAAAGGTTGCAAAGAGCTGAAATGACTGAAAATGCTTTGGGTAGTTGTAGGCAAACGCTGTTTATCCTAATATGTGAGAAAAGCCAAATGTTTATTTGTTTGTTTTTCCTGGTTTCCTCTTTGAGGTCACATCCAGACTTACTGAATTGAAGTGCATCATGGCTTCCTGCCTTTTCAGGAGGCATAATACTGCAGACAGAAAGCTTTGCATGCCTAAAAATAAAGATTCTGTTTGGTGGAATTCTTAAGGATATGGAGCAGCGCACAGCCATACAGACTCTACGGAGAGGGATGGGTATATTTCCATCTGACAGGGTTCACATATTCCCCCCACTAAAAACACATAATTAAACACCAAGCCCTACTGTTTTGGTGAGTCAGCAAAAGAAAAGGAAGAGAGCAGGCCAGACAAAATTTATTACTTGTATTTCTAATTCCTGTTTCTCACACTACTGGACGGGTTTTTTTTGTTGTTTTATAGGTACTGAGACAAGTACTGAAATATTAACAAGGAAATTATTACAAATCTGACTCAAACATGCTCAGGTCGCTGAGTTCAAGGGCATCATCTCTCCTCCAGTCCAACATCAAGTGTTCTCCACATTTGAAAGCTGTGTAATACTGAGACAATGGGATGGATTAAGAACAGCATGTTTATTAGTTTTGGAACGCCTCTGAAAGAATCTGCATCAGATTTTATGTCAGATTAGTGCTTTATGGAAATACTCCTACCAGTAGCACACACATCCAAACCAGCTCTTGCAGGCCCCTAATGGCTGCTCAAGCCCTCAGAGACACTCCAGTGCTCATACTGAAATGAAATATTCTCACTAATTTACCACTAATAATTCCATCAGGTTTGATTTTAATTTGCATGCAACTCCACCATGCTTGAGGAGCCTGAGACACTCTGATCTTTACATTAAGAAGCTAACCACTACTTAAACTTTTTTAATTCGTGGTGAAGTTTATTCAGCTGTTCCTTGCCAGCTGCAAGGAAAAACCTTGAACTACAAGGCAGAATGACAGCCCTGGAATGT
This sequence comes from Platyrinchus mystaceus, assembly GCA_035041135.1. Lineage (NCBI taxonomy): Eukaryota > Metazoa > Chordata > Aves > Passeriformes > Tyrannidae > Platyrinchus > Platyrinchus mystaceus. Next base: position 31,645,318 of record JAWWLV010000183.1, read on the forward strand.
ATTAACACGTGCAGAAACACAGTCTCTGGACAAGCAGAAACTTACCTCCCTGGTTGTTTAAGGTCCTTCCTTCTGAGCAGCAAATTGTTTAAGCCATCAAAACCAAAAACATACTGAAGTTGAGTTTATGAAAGGCAAACTCTGGTTTAGCAGATTTTAAACAAACAAAAAAGGTCTTATTGTTGCTATCTGTATATTTTCTGCTTTTTTTCTGCTTTAAAATGGAAATGAAGAGAAAACTGTTCAAGACAAAACTTCATGAAATCCGGCCTCTTTAAGCAAACAGTAAACCAATTATGAGCAAATTCTTCTTGCTTGCATGTGTGCAGTTCCCATCAAGTTCAGTGAGGCCCCACATGCGTAAGTGAGGCATAAGTCAACCACAGACTCCTTTGATCTTGTGCCCTTAATCATAATAGTGATAGAAATATTTCCTAAAGCCAAACCATGCTCTCATTCCATTTTTAAACATGGTTTTACAATGATGTAGTAAAGATCTGTAGTGCAATACTAAAAAAAAAATGAACAAGGCAGAGCAGTCACCCTTTCTTCCAGTTCACTGCTACCCTGCTTCTTCAAACTACCAACCCAGTATTCATTCCTCCAGCTTTGTAGAGCCATTCCCAAGCCTGCCACATGCCCGACACAAAAGCTGCCCTTGGAGCCCACCTACCAGTACACCACTGGATTCCAGGAAATTATCCTACAAGAAGTCTGCCCAGATTTCAGAGTATTTTCTGCATTCACCACCCCAGAGAAAGACTGAAAGCACACAGCTGCACACGTGGTATACCTCGACTGCTCCGTGCCCAGGTGGGGAGAATCCCCTTTCTCCAAATCCTGAATCTGCAGCAATGTGCACAGGGCATCTACACAATTAATCCTTTCAAATCCTGCCTCCATCTCATACACAACTTGTTCTGTTTATGAGAGAGACTTCCACAAGGTCAGGGGAGTGAGATGAGATCTGGTTTTGTACACTGGATGAATTCACAAATTATAAGTGTTCAACATAAAGCCACAAAGCACGTAAGTGAAAGCTGCAAAACTGGAACTGTGTGGTAGAAATGTGGCTCACTACTGTGGAAGTGTCACCCCAGTCTGCAGTAAAAGCCCTTGTGAAGTCACTGCTGGTGATGTGCAGTTGCCTTATAAATGTAAATACATAAACAAAAATGTAAAGAAATACGCCTTGTTTCCTTCTGCCCTTCTACTCAGAAGCATAAAGGGAACTCAGTCTTATGCTATGGATCTCACACCTACAAAACTACTTCTTGAAGCAAAAAAAAGGCTAAAGCCAGTACAGTTTTTTTGGCACTCCTGTAACATAAACATTGCCTTTCCTTTTGGGAGCTGAGCCTTACATGCCAAATTTTAAATCCAACTGAAATTTTGCAATCAGTGTTAACTGTGAAAATGCTGATGCAGCATTCATATCAACAGTGTTTTGGCACTGCTTTGAATTAATGTTTGTTCTCCTCTTGTACTGTACTCTGGCACTAGGAAACTATTCCCCACACAGACACACCTATTGCGTTACAACATATGCAGTGCGAGCCTCAAGAATGCCAGAAGAGAAGTGAAAGAGGCCTGCATGGACTTTCAAGGACAAGAGGGAAGAGATGCTTCTCAGGACAGACTTTCAAATTACAGCCATCCATCAATACTGGGGACAGTCCTTCCCCTTCCTCCTCACACAGGAGGAACTTCACTTGACTGGCTTAAGACCACTGTGCCCAAAAACCCCACAGGTTGTATAAGTGAGCTTCATCCCAATTCAAACCCAAAAAACCCCACCACACTGGGTTTAGGAACCTCATTGGCTGAATCCTTTTAGCCTTGAGGGCACAAGCTACAGAGCAGGGTCTCGAGGTGAGGGAAGACAGCAGAGGGGAGTAACCACACCAGACACAAGCCATTTTAGTTACTGGTCTTCCAAACAACCAGTCTACTCTCAAAGCTGCAAGAAACACAAGACCGCCTTGAAAATGTGCCAAATATTTAGAACCCCAAGGGCCATGATCAGTGCAATACTCGTTTGCTATTTCAGTGCCAAAAACAGTTTAAACCCTTTGTCTGACAGGCCACAGCGGCGATCGAGCAGTCTGATGACACCACGCTGAAATCAGTGCATACATGCACACACCCACCCACGGAAGGGCACTTGTACTGCTCCCCAGGCTTCAGTGCCAGGGCAGCCCTGCCTACAGCAGTCAACACACAACTCTCACCATCCGGCAAGAAGTGCCCTTACAAAAAGTGAACAGCATCTCACAGAAGGTGTAGGAATAGGGGAAGGAAGCCCAGTGTCACTCAAGGTGTTTTACCTCATGGAGGGTGAGATGTTTGCCATCCTTTCTTTTCGAGTCAAATCTGCCATATATTGCACTGTACTTTCTGATCTCCTCCTCTTTGTGAGGGTCATCGTCACTCATCTCAAAGATGTGACCAATCATCTTTGCCAGTTTCTTATTTGTTTTCAGTAACTCCTTGACTTCATTGGAGTCACTTTTGGGCAGGGAGGGAACCATACGTTCTACACACTCAGCAACCGACAGGGCAGCAGCGGCGTCCAGGGTCTCGCTGTTTTCCTTTGGTGAAGCTGGAGAGCCAAGGTCAGCCGGGGAAAGACTGTGTTCACTCTCTGTGGTGTGGTGTCCCTGCCAGAGTCTCGGTTCGCTGCCGCTCTGCAGCGATAAGCTCCCCACCACATCGGATTTGCTCGCACCCACACTCTGCACACACGTTGTGGCAGCACATTTTGGAATCTTCAGGTGAGGCTCTCTGGTGCTGCTGTTCCTTTCGTAACTGCTGCAGGATATCCCCAGCCATGCAGGAGACCCTTCTGGCAGCTTATATATTGGAATGCTGCTGACGGGCAAGGAGGTGAGAGGCTGGTTAAACAGACCGGGGTTTGTGACCCAGTCCCTCAAAGCCTTCTGCAGCCTTCGGACATGAAGCGGCTTGCTAGCCATGCCTACAAGAGCCATTATCTCCAAAAACTCCTCTTCACCTGCTTCACAGAGCTGCTGGACATCATCACCACCCTGCTGAATGAAGGCATCAAAGTAGAATAAGAGATTTGCTTTTTGTAGTATTCGATACAGCTGCAATTCCCCAAGGGTTCTGGGTAGAGCCGACGCCATCACGGACGACAGAACCTGCAAACAGAAAAAACAGAGAGGAGATGAGCACCAACCACCAACATCTAGATGCATTTCCCCCACTGCCCATATTTCCTTAAGGTTGACAGCTCAGAGGACAGGATTTCTTTCTCTCATCATAACAACACACGTGGAAATGAAAAAGGAGTTTTTTGACTAGTTAACTTAATGGAAATATTAGTGAAAAAACAAATCAGCAGATAGTTGCAATGCACCTACAAAAAAGATGATTCAAACATGAAGCCAGCTTGTTTTCAACATTCCCACTTCATGTTTGCTCCCAATAATGTCAGTCAATATTGCTCACTGCTTGTACTCAACTCTCTTTTATATCTTCAGATCAAAATGATCACAAAAAACAATCTGAAGAATTACAGAATACTTGGTTCCCTGAAGTAAAAAGCTCCTCAGTTTCAATTCTTAATTCTCAAATCATTTCCACCCATAGCAGTATGGAGGGCTGTAAAAGGAAAGCAAGGAAGAACAAGTGCTTCACAGAACCCCAGAGGATTAACAAAGCTGGGTCAGTAAAAGGATATTTCAGAACCAAGTATTTCTGCAGTTTTCCCCATTTCACATAAAAAGGATCTAATGCCTGTGCTGATCTTAATGACGGCAGCAACAGCTGCAGACAAAGCAAAAATACTGATGGGTTCCAACACATATACTTTAAAAACCTTACTCTGAATTTGCCTGCCCATTCCATTTGCTAACAGGGCTGCCTGTCATTGACACTTATGACATGAAACACCACTCAGCAATACAGCAATTGCACTTAGGGGCTCCCAACAGACAAATCGCAGCAGTATTCTACCCTTACAGCTGCAGGAAAAAAAAACATTTGCACAAGTTTCACCTTCATAAACCCTGTTATCCAGTTATACCACAAATAATAAACTCTTCAGAGAATTCTCGGATCTCTCACACACACACACCTCTTCGCTCTACGATGGCTTTCACAACCACAAGCGGATAATTTCCAGTATTACTGTATTAAGCTAAACCACCAATCAATAAGGCCTAAAGCTTGTAATTTATAGTTGGTCGGGAAAGTAACAAAACTAAAACACTGAGCAGGTCTGCTAACATTGCTCTGGCTCTACTATCACACTGCACTTGAAAAAGCACACAGCAGTAACCTGAAAAACAACACCTACAGAACGATTTGCACACACTGGGGGGAAACTATTTTAATAATGTGCAACTCCCCTCCATCCAAGACTGTGATGCAAGAATATACGTATGCTATGGGGCACTGGGACACTGGTAATCGAAAGTATAACTAAGACAACTTATTTTTACAGCGTGTACTTTTTTGTATTGATTTGTTGCTTGTTTTTTGTTTTGTTACAGTATGAGCCTTTTCTTCAGCAACTCAAAATAAACACACATATGTAAGAAATGGAGCTCAGCTTCTGTTCAGGAGGCACCCTGAAAGATCAGGGTTTTGCTACAAAACTGTGATTAAACTCTACTAGAGGAAAATAAAATTAGGAGGCCAACAGAAACTTTCCGAAAATGTATGTGGCAGCAACAGGATACCTACAATCAATCTCTTCGGGAAGAGAGATGGGAGCCCTGGAAAAAAAAACCACCCAAAACACACAAAAAATACAAAACTCCCAAACCATCAGCTGAACATATTCCTTGTACACTGGTATTTGTAAAACAGAGGGGACAGCAATAGCTGTTTAGATCTGAGTAGCTACCTCAAGGAGATGCTGGTGAGCTTATGAGCTAATAAACTACACACTTTGGAACTCAGGGTGAAACTGGAAACATTTAAGAGCTACATATTTTAGAAATAGAGTTTAACTTTTGAAAATAACAGTTAACTTCAGAAAACCAAATAAATATTGTCTACATTCAAAGATACAAGAAGAAACACACAGAAAATGAGAAAAATCACTTAAAAGTAACCCTTTCAAGGACATATAATTCAGTATTTTAAAAATTGTTATTATTTCACAGAATTTCTTAGAAAAATCTTCCCATTCCACACAAACTTTGACAAGACAAACAAAACTAACAGCTTATGGTTTAGTGGCATTTCAGTAAACTGTTTCTACCCTCTCATTTCAAATGATGCTGAGTTTTCACCATCAATACCACAAATTAACGTATATAATTTTCAAACAAAGGCCCATTTCCTAGGAAAGCCATTCATCTTAGCAAAAAATCTACATAAATCTACATAAATGGACTTTGTGCAGAGAGCTAAATTGAATCCTGGGAGGACGGTGGCAGTGAAATTACACACAGCCCAGGAGCTCCAGGCAAGCCATGGAACTGAACTCATTTTTCCAGCCCACAGGCTGGAAGAGCAGAAACAGTCCACAAGCAGCCTTTACCTAGAGGCTTCCAATCAACAAATCTCCTCATGACAGATAAAACTGGATTAATATGTGCTATGGAGGCGTCAGTAGTGAGTCCATGGTTCAGACTGCGTTAAGATTTGCATTTACAGCATGACTGAAATCCCTTTGTTTTGTACTTTAAAGACCCATTCTGCTTTTCAAATTCAGTACAGTAACTCCTGAGAGGGCCAAGCAAATTTTCCATTTACGACTGCTACTGATTTCTGCAGAGAAGGCATTTTCAAATACTCCTCCTTTTGACCTCTTTTCTCCTTGCATTAAACAGAGTTCATCCAGCACTCACCTCAACACCATCCCAAGTATTTCTAAACTTTTACAGGGGGAAGGCTCCCTCCCCTTTCCGAGACAGCCTCACCAGGCTGCCAGCTATACAGCTTCTCCAGACACTACTGGTCCAGTCCCCTGGCTGGGCTCAGCTCACAGCCTACAAACCAAGGAAAGCAGGTATGCTAGTCGGCCTGGAGGAGTAAGATGAGGCTTAGGAAGAGAACAAGCAACGAAGCAAGGGTTGCTGAGGAAGTAGCACAGCAGTGCCTGAATCAGGAGACCGTTAACCCGAAGGACACACCGCACTGCTGCTGCTGCTGGCTCTGCTCACCTACGCAAAGCCTTAGCACACCCACTCAAGTCTCGCCTCCCCACATCTTTCGGGTGACCTTTAAGCTGCATCTAAGAGACCTAAAGTACTGCTTTCCACCACTGCTGTTCTCATTTCCTAGTGCATCAGGGACCGTGCTTTTGGGGTAAAGGGTGAACATGAGAAGAGGTTACACAATGAGAAGACACGGGGCAAGGTCACAGCCAGAAGATTTGTATATCCTCCTCACTGGGAAGAGCACCTTGGTAAGACCCTGGGACACCAGGGTGTGCTCCCCCTCTTCTGCTGCCTGCTCTATAAGTCTTAGGCTTTATAGTCTGAGATCCCAAACCAACCTGGTTCAGGAGTAACAGTATGGTCATGTCCTCTGGCAAACCCTAAGAAGCCAACCAGAACAATCTGCCACCTCAGGAGTGAGCAAGGACATCTAAGGTATGGGCAACTACAAACCCTTTTTCTGGCAAAGGGCAGGAATGCAAAGCTGGCACAGGGAGGTCTACAGGAATAAATGAATACAGCCATGGCACTTGAGCTGTTACTTCTACCCCTTCTTTGCTCATTGTCCATACCAGTGAGATGTGTGGGAATACACAGGGAAGAGCAGCCATCTCTTAACATTTTTCACACACAGAACAAACAAAGAAGCCAGGAAGCCCTGTAACAGACAAAGCTGTTTAAAATACATGCAAGGCTGAATACTGTTATAGCCATGGAAGAACCAGGAAATCACAAGTTAGATTTTTACCCAGCCCTTGCAACCCATAACCATGCATTCTGATTTTCCACATTACCTCATTCACATCCACAGCCTATCACCCCACATGCCATGCCCTCCTCTCCAAACGCTGGATGTCACTTTAACTCTGACCACAAACATAACTCCTGGGAAAAAGCAAAACAAAAACCACAGAGGTACCACAGAGCACTCTTAAGTATTTGTAAACAACTAGCGCAGGAATCACAGCCTATTCCTGCTCCCTCTATCAAGACAAGGGCAGCGGCAGCAGCAGCCCCTCTCAACATCTTTAACCAAGGGAAAACACCCGTTCCTTCCCGTTCTGCCTGCTCTGAGTTCAAAGCTGCACACTTCCCGGAGGTGGCAGGAAGATACGCGGCTGAAGTAGGCAGGTGGTGGACGTGGGTGAAGTACTTGGAGAAGGAAAACTCAGGAGCTGTGAGATGTAGGCATGGGACAAGGACTTAAAGAGCAGCTTTCCTGCTTTTTAAGGCTGCACCAGAAGTAAAAGCAACTGAGCAACTCTAACCGATTTTTATTTCAGGTGAATTCTATTTGAGCTGTCACCAATTAAATTAGGAATACTCAAAAGGAGAAAGTGTGAAACATCACATTCCTGTATTTTAGGCAAAAGTGATTATTTCATAATATATCTTGATCACTTTGGGCGTTTTGAAAAGTCTCTGAAGACAAACCGGATTTGGGTTTGAGAGCTGGCTGCTTTGCATATTCATTACATTTCTGCAGCGCTTCCAAAGGACTTTTAGCAGGAGGAGAAAATTACATGTAGCTGCAAAAGCGAGACTTTGCAAATTAAATAGTCTTGTCTAGCTCTGAGATGTGCCAAAATACAGCCGATTGAGTGAACTCCGCGTTCACGTAGAGATCCGTATCTCGCCGCTAACTAATGAGAAACTTGAAACGTGCAAAAACACCACCACCGCGTAAAGACGAAATGAGAGCACAAATACCTCAAGATTCCCGCACGGCCAAACGGGGGTCTCCCTCCGCCCGGCCCCGAGGAGGGGGTCCCCCAGGGGGGATGGAGCCCGCGGGAAGGAAACTCGCACAGCGCGCACTGGCGGGGGGCTGCGGTCCCCACACCAAGTTCGCAGCCACCGAGCCCGGTGACAGGAACGTCCCCGGAGCAGCTTCTCCGTAGGGTCCCCCCGGCACCGCTGCGCCCGGACAGCCCGGCGGGGTTGTGGGCAGAGGGGCACGGCCCCGCACAGCCCGGGGGGGCGGCCGGCACCGCAGCGCACCGCCGCCCCCCGCTCCCGGTGCCCTGCGCAGAGCGGCACCGCCTCCGCCTGTCCCGTCCCGGTCCCGTCCCGTCCGCGCCGCCCCCGCCCCGCGGCCCCCCCCGCGCCGCACACACGGCAGGGACGCTCCTGCACTTTCCGCCCACTCCCCCGTCCCCCCCCCGCGCCGGATTTCTCCGGGAATCACCCACGCACGACCCGCCCGCTCCTTCCGGCCGTGCCCCGCGGGGCCGGGGCCGCGCTGCCTGCGCCCCCCGCCCGCCCCGCACCTACTCTGCAGTGGGCTGCTCCCGCCGCCGGCCGCCCGGGGCTCCCCTCGGCGCCGTCCCGGGGCCGCAGACTCAGCCCCGCCGAAGTTCCTGCCCGCGGCCCCCCCGCCCAGGCTCCTCCTTTCCCATCGACGGGGCGGGTGGGCGAGCCTGTCCCCGTCCCCGCCACCGCCTCGCTGCCGCCGCCGCCGGGGGGGCGCGGGGCCGCCCCGCCGCACCCGCACCGCGCCTCGGCCGCGCCTTCGCCGCGCGCGGGGGCCGAGCGGGCGGCGGGAGGGAGGGAAGAAAGGAGGGAAAGAGGGAGGGAAGGAGGGAAAGAGGGAGGGAGGGAGGGAGGGAGGGAGGGAGCGGCCCCCCCCCCC
>JAWWLV010000183.1:31654099-31679823 GCA_035041135.1 Platyrinchus mystaceus
GGTCACATGGGGAGAGCCCGCGCGCGCTCCGCCGCCCGCCCACGCGCGGCCGCCGCGTGACGCAGCGCCCGGCGGGGGCGGCACCGGCACCGGCAGCGACCCCCGGCGGACACCGAGCGGGACACCCACCGGGACACCCACCGGGACACCCCCGGACACCCCCCGGACACCCCCGGGACACCCACCGGGACACCCACCGGGACACCCACCGGGACACCCCCGGACACCCCCCGGACACCCACCGGGACACCCACCGGGACACCGAGTGGGACACCGAGCGGACACCCCCGGGACACCCACCGGGACACCCCCCGGGCATCCCCCCCGGCCACCGAGCGGGACACCCACCAGGACACCTCCCGGGACACCGAGCGGGACACCTACCGGGACACCCCGGGCATCCCCCCCGGACACCCACCGGGACACCCCCCGGGACACCGACCGGGACACCCGCGGGACCCTCCGCCCCCACGGGAAAACGCCGCCTTCAAACTTTCCGCTGAGTGCCGGGCTGTGAGCGGGCGGCGCGGACCCCTCCGGGTGCGGGCACACGGCCCCGGGGGCGGTGTCGGAACGGGCCGGCCCGGGGTGCAAAGACACAGCTGTACACAAAGCGGTGCAAAACGCCGAGTATTAATTCAAGCAGGGAGAAGTGATACCGTGTTGTTTATTTTACCGATGGAGAGTTGATTAATCTGTAAGCTTTTAAGTAAGCAATATTTAAGTGATAAATTGAGTAATACGTGGTAAATTAAGTAGTAAGTAATAAATTAAGTCATATTTAGTACAGATAACAATAGAAAAAAAAATAATAAATGGAGGAAAATTAGCAAGTAAGGGGAAAAAGCGTCAATAAAATATGCTTGTCTTTTAGGCCAATATCCATCCCCGTAGCCAGGAATGCCTTTCACACAGGATTTACTTTCTGTTTTCCTTGCCTTCCCATCCATACCTTGGCTATCAGAAGATTCCATTGTACCTCCTGGCTGTTTGTCTGAGCAGGGACCTGCCAGGCAGTAGGCAGAGTTGTGAACTGACTCTTTGGTAACCACGTCAGATGAAACTGAATTTCTCCTTCAGTTTTTCCAATTGGAGGCTGCTGGCTTTGTAGCATCTTAATAAGGAACCTATGGCAAATCACTATCACCAAAACTACATAAATACCTCAAAAAAATTAATATATGATCTAGGAACAAAGTTTAAAGAGAAGTTTTCTAAGGTTTCAGGACTGCACTCAAAAGCTGGAGAAACGCAAGTAGCTTTATTTTATACACTTTTTATTTTGTAACACCCAGGCTCTTAAAAACTTGCATTCCTGCACGGTGTATTTTCCTGTTCCTCAGTTAGTTGTGACCCTCGGTGGCTCTAGGGCTGCTGACAGTGGAGCCTGCCGTGGGGCACAAGGCCCCTCTGTCCATCCCCTCCCCTCTGCCCCTGCCCACGCAGGCTCGGCAGGGATGGGTGGGCGGCCGGCGGGAGCCAGGGCTCCGTCTGCACTGCACACCCTGGCCAAGAACAGGCACGCTGCTCCCGAGGCTGCCGGCAAATCTGTGCCCCAAATCAGCACTTGCCCAATCCTAAAATCATCCCGCAGGTGAAGCTGCTGCTCACTGTACAGAAGGGATGTTGCCTGAGGAACAATACCTGTTGCCTGCAGAAACGACCAGCACCTGCACCCAGAGCCCCTCTACAAAGCAGAGTGTCGGTCAGCCCAGCTTTTCCCTAAAACTGGAATGATGTGGTTGTCTCCTCGGCTTTGGGGTGTGATCCAGTATCCCAGTGGAGCAGACGAGGAGGCAGAGGCAGCTTTTCTCCCTGGCATGCTGTGGTTCCCATGAGAAAACTCCATTGCACATTGCCCAGCAAAACCACAAAAATGTTCACAGCGCTGCCTCCTCTCCTCCCACTCAAAATGTTTTTGCATACGCCTCTAGGCACTACAATCATGGTAATTAAAGCTGCAAAATATTATTAGTATCACACTTCTATAGACTTTTCGTCCTAAATGCTTTATATACCGTGCATTCAGTGCAAAAGAAATGCAGCCACTCCTATGAAAAAAAAGGAGCAGGAACAGTGCATGTCAAGATAGGAAGTCAAATTTTCACCAGGGATGCTTGATGCAAATCCCTCCTCCTACAAGAAGGTCCCAGGACATCCCTGAAGTCCACCCAGGGCGATGCTGTGCTGGGACTTGGGAAGGGATTTTGCACGCCTGGGACTGTGCACGTGTATCCTGTTTTGGGAGCACTCAAATGGATTTGTGGAGATGCTCACACCACTTAGCTGTGCTTTCAACGGCTGCTGGTGAATGAGGTGTAACTCAGCCCTGCCCAGGGCTACTGAATGTATCAGGGCAGCTGTAGGAAAGGGCCAAGGAGACTGTAATCCCCTCTGTGGCGTGTCCTTAAGAACAGGAATGGTGGCATATCTGCTCCAGTCTGGCATCTCACACTGGGGAAGAGGAATAGGACAAACGTGCGTTGCTGTCTCCCTTCATCAGTAGATCTGAGGATACTGGGCAAAAAGCCAGAGGCAGCCAACAAATTGAGACTTCCCCAGCAAAAAGCAGGGAAGTATTTTTAAAGTGTTTTTTAGCACTGTCCTGTCATTAACACGCAGACACTTTCCTGTCTAGGTACTGTTTCTGCTTATATCCCACAGAGGACATACAAGCACCCTGTAAGAGTCAGATCCCTCTTACGAATGTCCTGACATCTGGAGGTAAAAGTGTCCTTCAGATGTTGCCCTGCACAAATGGGAAGGGAGGGAGGGATGGAAAGAGTTCTGGTAGCTTTATAGCCGCTTTATGCTTTCATATTGTTATACTGAAATGGTTGTAGTGTACTGAGAGTAGGTAGGGGAAAGCAAGAAATTGTAACATTAAGTAAGTGAATAAATCAGTAAAAAAGTGATGGAGGGAGCAGAACTTAGCTCAGACCACCTCTATTTCAGATCTCCCTTCTTTCCTAAAATGCTTGCAAGCTAGGGAATAAATGCTAAAGACCCTTAGCTAGTGTGGACTATCTAGTCTGATATCCATGACAGAGGCTCTACAGAGTGTTGAAAAGCTTGTGATGGACTTTGAGCATCATGTATAAAGAGTACATGCACCCTTGCACCCAAATAAATGCACCCAACCTCCTACACATGCTTCTTCTACCACCACGCTAAGGTAGTTGGGTGGATAGCATTAAAATTCTGGCCAATTGCATGAAGTGATTTGGTTCCTCAAGACCTCCAAATACCGAGAAATGGGTCCATCTGCGGCACACGCAGATTTCCAGGCAGACGTGTTCTGCCACTCCTCAAGGACTCCCTGCAGCCATCGCTGCTCAAGCAGCCGTGCCCCAGCGGGCTTGGTGAGGGAGAGAACATGCTCTGCCATAGAAGATTTGCAAGGCTGAGCAGCGTGGGCTGTGGGGAGGTAAAGCACGAGGTTAGAAAGGGGGAAGCCACAGATGTGCTGTCACCTCTATGGTAGCAGGGAGTACCTCTGCAGAAGCGTCTCCTTCCTTCCCCACCCAGCACACAGACCTCACTGGTATAGTCTGATACTCTGGTGTTCTATCTGATTAAAGAAGAAAAAGATTAGAATCACACATGGCATAGGGACACTTCCACAGTGTACAGAAGAAGTCTGCAGATGATCAGTTCTCTTATTTCCTCAGGCTCCCCAGATTGCAAGATTGATGAGGAATCTGAGTAGGATATGAGTGCTACAGAATCAAAGGGAAAGAAAAAAAAAATCAGCAGTGAGCAATTATATTGAAGGAGACAAGGTGGTAAGTCAGACCCAGAGGCAACTCCAGGGCTGCCAGCACAGCAGCTGGTATGCAGAACATCCCTGTGGTCGGTGCCCAACCTCCCCGCCAGTCACTGGAGGAGCGAAGGGATGGTGGAGCGGAGGAGTGGAGCACAGGGGCGTAGGTGCAACCTCGCCCCAGTCTGGCTCCTTCTAGCAAGTCACAGCTGCTAGCTGGGGCACAACACAAGCACAAGTACTGCTGAAAATGCATGTTGAAACATATTTCTCACAGGGAGGCTATTAATACCTGTGAAGAAAACACTGGAATGGTTTGCTCTTAGTAGAGAAAAATGTATTGCATAAAGACAAATTTCATTAGCTGTCATTAAGGAGGCTGCAGGCTCTAGTGGCTGGACCATGTAGCTGAGGTCAGACAGCTGCATTCCCTTTCTAGCTCTGCTCTGCTGACAAGTTATTTCACCTTGCAGCACCTCAGTTTCCCCATCGGGAAATTAGGATAATGATTTGACTGCTTCCTCAGTGAAGCAATACTAGATCTGCTGATGAAGAGTGCTGGGTCAGAGGCAAGGATTATTATTTAGCATCATAAATATTCATACCATTGTGCAACGGGCAGGACTTGCTGAACAGACAACAGCACTTGTTAGAGATCAGAAAGTTTAGGCTCCAAACACTGTACCTATAAATTCACCCAGTACAACAAAGAACAAATATGGAGCTGGGTGTATTTTTGGCAGCTACAGCACCTGACTGAATGCATGGTTGGGAAAAGAGTTTTTAAAAAGAGCATATAAATCAGAAAGTGGCTTCAACCAAAAAGGAGGGTACCCCAGACACACAGAAGGGCTGTGCAGGATGGGGTGGAGCAGAGCCTCCAGAGAAAGAAAAAGGCATTTAAACTTGATGGGATGGTGAAAACCAGGAGAACAGGGTCAGGGTTGAGTAGCAGAGGAAATTATCTCATCAACATGGCAAGTGATATCTTTCTATTGATTTTCAAATGAATAGATTTTATGGCCAGAGGCAACTGTTTAAAATAATAAGTCATCATAATCTCACCTCTTGTACCCTAGAGATCAAAGAACTTCATCTAATCCTATGTAAATAAAACAGTGCACTAATTATCATCAGTTGGAGGATACAAATCCATCACAAAGACCTGTGTGAGCATACAGCTCATAAAACAAGACTTTGCTAAAACTTTTGCATTTAGTCTTTGTCAAAACAGGCATGGACCCGGAAATGACTCCATTTCCGAGTTGTGCCTGCATGGTATTTTAGTCATGCCCACCCATTTCAGTCCCTTGGAAAACACAGGTCCTGCCTCTGTCCTCCCTCGAGGCACAGCCCCAAGTGCCATATGTTTCACAGCTGAAGGTGGGGAAGGGTTGCACGATGAGCAGACTCCAACTGCTTGTCTGGCCACCACACACCCCCAACACCATTTCTTGCAAGGGCCAGAAGGTACTGGTGAGCATTCCACTCTGGCACCTGAGTACTTGGGAAAGCATAGCTGGGAAATGTGCTGAAACAGAGAGCTCCAGAGGAACTGAATGTCTTCGCAGGTTCAGCTGCTGTCTGACGAAGGGCTTCATCTGAAAAGCACAGGGAAGAGAAGGAGGAGCAAATGCTGGGAAGTCAAAATATACCATTTCAATGTTTTCAAAATAGCAGGGCTGAACTTTTTGCTTTGAAACGACATGTTTCTAATAAAAATGCACAGCAAAATATAAAAACAACATTAAAAAACCCCAAACCAATAACAACAACAACAAAAATCCCAGTGAAAAATTGCTTTGTAGAGCTCAATATCCTGAGTATTGTCATGAGGATGGAATCATTTTGGCTCAGACTCACTGCTTTGGTCAAATAAAAGATACAGACAGAAGCACACTAATAGTGCTTTGGGACAGTTTTACTTCTGTGCCTTTCAGCCATAATTCCAAAAAGGCTGTTCTTTGCTCAGTCCTAATGAAGATAAAGTGTGTGTGTGTGGGAAACAGAGAAAAAATACGCTGTGAGCACACCCAGTGGTAGGTTTGCTAGGGTGAGGCTTGTAGGAAACCTCTAAGAAGGGACTGGGAGGCAACAAGGAGGTCGTGACCCTCCCCATGTGACTACCACCATCAGTGGCTGTCACTGCCACCCCTCCCTCGCCATCCCAAGTAAAGCAATCCAGCCCCCACAACACGAGCAAGTAAGGCTCAGGTGTGCAATGAGGAAGAGCATAAAGACACCCCCTAAGCCTCTGGATATTGCCAAGGTATCACTCAGGACCCTCCTTCAGGGCAAAACTTGTTTATTATTTAATTCTTGGTCTGTAAAACCAGGTAGGCCTGGCAGCAGGAGGGATGTGAGTAACAGCGTGCACGGCACCACATCTCTGGAGTGGGAGTTCGGCTTCGCAGCCAGGCACTCAGTTCTCATGGGTAGCCTAAGGGGGTTTTCAGTTTGTAACTTTAATCTTTTAATCTGGCTCTCTCCTCATGCACGTGGGTGAGGAGCACACAGTGCTTCTCCAACGCCTCTCCCTCACCTGCTGCTCCCCATGCAGTGGACCCACGCTTAGGACAAGAAATGAAAACCAAGGCCATGAGGTGGCGATGGGCCAAGGGATCATCCCAGGGAAAGGGCTTTCAACACACGAGGAGACAAAGCACCCCAATTTTGCTGAGGACAAGGCAAGTCAGGGCCAGCAAACAGAGGTCTCCATTATGTGAAGGTGGAGACACGAGCACCAGACAATAATTAAAAAATTCTAACCTGGCAATAAAAATACATAAGTGCAAATGGTGGTATGTGCTGGCAGTGGAGACCAGAATGGTCCTGCCTATGCAGGTAACCAGCAATGGCCTCTGAAATTCCCCCCCCCCGAGCAACAACCCAAACTCCTCACAGGCAAGGCTGGTGCATGCTCACTCTGCAGCTTAGTACAAGACTCTTGACACTGACATTTAAAGTGAGATGGCAAAACCTTGACCTTGCAGAGATCAGGACTTTATTCACCACTTGCATCTCCTGAGCAGACAGTGTCTTTGTACAAACCTGAGCACCTAAAAATGTTAGATGCATGAATTTAAATACTCTGTGTGCCTTGGTTTATCCATCTCTCACTGGTGGCTGGGAGTTATTCACATCACAGCATTTTGGGAAGCCAAGCACTCACCAAGAAGCCTGAGGCCTACAGGTGAAAGCCCACAGGAGAGAGGAGCAATGACTACCCTGCTTTTCCAAGTAAGGAGAAGGCTTCTCTGCCTTCCAGCTCCTCTCTTGGCAGTGATCTGTGTGTAGGCAGTGGTCATAATCAGGAAGTGCCTCCTCCAATTTACAGCTGGTGGTACCACCTGTGCCTCTGCAATTCCAGCCAAAACAACCACCTCCTCAAACCCACTTGTAAGGAAGGGCAGAAGATCCAGCTATGACAACTCAGAGGGAAAAATCAAGACTCGGGTTTAAGTGCTGACATTTTCCCTAGATGTATACCACTGCTTATCAGTAGAGTATTTTCTTTCTTCTTATAAAAACCAATTACAGTGCCTACTGAGAGAAGATGAGCCCACCATACCATAAGAGCAAGCAACCGGTAAGTGATAGGGCAGACAGGGGACAACAAGAAAAGGGTAAGATGATCACATTTTCTGGGTCAGCAAGGGACCAATGTTCCTGCCCGTGTGACAGCTGGAATGGAAGAAAGTGGAGTCATTAGTCATCACTTCAAGTCTGTCAAGGATTTGTTTTCTGGAAGAAAAACAGTGAGTTAGTAACTGCTGGTGTGGCAGGGAACATTTTTGTACAACTGAGATACAGACATGTGTATGGGACTATATATATACACATACCTCATCGGTATCATCCTTTTGTCTCCTGTGCTGGTTTTTGACTGCCAGGTCCTCCCTGGCCTTTCACCTCATCATGGTTGAAGCCATCTCCCTGCTCATCCAGCACCTCAAGAAGCAGTTCTGGATTAGCAGTTACTGCTTTAATCCACTCCAGACCTTGAATGGAGCTCTTTTACTTTGGAAACTCAAAACCCAAGGTGATTTTAAATTACAGAAATTTGTAAGAATTACATCTCTGGTCAGCCAAAACAAATACCAGAAAGGGAAGTTTTGCTGTTTCCATCAGTGCAACCAACAGCAGGGCTACGCAGACTTCCATGGTTGAGATAGTTTGGACAAAAAGAATGGAGCCCACCGCCCTATGAGCTGGCATTCATTCTGGGTGGCTCATTTTTTCCAGAAATCTGTCCCTTGTGTGGCATATACTGTGTTCCTGCTCTGGTCATAATCACAAAACTTAAGTTGGCTTCTTTGGAGCGCAAAAGGCCAAGAGGCACTGATTTTCAAATTTACTAAATGCCTGCATTTCCAGTTAATCTGGAGCTGTGGGTGCCAAAACCTCAAGAGAGTCACTTACCCTCATTGCAAATATCATTTCAGTCTTTCTGATGCCACTGGAAAAGCAATAACCTTTTGAGAAGACGTAAGGGCACTCTAAAAGCTATATACAGAAAAAAATGAGATCAGAATGAAAGCCTATAGTTTCTGATATCAGATAAAACACTTCCTTTCATCAGTGTTATCTCCTTTTGATTAGCTATTTCTTTTCACTCACTTCCCATAATCTCAAAAAGTTATTTTTGAATGACCTGTTTGCTGCAGATTTCCTGAAGAGGCCTAACCATCTACTCATCTTTGAGAAACTACCCTGCTGCTGCCTGGTCTTAAAATTACTTCCACATGAACCTAAAGCAGGCAGGTTCTCATCTTCCATTTAGATTTTTTTTTTTTTAATCAATGATGAAAGCAGAAACAATTCAGCCATATAGCTCCCTAAAGCTTTTGATCATCAGTTTCCCCCGTCCAGCGCCATGGTGACAAGCCAGCACAGGGAAAATCCACTGCACCAAAACAAAGGAACATGCACTTGGCATTTCAGAGAGAGTGCTCTTCATGTGGCAAAACATCTGTCCAAAGCTATAAAGCAGCCATCTTGCTGTCTTCTAAGGCAGTCCTGACACAATGCCTACAAATTGCTCTCCTCGGAAAAGAGGCGATGTTATTTTTTCTTCTGTTTATGTTCATCCAGCTGATCCCCACCATCTGTACCTGCTGAATTCACACAGCATCTCCTAAAACTGGGGTTGTCTTGTCAATGGGATCCAGCACCATGGGGTTCTGACCCACACTTGGGATATCCTGGTGTTACAGACAATTTTCTTCCTCTAATCCACCAAGACATGTGTGATCCCCTCACATCCTTGCATCAAAGCAAACCCCTCTGAGACAGCTGGAAGCACACATCACAGCATCACCAGCTCTGACAACTGTCACCAGTCTCATGGCTACCTCCACTGGATGTAGAGTAAGGAGTCCCACTGTTTCCTTCTTCTAGCTGCTTCCTTGAGGTAGAGCAGCAAACTGTGCTTTTTCCTGACATACAACCCAGGGTGGTGGTGCCTTACAGAGCACCAGTGACAGCTGGATGAATGGGAACCAAGACTGGCCTTGTGATCTGTCAGAAAATTACTGGTGGCCAACACAGATATGTGAGATCTGGGGCTTAGCAACAAACGGGCAAAAGCCAAGCCTGTGGCTTGCTCTGTGTAAGTTTGACATCAATGAAAAAGGTCACATACAGGTATTGAACACAATAAAATACACACAGAACAGAAACCCTTGAAAAGGGGTTGCTAAGAAGCAAAGCAGAAAAGACATGGTCACCTTTGAGTAATATGTGGAGAGTTGCAAGGCTGACTCCAATAATCAGTCAATGTATAGGCCTTTTTTCTTCTCAAAATTTGCTGCCAGCTTTTCAAAGGCAGAACAACATATGTTCCTCTTAAGGTGCTGATCCATCTCAAAGTGATGAATACTAGCAGGGCTGGGAGCTTCATCTCTTACCTAACATTTCCTGTAATGAAACTTTCTTGCTAAACTTTAATCATTTGGATTAAAATTTTTCATGTCAGGCACCTATCTTGAGTTGCTTTTTTTAAAAATCAATGCATCTTCATACCTGCTTTCAGAAGTCTTGTATTAGTATCCTCACCATAGAAGACATTAAAATTGCTCACTAGACCAACTGCCTGCAAGAGCAGGGGTATGTAGGTCTGGTGTTACTCCACAAGAAACAGAGAGCAAGAGAAGTTACACGATCAGATGTTTTTGACAACAGATGAAGTTTTTGTGGGAATGAGCAATTTTGCTCATTCTCTAAGCCTTTTCTACACTGAGACTTATTTTTAGCGTTGGCAAGACTTAGCTCATTAACATGCACGAAGGATTTTGCAATAAGTTAGTATCACCACTTGTTACAATGTGTGGAATTTTGCACCCATCTGAAAGCGGGATACATTTAATTTTATGTGGAAGGATCTTTCAAGGGTGTTACTGACCCTTCACACCTACTGCTAAAGGCAAGATCAGATGGCAGATCCTACACTGCAGTGGGAATAAGGAAGAAGCCCAGAGGTTGCTGCTTCCTCCCCTTACATGGCACAGAGAAGGGGATCAGGCTCTAGATCAACCCCTACAAGATTCTAGAGGGGGAGACCATCAGCTGTGCTTGTTGAGTCCCCCACCACTTTAACTGAGGACCCGGGTTTGGGGTTCCCTGCTGTCCATCATATGGCTGGTGGCAATGACTGAGCTCTGAGGGACGTTGTGGAAAACACTGTGTGCAGTTCTACCCTCATGACTTACAGAGATTTGCATTTCCTTTCTTTTTTCCATTGTCTTTTCTCCAGCGGGAACTGTTTAGAGAGAGGATGAAATGACTTTGGGAAAGAAAAAATGTGTGAAAATGGGAACCTGAAAAAAGTAGAAATGAGCAGTCATTAGAAATCTCTTTAATAGTGAGAACCTTTTGAGTTTGTTGAGAAACAGAATAATTCCTCTCTGTGCCACAAGCATCACTGAACTACACTGTTTTCCCTACGCTAAATCAGTTAAATCATACAGATTTCAACTATGTAAGCAATTAAAAATAATTGTTTCTCCTCAGTTGTTTTTGGGGGTTTTGTTTTGTTTTTTTTTTCCCACAAAATACTGACAAAAATGGCACATGGTTCTCCTATTATTTGAATTTGCTTTTATTTGTGCCAAAAGTAATTTCTGACCTCCAATATTTGCTCTCATAAACCGTGACTGAAATAGAAAGTGCGACTTTTCCTCTGATTAAATGCTTTTATGGTTTATGGTTACACAAGAACCGCTGCCTGGTGCTTTCCTGCAATCCCTTCTTGGCCTTTAGAAATTCCTGGTCAACAAAAAACATATCTGGGAAACCTGACCACAGCATTTCAGGAAAAAGAAATTAAAAGGAGAAGGATTCCAGAAGTTACAGTGGAGTAAGAAATAAATATGGGGGAAAAGGGATGAAAGGCCAGCCTAGCCCTTGCCCACAGATCCCAGCAGCGGTTCCAGGCAGGATTCATTCTAGTAACAAAAATACCTAGAGGATACAGGTACCCTAACGTGACAGAAGTAGCAGCACTGGTAGAGCTGAGTTATATGGACACGGTGTCCCCTTTGACCTGCCTGCCTGGATCTCTCTGCATACGGAGCAGGTTCTGTGGGACCACAAATGGGCAAATTTGTTAGCAGAAGACTTGGGAGCAGATGAAAGCTTGGGTCCACCATCCCCCAACATACTTGCCAGAGAAGTTGAGCTGGTACAGGGTGGGGAAATTAACTGTGCTAGATAAAGGAGTGGTATTAAAATCTCCATTTGCCTGGAGCAGTAAAGAAACCAAGAGAAGGAATAGCAACTCTGCAAGGGATACAGCTGCATGCCACTCCTTTTTGAGGGTGAGCTGTGATACTCCACTCTTGCCTCTAAAATTCTTCCCCCAGGAATTAGAAGGTGAAGAAAAACTAGGGGGGGGGGGGTATTTATTTATTTTCACCAGCCCATTGTGCAGCATTTTTTATTCATGATCTAAGAGCTCTTTGAGCATTCGTAACTTCTGCGATTTCAACCAGAGGGAAGAACGCGATACGATTTTGCATGACTCACGGGTCTTGTGAAATACTTCAAAACAGCTCATCTTTCAAGCTTTTTAACCTGACTGAAGCAGAGTAAAAACCTGAATTCTGTAAAATGGCCTGAACCTCAAGCTTCTGTAAAGCATACTTTCTGATTTTTAAAGGTGATTTACTTCTGAATGTACAAACTATTCTGGAAAATTTGGCAAATACCTACCTGATTAAGCGCACAAAGGTGTGTTTCTACATTCTTGGGTACATTCTTACATACCTGCACAGAGCTTCAGGCTTTTTTCTTTTCCTCCTTTAAAATCAAGGCCAATTTTTCAATCAGCAAAGTAGATCTGCAGACTAGGGTTTACTAAGGCAATCATTACCTGAAGCTTGCACACAGTTACTCTGCTCTCAGCTCTGCTGCCGCTCTCAGTTTCTGGGGCCACGCTCTCAGCTGGTGTCAATCTGTGTAGGGCCACCACAAATCTGATTGCCAGGGATCACTCATCTTTATTTTCAGAGTGCAACTTTGCCATATGGATTTCCTTTCCACTGAGCTCTGATCTGCTTGTGTCCTTTCTCCTGCTCCCTTACTTCATTAGAGCTTATGACAGAAAGGCAAGTCATTGCCTGGAGCTCCTCGAGGAGAGGCAGACTAAGCACAGCCACAAGCTCCTCATGCCTTTCCATACACATTTTTGTGGCACAGCAGCAATGCTCTGTGCATCACAGGCCCCAAGCCTGATTTCTGTTCACTTCCAGAGACACCAGAGCCCCCTACACCCTCTCAAGCTGTGTGTCCTCTTCTTTGATCTTTCCATCCATCTCTTCAGTCACAGCAACATGAGTTTTGAGATTTCCAGTTTTCAAATGCCTGCATCCTTCATTGCATTGCCAACCTCAGCCAAGGACTCAGCAGCTTACCCTTGGACAGAGAGGCATTGTGGCAAGGTGATGGACTCAAGAGGCAGCAAGAGAGAGCAGAGGCAGTCCCTGAAAGTTGTCCTTCAGTGCAACTTTGAAAAAAAAAAAACCAGTTGTGACTGACACACAGAGTAATAGGTTACAGGCTGCAAATGGTGACATCTGAAAACCCTGACCTTTCCCACAATGGGGAGAGTTGTTGTGCTGCTGCTGCTCCAAGTTACTCCTCTACAAGGCTTATGAATAACAATTAGCAGTGATAATAATGGGTTATGGAACAAATTTGGGTTCCTGACTATCATGCAGCAGGGAGGGAAACATATCACAACTGTCTCTTTTAGAAGTGTTAGGAAAACTTGTCATAGTTAAGAATGAAAGTATTAGGCAGATGTGACATTTAATATCTGCACTGCCATCAGACAGGAAATTGTGTTGCTAAATTGCACTGTTATCCAAGTTAATTAAAAAAAAAGGAAAAAATAAGACAGATCTGACAGTGAGCACCAGGGGCAAGATCCATCCCCAGCAGAGCTGCAGCTCCTGATACCCAACAGTGGTTCCTGTGCCACAGCATCCCTTCAGTAGCAGCTCCACAGCTGGGAACCTGAGCAGGCTTCACAGTTATACACTTCCTGTACAACTGCATTAAGCACACTGCAAGTTTCCAGGCAAAACTATAAACCAAACAAAAACTAAGAGACTTTCCAAACTAAATGGAAGTCATCCTTTTTTGATTTCCCCTAGACTCTTGTCTCTGAAACGTCTTGCTGAGTTTGCTTCAACCATTCAATGCTGAAGAGGCTGTGGCACAAGAGTATCAAGCTGTGTGGATGGAGTTCTGGCAGATTTTGATGGAACAGGAAGGAAGTTAATAGGGAAAAAAATTTTCACATTTCAGTAGACAGAGATAAGTATTTCCTATAATAAGAAAACAGGATTTGACAGAATTTCTTGTTTTAAGCTTTGTATGCCTCTCTTAATAAAAACTAAGCTCATTTTCTTCTTCCACTACAGTGCATTGTGCCTCAGATAAAATCCTTTTGAAGAACAACACGCACACACAGAATAATCTGACATTATTCCAGAGCTACAGGGAACATCTTGAACATAATTGCACCACATGGAAGTTGACTTGCTATGAGAAAAACACACAAAAAAGCTTTCACAACAAATCTGTAAACACATTTATTCTCCCAATAGCCACGATAAATCCAATTAAACAGCCAGGATTTGTGCTACAAACTGTCACTAAAGGAGTTAATGCAGTTGCTGTGGCGCGGAATATACCATCTCTAAGCAAGAAATCACAGTTCCTCACTGCCTGAGGTTCATGATTTCATAGGTAAGCCTCACTTAAGAGGATCAATAGCCAAACCAAGACTCTTCAGGCCCAGCTCACTCGTGTGCCATCCATGGTGGTACTGCATTGCCTTACCCTCACTCTGCCTAGTCCTGGCATCAGCTTCCCTCTCTCCCAGTTAGGACCTTCAAGATGCTCTAATTGGCTCTAATGCAAACAAAGTGCCATGTCCCACATGATAACAGCATTTCAAGATGTGACACTACAGAGACCCAGTTGTAAAAGCACAAGTCTTAAATGTGAAATAACTCATTTGCCAAGGTGGTGTTCAACTTCACCATTGGTTAGTGACAATGACCCCCTTTCTAATGCCAGTTCAGCAGAAGGTCCATTTCTAGTCCGATGTTCTGCTCTCAATACACTGAAAGCATACAGCTACCACAGGGAAGGAATTATTTCAGCCTGGAAACAAAGAATTTGTTCCCTGCAGATAGGAATAGAGAAGGAATGCTGCCTTTGCACTGGAAAGAGCACGGTGTTTTGCAGCATCAGGGAACAAGAAACTGTCCAAAGAAAATCTGCTTCTGAGGAACATCAAGCAATCCACAGCAAGATTTGCACTGCTAGCCACACTCAAAGTATAAATACTACTAAATGAATAACATCTGTAATACCATTGCTTTGCATCAAAGCAATTTAAATCTCATCAGTATTTCTCATGAGGGAGGAAATTCTATTTATGAGCGCTCAGAACAAGAGCAGCAGCAGCTGGTCCAGTTGCTCACTGAAAGCTGGTCCCAGCTGCAGCAGCACAACAGCATAAACCCAGAGTGGTGTGGGACAACTTGGCACTCAGTCCCATTGCTGGGCATCCCAACTGCACATTAGACACGTAGGTAAGACTTCAAAGCTCAACAGTTAATTATCCTTCAAATAAAGGGAGTTCAGTGAACCCAAACATGTTCCACCCTTCTGCTGGAGGAGTCTGAGGAACACTCCAGCCACTGCTCCTGTGCAGCCTCCCTGTTGCTGTTTCCCCACACTGTCAAGATCAACTCTTATGACAGGCAGCCCCTTCACAACCTTCCCATTTTTTTGCTATTCTTCAAAGGTTTGAAGTCTCCATCTTCAGTGGAAGTAGCAATGATATCTCTCAGGGCTGTACTGCTATGACTCACAGCAAAAGAAACTAATATAGCACCTGGATTGAATGCACAGCTTGGAAGTAAAACCAACAATGAGAAACATTTGCAGAGCATTATATACCTACATAACACTGGCCAACGATTTTGAGCACTGCAAGTTTTGGTCACTTAGAGATGTTTTAAAATTTCTTAATTCCCAGTAAGTGGCAGTACTCCTTCTCTAAAATTAACGTTTTTCTAAAGGCATCCCATGGCCGCACAAGATCAGTTTAGGGAACATGGGTGTTATGGGCCGGAAGATGCAGTGGTTGACAACAAGCAGTGTGGATGGGAAGGGCAGGAGCAGAGCTGTGCCGCAGGCAGTGGCCACCTGTCTGCAGATTAGGATGTTTCTGAGCCTCTCCTGGCCTGATGCCAGCAGGCATTGCTTTCCCCCCCATCTTTGAACATAACCATGGATGTTTTTATTCCTGTCCTTTCTAAGTGTGGATACCTGGAAAAGCCAGGATCTTATCTTCGTACAAAGGCTATAGAGACTCAGACATGAACAAATTAAGAAACAGACAAGCACCAGCTACGTGATTCCAGCTTGCTGAGTTATTTTGGGCATCCAAGCTGCTGAAGCCACACCTGCCTCGCTCAGACATCATTTGAATGTTTGCAGAGTGCTGGACACCTTGAGCAATAGTGATGAGGCTCAAGTGCTTTATGAGTATTTCCAGGTGTGTCTAAGTTGTTTCTGACCTCCTCAGACTGCAATCTGTTTGGCTTATGGACCTGGCAGGATCCCCTGGTGTGTTTGGTACTTGTAACTTCTTTGAAGTAGGGAACAGTCTTTACCAGTTCTGTGGCATGTCTCCACACCAAGGAAGCTTGCTCGGAGCTAGGAACTTCCAAAAGTCCAAGTCAGCTGGCAAATAACACCTGCCTATAGATGCTTTTCTTTGGGAATGCGGTTCTGGGAATGGACGTGAGGTTTAATGACACAGAAGAAAAAGCTGATGCTTCCAAACCATGCTGCTTCTGAAATTAAAAGCTTAACTAGGTTTTTTTTCCAGGAGTGAAAGAAAATGTCCAAGTGAGAAGCTCAGTCTCCAGTTAACTTTAACCTTTTGACATAAAAAATGGACAGACAGACATACAAAATATCCCTTTGCTTTTATATCTGTGTTATAGAAGTAGAGAGGCCAGAGGAGCCCTGTGCAGTTAAAAAGGCTGGCACTGCATGGAAACAGAGTTTTGGCTTTCAACATGGAGTCACTCTTGTGCCTCCACCTCTCATGCATTTTCTGCAGTATGTGTATACATAGACCAGCAGCCCTAATCCTGAAGCAGGTCTGTCCGGGCACCTGTGCCTCAGAAGAGCCTGATACTGATGCCACAACCTTTAGTAGATTTGTAATAAGACTGAATATGGCTCCACATGCCAAGGAAATGGGAGCATGATACAAGGCTGGTCATGAGGAGATGGCAGGAATCACAGGGACCAGCCCAGCATCTACCCTAACTTTCAGCAGGTGGTCTCAGTCCACAGGTCACTGTGATAATCTAGACAGTAGATAAGCCAGGCCATCGCCCTGTGCAGTCCTTCCCCAGTCTCAGACAGCCAAGAGGAAGCTACAGCTCTCATAATGGCTTGCCTTGCTAATGCCATGGACTGAGCTCTCCTGCTCCTTCACACTCCGGAGATGTGCTCTGCAGTCAGATGCAGCAGGATTTTCACACGGGCTCAGCAGCAGCCTCGGCATCAGAGGATCCCCACCAACTACAGAAGCAGAGCAGCAGGACACAGACAGTGAGGTACAAAGCTGTAAAGCCCCTGGACAAGTCCTGTTGCAAGGGCATTTGGCAAGTACCTTTGTTGCATTTGGCGCTGGATCAGAAAACTAAACCCTGCTAGAGCTTTGAAGAGAATGCCTCTCTTCTCACCTTGCCACGCTATTTCTTTAAGTTATTCTTTCTTATCCTGTCAGAATATGTCAGAGCTGGAAACACGCATTTTGTGAAGAGGATGAAGCAGGGGAAAGAGCTTGTTTTGTTCTTTGACTTTCTTTAAAATTCTCTGGCCACTGTCAGAGGCAGCAGCCTGGGCTTGTTCAACCTTTCATCTGAGTCAGTGTAGCAAGTCTTTACCTTCACTTGCTGGCTGGCATGAAAGGCAAAAAGCGTTTGTACTCTGCTGTGGTCACCGTCACGAAAATCCTGTTGTTGTCAGCAAGAGCTAATACGGATGTCGGGAAAGGCTGAAATGACTCCACCAGGGAATATTTGTAAAGATCTATTTGGGGCACATCCTGCATTCCTCAAGTACCTGCAGGAGTGGCTGTGACTAGCAAGGGCAAAATGACTGTACATCCTATCCAAGATGTTCATATATGCATCACTTGCCTATCAGTATTTTACAAAAAAAGAACCCTTTAATCAAATTACCTTGTTTTAGAGAAAGACTGCCTATGGGTAATGTACAGTGTAAATCCATTAATCAAGCAAAGCCACTGGCATATCTCTACCTAATCATTCCATAGCACTTATTTCTTAGTCTCTCCCATGTTTATATATGAATAGGAAAAATGCAGCAGTCAAAAAATTCTGAATTGATGAGCAAAGAAAAAAGTTAGCCTGTTCAGAAGTGCACAGAAACTGTATAATGAAAAAGGACTTGTGCCTGAAAGCAGGAAAAGTAGGAATTTAAAAAGGCCAGGCATGCTGGGAAGGGAGGGGATGCATGCCAAGCTGGCACGCTTTGCCAGTGACAGGAATTGTGCACCAGTGGATTTCATGTGGGTGCAGGTGTACAGCGGTGCATCAGTAAGCAACAGCAAGCTGTGAAAAGAAACTATCAACAACTCAGACCAGACAGGCTCTGGGAGAACAAGGAGATATTTTAGGTACTTTGGAAGTGCCTGGTTATGGCTGTGCTAATGGCCACCTGCCTGAGCTGGACCTGTCAGAGCACACACGTAGAAGAAAATAGGAAGCAGCAAGACACCTGAAAACGTATGGATTTAACAGAAGTAGAGAGCCACAGGGTGCCTTTGTGTTGTACCCAAGAGCTGGAAGACTTTATCAGAATCTTCTAAACACAAAACAGCCTCCTTTGATCTGAAAGGGCTTGACAAGCTCCTTTGACAATACAGAGATTAATCCTGAATGTAGCTGAGCACATCGGGGCTAAAATTTAACTTCAAGAAATGTTGGAAAGAGAATAATTCTTTTCACATTTGTTTCATACTGCTAGCACCTTGTTCTTCCAAAAGTACTTCATCAAATCCCAGGAATACTACTAAAGGCTACTACATAAACAAAGCAACAAGAAACAACAGTCAATATAAAGATAAATCTGAAGGCACAAGACAGACAGTCATACACTTATCCATAAACAAAACATTGCTCCCATGGTCTCCTGACAAAGCTATACCACCTCCTGTGATTTCTCAGAGCAAACACTGGGGGTTGACTTCTTCTGTTAGTTTTCTTTCCTTCCCAGGCTCTCAAGGTTTGTTTCTAAATTAAACACGGAATGATGTTTTGAAGTTCATGACAGTGGGCAAACCTTTCTCCACAGGAGGGATGCAGCAACTAAACCAGTCCTGCAAGGTGGTGACCTGCCTGTCTGTGCACGGTGAGGGCTGTTCAGCTGCAGTGAAGCCCTGGGTACGTGTCTGAGTCTATCAGTCAGGACGCCAACATTAGTGGTAGGGCTTGGCTTCTGTGATACAGTTCTTTGCCAACTAAAGGCCAGGCTGGGATCACCAATCCACTCACCACAAACCATCTGGAATCAAAAGAAAACAATAGATTTAGGTAACTGCTAAGCTAAGCCACATATAAACCAGCGGCCTAAGAGCCAAAAGTGCTAATTTCTGAGTCAGCACATATAACCACATGCTCTTCTCTGGCATCTCCATCCACCAGCCTAGTTTATCCTTCATGTTGCTTTTCAGAGGGAATGTCCTTCCCTACCACACTGGCACAGAAACAGGTTCATTCACAGCAGCAACCCCATCCACCTGTCCTACATCCAGCAAGGCCTATCATTGGAGAATAGATTCTGTTCTAGGCTTTTATCATCAAGAAAATGACCAACCATAAGTGTGTTTTCTCCTGGGACCTTTCCCCGTGGATAAATCCATGTATGGTATCAGTGCCTGCACAGCACCACAGGGCAATCTCACAGCTGCTCTTAAGGCTGCATCAATTCTCCTTTAGAGAAGTAACAAGATCCCTTATGCTTACAAGCAGGGCTTAAGAGGCCCTTGAAAAATGAAGTCTATAACATATTAATCAGAGCAAATTTAACATAGTAAATAAGAGCTCATGGTCAAAAAAACCCCAGCTGCTTCTCTATTGCAGATTCAAAGCAAAGGAGGAATCCAGTCAGATTTATATCACCGCTTCCTTGCTCTATAAATAGCTGCAACTGCCATTCTAAAAATAAACTAGATAAATATTTAAGGCCCACTGCTACTTAATCTACTGTTGTGCTTACTTACTGCTTACTGTTGTGTAAATCAGGAATAATATCAATGAGAGCCATAAATTTACACCAGAATACTTCACTAGAGTCAGAGGGAAGGACTGTGTTTCCAGCAATGGCAGACAAGTCCTCCCATGAACACTTCACTAGCAGCAGCTGAGCTTTCCTTTCTCCTGACCTACAGATTCCTTTGATAGCAATGGGAAAATAAGCATAGAGTTAAATACCAAGGAAGCTGCTATAGTCCTTTTACCTAATCCATAAGATAAGACACAGGTACCCTTTAAAAAAATTAATTTCTCTATTTAATTTTTAAGCTGAGCCTGAGCAAGGACTGCAAAAGGTACCTACTACCTAGGCAGTTTAAGAGAAAGAAATATTCCTAGCAGAGTACGACCTAGCTCAATATCTATACTTGTCAAATAAAATAGTGATTACCATAAAACTACTGTAAAAATAAGTAGCTACACTTTTCTTTTATAGACAATTTTTCTTCCCCCAAAATAACTCAGTATTTTGCCCATGAAATACTTCAGACTAATGCACTTCTGAAAAAACAGTTGGAGATGAACAAAATAGTCTCAAATGGCTCTTCTGTCTAATTTTAACTCTAAGACACCATTTTACATCAAATAAAAAGACAACATAATGTACCTGATAATAAATCACATTATTTGTGAGGGCACTTACAGAACATGAATTTATTTGTATTACTGGAATAAACATTCAATGAAATCCACCAAAACATGCAAAAATATTAAAAAAAAATATAGTAGTTCTCCATCCTGAGTAAACTAAGCAGGGAAAAAAACCCCAAACCCAAAATAAAAACAACCCAACAAAACCAAAACCAACCCAAACTGTGCTTAAGCATGCATAGGTATTGTGTTATTCTGACTACATGGGAAAACTAAAGATACAAAGGCTGCCTGTTTTGCTATTTTTCCTTGCTTTTCCAGGAAACCAAATATTAAGTACCTGGCTTACACACCTCCTCCAGCAGTTGATCCCACTTCCTCTGACGTTCACCTCCTACGAATGACACAATCCAACACCCACATACCAGCTCTAAGAATCAAGAATGCCATTGCTTCAACAAACCCCCCTGCACTTGAGGCCAGCCAACGAAAGATAAAACACCCTGTAACTCTGCAAACAAATTATACCACTGCTGAGGTAAGGAGGGGGAAGGGAGAGCAAAGGGGGAAAAATGAAAATTAAATAAACCCTCCTTAGTCATCCAGAGAAAATGCTGAGGTTTTAACAGCACACCTGGAAATTGAAAGCCTCTATTAGCTCTAGCTAGAAAGCAAACAGCAGGTAGCAAGTGGGCAATGAACATCACCTCGTGGGTTTAGAACTGAGTGCCTTGTCCTCAGCCTGGGCTTGCAGATGCTGCTTGGGAGAGGGGCTGTCTCCAACAGCACTAGAGCCCAAGGCAGGCAGGGCTTTGTGGAGCACAGAGGAGCTCCCTCCCCATCAGTGACTCACACAGCTGTGGCCTATTCCTATGGCTGCACAGGCCAAATCAATCATCAGCAGTGAGTACCTGGGCTCTTCGTGGAAGAACAAGGATTCAGCAGCACAAAGAGGATTTGGTATCACATCTAACATTGCAGTCAGCCTTTAAGCAGCTAGACAAGGGCATTGCTGAAGATGTTAAGGAGTGTTTTAGGGGCCAGAGTCTATGGGGTGGCATAATACAGGGTTCCAAAAGCCTGAGAGGAAAACACGTGCTGTGGATGTGGCTCTGCACTGCTCCCCTGACTCCTTCCAAATTTCTCAACTGGCAATTTGTCAAAAGCGTGGAGCTGGAGAGCTCTGCATGCTACACCTCAGCAATGTCGTCCATTCCTGGTACCCCCAGCTTCACTGTCTGCCACAGCCAAGTCTTTCCCCGAGCACTCCCAGCCAAAAGCTGCGCTCACTCAACTGTCCCCAACTGAAAAGACCACAGAGCTTCCACAAGCTGACCTGCACCCAATAAGTGACCTCCTCCTTCTTCCCCATTTCAAATTATATTTGTAAGCAAACAGGTAAAAATATTGCCTTCAGGCTCAGAACCCAAACTTTGGCCTAAGCAGCACCACCAGCATTTAGGAAATCAAACAAACGGGAAGCAAGGAAAATGCTGCATAATTACTCAGAGCCACCCTGAAAGAAGGGCTGTGCCAAAACCATGGAGTCTCTTTTACTGAGGCTTTCTTACTGAGGTAGAACACTGCCTAATAGCTGCTGTATCCTGCTTGAGCGAGTATATTCTCCTTGGAAATCAAGCGAAGGTTTCTAATAGTTTTTGTCAGAGTGCAGTCCCCTAAAGCTACATTTTCTGTCTGATTCATGCTGACTGACTGTAACCCTACGACAGTTATTGAAAGTTAATTAGCGGTGAAGTGGAAAGAGCTCTAGAAATGAAAATACAAGCAAGAACTGAATGTGGAATTTCTCCCTTCCCAGAAAAAATACTTTCAAGAAGGTTAACATAACAGAAAAAATATTGCAAATTGAAAATGTGAAAGGGATTCCTCTAATAATTTGGCTATGATGGTCCCTTGCTGTGTAGACACACAAACAAGAGGTAACATATTTCTAAGGGTTTATCAGGGAAGCAGGGAAGCACAAACACCAGTATTTCTTTCTTCATCAACTTTGCTAGAGAAAGTGCTTGAAAAGTTACATAGAGACAACACCCAAATTACATAAAAACAAAGATATAAATCAATCGCAGCTTCCTTTGGAGACTGAAGTTTGTCAGATGTTGCACGCGCTATCAAATCCCAACTATTTTTGCCCTTATCCTCCACTTCCTCAGTACTTGCAAGGAAAAATCCACAGTTACATGTGAGCCCAGCCAGCGCCAAGCGGGCGTAGGAGGTGAGGCGAGGAGAGCCACAGCCCTGCACCGCCCACTCCCTGCAGATGTAAGTGCCGAGACAAGGTGCGAGGCAGTGGGCAGCACCCTTCAGGTGCTAAAAAAGCCCATCCCGGCACCCCCAGGAATTGGATACAGCCCTAAACAATAAAAAAATAAAAGGCAACCAAACTTCATGCAGACAAATAGCGTTGTTTAAAGAACAAGGAAGGGAACCCACTGTAGCAAGGCAAGTAGGTTGGAAAAGCCAAATGTAGGGCTCGGTATAAAAATAGACAACGGTGATGCCAGAATGCCTTGGCAAAATTGTGTTTATCGATTTTCATAGAACAGGAAAAAACCTCCAGCCCTTTCCACCCCTGACTGCTGACTGTGACTCAGAAGTGATCTAAAACGACTGCAATGAGCAAGCAGGGACTGAGCTGAGTTGGACCTTCCTCCTGCCTTCACAGAGCTGACGGGGGAACGATGAAACCTGCTCCAGGCTCTCCTTGTGGCTGCCTAGGAAATACAGGAAAGCTGTGGACGTTCACCTCCATCAAAGCATTTAATAACACTCCGCTCAGGGGAGTGCTGGGTGGGCAGAGGACTGACCCATGTGTGCTGCTCAGTGTCTGACTCAGCCACCGCTGGTTGCCGCCACCCCGGTGACCTGAGCTGGCCTTTCCCTCGGGCTGGGCTGGGAAGGGGCTGGAGAACAGGGTGCATAAGGAGGCCGATATTCACTGTCCCGTTCAGCCGCCTTGGCTGATGTTTGGAAGTGTCGCCAGCTGTTCACATCAGCCTTTGGTTTGGAACCAGTCTATACCTTGACCGGGCAGCCAACGCTGTGGGTCAGCCGGGCTGATGGGACCACAATCCAAGGACACGCTTTTGGTGAGCTGTTGCATTCGATGGTTTTCCCCCTTCTTTCCAAGCGCCTCCTCTCAGCCCCACGGAAGCCTTTAAGGCAGAGCCCTACGAGAAGCCGAGGGTGGGGTGTCACACCCTAGATGGGCCGGCTCGGCCCCCCCACAAGCGTTTGGGACACACCGGGAGCAGCCGCAGCCCCGGGCCGGTCGCGGCCCTGCGGGGGGCGCAGCCGGCGGGGCCGCACCGCCCCTTCCCCGCCCTCGCCGGCCGTCAGGGGCGAGGCGGCACCGGCGGCCGCCGCATGGGTCCGGCACGGCCGCTCGGCCGCCGGCACCGCCGCCGGGCCCGGCCGGGGCCGGGGCTGCTCCTCCTCCTCCTCCGGCTGGCGCTGCCCGGGGCGGCCGCGGGCAGCGGGGAGGCGCCGCCAGCAGGTACTGCCCGTCCCCTCCCGCCCGCGGGGCCGCGCGGGGCAGAGCGGGTGGTCACAGGCTGGGGGGTTCCCCAGCGCCGTCCCTTTGGGAACAGGGAGCGGGGGACACGCTCTGCTCCCCGGGTCCCGCCGGGTCCCGCTCCCGCCCAACATGGCGCTGCCCGGCGGGCAGGCGGGGCCGCGGAGGAGCGGGGCGGCCGCGGCCCTGAGGCGCTTTGCCGTGTGCTGCTGTTGTCCCACCGCAGCTCAGTCTCCACAGGACTGTGCCCTGTGGTCCGCGGTGGGACGGGCGGGCAGGGACCCGGCCCGGCAGTGCCCGCACGGACAAAGGGTTCGCCTTGATGCTCGCAGAGGTCTTTTCCATCCCGGCTGGTTCTGTGATCCTGCGAAAGCGGCTCCCGGGGCACAGAGGGCGGGCGCGTCTCTCCCGCCCCAGCGGCGGGGCTGGGAGCTCGCTGTCCGTGTGATTCCCTCTGGCCTTCTCGGAGTCAGGGGAATTGGATGCAGAACTGATCTTTTATTATCAGTCAAAACGCTAAAGGCTGTTGTGCTCAGCTTTAGTAGCAGTAAGGAACTCAAGAACCTGCTTCCTCCTTTCATTGACATCCTGAGCCTTGGGCATCCACCAGATTCTGCAGCAGACGCTGATTGCTCATAATTTCAAATTTCTTTCTTTGTAATCTCAGAATTTGAGAGTTACCTCACATGTATGTCCTCACAATAGATAAAATTCCCCACCATCTCAGAGTTACCTATTCAGAACCATCTTTCCTTTTGAAACATGATTGTTTCACTCTATGGAGCTGATGTAATGTTTCAAGCAGGTTATTTTTCACAAGAAAAATTCCTTAAAACGAAGGGGCGAAAGAAAATACTTGCTAGTGTTGCATATGGATGACCTTGCTTCTGACGTGGATGGATAGCTTATCCCTAGTGGCAGAAAATCCTAAGACACCCTGCAGGGAAGGTGTGGGCACTCTGGGCTGTGTTTTGTCCTCCTTGGGAGGGTATTGCCATTTCCTGTTCCTGGATTATCTCGGTGGTAGCCCTGGGTAGTGCCCAGCCTCGCCACCTTGCTGCCTCAGTCGGCAGCACCTCAGCGACAAATGAATCCTTTTGCAGCTTCATCTGATGACCTTTGTGGAAGTGCCTGTCTAAAGGTACAACCAGCCCTTGTCTGAGTGGTTGTGTTCCCTCCCACTGGATTTGCCATGGATGACAATTAATCAGATGGTTAATTTTTCCACAATAAAAATGCCCAAATTTTAAGGTTAAACCAATTTAGCAGGATCATGTGTGGACACTGATTCTGGAATGCTGTAATAAACTTATGTAAGAACATCCATGGTGTTTTTCATTGGCTTAATTAAATTGGTTAAAATATAATTTAGCCTAATTTCAGCTTCCTTATAGAGATGCAGCAGGTTTTTACCTGCAAACGCTATCTGCTTGTCCAGATTGAGACTGTTTGCACATACTCATTTTGCTGCTCTGAGTGTATGACAGTGTGTTAGCAGTTATTACTGAGCTTGGCTTAGACCTACATTTTCTATTCAGTAAGCCAGATGAGTCCCTCTCTTCAGATCTGTAATTATTTCCTTTATTCTTCTCTTTAATTATGTTCCTGGCACACTGCAGCAATGCACCGTGGGGTATATTTTACACATGTATATGGATCAGAATGTATGTTATTCAAAGTTTGCACCGTAAATCCTTTAGGTGCATTTCTGCTTGAAAGTGCAGCCTGAGTTCTGAAGATCATAGGGCCTCACTAAGGTTTCAGGAGGGTTAGAACAAATAGCATCCCTAATTCAGTGTGAGCTGTCAGTGCAGTTCCCTTGTTATATGCCATGGCTGGACTATATCAGGAAAAAAAAGTTTTAAAAAGAAGAGATTTTTCTGAGAGAGAGGAGTATGATTTCTGCGCTCAGCAGCAGTGTCATGTGCTAAATGACTACTTTAATATGTAAGCC
>JAWWLV010000183.1:31679923-31703961 GCA_035041135.1 Platyrinchus mystaceus
TTTCTGAGAGAGAGGAGTATGATTTCTGCGCTCAGCAGCAGTGTCATGTGCTAAATGACTACTTTAATATGTAAGCCTGTTTACCTGCTCAGACTCCCACAGTTGCACTCACCACTGGTACAAACAACTCCAGTGGAGTTACGCCCACTCGTGCCAGCAGTGAATTTGGCCCAGAGGCCCAATTCCAGTGCCATCAAAACACTGATATCAAAGCCACGAGTTTCTGGAATACATTTTTTTTTAAATACAACCCTAGTTTATTTTTTTTTTCCTTCAAAGGTGTTGCAGTTTATTTTGGAGCCTAAATTACTTGATTAGAAGTCTAATTTGAATTTTCATCTAAATCATACTGAATGTGTTTCAGCATATGTAACAATGAAATGGACTAAAGTGATACGTTTGTATTTGATTCATGCTTAAAATTAACGGTTCTGCCCTCTCCTCCCCAGGAAGAAACTGTAGCTTATTGCAGGAAATGGATGTCATTGAGAAACAGGATGAAAACTGTTACTGCTACGTGCAAAACAGAACCATTCACTTACAGTACCTGTGGTCAACTCTTCAGGTAGGAGGCCATGTGGGGAACATTCAGATATGCAGCAAATTTCATGTGAGCTTTTACCAGCAAAGTGCATGGTCAGTTAGCAAGATCAGAGCAGCATCTCTCTGTAATTGGTAGTTTCAATGGTGTATAGGTCAGACCATGATAAAAATGCAGTGTTATGATTCTTCTCTTGGGATGCAGCGAGGTTTGGTCTCTATTAGAAGGATGTCACCCAGGCTTAGAGTATGATGGTGCCATGGAAACATTGATTTAGGGTTGTATATTATTTATTGCACATCTTTTCTACTGATGGACCTCTGT
Source organism: Platyrinchus mystaceus (assembly GCA_035041135.1). Classification (NCBI taxonomy): domain Eukaryota; kingdom Metazoa; phylum Chordata; class Aves; order Passeriformes; family Tyrannidae; genus Platyrinchus; species Platyrinchus mystaceus. The sequence continues at coordinate 31,680,789 of JAWWLV010000183.1, forward strand.
TAACCTCTGCAACAAATGCTTTTGCTTATCACCAAACGCCTTTATGAAATGTGAACAGTTGAAGACAAAATGCAGTTGTGACACACACACTGTGTCAAATGTTACTGGTCTTGTTAGAAATTTGTGTGTGGACAAGTGTCATCCAAACTCACTGAGCTTTTGGATGGATTGAGGCCTCTCTATTGAACTTTGCTGCTGATGAGTTCTCTAAATCAACTTGTAAGGTGATTAATTGTAAATGGCTAATCTTTGCATAACGTAAATAACCAATATTAAACAACTGAGATTGATTTTCATTACCACATGTATGGCTTATATGCTATACAGCTCAGAAAAACAAAACCTCATAGTGATTCTGAGCTACTTCTCTGTGTATTCTGTTCTTTGTTTCCAGGTAAAAGTTAACAGCAGAGAAAAGTTCAGGTTTGAGCCTATTTCAGAAAAAAGCAACTGTAGGAATTCAGAAACTGTTTTTGAGTTTGCTGCATGTGCTGTTCAAATCCTCTGGAAGCCAGAGACATGCACAGAAACTTCCATGAGCATAAAACAATATGGAGAGGATGTTTGTTTCAAAATACAACCCTTCAAAACTGTACCGTACACTGTGAGGGTGAAACGAGAAAGTAAGTACCAAAGCTTTCAGTTTAGATTACAGGTAGCTTGGTATTGCCAGTGTTACTGGATGTGCCACCTCTGCTGTGAGAAGCTTGGGACTTTTCTGTTGATATTTTATTTAATCAGTATTTCAGATTGAACTAGTCTAAAGTCAATTTCTATTTTTTTTCCTCCTTTTTTTAGTGCTAGATGGAAAGCTCTTGTTTTTGTTTGTAGCTGGAATTTTTCTGTTCCATTTTGCAAACAGCCTCAGCAGGTGAGTACTAGCTGCTTTTGACCTTCTTTCCCAAAGCCTGTGCATCTTTGGTCTGTTTGCTAAGCTAAAGAGACGGTTCTTTGGGAAAGTGAAATAAGGAACTGAACACATATTTAAAACTTCTTCATACCATTTGTGTTTGGACACATTGTGACACACCTTGGAGTGCTGCACTCCATTAATCACTTAGCTGTGTTAGGGTTTTTGTATCCAAGCTTCCTGCACTGGGTGACACCAAGACAATCCTCAGTGAGCAAGTGTGTGGATTCAGAAGAATCCTCTCTCCCTTTTGGAGACCAGTGAGGTTAAATAATGCTAAATAATGCTGCATATTAGCAACGATGCCTTCCTGGGGAGAAATGCTTAAGATGAAGCCATCTGGGGCCTCTTCTGCCTCCTCTTTTGTGCCACCCTTTTCCCATCACGTTTTGCATAGCATGTAAGGGAGGATACTTTATTATTATAACAAAATATGTGGCCCATGACTTCAAAGCAAAATGAGTCACAAAATAATTGTCAGGAGGCACCTCTAAAACAAGCAGAGCAGCAATAGGTTTTATAGCTTTAACTGTGAATTAGTAAGTCAGACTTTATAATGCACAGGCTTAGAAAAAAAGCCTGTGGGTTTGTGGAGGGTTTTTTACATTCTGAATGAAAATGAAACCTCTCTTGCAGTACAGAACCATAGTGGTAGATAGAGAAAATGAAATAACTAAAGACCAGGAGGTCAATGAAAGCAGAAATAGTGTGAGCTTTAAAAAAACCCAACACAGTCTCCTACCTTATAACAACTCCAGTGACCTTTAGTATCTGTTGGGGATTTTTCCTTCCACAGATTTAATATCTGAACTGGGTCTGTTAACCATATAACTACAACTCCAGCTTTCAGCTGTGTTAAGTTCTTACTGAAGATCACTGCCATTTTTACAAATGTTGGCATCTTAACCAATTACAAATTACGCTTCTCACCATATTCTCTCTTGTTCTCTTTACAGGAGTACCAAATTCTTTTACCTTTCTGGAATAATACTGGGTGTTCTTGCTCTGCTAGTCCTTGTCCTGTTGACACTTAAAAGGTTTATTCCAAGGGTAAATCTACATTTATAAAACAAAATAATAATAGTCATCATAATATAGGAAGTGAGAGTACAGAGCCAGATTCTGACCTTTTTTTTTTTTAAATTTTCAGCACAGTACCTTCTGGATCCTAATGAGTGGCTGCTGGATGGCCTCTCTCTATTTTATTTACTGCTTCAAAGAGAATATGCAGTGGTTGTGGTCTGAACACAGAAACTACCTGTTAGGTAAGAACATTATCAAAAAATGCGTTGCAGATTTTGGTTTAATTTAGTGGTCAGGTGAATACCTGCCCATAAAAAAAGGAAATCAAGTGACTCATTTATGAGGTACATTTTTCTCCTAAGCCATAGATGTTGATATATTCCAAAGGTTCCTAATCCACTCAAATGAGCACTTAGATTGTATTATTAAATAAAGAGTCTGATGTAGTGGACTAGAAGTTTTAAGGGCAGGTTTTGCCTGTATTACTTGTTCATTGAATTGCCATTACATACTTCTCCTGTAAGAGCAAAAGGGCACCTTCTCTGCTTTGTGCTTCACTGGATGTGGAAACTGGATGCATAAATTGCCAACTGGAGGTGGCTGCAGGGGCTGACAAACCTATTGATCCTGCACCATTGTCACATGAGGAGAATTCATGTGCAGGTCACAGCATCAGCTAAACGCTGTTCCTGGATCACCTCGTGATCTCTGCACACCTTTGAAATACAAAGCACATAAACCAATGCAGGTATCTGTAAGACAACACAAGACTCAGGCTGTATTCATAGCAGCTGCAAGCTTTGTGAAGCAAACTGATAAAGTTTATGGGGTGGTTTGCACCTTTTTCTCCATGTCCTACTTTTCTGTTCCTGCAGGGTATTTTCTGGCTGTTGGGATCACCAGCTTTGCCATTTGCTATCAGCACGGGCCACTCACCACTGAACTCAGCATAACCTTGTTCACGTGGACGCTGCAATTAACAGCCTTTGTCTTGATTTACTGTGGTGTCACCATCCCTCAAGTTGCATATGCAGTGATAGCAGTCAGCCTCTGCTCCAAAGGCCTGTGTTACCCCCTTGGTGCTGCTTGTCACATAGCCAGGTTTGTACCTATTTGTGAATGTCCAGGTCCTGGACTCACCAGGAAATACTGGAGGCTGATAATAAAAAAAAAAACCTGTACACTTCAGTAATGATTTAGGAATCCCTAGTACTAGTTCATATTTTTGCCAAATGTGAAACTGCAATAGAAAAGGTTTAAGGCCCTGAGAGACAGGAATTATTTTCCATTTGTCAGTTTTAAGCATGAGTTTTGTTACATGGATAATGGAGAAATGTGACTGTGCTCTTAAGGACAAATGTAGCACCTTTTAGTCTGCAGCATATGGTAACCAGAACATTTCTGTGTGGTTGATTAGGCTGCAGCAATACTGCCTTGGCTTCACATGAAGTGAGAGAATCTGCAGGTAACTTGTATGGAATCTTGTGGGATAAAACAGTACCATCACCAAGGAAGCAGCTGTCCAAAAGTAACAGTCCTTGTAGGTTTGATAGCATAGGGTTCAGAGACTAAAATCACATGTCCACCAAAAAAAAATGTTTTCCATTCAGTTTTCCAGAGTTATTACCCGAGATGTACATACCTCTCTTTGATTCATGGCAGCAATTTATTAGAACTATGGAGATATTCCCCCTGTATTCCTAGGGCCCCATTTACATTGGGGCATTTGGAATGGAAACTGCTTGCAATGGGTAGACCTTAGTTTGCCAAGTACTTTCATTAGCAATACAGGAACAACATGTTTGCTCATCCTTGGATTTGAAGCATGTTTTATCACAAGTGCAGCACTCAGATGAAGATTCTAAAAAGCCCTACCAGTTTACATCTGGTTTTTATTTTCAGTGATGGCATCCAGGTTCAGAGTCTGTAGTGCAGACTGTTCTGTAGCTGTGGACTCCACTGAACCCCAGAGAACTGCAAAGAGGCAAAGGCTAGAACTGGCAGAAGCAGAATAATAAAACCCAAATGATTTGGTTTTTAGGGTTTTTTTTACGCATTTTTTAGTTTTGAGGAACATACTGCTTTGCTCTTGTGTTCTTTCTACATGTTGAAGTATGGACTGAGTTGAAGCTTTTTTATTTTAGGTAGAATTTATCACTTGTAGACCAATTTTTGCCTGCAGCTGAAAAGCATCAGCTGTTTCAAAAGCAACATCAATACTTACCTGACGTGAGCAGGTTCAGCACACTCTGAAATCAGTGTGATGTGGCCACAAGTTCACAGGACATACCTGTTTTACCCTGAAACACTCGAGTTTATTCGTCATGTGGTTCTCTTTTTTGGCTTTCATGAACTGATGCTTCTATAAAGAAATACAGCTCTACAAATCTCTCTTAGGAGAATGATTTTCTTTTTCTGTTTAAAAACACTAGGCCATAGCACTGAACTGTGAGGCCATGATGCCAGATACACAGTTCAGAGCTGCAAATATATCAAAGTAACTCAGAATCTTGCATTATTTGAGCCAGCAAGACCCTTACCATTCGATCTGAACAACAGCTACAGTTCTCTCTTGCTTCAGAGGGAAATAAGGAGGAAAGTTGAATGCTGCTGTTGGAGCAGGTGTTTTTATGCAGAGCTGAAAGTTTTGTGGGCATCCAGCCCTTGCTTATCTTAACTCATCACAACATTTGAATTGAAGGCAGTCGACAGAAGGGAACGGAACATGGCACACTTTCTAATTTATATCTAATTATATTATACATCGCTATGCAGCAGCTAAAAAAACATCAGATTGTAAACATTTTGGCCTCAGACTCCTCAGTTTTGTAATTTAAAGCAAGATTTAAGGGAAGCCATCTAGTAAACAACATGAACAACTCATAACAGGCTTAGTGCATTGCTTATCTTTGAAGTAACATATGCAGACTGGGTTTTGATTCAGCCCCTGTCTCTGCAGAGACTCATTTTGCATTTTGCACCTAAAAATGGCTGAGCAAGCAGCCATCTATTTAATTCTGTGAGATTTTAGTCCATGCATACACAATAAGGACCTGATCCAAAGCTCATTTGAAGCTCATTAAATATAATTACGTGAAATTTTATAGCTTCAGTTAAGACCTAGGGTAAACAGGGTAGCAAACATTACATTCCTTGTCCTCAGTGCAGAAATGTAGCTTGTTCTTTCAGAAGGATACAATTGATTAATGCATGTTAATAGCAGGTAATGGAGAAAAAGGGCAGATAATAATTATGTGCCAGAAGACTTTAGAGATACTAGTTGTTTTCATTTCATTCTAGAAAAATGAAGATTCACTTTAAATCGAGAAAGTTAGTGTTTAAATACCTGACTGAAGAGGAGTATCGAGAACAAGGTGAAACTGAAACTGTCAGAGCTCTGGAGGAGCTGCGCTCATTCTGCAGGAACCCAGAATTCCCATCATGGATAGCTGTATCCAAACTCCGGTCCCCACACAGGTAAGAAAACCTGGCTCCTCTAAACCAGGAAACTCATTGCACAGCAGACCTAAATGCCATTTCAGGCACTGTTCCAGGTGAGTTTATCTTGCATATCCTGCTCAAGACCACAGCCACACCTCCCAGGGGTATTATTTGCTGGTGGTATTAAATCCCTGTTTGTTCCTCCCTGACCATAAATTACTCTTGAGAGTTTGCAGACATTCACGGCTAAGTGACAGTCATAAAACTTCCAGGCTTCCTGGAGTACCTCTGTAAGCTCCTACAGTTTGGCTGTAGGAGCTGGTGGCTCTCTGACCAGGGAAGCAGCCCTCCTTCAGGTTCTAGAGCAGTGCACTTTTTTGTGGTGTAAAATCTGGGCAGGCTGAAGATAGATACATACTCAAATATTACCTATATTAAGCTCTCCAACTGCAAACCTGGACAGCCAGGGAATCCTATTACTTGAAGTATCACAAGGACTAAGAATACAGAGAAAGAAATCAATGCCTGCACCTAGCAAGTGTAACAGATAGAAAAGCTATCCCATGTATATAGCTTAAGAGACAAACTTAAAAAAAATACAGGTCAGGAAGGGTCAGACAAACGAAGCCAGAAAACCTTTCAGAATATAAAATTAGTCATCATAACAGTGTATTCCAATCAAAACCAAAACTTAAGATATCAGAAAAAGAATTTCACACATTAGCCAGCCATAAAGACTTTTTGTGCCACAGAACCAAGTGTCACAATTTTAAAGCAGCTCTAGGCAGCTTGGAATTTAATCTGTGACCAGTTAAAACCAGTTTCAGAACCTTCATCTTCCTTGGGTGGGCATGCAGACAGCCTTTCTGCCAGATTTTATAGATTTACAGTTAAACAGTCTTACTTTCTAAGCTGCTTGCATTCTCTATCATGATAAATAAAAAAGTGAAAGCTTACTGCAGTATTGTTCAACCAAATACTGCCAAATGCACAAAACAAACAATGGGAGATGTGTATTTTCTAGACATCACTTTGTTAATATAATTCTTATAAACTGTTCACTAGATAAGAACACAAAAATAAAAAGGAGAACCAAAAGATTTGAAGCTGAGTCCCCCATCAAGCTCCCATTAAGCATCAGACGATAGTTCATCACAAGGCGAACCTGTAAACCAGCCAGCCCAACGCTGTTCCTCATTTAGACTAACAGAGCTTCCAGGAACAGCGAGGTGTCAGCATTCATCTCACAGAAATGTTAAGTCTAAAATGTAAATTATTGATCAGTTTACCAGAACTCCAGAATGTAGCTGCATTTCCTCTTTCATACGTTCCTTGGATGCTGTTGACACTTACCCAGGTGTCAGAACTGCCGTCTGTTCCCACATGCTTGCCAGAAACCTCCAGTTCCATTCTCTCTCTTCAGTGGAGTTGTCCACTGAAAGTAGGACTTGTGGCAAATGAAATGTAGGAACAGTGCTGATTTCATGCTTTCTTCTGCCAGACCTCCAGTTTGGCATTTACTTGGAGCAGCTGCAGAATTCCCAGCTTGTAGCTCCAGGTTCACCAAAAGCAGGAATTCCTTGGCAAGACTTGCCCACAGTGTGCATGCAGCACCAGAACCGAGGTGATTGCACAGCAGTATAAGAATGCAGAGTTCTCACCATATTTCCTTTCATTAGCAATACCAACTTACCCAAATTCTTAGAGCCTTTGTCTCAAATATGCTACAGCTTTAGTTTATTTTTAGAAGTTAAAGTACCACCTATCCAACTGTACAAATGCTTACTCTGGATTATCCCATTAGCACTGACAAGATGAGAAAATGAAGTTAGATCTTGTAGCTTAGTCACAAGACCTAGCAGGATGGCCTCCAGAAGAGCAAAAGTTACTTCTATAGAAAAGACTGAAAAGATGAGGCAGGAAAGTCTGCAGGGCTGTTGCCATCCATTGTTGCAACTTCCCCTCACCTGCACTGCCTGTGAGCATGTCCTTAAAACATCTCTGCTTAAACAGCAGTATCCCCAGCATTTACAGATGTTGTTGGTTTTTTAAATTTCTCAGCTGATCACTTCTCCCTTTAAAAATTTGGCAGGTTTGCAGATTTTGTTCTGGGATTTCCCCACGTCTCACCTGCAGAAGCAAAGGCACATGATGAGGAATATGGCATTGGGAGCTCCTTCCTGGAGGAGCAGCTCTTTGAGCCGAGGGCACAGTCTGAGCAAGATGATCCAGCCAACTCCATCCATGAAGATGAAGAGAATGAAGATGAAATGCATAAACAAATCTCATTTCCATATGCTACTGAGTTGCTCTGAGCTTTGGGAAATAACAAAAAAAAAAAAAGAGAGGGAAAACACATTTGTCCTAGAAAGGAAGGATGCAGACTGAGAACTTCCACTTGGCCATTTCTTGTGGTTGCTGGTGGACAAACAAGGATTTTTGAAAAAAATATTTCCTGTATCACTGATTTTACCTCGTTAGAGCAACAGAAGGAAACCATTGGGGCTGTTCAAGTCAAAAGGAATCTCATACTACTGGTATTTTAACTGGGGAAGCAAACATTGCGTATTTCCAAGGAAAGTACTGGCAACAGCCTGTCCCACCAGATGCCTTGTTTTACCAAGGATACTACCTCTAGGAAACAGGGAACCTGTTTTGTCTCTTTCCATCCTCAAGTCCTCTATGCTGAGCACGAGAGGGAGAAGAACCAGTTTTTAATACTCTGCTTTTGTTACGTACACTATGTGTCAACACTTTTACTGATGCCATTAGAGCGCCGATAAACTGTGTTTATTGTGAGGCTTTTCACAGAGTTCACGCAGCTGAACGAGGTTGGTTTGCTCTTCTGGCTGGGCTTGCTGTCTGTTGGCTTCACTCTGCCTCTCCACTTTTAAGCTCCCCTTACTCCTCAAAACCCTGCCTGATGTTTCACCCTCTGCCCATATTGCTCCGTTCTTGGTCTCTGTTCTAGTTAATACTGTGTTTTGTTCTTTCCATGTCTTTATTTACATACTACTCTTCCCTCTTTTATGAATACTTCTGCTAAACCTCTCCAGCCCTCTGCTTCTCCAGCTCTGACAGTGCAGATGATTTAGGAGAGGATTTTCATCCCCAAAGATATTTTTACTATTGCCTTCCGTTTCACTGTCACCTTACCTCAGACAGGTGCTCTGTCCATTCCAGGCCTCTCAACAGCCCAGAAAAGGCCACACAGGCTGAGGCTGTTTCAGCTGCTTGGAGAAACTGCTGTCAGCAGGGCTGGAGTGCTGCTGTGACCATGTAATCAGGAATGCAGATAAGCCACATGGAACTCCGCTGCCCTCAGAGTACTCAGGAGTTTGCTCATTCAATAAGAAGCAAAAAGTCATTCCTGGCACAACAAGGGATTATATCTGGCTCCTACCTCCCCTTCTTCAGCCCTCTGTGGGACTTCTCACAGGAGGTGTGTGGGGAGAAGACAGAACAGAAGGAGAGGTTTAGGCAGTCCAGTGTCTTTCAGCTGATGCATTACAGAGTCCTAGGCTGAGGAGTAGAGCGTGTACCCTTAGTTCATCCACCTGCAGAGGTCATTTCCTTCTTTTGTTCTTTAGACTATTCCTATATTCTTACGTTCTCACCTTGCTGTTTTCCTTTACTGTCTTCCAGAAAACAAAAGACCATCAATTCTGTCTCTGTCTGATCTTACAAACCCATCAGGAACTGCCAGCAGTAGGAAGCAGCGCTCCAGAAGGGCAGGTCAGACTGGGATGTATTTGCTTTAGAAGGGGTTCCTGTTCTTTGTAACGTGCCTCGTGACGCAGCGTGACTTCAGCAGTGCATGTGCTGTCCTGGGTTCTGGTTGTCCAGCGCTGCACAAGGAAGAAAATATCTCACCTCCAACAGTGCTAAGAAGTGGCAGCCATACCGTATTCCAAGAGCTCCTCTGTATAACACAGGACTTGGAGTTGGTGCTCAAAAACCTTACTTCCACCGTTCTTCCTCTATATTGCTTCAGCTTGCTTCATTTTACAAGGAACAAACGCTCCACTTGACAGTAGAGAGACACTTAACCCCCTTTGGTGCCATAAATGCATAAGGACCTATGCAGAATCTGAAGCATGATTAGCAGAGAGAAGCCCTGTCAAGCAGGTGATCCAAAATATACTCACTGTTAAGTCCACAACATTCAAAAACAGAGCAGGAGTTCTGTTCAGGAAGGCCACGAGCAGCAAGACTCACCCCTAAGAGAGGCTGCTACTAAATCCACAGCTAAATTGCCACCCATTCGCTGGAAGTCAGGCTTGGATTGGGGCTCTGGCACTAGCAACAAGCTTTTGCAAAAATGGAGGAAAGCCTCATTATCTTTGATGGCATAGTAGACTAAATTAGATGTATTTTACCTTTGCCTGTGTCACCACTGTGAAAATGGAGTACTTAAAATTATTAGAGATTATCCAAAGGATACTTGAAGAGATGTCAATGTGAAATGTTTTTTGCAGGTTTTTAAGTACCCAGGTGTTTTTTCAGTGCACTTCATCATTAGCCAAGAATTCCCATCCATGCAGTTTGAGGTCAAGGGGGAGAATCAGATTTGTCCAAGCTTAAACACACAGTTTTTCTGGATGTCCTCTCTTTACAGAGGTGGTGATGATTTTCCTTCCATAATATGGGGGTACATAAGTACATATTTATATAAGTATATAATATATATTTATATACAATAGCCCAGATTATGCATCAAGGTAGTATTTTACCTAAGCAATATGTTAAATGGAACCACTCCCCCAGTTCAAGCAATTATATGTTTTCAGACACTGTCCCTTTTTCTAAACTATTTAGAGCAATACCAGGCACACCTACTTCAACAAGGAAAAATTAAAAAGAAATTAAAATCAACCCATGTTTTGTGCAGTTTTGAGATCCATCATTTGGCAGGGATGGGTAAATACTATCCAAAGTGGAGCAGGAAACTACTAAATGCATGCAAGACAGAAGTGCAGTAACATGGGAAAGATGATGGCTACTTCAGTGGATATCTAATACTAACCTTAAAACAAGCCTGTTCCAACACTGGAAGCATTTCACAAACAAAACCCACCCAAACCAGCTGCTGTGACTGGAGCCCTTTGCTGACAGTGACGCTTGCACAGTGCTCCTGTGATATGTGGAGATGACACAGGCTTACTGAAACACAGTTGTTAAATACTGTCCACTGTTGAGCCAGAAAATCTGGGAAAAGAATCTAGCTGTTAATCCACTACCCTGTTACAAAAGCTTTTCTTCCTTAACAAAGGATGGCACATTTATCTTCTATTTCACGGTGTTTACAATGATACCCTGCACACTTCCATATCAACCACTTTATGATGCACACCAGTGTGCATCCCTCACATTCCTGCAACCCACAGAAGGGAATTAGTGCCTACAGTCAGATTTTATTATGAAACACTGCTTTAACACAGTAGTTCCCAGGCTCTTGGTTCAGTATCCTCCACTGACCTTAGTAAAAGGTCATTATCATTGAATTGTTTTCAGTTCAGGTGGTTATGTTCACTGCTGACACTGTCATACGAGCAAATGAAATAAAAGTTCAGGTTGATACTGTTAAATATGTTATGGATATTTTATATTTCTTACCACAGTTTTTTATAGAGTTCCACAAATATCAAAATCCAGATGTACATGTTCATTTTTGCAACATAGAATGACTATACAATTCCAAAAAGAGCAGGCATTTCAAATACACAATTCTGAAGTGTAAACACAGTGTACAAGCTCTTCACTTCACAATCCAGGTGCTATGCAGTAGCAGCTGAGGTAACACCGTACAGCATGAACTCAACAAATGGTTGGTTAGCCTCAAGATGATTTTTAGCATCCTTCTGTCCTGTCACCTGTTCAGTCTTTAGTTCTCCCCCAACTTATACAAACATAAAATAAATACATTTCTTATTTTAAAGGACACTTAGACAAGTCATGAGGATTTACGTGAGTACAGTACATTTAAGTTCAAGTGCAAAAAAAGTAACTAGTGGCTAGTCGTTGATGTTTCTTTTTATTGTCTGTGGTGTTGGTCCCAGGCACTGCCAGAACGTGGGTTGTTCTAAAAGCACAGCTAAAGCACAGCTACAGGACACCCCTTCAGTCAAGCTCACCAGATGTCAGAGTGGGTGAACCTGTGCACCCCCTTTCCTGCTCAGCCACTGCCATCTTCCTCTCCCCACCCCTGAGCCCCTGCTGGCCTTGCCTCTGGCTCCCTGCACACTCCACAGCACACACCTTCCTCACGGAAGGCCTGACACCTCACGCACGTGACTTCAAGGAGGGCAGCTGAGCAAGGCTCCCTCAGTCCCTTGGGAGCCGAGTGCTCAGAATCCCCCAGGAACAAGCTGTTAATCGAAGAAAATGGGCCAAAACACTATCCTGACTAAACCCGTCCTGACTCCTCCCTGAGCCCGAGGATTTCCCTCCAGCAGCAATGTTCACCACGCACCAGCACACAAGCTGGCTGCAGTTAGTATTGAGAAGCATAACAAAACATAATCCAAAGTCCTCCAGTGTCTTGACATTGGGCAAAGTAACTTCCTAAACATACTGCAGTTGAGTTACATTTGCTTCCTCCTGAGAATCACTCACTCTGATTTCTGCATCAACTACTTTGCCCCTATAATTCTAAACATTAAGATTTTAAGGTGACTCCTCCCTACCACCCCCCACCTTCCCTAGGCACTTAAAGCTTACTGTTTTCTTAATAAATAACCATAGTAACTACACTGCATTAAATAAACCCTTTTATAGATGATGAAATAAAAACCCAAGAAGACTGCATGTCCATCGAAACCCCTGATCGATCTCAGGCTGTGCAATCTTGATCAGAGATTCTTGTCTCAGTACAACATCAAACCTAAAACTGCCCAAACACACACAACCTATGACCAACTGCAGGGCTGCAAGTGCTGAGGGTAACTTCTTCAGAAGCCTTCCTCCAGCTTTTGTGTTTCACTAAAATGCCAGTTCAAAACCTTTGCTTTGCAGAACTAAACCTTTATCTCAAACAAGAGAAATTCGGCTTCAAAAACATATTCTTTGAATATGTGTGTGGTTTACTTAATCCATCACCATAACGTTAAAATACACGTCCTAAACCTACTCTGTTTCTGAGAAATCTTTACAAAAACAGTTTCGTGACACTCCTATAATTATTCAATCTGGTATTTTCTAATAGACTATTCAGGGAAACTCAAGTTTCTCTCTTAAAAAAAGTCTCTTCATTTTGATTCGGGAATAAATTCAAAGAAGAAAATTATCCAATCAAGTCAGACACTCTGTGCCTCAGCAAGTGTGGAGTGAACTTTTTTCTACAGATTGCAAAGAAATCTCATAGCACTTGACTCAGCTTTAGCAAAGCAGCCAAGAATTCTTCCTACCATTCTATCTGGCCAACATCACTTCCCTCAAGAATTCCGAACTTTTGGCTTCCCTGCTCATGTTGCTCTGTGTAGTCATATGAATATTCTTTATATAGTTAAAAGCTTGCACTGCATCACATTATGATTGTTAAGATGAAGGAAGTCCTACTTTTGAGCTCCTACTCCAGCGATTCCCAGGTGAGAAGCAGAATTCCATGCACTGGATTTGATAAGATGAGTGCATCTCAGGGCCCTGCAGCAGCAGGCTGAGCGTCATGATCCGACACAACACGGCTGCCATCTACTTGGGAATCTGATGTTGCTGTAGGTGTTGGTGCTGAACAATTTCCAGACGGCCCAGAATCTGTCGGATTTTGGGGCTGTCTTGCTGAACTGGCTGATGAAGCACTGGAATTCTCATTGATTTTCTAAAGAGAGGGGAAAGGATTGCATGGGAGAAGTCAACATAAGCACTCAGGACACTGTCCCCACTGGCACACCCCCCAGATGCATTCAGGCACTGCTGGGAATTCACAAAGCACTTATTTGAACGCCCACAACATAACAAATCAAACTTAAAGCAGCAAAGCAAAAGTAGTACATTTAAATCCAGATGACAGTAATAGCAAGCAGACAGTAGCTTACCTTCCATCTCTTTTCCTAACTGCACTTTCCCAAGAAGCATGCAAAAAACAAACTTGTTGTGTTTCAAGGGGAAAAAAAACAACGAACTGGACTTCAAAGTGTTTAGACAAGATCATTCTTTTGACCAAGCAAGTCTATAACGTTTTTTCATGCTCCTTAAATACAGCTTTTCTCAATAGGTCCCTCCCCACCCAAGATACTGCTCGGACTGTCTCACTGGCAGAACATTTGCAGTACTGATGTACAATTCCATCCCATCTCCTCAAACAGGCCCTCCCAGGGAACACGAGCACATCTGAACACTGGTTACATTCCCCAGGACTGAAACAGCAAGTGCTCATGCTAATACATTTCATCAGAAGGTGACACACTACCTATGATTATGTGTTTTGCACTGAAGCATAGAGAATATGGCCAGTATGTCCCTTTGTTTGAAGCATGCAGAAGCAAAATCAATCCAAAATCTTAATGGAATAAGAAGGAATGATTTTTGTCACTAATTCTCTGTGCACTGACCTTCCTTCCAAATGATTTCATTTTAAGGAAGCTATTTAACAAATTTAATAAGAAAGCTGGGCAGCCTTTTCCTAGTTTCAGTATTTTAATATCATCAGCCTAAAATAAATGACTGAGTACAAAATCCAAAATATATTGGAGCAAGTTTGTCATCTTGGGGCACCTGAAACAGGGATAAGAGGTTTTGGACAATAGAGGTGATGATGTAAATGATGCAATGTGGTGCATTAAATTTTGGCACATGAACAAGCACTGTATTTTTACAGGAAGAAAAGAATAATGAAGAGATCATGTGCCATAGAGAACAGGCACTAAAGTCCTTCTGGCCTCTTCACAGTTCTCAGGGAAGCAGGTGGGTGGTGTTCAGCAGTGTTGGACAAGTCACTCTCAGACACCACATACCTGCAAAACAGCATTTTCCTGCAATGTTCATTGCCTACGTTCTATGTGACATCTCAGGTTCATCAGGGGCAGCTGACACTAACCAAGACTCTGAGGACATTTACAGTGGGAAACAGAGCAATTAAACTGGGCAAATTACTTTGATGTCCTTGTGATATCTTGAGACCTTGTGAAAGATCAGTATCGCTACTAAAAAAAAGTCACATTCTTTGACTCTGGGAAGGTCAAAACCAACCAAAAAACCCAGACAACCTAAAGCAGAAGAGTCTGTAACCTATTTTCAACAATAAAGTCAAGTAAGGAAGGCAGGAGATCACTGACCAGGTGAAATTCCTACACACTCTGCTCTGCTGATTCACACTGGTATCCCAAATTACCCATTTCTAAAGACAGCAATTATGGAAAAAGCGTTTCTGTGTTTACGCCTCCTGGGTGCATGAGAAGGAGCCTCATCCACTCCTTCCAGACAGGTAAACACAGTGGTTTTGACACTGGCCATGCTGTTCTAGAACTTCCATGGACAGGGCTTCCCTGCCTTGCTTCAGCTCCAGTCTGAAAGGCAGGGCCAGAGCATTACAGGTTCAAGATCCAAGCCCATCCAACCACCCACTGGTGGAGCTATTACAAGCATTTCTTGGGGGCAACTGGACAGAAGGGGAATGGTGTAAAGTAATCACCAGCCACCAGACATTTTATGTCTTATCTTAGATGGCTCTTATCTGGTGGAACTCTAGATAAAAAAAGAGATTAACTTTATTTGACAAGAAGGCTCTGTGTCCCATTAGGAGTTGTCTGGAACACCTATTTCTGCAACCATGCAGATGTCTGACAGCATCACCCAAGGAAGCAAAACTAAATAAAAATCATTTTACAGTCTGTTAACCAGCTGTGCATCTTCATGTTCAATTATCACCTTGTAAATTTTGCAAAATGTGTAACTCACACATCCCAACTAATATGAAAAGAAATGTAGATTTTAAGGGAATTAAGTATATCTGAGTCCATAAAACAGAGTCTCTTTCTATGTCCCTTCCTCTCCTCCCATCTTCAGGAAGATAATACTTGCAAAAAATAGTTATTCCTGCTGTATTATACACAGAAAGCAACGCTGTTTCATGCAGTATTTTAACTACTGTCACAAGTCCAGCTTTATTACAAGCTGACAGAAAATACCTTCCAGGTAATAACAGATTTACATATGGGTGTTTAAGCATCTAAAAAGAACTTCCTGACATTAGAAGATTACCTGCAAAGGCTGATTCTCAGGAGCCGGATTGGTTTTCGATAGTTTAACCATCTCTTTTATCTGGTAGACAGCATAGGCTAAGGTGACCCACGGAGAAGAGCTGATGCCCCAGGCAGGCTTGTTTACATCCTCCTGCTCCTCTTGGTGTTTAGTTTTCTTTAGAGGGAGTCTGGACTCAGTCCGAGGCACGATATCTTCCGCCTGCTGCTGTACAAGGTCAATAGTTGCTATGGGAACAGGACTGGAAGGCACTGGGATCCTTTCCGCCAGCATTGTCTTTTCTGAAGTTTAAAACAAAATAATCACTGGCAATGCCAACAAGCTTTAAAAAAAAACAAAACCCTGATGCAGACAATGAACACAAAGTGTTTCTTGCTTTCACACTGTGGTCATGACCGCCCTGAAAGCAGCTGGGAGCCACACAGCCCAGTCTAGTCAGGGAAACATGACGTGGCTGCTGCCCCACAGGCTCAGGGGCTGTGCCCACTGAGGGATGGCAGATGTCTGCCCACACTGGCGGGCTGAGGAGTGTGGAACACTCCATTTGTTCTCAGCTAACCTTTAGAAATTCCTATTTCCACATTACATGGAAAAAGTAGTTTTCATGTTACATGCAAACTGAAAATAAGTCCTTTAGACTTGCAGCAAACGTCTTTCTCTGCATAAAGGCTGCATCTTACAACTTACACATACTCATAACTAAACACTGGCTTCACACAGGAAGCCAGTGAAGAGACATGGCCTACATCATCACTGCTGATCTTAAAACTTCTAACCATACTGATCTGAATGAAAAAATTGTTCTGCATCTTCAGCACTTTTTTTCTTAAGGAAATAACATCCCTTCATAGTTACTATGGAGTTACACAGTCCGTGAGAAAAGAACAAGGATAGTGACACACTGTAGGAGACAAATTATCTGTCAAAGAGTTTCAGGTGAAGGAAGAAATCCTCCAAAGAGACCTTTACATCTGAGGTCTTCCAATAAACTCTAACAGCTTTCCTAACTGTCTTGAAATGTCATCCACCAAATGACTGTCATGACCCAACACAATATGCTTTAAAGCCCCAGAGAGCCAGAGTATTTATATACAAAAAGTAATTAAGCAGACTGTTAGAAACTGAGGGATGCTTTCAGTAATAGCTGTATGCTCTCTGTAAACAACACATTATGTAAAGTTTGAAAAAAAATATTTTTTCCAATTAAAAATACTTTACCAATTAAAAATACTTCCCCCCCCCCCAAATTATAAAATTGTATTTGGTTTACAAAGGCCTAGATAGTACTGGGTATTTTAAGCAAGGGCTGGGTGTTCCCTAGAAGTAAAGAAATGAAGAGACTAATCCTGCACACACTTGACCACATGCTTCATTTTACTCATCCAACTGGTCTGCGTGAAAGCAGCCTAATTACTCTCATGCTTAAAATTAACACACACACTGTTCAGATGGGTAGTGAGTATTTAATGAAACCCAAAGACAACAACAAAGAGAATAAGGCCACTATGAACACCCTGGTCTTTTGTAGGTTCACATGTAATTAACTAAATGCTGATGGGAAACTGAAGCAGCAAATACCCCTTTTGCTTTCCAATTTTTGTTCTTATTATTTGAGCAGAGGTGAAGAAAATACTAGCAAAATAAATATCTGAACACTTCAGTACAGGGAATTTCATATCTAGTCAAGGGCAATTAATTTAATATTCCAGCTAAAGAAAACTAACTTCCATGTCATACTCAAAGCTCATACTGGAAAGTAACATCTGGGTAAAAACAGATCAAAAATTCATGACTTTTCAGAACTTGCCAGAGTTTTGTTGTCTTTGTAAGAATCTTATTTATGCTAGTTACTTAAGTTTGCACCAAGTATTTTATTTCTGGTTAGCCTTTATATTAATAAAGGTAGAGATTAAAAAGTTCAAGTTCCACCAGAGGGGAGATATCTCAGGTTAAAAAAAACCTATAGAAGTTTGTGTCCTGTGAAAGCCATCTTTACAATTTCTGGCTGGTGGCTTCAACTGGTAGAACATGAGAGCACAGAGTGGGATCGAGGTGACCTTAAAGAACTGATGCAACTGAAATGACTCAGTGCAGCTGTAAAGACCAACCTAAGGGATTCCCAGAACTGAGAGGATGTACAGGCAGCAAAATACGTCATGCTTTCCTTCTATTGACGTTCAAGAACTCAGTGCTGCCCTTCTTACAGCAGCAGCACATCAATTTCTTCATTGTTCAGGAAAAAACTCCCCACTTGAAAACAAACTGTTTTGTTAAAATCTGAGGTAAGACACCAAATACACCAAATTAAAGCTGCAGAAGCAGCTTCAGAGAGATCTTTTTTCACTAGCCCTAATTTTGTAGTGTCTCAGTGACATGAACATTTACCTTCTTCTTCATCAGGAACCAACAGCCACTGGATCAGGGCAAAGAGAAGCAGAATCACTAAACAAGCCATCCCTATTCCTCTGAATGTGGCAGCAGGACCTGTAATGAGATGTATTTTTTTTCTAAATTGAGAACCTACTTACTTAATAAAATAAAATGAGTCAGCATTATGTGCTCCCTGGCTATATATTGCCCATGCAGACTCTTATTAGCTTGTTTCATTACATTTTCCTCCCCCAACACTGCTTCAACCAAGTATTTTTGCAAAGGATTTTTAACCAAGTAATTAGATTCTCATTTTTTCATCAAGAGGCATTACAGCATCAACCTATTCTCTAACAAAGGATTCATTCATCTTACTTATGGATCACGTTGGAGATTTGCTTCCACAATACTAAAAATATTTAGGCATAACATATTTAATAAACCTTAACACTGACAGGACAAAGCCAAAAGCCCTGTGGTCTGAATGCAGTGCTGACCTTGCTTTGATCAGGGGCCTGGACTGGAGATTTCAGGACCCTCTCCAGCCTGAGCAGTTCTAGGACTATGATTCATAAAAAGTGTATTACCCTTTAAAGTACAACAATACCTAAAGCATAAATAAGTTTAAAGCCGATAGTTCAGTAAAACCAAATAAATAAAATAAAATTTTTCAGTAGAGCTTGTCCTTACCAAAGTAATTGACCAGAACTCCTCCAACCATGGCTCCACATCCTCTGCCCAGACCCAAGTGGAGACCTTGCAGGATTCCCTGGGCCGACGTCCTCAGCTCCGGAGGCACAGCCGCGCTGAGGTACGAGATACAAGCTGCCCATATAGCTGCGTGTGTGACACCTGGAGAGAGGAAACACTGGGAAGAGTACCAGGCCCAGAGTGTCCCAACACAACATCTGAGCACCTGCACTCGTCAGCTACTGCACATGGAGAAAAACAAAACCCCCTCACTGACAAATGCCCGAGAAGTACAAATCAGTGTTCAGTAATGGGATATTGGCAACCAAGCCACAGGGAGACAGCACAACCCCTTCTGCAGTCTGGCAATGGCTCTTTCTCCCTCTAAGATGACCTCAACTCCTCTTCTTGAGACACAGTCCCTAGGAAGACAAGTCTCTCTGCCAATTTCCTTGTGCCTTCAGAAGCAGCCCAGGGCCTTTGGAATACAGTCCTGATTTCACAAGCTGCAGGCAATTAAAGCATTGATGTCTCTCAGCAGTCTCCTTACTGCCACAATGAAGGCAGCACAAAGGTCATAAAATCCAAACTGTATCAGAGATATCCATGTCATTTCACAGGCAAGAATGAATCCCCTCCTACCCTTCTCACTCCCCCAAAAAACCCATCGCCTCCCAGCAAACTCCTTCTGAACTCAACACCAACACGCGCCGCATTTAGCACTGAGCGGTCTGGATGAGAACAGCACAGAAGCTCCTCAGAGTAAGCCAAGGATGTTGCTTTTCACGCCTGCTGCTGAGAGGCAGAGCCAGCGAGCCCTCCCTCCCGCTGTGACTGCATCCTGCGTGGGCACTGTGCCACCTCCGCCTCATCGCTCCCACTCCGGGAGCGAGCCCGGGGCTCCTCGCTCAGCAGCCATGGCCACGAACCAGAGACAGCCCCAGCTGAGATGCTGGAGGTGTCTTTCCAGCACATGCCTGGCAGATTCAGGTTTGTGAAGACTCTTTCCTACCGCAGAAGGAGAGCTAAGGGAAGGAAAGCACATGACCCTGAGCATGCAGAGACTGGCTGCAGGTGGACCCTCACCTCTGAGCATCTGCTTGAGGGGCTTCTGTGGACTGGCGAATAACCCAACAGGGAAAGGCAGGATTGTGCAGAAGTTGGAAAAAAAACAGTTTTGTAGTCCATCACACATTAAAAATAAGCCTGAACTATTTTGCCACCCTCAGATTGAGTAGGAATGTTTTTTTCTTATTTGAGAGGTATTAAAAATAGTCATCACAGCTTACCAATGCCTAAGCTCTACTGCCTCGACTTTAAAAAAATGTTGGCACAACTGGTGATTCAGTCAATGTGCTTCTGTCCCCTGTACTTGAGTTATTAGTGAACAGTTGCACGCTCAATAATTATTTGGGCACTTAGGCTGAAGACTCTTAAGAGCAATAAAACAGGATTTTGTAACACACAAAATAACTTTGGTTTTGCTTAGGTGTACAGTGATAAATAGCACTATCTGAAGCTGACACAGTGCAGGTGTACATGTTAGATGTCAACCAGGCTGTGCAGGTCAACTTCATTCCAAATCAAAACTTATCAAGCCTTGGGTTTGTAAGAAGAGAGATACAAGGGTGTTTTGGTAAAAGTCGATCACCTTGTCGAAAAATAAAAGCTTGCATTAAGCTTATATTACCTTACCATTTACAGTTTAAGGCTTCAAAAGTCACAGATTTTCCTTGCAAAAATCTTAGGAGTTCTAAAACTACTTTTTTTAATGCAGCTCTATGCACACATTGCAAATAGCAACCAAGAACTGCCTCAACAACAAGGCAAAACTAATCTAAATAGGTAAAGTGGTTTTGGTTTAGAAAGTACATCAATTAACATAAAGCATGCAGTTTTATCAGCTATTAGGAGTAACTCAAGTTTTAAAGCCAGGCAAATCAAAAACACATCAGAAATTATTTGAACCGTGCAGCACAACACCACTGAGTTTGTATCAACACAAAAGGCCATAACTTAACCAACAGGTTCCTGGATGTTTTCACCTTTTCTAGGCAGTCTAGTTAGAACACGGTGTTCCCAGTTCCTCTGAAAACAAATCCATACCTTTAAACTAGTTTGCTTCACTTGTCTTGAAAGGCACAGCCTTTTTTTTTTTTTTAGTATGTGTACATTACTAATGTGATTTTTATTATAATTATTTATACAACAGTGACTATTTGGAACAATTTTTACAACAACTTATATAAGAAGTCTGGTCTGGATTACTGCTAACCACAATTCTTTTTAAAAGAAGTTGCTCACAAGATATATATTGTGACATTATTTGCTAAAACCACTAACCACCATTTCATCATCTGAACTGCAGTTCCAATAAGTGTAACAATCCTAGTGTTATGCTTATAACATTTAGCAAATTTAGGTTAATTTGTATATAAACCATGAACTGAAGATTTTGGGATCCCAGTTTATTTCAAGATAAGTTTGTATCATAATTATTGCCAGCTAAAGGCTGAAGCTCTTTGCTCTCTAGGCATCCCTGTGTTGCTGGAGCATCAGGAGGAGTCACTTCTTAGAACAGTACTTGTCTTGGAGTTTGCTGAGTAACTGCCAAGTGAAAACACCTAATTTTCAGGTTAACAATACAGTTTTGTAATTTAAAAAATTCCTGTTATGCAAACTGGTGTGCTAGCAGAGCTGTTACCAGAGAATCTGGACCACTGCTCTGGAACACTAAGCTGCAGCTAACTAGCAGAACAAAACTTCATTCTCTAGGTGCAAAATGAACAAGATTGCTTGTGTGCTTGCAGACTGATGACATAGATACATACACTGTAAGTATTTACCTATGAGGATGCCCTGAAATTTAGAATTATTACAGATTCAGCCTTAGCTTATTTTCATATATTGCCTGTGCCGTCCAGGATAGTGGTTCAAAACTCTAAATTAAGAAGGGAGTTTAAACCTCCTCATTTACTCCTTTGAGAGTGCAACACATTTAAGGAGTTGTCCCCATCCCCATTACAGACAGCAGCTGAGACACTGCTTGGTTCTTATTCCAATCAATAGATGCAGTCTGCGGAGTCATCTTCCAGAAATGCCTCATGCCCTTCAGCACAGCACATGGGGATAATCCTGCTTGTATTGCAGGAACATATTAAAAAGAAAAATAAATTTTTTACAGAAGTCAGCTGAAACTATTTTTAGCCTTAAAACCCCTTGAGCTGATGGAACTGCAATTTACACAGAATTTGACAGCTTCTTGGAAAAAAAGTGATGTGCAATTAGAACAAGGACTTCACTGAGGGATTGCAAAGGCCCATCAATGAAGCCATGTGGCCCATGTGGTTCCCACATGGTCTGCACAATCTACTCTGTTAGGTTTTTTTAAAAATACTTCTAATCCTTACATAGGGAAAGCAGCTATAACTATTACTTCCCTCTGTCAACAAGCTCACTTAAAAATAAGAGCTTCCACCTCACCAGATTTCATTAAGGTGTCACTTCTTATCGCTACCAACATATTCAGTGGTTATGTAAGAGAGAAGAGCAGAGCCCAAAGAAACAGGATTTGGAACTGCTGCAAAAGAAATAATGAATCAATAACAGATGAAAACTAGAAAGAGCAGGAGGGGAAATGAATAAAGGGGGGGGAAGTCAACACTAGTTCTAAAAAGATAACCTTGATCTCCCACTTGCCAACACTGAATGAGATGACTGGAATCTAACAAATGCAGTGGCAGTGGTCAGACACACACACAGGGCACCTGTGGACTTCGTGGACACTAACAAATGATGTTTGCTGCAGGCTGAAAGTGCACACAGAACACACAGACCTGGGAGCCGGAGGGGGGAAGTTGTCTGTTTGTTTTTGGTTTGAACTTTCTCATTTGCTGACTATAAATAACTGCAAATAGCCAGATTAACCAAGGAGTACATGATTCAGCAGTGGCTAAATATGATAAAGTCTGGCAGATACATTTATGAGAAAGGATTATTTTAAAGGTCCTTAGTTTTTTTCTTCAAATTTCAATGACTTGAGATTGTGCCACACAAAAACCCCACCAAAACAGCTCCCTCACAACCTTGCTGTAAAGGCAAACCTACATATTGTGCAATTCATACTGTAATTTCAGCAGAATAAAAACCACATTCAAAGGAAAAGAAACTTCTTTCCCAGCCATGACTTACAGGATGCTTCCAGGCACTAGTGTATGCCTGTATTGGTAAAACCACAATTTTTTCCCTATATTTTGAGTTGGGATATCTTTAAAACGAGATTACCTAGAAGGCAACAACCAAAGCTTTGTATTCATCATTTGTTTTCCCTTGGCATTTAAGCAGGCAAGAGCATAACACATATTCATTCTTCAGGTTCTTTGTAACATTTTCTGATTTTAACACTTGGTAGGAAAAGTGAAGTATCAATTCAATAGTTGTGGTTCAAGAGTTATTTAATAACAAAATTCAGAAGCTTGCTGTTGTGGCAGTTTTTACATGATAAAACTGTTTTACCAGCTGGGAGGGTAAGGAGAGAGGACA
>JAWWLV010000183.1:31709485-31719841 GCA_035041135.1 Platyrinchus mystaceus
TTAAAAATACATACATCTCAATGAGTGTATGAACTGGGCATTTGGAAAGGGTATGATGCTAACAACACACAGAACTCCATGCTCAGTTGCATGAAGCACCTGACTAAATAAAAAAAAAAAAATCTTTATGTCTTCATTAACTCAGTTCTCCCCCAGCTTTCCTCCCCTGAGCTTTTTTTAAAGAGTAGTGAAAAGATTTAGAATATGTGGAAATTAGGTCAATAGTGAATTTAGTGGAAAACAATGTTCACAACATTCTGGAAGCAGTTAGTTTCACTTACACAAGGCAAAAGCTAGAGGAGCAGCCCTGCAGCCATCTCGATTCAGTAGCTGCAACTAAAGGAGGAGAGCAAGCCCTGAACCGGTAAGTGACACTGCCAGGCTGCAACCTCATTCTGCCAACACCCAGAGTCTGATTACGAGGCCACGTGCACAGGAGGTGCTCACCTCATTTCCTCATCTCATCCTTCTCCCCTCTCAGCCTGCAACTCACACCTTTCCAGGCTACTGTGGGGGCAAAGAACTGCCCTGCAAGGGGAAGCAGGCTAAAGCAGGAGGTGTTTAGAATGCTGCTACTCACAGGAAAAAACCTGAAAAATTAATGGTATTTATATGTCAAAGCAGACAACCCTTGAGTGGGTGGCAATTTGTAAAGACCTCTAACACAGCACTGCATCAGGGAACAAGGATGTCTCCTGGAACCATCTGCAAGAGGTTACAGTGCCAGGCATACAGCACATACTAACATGCAACTCAAACACAAAGGAAGCATTTTCAACTCCTAAAAAAACAAATACTCCAACACATGAGCCATGTAACTGAACAGGATTTGGAATTAAAAAAAAAAAAAAAAAAAGGATTAGCTTGAATTTCACTTTCTAGCACAAGGGTGAGCCTGAGAATCGTCAATTTTTGTATAGCTCTTTAATGATTGCGACCATCTTACCTGATGTGACCAACCAGTTCAATGAGTTTGTGGCTGAAGAAGTAGGCAGTGAGCTCAGACACGTGACTGAGCACAGAACAGACTCCAAAGAGAGTAGTGGTGCCATTCAGGTCTTCCAAGTGCCAGTACAGAAAGGTGAACACAAAGCCATATCCAAACCCCATGAACCACGCCACGAAGAGCACGGAGCCGTACTGGATACTACACAGCAGTTTTATCAGGTCCCAAAAACTGAAAGACTGCGACTGGCTCATACTGGTAGGAGTGTTATCCGAGGATTCGTTGGAGGCATTTCTGTCTACCTGTGAGATTTCCACCTCTTTTCTCTTATTTTCATCTTGCCTGAAGTGCGCGTAATGGAACCGGAACTGGGTGGCCACAATTAACGCTATTGTCATCAGGACACCAAAAACAATGAAGACGATCCTGTAGTTCTTGTACTCGGGAGCTTTACATCCTTGACCTTCAATGCTAACTTCTGTATGGGTATAGTCAATGCCAATTCCCACGGAGAGCATGGCCAGCCCCCAGCCCAGAGACCCCCACATACGCTGCAATCCATAGCGGTCCCTGTGTTTGCCAAGGTACTGCAGGGTTATGGTGTCCACAATAGTAACAGAGGAAGCACTGAAAAATTCTCCTATTATGACAACCAGCAGGATGAGTAGGAAGATGGCCTCTACTTCTTGTTGATCATAAACGAGCACAGCTTGGTCAGAAGGCGTTGGCTTTGTGCTGATGGCAGCCGGGGTGGTGCTCGGAGTCGCGTTCCCTGGTGAGGCTGGGATAGTGGTGGCGTTCTTCAGAATCAAATGGGTACTGTTTTCCAAGATAAAATCCACATCGCTGCTCTGTGTAGGTGACAGGAATGTTATTGCAGGATTAGCTGTCCCTGTTGTTTCCAAAGCGACTGGACTGGAAGGGAGCAGGTCCCTCTTCCCGCGAACGTTCGGGGATGCAGCACTCACTGCTGTTAGCGGAGAGGACGTCGAGGCGTTTTGGGAAACTGTTGTTAAAAGGCTGCTTGCGTTGGTGGGGTGTGCTGGGGGAAGGCCCTTTGGTACACACCTTAAGGTGGCTGGTCTCACAAACCCAATCCCCAGGTTAAATAAAACCCAGCACAAAAGCGAGAACAGGAGGACGATCTTGCCTTTCTTGAAGCGATCTGCCACCACTCCCCAGAAGGGAGCACTGCAGAACTCTATAAAGTACCTGATGCCCACCAGAAGTCCACTCTGGCTGGGTGACATACCCAGCTGCTTGTAATACACGGGCAGCAAGGGGTAGAGAGAGCCATATGCAGAATAGAAGAAAAAATAAAAGACCTTTGAGATCAGGAGATCGTTGTTTATTTTGACACAGTGCTTTTCTAACCAATCCAGCTCTTCATCTGGGACAGTGGTTGTCTCCGTCGAAGGGGATTCGTTATTGGGTGGTAAGTCTTGATCCTTGGAAATGCCATTAAAAGGATCAGCAAGCACATATTTTCTCTTCTGCTCTTCTTCATCATCAGTTAGAATGGCAACCTTATCATCAGCTGCCATGGTTCACCACAGCATCCAGTACCCGGTGGACTCTCAAGGAATGAGGGCTACCCTGCGAGCAAACAAAACATACCATGGGTAAGGTACCACACAGGAACAGACCTGCAATGCCAGCCATACAGAACAGAGACAGCTTCTTTTTTGTCAGTGACATTCCTGAGCAATAAATGCAGTATCAGGGTGGGGAAGGCCATTTGTCTAGACTAGTGGTACAAGTAGAGTGTTTTATGACCAATTCTGTGAAGTTCTCCCAACAGCAGCTTTAATACTGTGCAATAAAACATCATTCATGTTTAGGACAGGAATAATTTATATATTCAGAGTAACTGTGGCAATTAAGTGCTAGCCTTTGCAAGTCTCTTCTTTCAAGTTGTCTTTTCTCCCCCAAGGCTAACTGCTTTATTTTCAGTATTCCCCACTATACCAAACAATATCACGGTTTTGTAATTAAATAATACAGCCACATATATATATATCCGGGTATTTTTAATCATCAAAACAAATTATTATCCAAAGCCTCATGATGGCCTTCAAAAGGTTCATCAGACTCCTCTCAAAAAATGATTTTTTAAGCACTCCACAACCAACCACAGCAGAAACCGGCGAGAGGCTTGAGCTTCTAGGCTGAATGGCAAGAGAGGTGGGAATTAGGATGGGGCTTTGAGATTGAAATTAGGACAACAACCTCAAAGACATCAAAGACCTGGGAGCAAAGAAACACAGAGACAGGCCCTACCATGGTATCTTCAAGTCAAATTCTGAAATCAAAGAAGGGTGGATTGGGAGATAACTGCACTGCAGCTACCCACACTTATCCTTTGCAGAAGTAAAAGACTACAAAACTGACAAGCAATGCTAAAAAATACATTCACCGGCCCTTAAGACTTTGAGCTGACCAACCAGCTTTCACATTTAAAAACAACTCATTTCAGTAAGTTGGCTAGCTAAGAAAAGCTTCCCTTTCAAGGAATAAAAACCAGCTCTGCCAGCAGCGTATCAGCTCAAAATCATTATTAGAAAACTGGTTTTGTTCTGTTAGCATCTGTAAATTTAACCTAGGAAGCTTATCTCATTGGATTGGTGTTATTATCACACAGGAACCTTTTGAAAGACCAGTATTTGACAAGAACATTTTATTCCAGAAGAACCTGAAATTTCTCTAAGAGCACTCGATTTATGACCTGAACCTTCTCTAAGAATTTGTAGTTGGACAGGATGATCCTTGGGAGTCTTTCCAACTCAGGATATTGTATGATTCTATGGTAAGTATTTTTTGCAGGTCTGCACTTTATTCCACCAAGAAGAGCACAATGAAACCAGTCTTTCAAAACTCAACTGGAAGCACAGTATCATCCCCTTAAAATCAGTCATGCATTGATATATTCAGTGCCTTTAAATTAATTAATTCCTCATTAAATAGTGACAATGCATTTGAAAACTGATACAAGGGTAATAACAGAAAAGAGACTAACATTCACTATTATGTTAAATTAATTGTTTTTTATTGATTCAAAAAACAAATAATGGCTGACAAAACAAGTCAGGGGTATTTCTAACAACAAAAGTTCATTAACATAATCTAAACCTTACACAGTTCACTGATAGACAAGTCTAAAAATACCATCATTAAACTCCCAAACACTCATAAGGTTTGTGTATGTTTTTTGCTTTTAAATGTCATTTCTATGGGATACTATCTACGAGGATCTCTGGTTTCACTTAGAGAGAAAAGGCCACACAAAAATCTTGGAACCTTAAATATTCATGTATTCAAGGTCACAAGTTAATAAAAACAATGCCAGCACATACATACAGCCTTGGTTTTTTTTCCTCCAGTTTCTTCAGAGACAATCAGATTTAAGAAAAAAAAGCATTTAAAGTGTCAAAAGATTAGACAGTCCTAACGAAGTTGTTAGAACCATCAGTGAAAGCACACTTCTTGCTCTTACCTGCTATCATCAAAAGCCACACGAACCAAATCCCAGCAGTTGTCTAGTGAGCTCCTGCAATTTTTGGTTCAGCCAGCCACATCCACCTGACTATTGGGAAGGACTGTGGGTTTTTTGCTCATTTCTATATCCAGAAAACAAGCCCTTCTAATGAGTAAATTAGATCAGTGCTCTTATTTTCTTTGTGCCTCGCCTTGCTTTGACAACAAAGACTCCAGAACTTGTGCAGGGCCCCACTTATGTCAAGGGGATGTTAACTGAGCTTTCAGTGTATGCTTGTCTGTTTACAGCAACTTGCTTACTTAGCTGCATCAGAGCTTGACAGCATTTAATGGTGAAGAACAGATTTCCTCCCTGTTCCCTCTTCTATCATGACAAGATAGAACTCACATTTTAACCATGTGGATATTTTAGGACAAATACTTTAGGACATATTCTTTGCAAGTATATGACTTGAAATTATCCTGGTTTAAACAACGCAGCCACATTTCTTATTCCTATATATGAGCTCTGAGCCATCTGGTTTCATATAAATTATACCAAAGGCTTTCAGACCAATTACTATTCAATCTTTTTTAATTTAGTTTCCCTTTTCTACTGAAGTGGAAGTTAAATTTCACATGCCGTATGAAGAGTGGGTATATTACAAATTATTATACTGTTCACCTTTAAACACTTCAGTTGCTGCATATTCTTCCCCCCTCAATAATTTATATCAGCCTCAGCATCCATCTTCTCCTAACACACTGTGTGCAAGGATTAATCCAAAAGATACACTGCTGGTATTCTGACTAGAACATCTTGGGTTTGAATGCTATGAGAAGTATATTTCATAATAATTTCAGTAAATATTTTCCCACACTGAGAGTGTTTCACTGAATATTATTAATAACACAGAATATACTCTTCAGAGATATAACAGCATCAAGACTGGTAGGAGCCATATGGCATTTTTTATTGTTTTGATCACTAGTTTGTTTAGGAGTCAGGTTTTTGAAACTGGTACTGAGCAATTTTTTAAGTTCTAAAAATAAATGCCTGAAAATGACAAAAAGGAACAAAGGGGTATTGTTATTGGAAAATCTACAATAAAAACCTGAATCTACATGGCTTTCCTTCTACTGACAAAAACCCCATGCCAGTCAGGGACTGAATGTGCAGCAAACCAAAGATGGAAAAACAACATACTTCTGAGTAAGAAGTCTAGTTATCTGCTGGTTATTTTAACCACAGCCTTCAAATACTGTACCTTCATTTTGCAAAAACTTTTTCTGACCCACGAGATGGTAGGAGGGCAAAAGACAAGCACTACTGGCAAGTTTGAAATGAACAACAGAGAACAGGAGTGAGGAAGGAAGGTTCAGAGAATAAGCAGAATGGATTTTAGAGTGAATATAAATTTTAACTCATTCGAGGCTGAAGAGAGCACAAAGTTGTGGTAGAGGCCTGTTGAATGTCATCGGTTCAGCCACGACAAGTGAGACCAAAGAGGTTTCTGAGTGATACAGGCAAACAAGCTTTTCTCTTGACACAGGTTTATGCTTCCACCACTACACAACTCGGAACAGGGAAGCAAGCCTTGTTCCTTGGCCATCCCATGGAAAAAGACCTCAGTGAAAGGCCAAGTGCCCGTTCCCCCCAGCCCATGACCCCATCGTACTGGCCCAGGACCGCACGTCCCTCACAGCTGCACGGGAAGCTCGTGGCCCACCCAGCTCCCTGAGACTGGGAATTATTCTGCAGGATCACATGTGCTCTGAGCCTCTTTATGCACAACTGCATGTGCTTCTTGTCAGATATAAAGAACGTACTTGTTAACCACAAGGCTATTCTCCCTTCAAGATTTGCACAGACAGGATTTTTTTTTATTTAAGTAGAGCCTATGATTATTGCTAAGTTTCCTGATGCAGATTCCTGTCACCTGATTTTATATCTACTCCGCCAGCAAGTCGAAATTCACTTTCAAACCCTTAGATCTATGAAACTTTTTTTATCCAGTCATCTCCTGCAAACGGCCACAGCATCTTCCCTGCAGACTTGTACCTTTGAGCAACTATTTGAGGAATGGAGAAAAAACAATTTGTCCCAAGGAATTCAGTGATGACAATGCAGGGGTCATTTTAATGACTGTAAGGAGGCTCTTTGGCAGGTAGTTAAAAAGATGCAAATATCGGTATTCTACATTTAGTTAAGTATCTTCTTGGCATTCTTGCCTTTTTTATTTCTTAAATCGATCCTCATTTACTCTGGGACTCCCAATAATTAAGAGGATTTCAAGATCAGAAAGGATAAAAAGATAATCTATTCAAGACAACTTGACATTACAAGAAGTTTCTTACAAAACAGAGGAAAATTATAATAAGGAAAGTAATAATACAGTATACTAAAAACTCTGCTCACCCTTCAGAGTCACTTCTCAAAACCTTGGGAAAAAAACAACTAAACACCTGCTTTGTACTGTATCTTGGGGGAAAAAAAAATTAAAAATCCAATCAACAGATCAGAGTGGGGCAGCAAATCCCTAAACCTCTCAGGGAAAATACCACAGCACTTACAGCGCCAGCCATTGAAACTTCACTTGCAGACCAACAAAAAGTTAGATTTGAGGTGAAGGAGTACTGTAGTTTTAAAATGAAGTTCAATTCAGTGTAAATATTACCTTCACTAGGCTTTGAGAATTAAAGTATAATGAAGACTCACGAAGCAGAGCCTCAAAATCCAGGTTTGGATGTATATGAATGTTAAACAACAAACAAAAAAACCACAATGACAGCTCATCACAAGACAGTGCAAATGATCTAGAGGCTTAACCCATTAAATACGTAGCAAAATGACTCACAGTAGAAAATTTATATTTATACAGTCTCAGAATAAATACTCCAAGAGTAGAATTTTGAAACAGGAATCATCAATTAATCTCTCAAACAACATGTAGCTGTACAAACAGAGCAGACTAGCTTGCTGTTTGCATTGTGTGGATAAATCAAAGCCAGCCAGGACAGCACCACATCTTTTTTTCACCCCTTCCAGAATTTCACTGACTAGAAACCTGACTTTGTAGCAAATACATTAAATTCCATGTGAAGATCTCATCCCAACATCTTTAAATCTGCTAACAGAAAACGTGTTTCTTCAAAAACTGGGGTTTTTTCCAGATTTCACTAATTACTGTTTGATTCAGAACAGGTCTGTGCTAGTGAAGTGAACTTAAAAACTACCCATCTTCCAAAGAAAGTTCACTTCTCTCACTCCCCAGCTGGTGAAACTGCCACGAGTGCATCCATCATATTGCCCATGCTCACCACCTCCTCCTCAGCTCCTGTTGTCTCATTGATCTAAGCTACAAAACCTTTGGATCAAAGTCTTTCTGCTACAGTATCCGTGCAGCATCTCCAGAACCAAGCCCTGCATCCAGCAGGCCTACACAGCACCGCTGCAACAGACATGAATAATAGACCATGTTTTCCATTTTCAAGCAAGTTTCATCCCTAAGGAGCAGCCTGGTGCTGTCGCCTTTGTCCATGCCAAAAAGGAGAATGTTATGCAAACAACTTACATCATGTCACTGGAGTGCACAGACTTCATTTAGTCTTGCATCACGTTCCCAAACCTCTCCCAGGGAAGCCAACCTGGAGGGGCTGTTCTCTGCCAAGCCATACAGACCAACTCCCACAGGCTTACCCACCTGCCCCACATCATCCCCTGTTCTCTAAAGGTAAGCAGTTCCTCCTGAGAGGCCATCACATGGACACCTGGCTCTGAATTTATAAAATCAGGCATACCTCACATATAATGAATTAAGTGCTGAGAAATGTATTTGTTTCAAGTCTGAAGCAAGACACAAGTGTTGTAACGTTAACCACCATAATTAGGGTTTCCATGAAGTGAAACCACCTCCTTCTAAAGCACTTAACTCCTGAAATTGCTTTATTTTGTGTTGCTGCTATGCATTTACTTAATGTGTTGGTCTATAGGTTTTTCCACTTTTTCAATATGCATATAAAAACCCTACATACTGACACATTCAGCCAATTACACTGAGAGACAACAGTATGTCTGAAGTATGTCAAGATCAGGTTTAAAATAGGTTTAATGCACTTTATGGTAGGTCTGAAGTTGCCAAGTTGCTACAACAGTGCTAGGATTAACATTAAAAGAAAAGAACACTATCAGAGCCTCATGTTAAACCATTAAACTCACATCTTAGGACTCCTGCTTCCCAATCTTGTTCTTCATTTACTACATGCACATTAAGATGTCTTAGCAGACTCCATGTGTTAAACAGTTTATTTTTAGTCAGCATTAGTCTCCAGTTCTTTTAACCAGTTTTCAATTTGCCAACTACATACCCACACCGCCAAGGTTTACACTTGATTAATAATGGTAAATAACAAGTGTGTCTTCAGCTGCAGACCAGGCAAGTGCCTAGAGCTGTAGGGCTCCAGAAGCACACTGCTGCCAGTGCTGGGGAGGGACACGGGCACCCAGCTGCCCCACCAAGCCTGGCAGGAGCAGTGGGGTTGTTGCAAAACAGAGAGGCCTTCCTGTCAATTCCCAGCCTCAGGGACCAACCGCCACCGGCTGTCACTGGTTCCCTTTCCCACACTGCTATACAAACTCAGGCCCATTGCGCTCTAGCTTAAAATTAAGATGAATTTCAGGTGGTGTTTAAGTTCTGCTTTAGCACCAGCCACGTTAGTGATCAACCACAGCTTCCTCACATTGTCAGCTTTTGCTCTCATGCTCTCATTTCACCTGTTTGAAATTGTTTTTAAGTCCTCTCAGGATTTTCCCTGGGTTTATGACTGCTATCACAAACACTGTGCTTAAAGAGAGAACTGGGTTTTTTTCCCCTATTCCCCAATTAGTCTTCAGAGAATGCAAACAATAAAGTAAATGTCGCCTTTGTCTACTATTTCTATCCAGGGAAAAAACACACAATAAAAATAGCCAAGCTAGAAAAGCAGCATTTTACAGTCTCTTTCCTTGGACGTTACTAACTACAGTGGACAAGACCCAATGTATCTTAGTAACGTAATAATGTCTGGGGTGAATTTTTACTGAAATACTTCAGTGTAATGTTCATACAGGCACTATCCTCTCCCTTAAACTCCAAGTTCATCACTCCTCAACACTACCCTTTTCATTAACACATTTAGAAAAAGCCTCCTGTTAAAACTCCAGAGCTGGTGAGCAGACGTGGGTTTTAAACTCCGTCAAACTTGAACATAGCAGGCATCCGTAGCACCTATGGCACCTTCGGCACTGATTTCCTAAACAAGCATCTATTCCTACGCTTGTTTCAATAAACACAGCAACAACTGCCAACCCGCTTACTAAAGCCCCTGGTCTTTTAAGGACGTAAGTGCTCCGGATCCGAGTGACAGCCACTCGTAACGCCACGCCTGGATGCTGGAGCGGCGGAGAGAAGCGCGGGATGCCTGTGCAGGAGCTCCCGCGGGACACAGCCCGACCAGCGGCCGCCCCCGGGGACCACGACCCTGCCGCGGGGAGGGCCGGGGGCTCTGGGCGGGCCTGACGCCGAGCTCCTGGAGGTGCGGGCCGGGGCCCGCCGAGCTCCGCTCGCAGCGCAGGGCCGGCGGGGCTGGCACGGCCGCGCCGCTCCGCTGAGGCGCAGCTGACCGGCCCCGGCGCGGCAGGAAGCGCCGCCGGGAGAGGCTGCGGCGCGGGCCCACCGGCAGCATCCCGCCCGCCGGTACCGGGGCCGAGCCTGGAGGGGCACGGCCTCCCCGGCCCGGCGGCCGCCCGGCTCCCCCCGGCTCGGTGCGCCACGGCCGGGGCCCGGCCGGTGGGTGCCCGCGGAGCGGGGGCAGGGGAGGAGGAGGCGGCGGCGCCCGGCGGGCGGCCCTGGCTGCCGGCCCGGCCCCCGCGGGGGCACCGCGGGGCCGCGCTGACT
>JAWWLV010000183.1:31719951-31792720 GCA_035041135.1 Platyrinchus mystaceus
TTGTCCGTGTTCGCTTTGGAGAGCCAAACCGCCGCCGCCGCGCAGGGGCGCTGCGGGAGGGACGGGCGGCAGCACGGGCGGAGCCGCCCGCCGCCGGCGCCGCCTCCGCGGGGCTCGGGCCGGGCCCGACCCGCCTGCGGGGAGCCCCGAGCTCCGCTGCTGCCAGGGGAGCGGGGTCTGTACCTGCGCTGGGACGCGTCGGGCTTTAAAACTGTGTCTGCGGAGCGTCCGCGGGCTCCGGACGGACGGATGACATTCGTAGCGCTTCCTGCTCCTCGCAAGTTCCCAACGCGTATTAAAGCGTAACGAATTAATTACCTGTAGTGCCTTTCGCAGCCACTGGCATCACCTCTTCGGTGGCATTGTTTCTAGACTTAACACTCAAAATTACGTATATGCTTAAAACAACAACAATATAAACTTCCTCCAGCTCCCCGTAATTGTTGAGGCAGAAAAAGGCAGAGTGACTCCTGAGCAACAGCTGAGCCGTGCTGCAATATCAAAAGGTCAGCGGTGTTGAGCTAACGAAAGGGAATGGTCAGAAAGTGAAAGGCCAGCCTGAGATTTGGGGTGTTTATCAGCCCTGAGCTGAACAGCAGGTATTGAAGCTGTCTGAGGATTAAGCTCAAATGCTGGTGTTCTTTACAGAAGAGTGCACACTGGGCCCTAGTCCAAGCAGGTCAATAAAGCGAGTAAACTCCACTGGCCATCCCTCTCAGGTGCACAGCACAGGCAGCTTCTGCCCGGGACACTGACCTGAGTGCAGACATTGTTCACTGGGATACCACAGAACAAACACTTTACTACTTGCATCTTCATATTTGTACCTCCCTTTTTGGAGGGAGGATCTCCATTTCTGAAAGGGAAAAAAAAATTGCATGATTTTGCCCAAGGGCAGAAATTGAGATAAAACTGCAAGTTTGCATGATTGAGGCAGACAGACAGGAACGGGGGCACTATGGGCGTTCAACCCATTTGATTGGAGTCCTCACCAAAATGGAAGGGCCTCCAGACCCCATGGAAGACAGTGCTCTGTCCAGGTAGTTCCCCTGCCACCCTGCCATACTGTTGGGGCACGATCTCTGCACATGGATACACCTGCCACTGAGGACACTGTCCCATTAAAATCTCGCCTACCTCTACAGTAAAGGCTTCTCCTGAAGGAGGCAGGAGACCAAAGCTGAATTTCCTAGGGGAGATGACCTGGGGCAGGAGAAGGCTTGTTTATCATCTGTCTCTGGAAGGATTTTCAGAACTCTTCATCTTTGAGAATCTCCCCTGTGGCTAATTAAGCGCAAAGAGAAGCCACGTCTGAGACCAGGAGCACAGGCCTCCTGTAATCTTACAGAACGCAGGGACAGACAACCATCAGCTCCTGTAGTGGGGGGTTTATTACAAAATGTTACTGTAATAAATCAAATCTCTGCTCCAACTGAAATTATTTAATTGTGATAGAGACATTTGTGGCAAATTACTAAAAATGCTTTTAGGGAGAACATGTAATTCAAATAATTTTCAGTCATTTTTTGTGAACTGAAAAGGGAAAGCTGATCTTTGTAGTCACAGCCTACATTTATTGGAGCCATAAAAGCAGTCTTTCCCTAAACTCTGATAACTCAACATTGCCCACCACACACTAAGAATGTGACCATCTTCTGCAGCCGTGTTTTTTGTTTCCTTGGAGCTGTGTTTTACCTTTTCTTGGAGCTGTGTTTTTTAGGACTTTCATCCTGATCATTACCCTTCCTTCTACTGGGCTTTGGAGGTGCCAGGGACATTTCCTAGATTAAAAAAAAAATAAAGTATATTTGAATGCTCTCTGAATAGAGGAATTAAAATATGTAACATTTCTTTGCAGGCAGTTGCATAACCAGGTATGTGAAAAAGAAGTTACAGCTGAGGACCAGAATATAGAACATGATTAATAGAGTGATTTACAATCTTTTCTTTATATATACATATATATACACACATATATACATAAAAAACTTATATATATATATGATATATAAATCTGTATATTATAAATACTAAATATATTGTATAAAAATGTAATTTTTAATATATATATTTAAATGTTTTCTTACTGAGTTTAAAAGCCCAATCCAGCAGTGTGGGAAATGCTGTGAAAAGCCTGACAAGCTACTCTAGCCTGAGCAAAACTGAACAGAGTAGGGCTCTGCATGGTTATTTCTTTCAGTGAGGCTGTGTGTAAAGACCTGTATTACAGCCTGTTACACCTTATTACACTTGCTCAGAGAGTTCTTTCAGCTATGAAAATGAGGGTTTTCAAAAATGGAGAAACTGCTGCTCTGCACACAAACTGTCCTAATGTATTTTTATCACCAATATTTCTAGGCAAAGCAGTGTTCAGAGGAAAGGAAATGTAGTTGTAAGTTACTTGAAGTATAAAGTTTTCTATTAAAATAGTTGCTAGTACAAAACAAAATAAAAAGATGAGTCAGGTGTAAAATCCATTTGAATTAATTGAAATATCTCTTTTTCAAAGACCTCTGGTTCAGGCTCTGAATCACAGTAAAATGTGATACAAATGTGACATACCAAACAACAATCATTTTCTCTTAGCTAATAAAATGACATTAATAAATATGTACCTGACCGCTGGATATTAGAATATTCAGAAATAATACTTTTAAAAATAAATATAAATCATACATACACATGCCATATAATCAACTCTGTACTGTAAAGCCACACTGGATTGAACTTATCCATGCCTGTGTGTTCCTGGGGGTTTTGCTTCAATGCATATGTTACTTTATAAAGATTTCTATTTATGTTCCCCATCCGACTTTGCCATATATCATGGTGAGAATGCTTGCCAAAAATAGTTACAAATGCTTTATGGCTTAAAAAAACAAATAACCAAATTTAATGTCAAAAGAAAGCATCAAGTAAACTGCAAAATTAAGGTAAAGTAGTTACCTTTTAAAAGCAAAATAAACAAAATTGTTTACAAATAACTGCACATATTTGATTTGGCTTGAAAAGGACTCAGTGGTGTCAGCTGACTCCATGGCTTGTTCCTTAGGTTAGAGGGGAAATAAAGCAAATATAGCATAAGACAGACAACTTTCATATAAAAAACAGCTGGTAGGTTTTATGAATGATATGAGCATCTTGTGCTTCTGATATTTTGCAATAATGACAAAGGTAAAGTATGTGAGCCCTGTCTTATGGAAATCGTTTCTAGGAGCTTAAATTTTAACATATAGAAAAACTTACAGGTTTCTTTCATAAGCTGGAGCTGTACTTCGAAATCAAGAATTTCTGGTTGACCCAAAATATTCTGCTGTCCTTTAGCAGCTTTTAACTCTGAGCCAAAACCAAAAAAAAAATTTACATCAGTAAGATTAGAAAGATAAGATGAAGGTGAGATTTATGCTGCTAGAACTTGCCCCAGAGTACAATAAAGAAAACAGAAAAGCTTTCATTTCCATCAGATCTTTAATATATTTTGCATAACATGAAAACTACTTTTTTTAGTCAAGCCTCTGCTTAGAGAGACACTACATTAAGGCAACTATGACATTTATTTCTTCCTCTTGAGGAAGTTCTTCATAAGACAACAGTCTGTACATCTGGGAAGACTCTAAGTCAGTAGGAGTTAAAATGTGACTTTTCCCTAGTGTTTCAAAGATGAAATGCAACTGTGTCACCAGTAAGAGAAAAATCCCAACAGAGGAACTGAGGAACAGTCACCCAGTGAATCAGCAAATCATTCACAGCTGCAGCAATGTTAATGGTACCAAGGACAAAATATTCACAGCCAGTGAGACAACCACTGCAGTGATCTGTCTGGTTTGGCAGGGATGCAGAGGACTCCCTTCCTCTAATTTTTAATCAAATACTTTTGGATGCATTACATTCATTAGCAAAGAGAAGGTAAAAGCAATGCACAAAACAATACAGAAAGTGTGTATACTATGACTGTGTTTATTGTGTGTGTATATACAAACTTCCTCCTACTGGATAGACCTTTTTCCTCTTTTTTTTTCCCCTTAAATTTAGATTTGTGTTTGCATGGTATCTGCTTATACAGTAGTCAGCCTTTCCTCACGTCAAGAACCTTTGAATCCACTGGCAGGTATTGAATTTGATGTGCAGTGACAGTCTCACAAATATCAAATTCTTAAAATGTAGTGTGAACAGCAGTGGCTGGCACTGATGGAGTTGGAGGGAGGGAATCTTAACCAGTCAGAGCTTTGAGAAGGATCCACTTAGGCCCTCTCTTATAGTGGGGTCCCCAGAAAAGATGGTTTTAGTTGGACTAAAACTTAAACAAATAGCTCCCCCATGCACATACATCTTATTCTAAATAAACACTAAAAGTGTTAAAACAAAAATGCAAATGACCAGGGCAGGCAGAATACTTAAAAATATACATATACCCCCCCCTCCTCTGCCAGCCATGTCCTGCACAACAGGTCCTTGCTCTCCGTGGCTTTAGTAACACAAACATTTGTCTTCTACACTGTGTTCTCAGTGTACAAAGTAATTGTTATGTCTAACATGTTTAATAACTGCAGGCTTATGACCAAGGGACAGCAAACTGACCAGGTCTCTCTGATCCCCAGGAACTTCCTTCTATCCCATCTGAGAGCAAGGGGTGGAGCAATCCTTTACATCCACAAAAGAAACGCACATAGGGTCAGATATCCCTGCTTTCCTAATTACTAGACAATGAGTTGAGGTCAGTGGGAATTTGAGTTCTCAGCTTTGTGACTATATAAAATTTCTGAAAATAGCTTTTAAAGGAAATATAATGCCACTGCACAGCGAAATATTCCCCGGCCAAAACAAATTTTAATTGAGGTTTGGTATTCTACAGATTGAAAAACTATTGAAGAAAATTACCTCTGATTTTACATAGCACTACATACGCTTCTCATTTAATACAAGGACTAGCTGTCACCATTTATATGTCTAAAAAAATGGTGATAACTCAGTGTACTTTTTAACTGAACTGTTTTTTTTTAATTTTTAAAATTTTATTTATTTATTTATTTAAATCAGATTCTAGTGCAGTCATATGATCTTATCTCCCTGATTAAATACAGGCCTTCTACAATGTAGCTTTGTAAACCTAGACCAAGACTAACACAGGCATTTTTGTTTAGTACACGTAAATGTGATTTTTGATGAAAACTACTTGTGTGACACAAGCAGTGAAAAAATCTTTTGTACTGAGGGACGCATTGCACCAAATTCAGAGCAAGGCTAGCTGCTGACTTCAGAGGCCTCACAGCTAACTCACTATAGAGCTGAATTTGCCTCATTATAAATAAGAGCAGTAAATGCCACTTTTCATACAGAAGAATTGGCCAACCATCTGACCTCTTTCCCCCAAAAGCATACTGATCCTTTTATTCTATATTTCATCTCATGACCTCCAGCATAACTGATGGGTTAATCTCTTTTAATGTCTTGGTTAATGAGAGGACATCCACGTGATACTGGTACTTGAATTCAGTTTCAAGGTGAATTTCAAACAGTTCCCCCTCCTCAAAGTGGAAAAACAATGAGCAAGTTATTGGTGCCCTTCTCAGACTCTTGAGATGATATTCCTCTGTGTAAAGAACAAAGGACCTCAGTACTTAAGTGTCAGTAGGAGAATTGCAATAGACGTCAGTTCCACCCAGACTCAAAGCAGTATCTCTATCAAAAGTGATTGTGAAATAAATAGAAGCTTTTTAGACATACAGAAGCACTCAATTATTAAAAATATGTTAAGGACAGGTAAACCATATTGCCAGTCATGCCATGGAATAGTAATAGCAGATTAAATGTTCTGTGATAATATTAGAAAATAAAGGTTTGCGCTTTTTTCCATTTTTGTATTCAGATTTCTGTCTGAAAAGAAAAATCATTAATAACATAGAAAAATGTTTAAAATGTTTTTGCTTTCTTTTTGGCTATCAGTGTAATGTGATATAATGACTTCATGTAATGGAACAAATTGTTTCAGAAATATTTTACACAGCTATTTACTTGTTTCCTACAATATCCACATAATCCCAATGTATTTAAGACAGCATACTGTAGTATTCTCAGTGGAAAGCTTCAGAACATCTGTTTACTTCAGAGTCTGAAATTGAAGATAAAAATAAGACAAACAAAATCTCAGAGGATATTAATAGTTCCATACTTACTGAGCTCATTAATAAATTCATTGGATTCCTCCCCAGCAATGTTTCTTTTTCAAACCTGGAAACAAAATTATTGACAGTGAAAAAAAAACCACATATGTTTAGTTTTCAACAGAATGCTAATTTAGATTTGAAGAACCTGATTCTGCAGTGTGTATTGACCTAAACTTCTATTAAAACCAATGACAGTTAGAGACAGACCTAGGCAAGACCAGGCCCTACATTAGTGGTGTGACATTGTGTTTGGCATAGATTTAGTATAGCTTATGTCAAGTTGGTTGCCATGATACAGCTACTGTGAAACCCAACCTGGTTTCAGGAAGCAGCTTCTCTTCAAAACAGAAAAAAAAATCTTAGAGAAAGTTTGTCCCTTCCATTTAATGTCTTATTTTACCCACAGTCACCAAAGCACCTTTCTCAGTCTTGCTAACAGAATTATACAGTCGAAGATAAAAAAGTGGACTTCAGCTGTATGTATACGGCTGTAGGAATAGTACCGCTCCCAGGTATCAGGTTTCAGTGCAGGGCAACTCCTTGATCTTCCAAAGTTTGTTTGGAAGCGTCAGCAGGATCTAAATGACCTTACAAAGGAAGCACTCAGAAAAAAAGGGATATTCAACTGTTTCCCAGTTTTTATTTTTTCACTGTCTTGTTGAACAAGGACAGGGTTTCAACCATATGCTACAGCACCTCACTAAAATTAAGATGTTTTGGAGGCAAAGTGGAAAAAGGGAGCAAACTCGATGAATGCTACCAATTCAGAGTACACGAGTACTGCCAGAAAAATGATGGTGTAAAAGTCCTACACTTTGACTTAGTGGCTCTGCAGTGTATAAAAAGTGACTGCCTCTTGTGTTTCAGCTGCGCAGTAAGGACCAGCAAGGTGCCTCCTTCCCACGTCATGGAACTGCGAGCTCCCGGGGACGGGGCTGGACGTCGTTCTCCGCTTGGCACCGCGATCAGAAGCGCTGCCCGACTCCACCGGGCTGTTCCTCACTGCTGCACACAGAGCACGGGCTCCTCTGCCGTGGTTGATAAAGCATTTCAAACCGAGTGCTTTTACTCCAGGAGACAGCCGAAATCTCAATCCACATCTAAGTTTTTCAGCTAAGCCTTTACAGTATTTGCATTCTCTTTGTCTCTTGCAGATTGTGATCTATTTATAACAACTCAGCTATTTCTAAACCTCAAGCAGACAGAAAATTGATGCGTCATTCTAAGGATATGCCTTTGAAATGGTGGGGTGGGAAAAGAAAAAACCCAAAACACAGGAAGGTGACAAAAGCAGAAAAAAATTAGTCTTTGTCTGTGTAACAGTGTTAATGTTTCTTACCTTTTTTCAGTGTCATACCTCCTGACTTCCTAAATCAGCACATCAACTATGAATTCTAAGTACCTATGCTTTTAAAAGTCATTTACTAATTCCTTTTCTTCTTTCCCTTCTCTTCCCCCTGTTCTATAAATAGTTGAAAAAATGTCTGTTGCCTGTAGGGTTGGACAATTTTATCTGCTTTTAGGATGTACAACCCAGCTCCCTGAGGATTTCTTGTCTTGCTACAACATGCTGTTAACTGTTTGTTATCAAGAGGTTCCAAACTGTCAAAGCACTTATGAGGGAGGAAAAAATAAATATGTGCAAACCCAATTACAAAGTAAGAAATAATTCTATTTTAGCATAATATATGGGTGGGTTTTTTTTTTCACATGCAGAAAAATTCAGGCATGGATCCCATGAGCATTACAGGGAAAAACATCAGGATGTTTTCCTCATTTCAAGAAATACAATGTTAGTGTTGGAAAAGGTACAGAGAAGGATGCTTAAAAGCTTGGGCTGACTTCTCTGCCTCGAACAGTTGAGTAGCCTAGTATTCACCAGTCAGAAAAAGAGGCAAATTAGCAGGGATAAAGCAGATTTACGATGTCCTGAATTGGAGAAAGCAAATTCATTTACTCTTTCTTCTCATACATGGAATAGGAAAAATCAAATGAAGCTGGTAGGAGACCTGTCAAAAGCTTGGAAAGATACTATGGATGCTGAAAGCTTGTCAAGCTCTGGGGGAGGCTGGACACATGCAGAGAAGAGAAATCCCCAGGTTACTAGACTTTTTGTTTACTGAAACCTGTAATCATCTGGGGAACAATTAAAAGATTCTAGAATAACAATAAATTATTAGTTCTCAAACATTTTGTACCACAGTTTATTTTGCCTTCAGTTTTTCAAAATATCATGCATTATAATTAAATGTTCCATGTAAACACTAGCTGTGATTTTGCAGCTCACCTTTGGGCCACTACTGGTGTCATGGGCCCTCCAGTTCCTTAGGCCACCATGCAATAACTGTTACTAATCCTCATACTTTGCCTTAAACAGTAGTTTACAGATGTGCTGAGCTGGGAAGGCATTTTTTCCTATTCCTGAATGGCAGAGCCATTCTAATGAATTTAAAACAGTAGCTTTTCCTACTAGTGCAGGTCCCTGAGTATATGAGTGAGAAGGAGAAGCCAGAGCAAACTATCATCAGCTGGCCCCTTCTTGTCATCGGTTGTATCTGAGTCAGAAAAGCAGTAGTCAAATGTTCCTTGTGTCTTCCAAAGCCTTGGCCACTGATAACAGCAACACCAGGGAATATTAAGGAAAGCCTAAGGTCTCAGTTCCTTCTTTCTTTGTAGAATGTGTGCTGAATAATACCACTAAAGAGAGTGCAAATGCCATCAGCTCTAAACCACAGGGGGGTTTTGTTGTTCAGGTTGTAGTGGAATAAAAAAGTTAAACAATTAAACTAGACACTGTGGAGCACAATTGTGAATCAGCCCTCCTGATGCCTAAAAACCCTTCAGACAGCCCTCTGAGAAGTAAGACTTCTGATCTTGAAAATTCTCCAGTAAAGTGTGTTATTTATAATTTCCATTAGCAAAAATGAAAATGTGTATAGATATAAATGTACATAACATATAGGTTGTCTGTCTCCCTTGTACCTCTTACTTACTTTCTAAATTATTAATTTAAGCATAAACTACCAAATACTAGAGGAGAATTTCAAAGACTTCAAACTGCAATATATTTTAAATTTTGACCCAACAGCACCAAATTTTAAGCCAATGCAATATCACTAAAATAGAATGAAATAATTTGTTTACAAAACCTGTCTTATCTTACTCATATTTATAAGCTAAACAAAACCGGTAAACCTTTGGACTTGAGCAGGGTGGGGGTGATCTCCTTGCAACAGCAGTGGCTGAACAAATATACGCGGTTTATATGGAAAAGGCAACAAAGGAGATGGATATTGGAAGGTTGGCTACTAATTAACCAGGCCTATCTGGGAAATGAGACTGAAAGTGAACTACAGTTTCAATTTAGCTGTTTCCTCAGCTGAAACTCTTTAAAACCACATCTGAGATATAGTTTCTTCCAAGATAGGTAAATAGTGCCCATATCCTACCTACTAGACAGGTGTGAAAGATTGTCACGGATCTGCAAACAGTTCCCCTTCCCAAACAAGAAAGGTGAAGGTTAAACAGTGGGGGTCACTGTAGTCTTTGGCAACAGGTTTCCATGTATTTAAGA
This sequence comes from Platyrinchus mystaceus, assembly GCA_035041135.1. Classification (NCBI taxonomy): domain Eukaryota; kingdom Metazoa; phylum Chordata; class Aves; order Passeriformes; family Tyrannidae; genus Platyrinchus; species Platyrinchus mystaceus. The sequence goes on from JAWWLV010000183.1 coordinate 31,729,690, forward strand.
TAAAGTGGCACCTTCTAGGGAGGATGTTTTCCTACTTCTAGAAATAACACCACATATTCCTGAGAGATCTGCTTTTGGTTGTTATTGTGCAGTGACAAAGTCACAGTCCATTGTTGCAGTCATTCTGTGGTGAGTAATTATGTTACCTACAAGCATTATGACTGATTGTGAATAACTAACAAAAGCAAATGGTTCCTGTGTAACAGACAGCTGACTGCTTCTGCAAACATGCTACAACCTCCTGAAACTGCACACTGAAGGATCTGGCAGAGTTTGGGGCTTCTTACTTCTGTAAGTACTAGGGGTTTTAAACTGAAAAATTGAAGAAGGTGAGAAATTCTTAGGTGGGAAATTCCTCTGAAAAAAAAAAAAAAGGTATTTGAAGTACTCCCAAGGAAAGGAGTGTGGCTGAGTGAGTATATTTTAATACATTGTGGATTTGTTTGTCCTGTGCTAAAAAAACGGGCTCGTTTCCTTCTGCAGAACCGCGTAACAGCTGATAGATGGCAGTGTTACAGGCTCACATATAAAGCCACAGTCAAATTATTTGCTTAGAAAGAAAAAGCATGTGTCCCTTCTAACATATATAAAAGGCCCTGGTTGGATATCTGTTCATAACAGTTTACAGAACAGCTTTTCTTTCTTAAAGAAGTGGAAAATATATTCCATGTCTTGATTTGTAAAGCAACACAGAAACTCAAAGCATCTGAATCCTCTTCCTCTGGATCCCATAATCCTGGGTCATTGTGCTATGTGGTGTGGGTTTTTTTGCACCACAAACATACAGATAAACTATATTTATGCTTTAGCTCAATAATGGGAGCAATGACAAGATACCATTTGTTATCTCCAGTGTATTGCATCTTTCTGGTTCACCTGTAAGTTTAATGTTGATATTACAATGAGACAGTCAAATACAGAAGCAAAAACTAAAGCAGGGAAACCACAGACCAAATATGTTTCATGATTCTCCTGCTCAGTCATGGGGAAAAAAAATTTCCATTAACATTTTGGATTGAAAAAGGATTTTTTTAAAACATAAAGTCTCTGCTTTCTTAGAAAATGATTTAATTTTAGAATAAAACAAACAAAAGGTGTTTCTTCTAAGTGTTGGCCAGAACTCTCTCTCTCTCTTTTTTTTTTTTTTTTTTTTTTTTTTTTTTTTTAGGCTACAAACATCAATAAAATCACTTTTCAAAGTGCCTTAAATTTACAGAATTATGTCCCAGACTAATTCTACATGGTGTGACATCTCCTAGGCAGAAGCACAGCCTTTAATTACATGCTTTAATTTCTTGGCAGGTCCCAGATTGAAACCCTGCTGTTAACTCTGCAGTTAACCATACAATAAAGCACCTTCTCACTCCTAGAGCCTGAAGAAGTGCTCTTAGCAACAGTTCTATAAGGGAGTGCCTGCATTTTTCTTGGCAGACAGAGGTGTGTCAAAGTATGACTAAATCACATTGAGTTCCATGTTATTTCTGAGATAATTATATATATTCCCATATAATGCTCTTAGGAGGATGCACCTCCATTCCAGCCTGCTGGTGCAGAGACACAGTGAGAGCTGGACAGGAGAACCAGTGGCATCATGAAATCCATGGGACAGATCCAAGAGTGAGATTTCAGGGAGGATCTAATGATACTGGAGACCATGTATTTCCTTGTGAACAATTTCTGTCTATACTGTGCCCTGCCACAGCTGCCACTTCTTTTCTCCATTGGGCAGTATATCCCTGGGGAATTATGTCCACTTAGAAAGTGCTCAAGGAACCAAGTACTTGTCCCTGTCACTGCAGGTTTGTTTCTGATCCAGGATGACCATATTTCTTTAAAACAAACAAACAACAAACAAACAAACACTTTTCCTTCTGACTTGTTACACTTCCTTTCCACCAGGTTAATCATTATACAGAGAGCTGGTAAACTGAGTTGCATCAAAGCTGGTTAGCCCATATTGGACGCTGATAATTTATACTTATAAAGAGAATATATCTGCAGCAGTGAATGATATATGCTTATCCTTAATAGCTTAAAGGCCTCTATTTATTCTACTGACCTGTTTTTTTCTTCATTTCTAAGTCCTCCAATTTGCTTTGCTGTCCTTTGCATCATTTGTGGGAATAAATGAGATATCTTTCCCTAGGCAATGTTCTTCAATTCATCATTTTATGAGCAGTTTTCATTGTACTCCAGAATGAAATAAAACATAAAGAATTTTTTAAAAATATTCTTAATGCTTACTTTTAAAATCAAATGTGGATCTTTTCAAGGGAAAATTAATACCTGTGTGAGGTGTCAGATGGGAAACATGGAAAGGTTTGAATACACCATATCCATTTAATAAGATACTGTCACTCTGTCAGCTAAACTGCCCTGCTGAAGAGCCTCACTTTAATTTAGAGAAACAAATTCTTGAAATAAACATCTGAGGTGTTCAAATTCCTGGTCTGTCAGAAAGCTACTAATTAGCATCAAATGCTTTTGTGCTTAATTCACTATGACTCTGACTGAAACAAAATAGGTAACTAGGCATTCACTACAACCCCTGAGAGGGAAGCAGATGGTTCAAGACTGAATCATGTCACATTCCAGCTCAAATGGAGAGGCCAGACAAAATGGGGAGGCCAAGAGGAATCTTACATACAGGACTGATTTAGAATAATTTTTAATGCTTCTAAATATTTAGGGTTTGGTTGTTTTTTTGTGGGTTTTTTTTTTTTTTTTTACTGCTTCTTGAATAATATAATTCCACCACAATAGATCATACAAGGAAAATTTCAGGCTAATGGTAGTTGGCAAGATAAGCATATAATCTGCATTTAAAATATGATGTACATTCACTGATACTAAAGGTATGAAAAGCACTACCTTCAAAGTTAACTGAACCAATGCTAAATGCAAGGTAGAATTACAAGTGGGCCAATGGTGCTTCAAAATGCTACTGACAAAGGAATTACTGCAATGTTTTAAAGTAAATCAGTCAAGTGACATGAACTCGCTACTTGGAATATTGTTCCTCCTTAGGCTGGGTATGTAATTCCAGTAGATTATAATTATGAGTTGCATAAGACTCAGTGGAAGGTAACAAAGATATATTAAAAATATTAATCATCATTCATAAATAAGACTTTTAAAACACCAGGATAATTAGTTCCATTAAGGTTACATCTCCATTGATACTGCTATAGCTCTTGCTAGCATAAGTCCATCAGCTGATCTGTTTTGTCACATGCAAATGTGTTAATTAGGCTTATTCATAACTTCCTTTGTTTCTGAGCTGATCGGTGGAACAAATTATGCCTGCATTTTTCCTTCCAACTCCAGGGTTAAATCTCCAGAGCTACAGGAGATAGACTGGTGGGGGAGATGCACTGAAGTCAGTGAGCCCCTTTCCCAGGCTTGAGGTTTTCTACTCATTAGGAGAAAGTTACATGTCCTTTGCAATATTGTGGTTTTTTTAAAAAAAATCTCCCATAGTTCCAGAGTCAAATTTCATTATTTGGCTGTTATTGCATGTCTGAATCATTAAAGACCACATCCTGATACAAGACTCTGCATCAGTAGCGTATATGGAAAGTCTGATGCTGGTGTGAAATCTAGTCAAAATCAGTGTATGGGTAGAGTTTTGGATTGAGAAGAATGCATGCAACTAACTCAAGCTAGGAAAACTATAATCAGGAATACATATTGTGAAACATGTATTCCAGATAGAAAGGTCAAAACAAGTCAGAATGTCAAAGCTGTAGGGGACCCTTAGTTCTTGGAGTCTATCAAGAAACAGCACTTTGCACTCTATACCACTAGTCTTACAAGTTGTGCTTTCCTATACTAGTTCCACTGCTATTTTCATGTAATACCAGCAAAGCACCTCAAATAACATCCTGTTAACACAGATAAGCTTGAATTTAATTTCTTTTAGAAGCACATATTTAGAGTAAATCTTGAATTAACTGATATTCTGGGACAGTGCTATTTCAAGAGGTCCAACAGGGACGGTATTTTGAAATACAGACCCACACTGTGTGAAAACCACGTGCTTTTTTCTCTTCCCACATACAGGCAGCTCTGACTCTCACAGAATCGAGCGCACACATCAAGAGCAGCACAACAGATGTGATGACACAACGGGATGCAATACAGATATCATTTGCTAGGCAGACTCCTGGAGTCTGGTAGGCAAGCTTCCCTGCCATCACTTGCACTTCCAGGGAGGGAGAAACTCAGTTTCATTCTTTCCAGGCCTGGGAAACTCAACCTTAAGAACTAATTATACAGCCAAAGACACCCTCAGCAGTAAGATATCCTTGGGGGACTTTTTTGGTCCACTAGAAGTTAACTGTCCTACCAAGAAAAAATTCACTTTCCTCTGGCCCCGTTCCCACACACACTCCCTACAGCTATTTCCACCCACGCCACAGCTCTTTTTAACTGTGTTTAAAAAGCTGAGAGCGAGAGAAATGTGCTGCTGCTGCTAGTGCTCCTCCTCCTCAGGTGGGCGGGTTGGTAGCTGGTCAGTTTTCTGCAGCATTCCTGATTGCTGAATGCGTGGGAAGCCAAGAGCAGAGAGGGAAGGAAGCGGCCCTCTTAGGGAAGGAGGCACATCAGATCAAGTGGGAAGCAAATAGCCCCTTCCCACCTGCACATGTGCAATTACGTGCAATTGAAAAACTAATACAATGGATCTGCAAGCACAGGTTTCCAAGCTGTGGTCCTAAAAGGTATCAAACAGCTTGGGTCTTAAAGCCAAATTCGGGGGTGACCAGATCTCTGGGAAGACAGCATTTTTCACCCACGAGGAACAAGCTCGTGGGGAGGAAAAGGAGGAGGGAAGAGGGCGTTCCTCACAGTTATGGCTTTGTACGTGGGTGGAGGGTGGTTCGAGGAGAGGAATGACAGATTGCTTGTGGCAGCAGGGAAGAAAGATGTAGGAGGGTGTTTGCCCAGGGTCCCGTCGAACCCAGGGAGTACTGGCAGGGTGGATGCAGCACGAGTGGTATGTCTAAGCCGGGATGGTGGGAGGAGAGGAACTCGCTGGTGGATGGACCTCGCTCGGATCCTCCCTCCCCGTCTCATCGACACGGCAGCATCTGCAGCAGCACCCAGCCACCCCCACGCTTTCCCCCGCTGCCCTCTGAGGCCAAAGGAAAATGGAAAGTACTTCGCTCACACAGCTTCATTATGGATTTGCTTTCATCCTTTTCCAAACACTTCTAGTTCCCCACTGATAAGATGCAAATTAACTGTTGAAGAAAAAAAGGGGGAAAAAAAAGTTGATTTTTTTTTTCCCTCCTCCCTCGCACACTTTCTTGTAACAGGAGAAATTCACTCCTGCATGCTGTGCCCTCAGCCCAAATCTATGATTTCAGATGTTGCATGGATGCATTATCTGAAAAATCTCTGACCAAAAGCCCCAGGGAAGGCACTCTGTACAATGAGATTGCTTATGTTACAGAGAAAAGCAAAAATTTCCTTCTCCATATTACATAGGTGTTTGTGGTGTTTCAGTCCTTCCCTGGGCTGGTCTGTTGTTAGAGAGTGGAGGAACAGATTAGTTTACCACTTATTTTAAGGCTACTTCTGCTCTCAATGACGTTACTGGAAGACTCTCCACTGCAGACATGAGCCTTTAGTATTAGGCATCCAAGTTGGCACAAGGAAATTTCCACCTGTGTCACCTGTGGAGGTGCTTTAGAGTGCTGCCAACTGAGACTGGACTGAGAAATAACAATGTGAGGACTGTTTGTCAGCACAGTCATAACGAGTTAGCAGGGATGAGCTGGAAATTTTCCCACTCTGTTCCTCGAGCCTTCACAGACTCATTTTTCCTTACCTTCACATGCTGTAAGGATGCACTTGCTACCCACACTCAGAGCAATTAGGTACCAGCTGTTAGACCAGCAGAGGAAAAGATTAAATTTACAGCATTTGTACCATTTATTATTTGGTCTTAGTCAACTACACTGGGAGCTCTCAGAGGCAAGTTTGAGGCACAACTTAATGATTAACTAGGGATATACAGGTGGCACATAGAAAGCAGCTGAGCTGCTCTTGGAATCCTAGGGAGCAAGAGTTCCCGCATTCTAAAGTTATTTTTTCTGGAAAAGAAACCAAAAAACCCCAGAAACAAAACCTGAAAACATCTGCTCAATTCTGAAGTCCTCCTACAGTCTGCAAGTTGTTTTCTCTTTCCAAACCTGCTGAATGCACTGCCAGGAAATTTTTCCAGGGGGAGGAATTACAACCTGCTTATCCTTCTGGCTATTGCACTTGTACTCCCTGAGCTCCTGGCTTGGTTACTAGGTGTGCTGCTCACTTCCAGTATATCCAGTCTCCTGCAGCCCTCTTTGCCAATATTAAATCATCCATAAACTCCCAGGTTAAAGGTCATCTCATTCCACTGATTCTCACGCAACTCCATTATTTTCACTTTTTCCTATTTCTACTTATAGAAGTCTTTTATTTACTTTTTAGAAAACATTTGATATTCCACTCTGCAAAAAATGGGGTGTGCAGGAGAACTATGGAAAAGCAGAATGATATGTGAGTTACTTTTTGGACTGGATTGCAGTCAACTAAATGGCCGTCTGCGATAACATCACAATTTTCTAACACCTACCACCCCCCTAAAAAAAACTATAGGAAAATTCAAGCCATCACCAGCATGTTTAAAAGTGAAGAACACTAGGCTCAAAGAGGATGGCTCTTCTGCCACCATCCCTTCTTCTTGAAAGCAATTTATATTTAAAAGAAAAAAAAAAGGATTTTTAAGAAAACATTGAGCATAAATTCAGTGTCACCACCATGGAAAGACAATGCTTGCTGCTACTTCATTGTTTACAAATGAGTAGGCCCCGCTCTTGCCCTAAATAAGACACAGCTGGAATATCACAAAGAAAGGGTCTACACCATTATTTATACTGAACTCAGAGGGAGAACAGTTTAAAATCAGCGTAAGTAAAAGATGAATCAGATCACTGACTTCTATTTTAGACCCTTGAAGCAGACACCCTGTGTAATCATGTCCTGATCACAGCCTTGCCCATGTACAAATGGAATTTGTTAAGAGATTTCCAGGGCTTTCAGACAGCCTCCACCAGCTCTTATCCAAGGTTAGCTTCCTCATGCCCATTTCTTCATTCCCACACCACCACTAGCGAAAAGATTATCTGTCAGAAAGGTTCTGTTTGGTTGTGAAATGCATAGACTTTCAGACATAGGATATGAAGAACAAAAATGTTACCTGCTTATCAAACTCCCCATTATTGGTTATGCCTGGATGAGAGATGTAGAGCCATCCTCAAAATAAAAAAAAATTAAAATATATATCAGGGTTCAGGTTTGGCAACTGGGATAATTTGGTGTCACTTAGACTGGTTTAGATTTAATTTTATGGTACTTGGTGTAAAACAGCATACAGGGCTGTATATACTCAAGATGACTCTAATAAGCTACATCATTGATCATCATATAACCTTTAGGTGAAAGTCTGAATAGTATGGATTGCCTAATGAATTCTACAATTCATTATTTTGTAGTAGTCTTTCAGTGACTGCAAAAGCACCTCATGTCCTGTTCTCAGCTATTTTTTGCTCACAGTGTACAAGACTGAAAACTGAGACTGCATTAATACACCAATGTTCTGTATCTTTTTTTTTAATGCCTATTTAGTTTGATTAAGACTTTTACAACCAAATTTCATATACTCTGAGAGTCATTGCAATGGAAATGCCAACACAGATGACGCTGCTCTAAGCAGGGACTGTGAATCGTTTCTCGAAACGAAGAGCAAGGTTGCCCTCTGGGGACTTTTATAGAAGTGCTTCTGAGAGCTGGGATTTTTTTGTTCCAGCAAAATATATTAGCTAAAAGGTTTTAAGATTGTTTGGATTTTTTTATTACTAACGTGAATCAAGACAGCTGGTGCTAAGAACTTGCTACACTGAGAGGTGAGGAAGCTACATTTCTACCTAGTGCACTTTATTGTCTTTTATTCCACGTTTCATCACACTTTTCAGTATCGGTCTCATGCTGGCTCACGTCAGCCTGACGAAAACAAAATTCACGGAACGGCCTTAGTTATGGAAATCAAAGTGAATTTAGCACTGCGAACTCCTAGCACGATGGCCATAAATTCTCAAAAGCCTTAATACTCTGTTTTTGTGCGTCAGTAGCTGGGGGTAGGGGGGGGCCCCGGAGGTCGGCGACAGCCGCTCCTCAGAACCCGTCCCGGGACTGGAGAAGCCGCTTCCCCTCAGGGATCCACCGGTGTTCCCCCCCCTCGGAGCTCCCCGCGCATGCGCCCGTCCCGCCCCGGTGCCTCCCCGCCCCGGTGCCGGCGGGGCCGCCATGGCGGGGCGGGTGCTGCGCGCGCTGCCCAGGTAAAACGGCCCCCCTCCCCGTCCGGCGGGCGGGAAATGGCGCCGGAGGGCGCCGGGGAGCGGGAGGGGATGAGCTCCGTATACATCGCGTCCTAGGCCTAGATTATAGCCCAGGCTATAACTTTCCCCGTGCTGAAGAGAGCCCGTGGTTTAAAAATAGCGTAGGATGCCGGGGGCGTTAACGTATAACGTGTAGGTGACGGGGTTGATACGCTTTTAAGCCCCTCGTTCTAGGGGTCTGATGTCTGGGCAGCGCCGTCGGTAGCCGCGTCCCTCAGTGGTAATGGAGAAATAACAAGCCTCGCTGCTTAAAACAGGGTCACGGAGTGCCCTGGTGTGGATCTCTCCCGTCACCCACAGAAACGCGAGCCCTGTGGGAGCTCTTACACAAACCCTGTGTAAATACATGTACAGGTTTGTGCAATGGAACCTTTGGAAACGCTCAAGGTTTTGGACAAGACCGTTTCTTTTTTTCTTTCTTTCTTTTTTATTTTTTTTTTTAGCGCCAGTATTTAAACATCCAGAAAAAGGCACTAAAATCTTTAAAGGACACACACTAACTGTGACTCATAACCCCCAAAACCTCTGTCTTTCCAGGTTCTCCTAACTTGAAAACATTAGTGGTTGACATCGGTATCTGCTGTCTATTTACTAGTAAGCAAGGAATTTGCAACTGTTTGGATAACAAAATTGAACCCCAGTTTGCTTGGTTTTGAAAAGGAGAATGTAAAATACTTGTGTTCAGAAATTTTTCTCCACTGCTTTGGTTAATCCAGCAGTCAGATGTTTGATTATGTGGCTGGTTTATGGTTTTAGCTGTCTTTTTAATATTTCTGTTTTAGGCTGAAGACAATGAACAGACTGCAAGTAATATTACAACATTTGGTAAGGACAGCATCTTGTTTGGCTGAGTTGGAAGCTTTCAGGACTCAACTCCCTCAAGACAGACAGCACATGCAGCTTCTAATGTGTCTGCTCACTGTGGTTCTGAAAGCTGTCATTTATTGCTTAGGCACAGTATTGTCCACATCTCTGAGCACTTTGCAAAAAGTTTCTATTATATGGTAAATTAAAGCTTAATTATTTTGGCTTTACTTACCTTTATAGGCAGTTTCTGTGTTGGCTTCCGTAAATTTCTTAAATATCATCCCAGTGTGAGTTTGAAATCACTTGTGAAAATAGTTCACTGATTTGTTCTCTACCGTTAAAAGTTACCTACGGACAAAGCAATGTGTACATTTGGGTTTGCAGTGTCAAACTGCCAGCAGGCACACATGGCACTGTCATTGTTCTAATTGTTGCAGGTGTTTTCAGAATGTCAGTTTTAAGGAATCGTAGTTTTATATTGATATTTAGGTGTTTTTGTTTGTTTTTTGTTTGTTTTTTCTTAATTTCAGTTAAATGTCATTGTTAAAAATGTGTGGCCAAAAATGTTGCCTGAGATTTATTACTCTGAAGGCCTCAAACATGTAGCAGTTTCAAAAGAACTGCAAATAAAACTTGAAGGACAGTGGGAAAGTGTACAATTAGTATACAATTGCAAAATGCTTGTTTTATGATCTTAAATAATGCACTTTAAGAATATATTTCCATGAACACTCTTGTATGTGACTCAAGTTACCTAACTGATGACACTTGCTATATTTATTTGTTTTTGCATGTACAGAAAATGTCAAACCAAACAGATTCAACAGCTGAAGTGTTGTTGGAAAAGAGAGGAGGTGCAGGAATAATAACTTTGAATAGACCCAAGGCTCTCAATGCACTAAATCTTTCTATGATCAAACAAATTTACCCTCAACTAAAGGTTAGTATCTCCACTTCTCCCCATCCCCATATGTTATTTGAAACAAATTTTAAAATGCAGTTTGGCACTTCTTAGTGTACTGAGTTAAAGAATGAAAGTCTGTGAGTGCAGTGGCCAATGAGCTCAGATTTATAGGAGGAGAAGGAACAGACAATTTCAAGCAAGTTAGAAAGAGAAAACGTCAAAGAAACAAGCTGTCAGACAAAGTTAAATTTAGCATCTCCACAGATAAATGAACATCCATATTAGTCCCAGAACTGAATTCAAAACAAGCATTTGTATGTTCCTTTTGGCAACACCCAGCTGGTCAGTTGGCATGCACAAATTTCAAGCTATGCAGTGGTGTCTCTTGATCAGATTGTGGGGAGGCTGTGTGGCTGAAATAAAAGGTCCAGACCATTAGGAAGCAAGGTGCTGTCAGCATCATTCCTTGAGCGAGGACTTTATGGATAAGGGCTTAGGGGTGGCAGAAAGACATTTGGCTCTCAAACTTCAAACTGTTTTAAAGTATGGATTGATTTCCTTCTTGAAAAAGTAAAATAAGAATTATAGACAGTGTATGAAGAAAGCCTTTTTTTGCACAGTTCAGTCTTACATGGAAACATTTACTTTTTTTTTAGACGTGGGAGAAAGATCCTGAAACTTTTCTAATAATTATAAAGGGAACTGGGGGAAAAGCTTTTTGTGCTGGAGGTGACATCAGAGGTAAGGACTATAGTCACTTAAATATTTGACATATCTTTGTCACTTACTACTTTGCATTTATTTCCTTTGTTTACTGTGACTTGGGTAAACAGAGCCTTGCTACACAACAGTAAGAGGTTAGTTGTGCTGGCTTCTTATGACACCTTGATGTGCAGATCCTACTTAAGTTATTTGTCAGGAGAAAGCTGTTGGATATTGTATAAAAGAGTAAAGATTGTTAATCATAGACATTTTTATGAATAACTGGTAATAGCAGCCAGTCATTCCTGAGGAGAGAAGGTTCTTGTCTCTACCTTTCTCTTCCCAGATTTTCATTACTGACAGCTTCTTTGCAAAGAATTTGAAGGATTCTAGTAGGTAGCTCTGAGAGCATTCAATATAATTTGTGTCTGATGTTTTAGCTGGCTAGATACAGAACTGACAGTGGTGATCAAGGTATTTGATTATTTTTTAGCTATAAACTGTGGGAAATCTCCGAAGTGTCAGAATTAGCAATTGTTCTAAACTAAAGGTAAACAAGCAGCATAGGTTATTGTTAAATTATGTCCTGCTCTAATTGGCTTCTCATTTTTAGTATTTAGAGTCTTAATCAGTTTGAAGTGACTGTTCTATATATTTATATGAAAAATATCACAAGAGTACTAGACATTAGGAGGAGTTCTACAGGAGAGAAAATGGACCACACTCTCACAAGTATGTGACAGAGTATCCAGCAAAATACTGTTGACTCAAACTTGAGACTTAACTTGAGACTTAACATTCATATTCAGGTTTGAGAAAATTTTCTAAAATATAATAAAGCAGAATTAAATTCTGTTTAATTGCTGAAGGAAAAAACCCCACTTATGTGACATTATTTTCTGTTAATGTTACTTATATTTTCTATTATTATTTCTATTATTCTATTACTTCTATTAATTATTACTTATATTTCTATTAAACTTAGTTGTCTTCTGAATTTTTATTTCTCTTAAGCCATCACAGAGGCAGGAAAAGTTGGAGATAAACTGTCACAAGAGTTCTTCCAAGGAGAATATAGGCTGAACAACGCCATTGGTATGTTTGACAGCAGCTTCTGAAGCAGTACAGTTTTCATAACACTGGCTTTGAATGTAAATCTGCTCTCTCCCTTTGCTAATCTATTAAAGACTGTGATAACATCATAGAAGTAGTAATTAATTTTTCTTTAACTGAGTTCAGTACCAGCAGTGGAACATTGCATTTTTATACATTGCATGCAGAATTTGTTTCTTTTGTTTGAGCTGTTGTGACAGCTACTTTATCCCATCCCATTGTTCTGGGTAGTTATATTTCCCCTATGGAAGAATTAAGCCTTGGCTGTAGACACTGCAGTTCTGTGCTAAGTATCATTGATCTGCTTCAAAGAAGACCTGAGTTAAAAATAGATACGTGGAAAATCATTAATATTCAGTCAGAAGGCAGAAGATCAAATCATGTTAAGGTTTTGCATTTAAACAGACTGCATGAAAGACTAAGACTGCATAACTCAGGGCAGGAGTTACCTGCCAGAGTTTATTGCAAAGAACTAACAGCAGAGACACTGTGTGAAGTTTACTGGGGGTAAGGGATAATAAGAAAGGATATTAATTCTTCAGGGTAAAACTCAAGAGTTGAATGTTTTGGTGAGAAGAAACTATTCCAAACATATTTTAATGTAATGCATTTTGAGATTTTAAGTATTATATCCAGTGTTAGTCCCTAGAGGATGAGAGGTGAAGGTGTTGCTTACATTGACAGAAGAGCACAGTTATTAATTTTTACTTTGTAAAAAGTAAAGTTATTTTTACTTTGACTTCGTTTGAGTTTCTAGGTTGAGCATGCTTGTTATGTACCTTGCCTTCTCCAACAGGAGGCAAGAAAAATAGTTTAGGGTTTCACATACTTGGGGAAAATATAGTATTGCTATGGCAGTTGGACTTGAGGATCCTTTTGCAAGGGTACATAATTTAAAAGTCTGAGGTTGTTTTGTTTTGTTGTTGTTGTTTTTTAATTATTATGCATGTAATTACAAAACCTAGATTTTTGATAACTTTAGTATGATTTTATTCCTCTAAGACTGAGATTTCTGCCTTATTTGTATCTTATATTCTACAACTTAAAAAATACACATGGGAGCTGCTTTCACAGCATTACTGTGGAAAAGGAATGCTGCTATAGAAATGTAGTTCAAAGGCTAACATCTACAGCCCATGCATTAGCTTGTATGTTCATGTAAGAACAAAGTTAAAAACACAATTCTGCTACATTTTCTGACTACTAATTTGAAGGATCGAACTGGCTTTTAAAATACTTTTTTTCTTAAACAATGATCTGTAGTTGTTACAGAAAAACTAGCAACATGGATGCAGGGGATACCTGTATCAGCAATCTTTTTGAACTTCGTCTGACCTGAAAACACTGAATACAAAGGCAGCTGTTTCATTCTCAGTGAACATCTGAATCTTTCCATCGATGGTAACTGAAAGCATCAGGGCTTTAGTTTTATGCCTCCTAAAAGCCCCAATAGGTAAAGTTGGCAGCTAATACTGTGGTTCTTCAGGACATTATCATCTCGACCTGCCTGCACCACATTCAAGGGTTGTAACATCCAACAGAGTTGGCAAGACAGAACATGTTTGCATAGTCACATTTTGACTGAAAGCTGCCAGTTCATCTGGCTCTGTAGTAAAGCACTGAAGGGCTGACACACACTGTGCTGTTAATCCAGGCTGTGAGAGGGGGTGAAAGGGCAACTGTTGTGTCCCAATGTCCTACCAAGCTATTTATAATAGCTAAATTGTCAGGTACTCACATAGCAATCAGTCTAACATTTGATAGCTGTATAATGTTCTCTTACAACACTCACAATGCAGTAAGTCAGTAACTGGTGTTTCTTTAAGGGTTATATGACCCACCTTCATTATCAGTTGATATTTTACTGTTTAAACTACCATTTATTTTCTGTTGCTCTGGCTGAAGTAAGACACGGGGAAACGTGTCATGTGGCAGGTTGTCACAGGTCCACTCTTGAAAAAGGTGCGTGACTGTTTTTCTTTAAATTTCTTACAGGCACTTGCAAGAAGCCGTATGTGGCACTTATTGATGGCATTACAATGGGAGGGGTAAGTTAAGTACCTTGGTGCAAAACCTGGCATAGTTTATTTAAAGTAATGTAATACTCTGTATTTGAGTTGAATGAAGCGCACACGTGGCATTTCAAACACTGCAAGAATAAAGAACATAATCTGAAGGTTTGTCTCTTGCTTGTCAGGGTGTGCTGCTGCCCTTCCAGTGTTGCTGCTGTTCTTTGATAGCTAATACAAGTGCTTTCTCTGAGGATCTGTGCTGAGCAAAAGAGCAGAATCCCCTCACTGCAGGAACCAACCCTCACCAATGTTTTGAAAGTACTGAAAGGGAGTTTTGTAGATCATACAAGATGTATGTAGATCTTGTATGTAGATCATACAAGAGCTGAGAAGAATGTTCCACTCAAAGTGTATTAAAAATAGAACTATACAAAAATACAGGTAAAAGACAACTCTTTAAAAAATTGAGAAAATATCACCCAAAGCTACACTTTAAAAGACATTCATGAGTTCCATATTTTTCCAACAAATAATCTGGAAATGCATCTGCTTTCCCACTCTGTAAAAAAATTATGGTTTATAGGATGCTGATTCCAACCCCAACACCCTGCCCAAGGCTGCACCTTATTATTAAATCAACATGGAGAGACTCAATCACATTGCTAGTTATACTTGGTGTTAATAATTTTTTCAGCAATTGTTGGCTTTAAACACCATAAGGACATAGTTAAAAGCCATGCTTTTTTACATGTTAAAATGCTGTTCTCTTCAGTTTGACATCTGTTGGATATATAATGGGGTAGAATATAACAATCTTAAATTATTCTCAACAAGTTTGACAGTGGAGTCTGTCTGCCATGCCATTGCTTAGGTTTGTATTGTTTTCTTGCACGTCAGTATGATGTGGTTGTACAGTCTATTTAAATGAAGTCTGTTGAAGGTAGGATGTGAGAAGTGGAACACTCCATGATCCATGACCTGTCATGACTCTTCCCTTTCCATCTTGCCTTACACATTTTCATTTGTGGTCTCTTCAGCTGGTAATTTAAACACACAATGCCTTTCTTCCCCTTTGCTACCAAGCCCCAAAGATTTTGGCTAGAGAGCCATTCCCTCCCAACCTAGTGTACATACATTGTTTCTGGCATAAAGGAAACTAGTTTTGTAGCTCCTCTTGCAGAAAAAGTATTTTGTTGACCACAGGAGACCTGAAGGTTTGTGAATAGGAGACAGGGAGTCCATTTATTTTATGGAGTTTTGAATAGTAGCATGGAAGGCTATGAGTGAGCCAAACTGCTCAGCAGCTGATGTCTTTTCAGAGGTCCTGTAGATTGCTCATTATGATTGTGCCCTAAGCAAGAATAGAATTTTGTCATTTAAAAGGAAAGTATATTTTTGGACTGAAAAGAGCATAATGGAGTCAAACGATCCTGCATTACTGAGATCCTCTATTAGTTCTCTTTCCTTTAAAGAGCTTTTAAAAGACAGCAGTTAGTCTGAAACTTTAGTCAGATAACCAAATTGTAGTACAGGATACCGAGATTTCAGTGGGACTTTGACAGAGTAATTGTCATTAGGGTTTGAATGACAATTTACTTGCTTATCCTCATATAATAGTAGTAATTGTCTTTGTTTATGGGTAGGGATCCAAGTTTTAATTGAGCAAGTACACAGCCTAACTTAGGGGGACAAGCAGGTAGGTCTCAAGTTCCAGACTACTTTTAAACTTTTTTTTTTCTTTTGTTTATCCTTGAGTGCTGTTTGATTTGCACTCATTAATACAGCTGCAGTTTACTCTGAGATAAGGTACTTCCTGCAGGAGTGCACCATCAACACACTTCCCCCCACCCACTGGCAGTGCATGGGAGCATCTACTGATAATTTAACAGAGGAGGTCAGCAGTGCTATTTCTCAACACTGGCTAATTTTTATGTATGTGTGTTATGTTAATTTTGAGTTGCCTGCTACACTCTATCCTTTCAACCACCTCTCCTGTCTGTCAGATTTGTTTTGATTTCTCTAAATGGACCAATGCTTACGTAAGAAAAGTGCATTATCTCCCACCTTTTCCCCACCCTCTTCTCTCACCATTTTCAGCACTGGGAGCCCCATCATGACTGACATTAACCAAACTTAAGGCTTGCAGCAGCAGTTTTATAGTGTGCTACAAATAGGTTCACTGCAGTGGGTTTTTATAGGTTAGAACTTCTAGAAAAGCCCTTGAACTTGTCCCTGCCATACTGTCACCTTGTTCTGCTTGCTGTATAGAAGAACTGTCCTACTGTAATTCTTCACTAGAACTCTGTTCATTATATAAGGAGGTGCTTTGTTTAAAATCACTCAGTCACTGGGTTCTGTATTTTTAACACAAGCAGGTCATATTTCATCTATTCCATATGCTCAAGATCTGGGTATCTTAGTCCTGACAAGTCAGTAGGAGCTAGGAACATTTGTCACTTAAAAACTACAGTAAGTGCCTTTAAAAATGTACATTCAAGCCCTTGGCTTTAAAAGCAAGTCATGTTAGCTTGGGCTCATAAGTCAAGGGACACCCCTTAAACACTACAATTTCACTACAGACCATTTATCTATGAATGAAAATGTAAGCAAGCCAGTCTCAACCTTGCTCAAAAAGCAGCATTATGCATAGAGAGCTTTGCTATTCTAATTAAAAAGAAGTTAAAAATCCCATAAGTGTTTTAGAAACTCAGTTATTATGTGCTTAGGTAGTAAAAGTTGCTACTGATGCACGGATACCATGGATCTGTGATGGTAAGACCTGGATTTGTTCATCCAAAAAATGAACTGTTTCCCCTTCAGCATTGTGGGCGAGGGGCTGGTGGAGCTTTGAGTGCTTTGTTAGCCAACAGATGGGGCTGTGGAGCTTCTTCTCTGCACCTGCTTGCCTGTGCTCCTGGAGTTCATCAAAAATTGATATTCAGTATAAATGTATCTTTTCATCTTTTTGTACTTATTCAGAGCACTATGTTCAAGTGACAGATTTGTTTGATGAAGCAAAGATGGCTGCATTTTAATGAAAAACAGTGAAATGAGCTATAAATACCACATTTACTGCTAAAGGGTGTATGCTATTGAAGGAAATGTACTGGGGACGTACTCTCATGTTGCTAAAAACTGCATAGTAAATATATTGCTAAAAACTACTGTTCAGATTATTTTAGTTGATTTATATCCATAGATATTTTTTTATTTCCTTGAAATTAGATACCTGAACAGTAGAAAAGAAAGGCAGATTTTTTTTTTTAAAATATATTATCTGCAAATGACATCCTACAAATGACAACTGACCAGAAATGATTGGTTTAGTTCTAGAAAAGTCCCAATCATACTGGGAGTTCTTCGGAGATGAATAGAAGTGTGCTTTATAAGCTCAGTCCAAAGCTAGGGTTTTGAACAGGGCTTTGGCACAAAATATATTACTGCATCAAATACTCTCTAACAGACTCCAACAGACTCTGGAACCTGTTTCAGAGCCAAAAAAAAAGCACACTAGAGAGATCTGAGTGGTGGCTTTCTGATGATTTGGCTTAGAATTCAAGGTGAATATATGCTAGCCAAAAAAAAGAGAAAATCAGGGCATGGATTTTGGAAGTTGGTCAATGTGGTCAAGGTCACTAGACTAACTTTTTGTGAAGTTAAAAACTTTATGTAAAAACTTTACTAGCTTTGCAAAAGCAGAAGTACATTATTTTCAGGAGTAAAGGCCATTGCTTTTAGTTCAGAGAGGAATTTGCAACAGCAGGTATGAAGTACCCTCTTCCTTAGTATCACTGTAGAACGTGTATGGTTTGGAAACTTCCTAAGCTAGGCTTTATTTCAGAAACACAGTGCTAAGTAACCATCAGTAATCACACTCACCTCTATTCATCTAGTGTTTTTTGACATGAAGTATGCTTGGTCTTCAGAAAGGCCTGTGGGAATCAGTTTCACAGTTGAATTTAGTGCTTTGTGAAAAGCAATTTGTTGCTGTTTCAGGCCTATTGTCTAATATTGAATGCTGATGTATATAATTATTAATGAGGCCATTTTTAATGGATTTAATCCTTTAGTGTGATGTCTAATGCAGACTATTTGCTAAGTTTGTTTTAACAAGTTACAGATTTCTAAAGGCTTTACCATTATGTTACACTTCTAGCTTTAAAAATTTATGCTTTGAGTTTTAGGAGGGGAAAACATCTTTCTGTGGGGCAAGTAGGTTTTCACTTACATAGTAACACACAACGTTTTCAGCACAGAAATGGAACTTGGTAGAGTTGCTAGCTCCCTTAAATCCTTTTCAAAGCCCTGTGCTTTGAGTTATTCCAAGAATCCTATTTTCCAGTCTTCACATTTAGGGAGAGCAATAGCAAGTTGGTACTTTAATATAGCTTGCAATTTAAAGAAATAAAGGTCATCTGACCTTATTTCCATCCCTGACTCCTCAAAATTCTCGGGCCCAGTTTGTGAGAGCAATAACAACACACAGTACTGACTGCTTTAATCTCTCCTCAGTAGAGAAAGACCTTGGATTCACAGACTTGGGAGTATGAGAAGACAACCTATTAACTGGGTTTTTGGGTTCATGAGTGGCTTTCCTTTAGTTTTGTCAACAACTGGCAGTACAGGTGTTTTTAGGCAAGGTCTTTTACTTAAACCAAGAGTCTACATCTAAGTTACTCACATAGAATATCTTTGAGGTGACTGTGGAATGTTTTTCAAGAACTGTGTGTTAGTCTCTTGTGTAGTAATGTGAAATATGTTAAGGTTTAGACTACACAGACATGGAGAGCTGGGAGGAGCCTCAGGATTATTCTTTTGCACTTGCAGTAGGGTTAAGTACAGCTAGATGACTGCTTAGCTGATTTTCACCTAATGTGCTTAGAACTCTCTAACAGCAGCAGTCCTGGTTTTTCTAGGTGTCCCACCTGAGTACTTTGTTATTCTTTCAAGTTAAGATTCTCTAGTGTATAATTTAAGCCTTTAGTCCGTGCAATCAATATGTTCTGTCTTAGTCACAGCTCTCTGTGGACATTTTGAGATACTTACATTCCTTGCTCCTAGCCATCTCTCTTTAATAGGGATAAGGGTAGTTATTCAGCCTTTACTATAGATTAAGTCTCTTGGTCTTCCTGCAATCCTCTGGAATCTCTCCCATTTGTGTACTTTACAGTTCATTGCCAGAGACCAGACAATATTTCAGCTGGAGGATTCATCAGCACCAAGTAGAGCAGAATAATTATCCTCCCTATATTACAGAGGTATTCTGTCACAAATAGTCCACGTAAATAGCAGCTTCTGAAAGTGTCCTGTGCTAGGAGGCCACCACTTCTAGTTATTCTCAAAACTATTACTTTTACTTCTTTCCTCCTTGCAGAACATAAACTTCCATCGCAGTACATTTCTCTGTTGCTTATCTTTTTACCAGTTTTTGAGTCTTCTTCCTTTAACTGAACTCACTTGTCAAAGAATCTGTCTTGTGGAGCTACCCATTTCCTCAGAGACTACAAAGGGGAAAAAAAGTACTTCTTTTCTCTGGATTTCAAGAAACCTGAGTGCCATATCACGTGGCACTGGGCTGATTAGGCTGCCCAGGTGTAATGAGTCTGGGCTGAGCAGATTCCCACCTCAGCCCTTGGCTGCCTGCTCGTACAGACTCTGCTGTAGTGAGATACCTTCAGTAGCTCTTTTCACAAGAGCACTGCATTATTTGTATTGATTTTGTGGTTGCTGTAAACCCCTGAAAACTGTCTAGGGATTTGTTCCATAGAAAACACGCTTGTCATCTCTGCATTTGATTTGGCTTTCTTAAATGTCGTTCTTTTCATTTTGTTAGTTACTCCAAAGTGAGACTGTTTTGAATCTTACCCTTCAAAGTGTTTGCCTTACTCAAAACTAAATTGTAAATTATAGAAATCTTTATTATTTCATCATCCAGACAGATAATGAAAACATCAAAGTGTCATTAATGAGTAGCTTCTGCATGACCTCAGCTGTGGTGCCCTCTTGGTTTGACGGCAAACTGCTGGTAACTCTTGAGATTCTTTCAGAGGATGGTGCCCTCCATTTCCCAGTGATATCATCCAGGCCGTGCTTCCCTACCTTGTTAGTGAAAGGAACCTGTGCTGGGGATGGGGAAGCATCAGAAACACTGCAGTTCAAAGCACAAAGCTTTTTCAGAATGCTGCTTATTGAGTGACATCATTTTAATCAATGGCTTATGCAGGTGTTCCAGAGAAATAGATGCAGCCAAATTCCTGAACCTACTCTATGCTTTGGAAATATTCATTTTTTTTGTGCATCTACCTGTGCATCACTTCTGGAATACAGAATCAGAATTACTGCATCTGTGTTGCAGTAGAAGAGTGACTTACGGACCTAATATTTAGCTTAATTCTTTTTCACATTAGTGCCACTTAATTTGCAGCAAAACATTTGAGATGCTGACATTGCTAGATTGTAAATCTGGTCTCAGGACCTGATGTGAGGGACTTGGAGGCCTAAATTTGCTTAGCTGAAGTTTGCATTTTTTGTCTGTATTATTATTCTCTCTTGCATCATATAAAATCTTTTTATTTGGTAATGATTTAAGAAGAATTTGAGTTTTGGGGAAGGATGGCATTTTAACACTTCTTAGAAACCCTCTTCACTGTTTTAGCTTTTTACTCTGCTTCTATCAATAAAGACTTGTCAAAAATTTAATTAAGAATTTTTTTGAGTGAGTTTGCAGTTTTCAATTTTAGCCTGGCATATTTATGAAATTTTACCTCACAACATTCCATTAAAAGGTTTTATAATTATACGAGTTTGTTCAGAAATGCTTTGTGTATTTCCTACGTTAACTCCATTAATAATGTTCTGAGACTTGGGGGGAAAGACTAGATAGAGATTTACCTCATGTGTAATTTTTCTTGGTAGCAAAGTTTTTCAGTAGGCAAAAGCATATGCCTGACATACAAAATACTAGATTAACTACAAGTGGTTGTGAAATCAATCAGCAGGTTTTGAAAGTGGTTAAAAAAAAGGTTAATCCCCTGTGCTCTTATGTGTATTTAGGAATGCTTACTCTCCCAAAAAGAGTGTGTTGGTGTTACAATAGGAATGAGCCTACTTCCCATCACTGCCTTGGATGGAAAAAGCCCCTGCTCGTTTCTTAGCTGTTTGAGGTTCTGGAATGGAATAAATGGCCAAAAGCTGTGGAGGAGTTTGCTCCACAGGTATTATATGAATTGTCACATTTTTTCAGGAATCAGTATTTCTACCAGAAGGAATTCTCAGTCACAGAAATAAGAATTATGTGAAAAGACAGTCAGTTTCTAAAGTAGACGAACTTCTTAGAAGAAGAGATAAAGCCAATGCTCAGGAGTGTTTTAGAAGTATTTTTAACTTCAAACTGCTTGCATGTAATTTAAGCTGTAACACTTTTTTCTAATGCTTATTCTAGTTGAAAAAAAAAATCTAAGAAGTTTTACAATTCAATATTCAAAATATCAGCCGCATCTGCCATTTTTCTAAACTACTAAATTGAAATGTTATTGAGGGGAAGATGTTCAGTCAGTATTTTGTTTGCTTAATATATTGGTTATTTTTTAACACGTATGTATGTTGCGTTATGCAACATACACGAGTGTTCTGAGAGATGTGGACCACATTCATCAAAGAAAATGAGTGTTACATATGCAGTACAAGTTGAAGACCTTTTTGAGTCTAGAAATGTAATTCACTGTGAACATCTTCCAGCAGCTACATTAATATGATGTTTTATTGACCAGTGTTGTTAGAGACTTGCTATAGGTACCACGGGGCATCTACCAATAGTCACAAATGTCTAAAATTACACTTTAGGAGGATTTGGTCAACAATTCTTTTTACATTAATATTTCTTATCAAGTAAATTGCTAGTGATGTCATAAGAAGATTTTATGTCATCCATTTCAGTCAATAGAATTTTAGTACACAAAGGAGATGGAGTTGACCAATAGCTGTCCTTATCCTGCCCCATTTTTACCCACATCATGGCTATAGCTCTTTAGGAATGTTCCTTTCACTACCAACATATATGTAATATTTCTGACATGCATCTGCAAATAACATTTTTCTTGTTTCTTTTAAAATATGTTTTAAGAAGTTAAAAAGACACCAATGTTGTATTTAAATTACATATTTGTGAAATGGAACGATTTGGTACTTTGACTGCCTGATGATCTGTAGTCAGGACCAAAGCAGCACATGGAAAAACACACCTTACACAAAGAAAATTCTCTATGCCCAAGGCATCACAAGTTACACTCTGGGTTACAACTCACTGGACTGCTGCAGGAAGCGGGAGGAGGAAAGGGAGGGAATGTCTCAAAGATTTCCCTGTCCTCAGCCTGAACCTGTCCAGTCCCAAAAGCAGTTCCCAGTGATGTCAGAGGCGAGGAGGGTCTGCCCTCACCCTCTGTGCCATCTGTGGGTACGGACCTCGACCACACGGAATCTTTCCTTCTGAGCAAGTTGCCTGGCATGGATCTCTCTTCTTTCTGACTAGTGAAACAACACCATTGTGAACATGTGTTCACCTGCTCTTTTCCATAAAAAGTATTTAAATAAAAATTTTGTGTCTTAAACCAAACTTAAAACCTCGTAAACCACTGAATATTGGCACTTCAGTTTGTTTAGCTGAAGTGACTGAAGGCTGAAAGAAGGTAGGAAGTGTAAAGACAACAGACTGCTTTACTTCATCGTGATCTCCCTTGAACTGAGAGCTGTTAATAGACAATCTGTAGAAAAAGAAGCCAGACAAATACGATAGGCTCCCAGTTTTCTTTTACATTTTAGTATGTCTTCCCATCTATTGTTTGGTTTTGGGTTTTTTTTTTATTTTATCTGCTTTTAGGATGTTTTCCTTTAAGTTGTATGCGTATAGCTTTTACTCAGAACTGTAGAGAGCAGCATTTGAGACCAACATTCAAAAACTAGGAAACATTAGAATTAACCATATATTAAAAAAAACCCTCACATTTTTTCCCACTTGTGATGCAGTTTAAAATTAGAGGAATGTGCATTCACATGTGGATATTGCCCACAGAACAAAGCTGTTCATTTGTGGTTTAATTTGGGGTGCAAATTTTATTGCAAACTGTAGAAATTTTGCTTACTAGTTATTAATGTACGTATCAATGGCTTGGGGTGACTAGCTGCAGCATATGAAAGTTCATGAAAAGTTGTTATTTTACATGGCACTTCTATACTGTAATAGACATTATTACCCCTTTAACCTTTTTTTAGAGCTGGGAAACTGGAACCTAGAAACGTCAGTGCTTCTTGGGACTTCTCCCCAATCTTACTCTTTTTCTTCCTTTTTATAAATATGTTATGCCTCTTGTCAGCCATAATGCTCTGAAACTTGAACATCTTTGGATTTGATTTAATTTATGCTCTAAAATCTGCCCTGAAGTAAAAGTAATTGTCATACTAAACCGAGATAAGCTGCTTTCCAGTTTTCTCCCCGCCTCTCCCCTCTCCCCCTCCCTCTGGTAACTCCTGCCCCTGTACCACATAGAAGCTGGTTGCCTGCTTTGTGCCAGTGCTTCGAAGCTGAAGGCAGCTTTTACTGTGAAATAGAACACAGGCTTTGCAAGTGCAAACAAATCGTTGTGAGATTGTCTTGTGCACCACTTGGCTTTTGCAAGGTAGGATGTTGAAAACAACGCTGAGGCAACGCTGACAGGACTCTCTCTGTGCTGCTGTTACATCGTATTCACCATCTGGTGCCCGGGTCTGCCTGCTGGGCCCTCCCCTCTGATCCCTGGGATAAACGGTGCTCTTCATTTTGTAGCTAATCGGACTATAACAGCGGCAGCTCTTGACATCAACAAAAAGTAACCACTGAAGGCTCAAGGATTTGCGCCTGATGTTATTCCCCAAAGGGTTTATCATAAGGCAGTGTCTTGAAAACAAGTACAGGTGCAGTAAGCAAAACTCTTCCTCCCCTCTTCCAACTCTACAATGAGCGAGGTTTTTGCTGGCTACTGCTCAGATTTGTTCTTTCCAGAAACAACCAGACTATTTCTCGCTAAAAGTTCCACTATTTTTCTCTAATTCTAGGCCTTCGTGTACATGCCTAGTCACATATTGAGTTATCTCATTATTTCCCTCTCCTTCCCTTTATTACAGATCAAGGAATAAAAGTTCTGAGGAGAGTTATCTTTGCCTGCTTCTCCATCCTTTCATATTTCTGCTCATTTTTCTTAATTCCAGAAGAATTTGAATGCTCATTTTCTCCTTGAGTTAGTTTTAATCAGTCTTACACTTTTTCTAAGCACTTTCTCCAGAGAAATAGAGCATCATTACAAAATCCCCTCTATTCACTCCTGTCATCCCAAATGACTGTGCTGCTTTTTAAACAAAGTTCTGTTGCACATGCCTGTCTTTAAGAACAAGAAGTGTTTCTTCAGTGTTAAAGTAAAACCTAAAAGCTCAGTTATGCATTGATACAAGTTGCTGAAACAGGTTCCCTCCCCCTTGTCTGCCCTTCCTGCAGACATTTAAGATGTCATGAGTTGGGCATAGAGATTTCTTGCAGCAGCTACATTTTTTAGGTGATACAGAATTTTAGAAACAATAAAAATGCCAAACTTACTGTCTTTTTCTGAACACACATGGCTAGTTACACATAGGGAAACAACATTGGGATAAAAAGAATGTGCTTTCAAATTTAACACTAGAAAAAGTTGCACTTGCTAGTAATGAATTACTTTTGCAATAGGCTGTTTAGATCTAGGTCTTATATCTTCTGTTTTCTTTCTGCTGCAGCACAAATCTTACGTCCATAAAAAGTTGTGCAGATTATGGTAACTACACTAGTAAAACCAGTTTGAGATCACTGATAAATTCGAGCTGGTAGCAGAAAGATCAAACCAGGACTTACAAAAATTCAGTCTAAATTCTGTTGATAAAAGACACTGTGACAGCATTGGTGCACAGAATGGCCTACATATTTTTTCCCCAAATTTCACTTTAAGAAGAAGCTGACCTAAATGATTACTATTAAAGTAGTTGGATCAAGTTTGTTTAAATACTTAGGGGTCAGAAGAACAAGACTGAAGCATCAGGTATTATTACAGATAATCTGTTTCCAGTCAACTCACTGTGCTTCTATGTGTCTGTAGGAATTTGGACTGAGAATCTCTAATAGGTAATCTGTATATGGAAAATAATATTTTATATTTAAATCATATTACATTAATAATTTATGTTTTAAAATACCACACTAATTGATTGAAAAGTTCACAAACCCCACTGGTTTTTAATGAAATTTTTTCAATACTTGCACAGAATTGATTTACACATCCTCAGCCAAAGAAAATGATATTCTGGGTCCAGATTGATCTGTTACTTTGCACTGCTCTGGTTCACTATGCCGTCTTGTCTGTCAATATCTCCAGATAAAAATGGATTATACTCTTTGGAATGGTCCATAACATTAATGATGAATGAAGATTAATTTTGACTCAGTTTAAGATTTGCTGTGTCTGGATGCAGGGGGTAATGCTCTTACATCCCTGATTTTTGAGCTAACGTGGCTATAAGCTCCTGCTGCTTCCTGAATCAACTCCACCCAGTTACTGTGCCAACTAATGCTTTGGAAAACATTTCTACTGCGCTTTGGCCATTCTGTCACATCTGTATGCAGATATATTTGCCCTTTGTTGTCTTGTGCTCAGGTTGTTTGTTGATTGCCACATTTCCTTCATGGCTCTGGCCCTACCAGGAACTGTATTCTCATGGAGTTAAAAATGAGTGTTATCACTGGGTGGAACTGTTACAACAGGACTTGCACTGCAAACAGTATCAGTATTATCAGAAAAGCGTTTGCTTGAACAGCTAAAAATTCTTTTTCAGCCTAGTGAAGGTGATGCAAGCAACATTCCTTTTCTGTTTGGGTTTCTTTTATTCTGACACTTAAGCTTTCTTATGCAGTCTTTCCTTCACGGTCTGAGTTAGGTTATTTAGTAAATAGACAAGTGTGATGTGTGGTTTTGCTGTGACACAGCTCTATTTTTCTGTATGTGAACAGATGTTTACATATATAATTCAGGAAGAGAATATTTATTTTGCTCTGTACACTTCTCTGTTGTCATGGCCCTAAATTTCTTAACTTCCCTAGATGTGATGGATTCTCTGGTTTACTATTGTGGGTCATTCTCAATTTAAGATAATACAGCCCTCTGGCCACAACTTAACTTAAACTTTGTAAGGGTTATAGTAACTCTATTCCATTTCTCCATCTATCAGTATTTTGCACCTTGTTTTTCATTAAAAAAATACTTGTAATAAGGTTCTCTATTTGTCATGGAAAAAAAAAGGAAATCAGTGATAAATTTTCTACATGCAGTCACATAATGACTTTTGAAATACAGCACTGTGTAGGCAATTGTGGCATGGGAAGTAAAATTCAGATACTCAAAGTGCTTTTTCATAAGCTTGTTGAGAAATTCAGATGGAACTGTTTATAAATTTATGTGCCTCCTTGAGGTGTGCTGAGTCTAATATTTGAGTTCTATCACATTGTTTTAAGATTAATATCTTAATATCCACATAGTAATAAATCTGTAATTTGTAACCAAACCCCTTCATGGCTAACCTGTGTCCAGTAAGGCATTGTCAGACCACCATTTCTGCTCTTACCTATGTTTTTAATTAATTCATAGATAAACCCTACAGAAAGGTACTTGTCATAGTTTAACCAGCTGGCAACTAAAGCCCACAGAGCCGCTTGCTCGCTCCCCCACCAGCAGGACTGGGAGAGAATGGGAAGGGTAAAAGTGAAAAACCTTATAGGTTGAGATGAAGGCAGTTTAACAGGTAAAGCAACAGCCACCCACACAAGCAAAGCACAAAAAGGAATTAATTCGCTGCTTCCCAGTGTTCAGCCATCTCCTGCCATCACACATAACGATGACTTGGGAAGACAAACACCATCACTCCAAACGTTCCCCCTTCCTCCTTTTTCCCCCACTTTATGTGCTGAGCATGGTGCCATATGGTGTGGAATATCTCTTGGGTCACTTGGGGTCAGCTGTCCCAGCTGTGTCCCCTCCCAACTTCATGTACACCCCCGGCCCCCTCACTGGTGGGGTGGGAGTCAGAAAAGGCCTTGACCCTGTGCAAGTGCTGCTCAGTAGCAACAAAACCATCTCCATATTATCAACACTGCTTTCAGCAGAATCCAAAACACAGCCCCATACTACAAAGGAGCTACTGTGAAGACAGTTACCTCTATCCCAGCCAAAACCAGCCCAGTAATTTGAATTGGTTGCTTGTTCATTTCTTAACTCTCCTTAACTTCTAGTCTCATTCTTTAAGTATCCTTTACAAAGTTAAAACATTCAACTGTCAGTGAAAAAAAAAAAAAGTTTCCAGCCAGTACAAGCCTGATTCCCCATGAGAATTTGTTATCTCGGAAAAGTCAAAAGGAAGGTATTAGCTTCAGAATATATCTTAAGATCATGAAAGGTAGGACTCCAACAAGGCAGGATATACTGTATTTTAATAAAGACATTGTAGCACCAAGACTTGTATGTGTAAATGCTGGAACCATCTGGTGAAGTGAACACAGCCCATTGCAGATACTTTAATAGTGTGAAGGGCCTCTACATATGTAAGATTTCAGTTAAATTTAAAAAATAAATAAATTAGAAAATCCAGAAATGGAAGAACGCATTTAGACTTCTGATTGGAAGAGTCTGTTCTTTACACAGGATATATTAAACTAATAAGTACCTGTCATCTGTATTAGATCTAGAAGGTTAGACACATACAATGAATATGTTAATAATTTGGGAAGTTACAAATAAACAAAAGCATATGATTACCAGTTAAATAAGTTACTGGGATTTGTAACCTCAGAGCATTAACTCATTTTCTTTCCTAGTTTTATTGTAACACTGGGTTATTTAGAAATGATCTTCAAAGAAGTAAGGACATATTTGCACTGCTTTCTTTATAATGGATAAAAAGAAAGTATAGTTTCAGTCTTTTAAATATACATCTGAAATAAGGCTGTTATCTATACTATAAAACTTGAAGGCTGTCTAGAAAACAAATCCAATTATGGCTTAAGCACTTGAGAAAGTGAAATCTGATTTAATTACTTCTTTCAAAAGAAAATTACATCTTTCAACTTTCTATTATTAAAACTTTACAGTTATTTTTGTCACTCTAAAAAAAAGAACAAGTTTGGAAGAGAAGCTCCCTTTATGGAGTTCACACTTGAATCTTTGTTACTTAATACTCAAGTTAAAAATTTAAGTCCTTATAAAAAATTCAGACTGTCTAGAAAATAAGCCAGAAAAAATGCTTAATGATAGATGGTATTTGTGTTTTTAGTTATGAGATTAGAACAAAAATTAATTTAAGCATTAGAGCAAAATGGGCGTGATTTTTTTTATTCCATTATCTTTATAAATAAAGGTCATCGTTGTTGCTGAACATGCATAAAAATAACAGCAGGCCTTACTAAATGCACTGAAAACATGCTATTATGACATTAAAAAAGTTGGAAGTTATGAAGTCACGTTTCCACTTAACTTAAGAGTTCTGGAGCTGTTCTAGGAGTGAATGTAGCTTTGCATTTGCAAGAGAGCTAAATACAGGAGCATTGCTCCTGGTGCTGCTTAGATGAGATCTACAGACTGTGACCAGTCCTCGAGAGAAAGGGCTGAAGGACAGATAAGGGTTGAGACAGAAGATTGTACCCAGTGCAAATAAGATTCAGATGTTTGCTCAAATCCTGTTTGCCTCCTTGGAACAGCAGTACTTCATGTGTACACATTTGGCTTAGTTTCTGAATATAAAATCCAGTATGATAACCAGTTGCCTTAAGGGTGCATTTCTGAGGAAATTAAACTGGGATCTTAAAAAATTCATACACCTACATTAAAACCCTAGACTGGCAGATATTCATTTTACAGAAAAACTTGAAGATCTTTTCAAATTTAGTCATGGATGACCCTAATGAAATAAACAGTGACAATTAATTTCTTGCTGGGCAGAATTGTAAGAGAGGCCAGGGAAGGAAATGAATGTAATTTATATTATATTGAGATAACTTTTTAAAATTTTAGTGTAAAACCCACCCAAAGATCTCTGTATATAAGCAAAATAAAAAGATGTTCTACTTTGACCTTTAAAGCCTGTCAGATATTTACTGCTGGGCCAAGAGAGTATCACCCAGTTAATCCCACTGGTTTTGATTAAAAGTATCAAATGCATGAAGATGTTTATGAAAACTAGTAGCCTTAGTTGGATAAACTAGTATTTTTCTAGTATTTAAGGCATTAGAAATGTTATTTAAAATCTGTTTTATCTTCATTAGACACTGACTTATTTTGGCCAATGATATTTAAGATATCTTAGTTTTAACATAAAAAAATGGATAGGTAGAAGGACTGAACCAAGGGAAATTTAACAGTGAGGAACAGAAGTAAACTGAAACAGTGGAAAGGAAGAGAGAAAGAATATTTGTATGAAGAAACTTCTTGTGAAATATTCAGTAGAGGGTTTTGTCTCCAGATACACTCAGACATGCATTTCTATTAACATGTATCATGTAAATAAGCTTTGAGAAGTGAGACTTCAATGTGTATGTTGTGGTTATGCCCTGCAATCTAAATATACTTGGATTACTTCAAATATTATTACTAAGTAGTAGTAATTTTGTCAGATAACCTTTTTTTCCAGTTTGCCTCTTGAACATTTATCTAAATTAAATTAATTTTGTGTGAAGTGAAAATATATTTTTTTATTGAGCCTTGATGCTGCTCACTGCCTAAATCAAAAAACATGTGATAGACAACACCAGAAACTTCTGGTTTTGAGGGAAGTTCTCATCAGGACAGGCTGCTAGAGAAGAAGGGTAGATACTTAATAATGTGAATTCCATTTCTGATGTGATGAACACAAGTGCCCGGGTTAAACAGTGAGTTTCTAACCACATAATTTGAATTTTAATCAGTAACGCTAAAGGCTTTTCCTGCTTACTTCTGTGTTTATAACATAGGTAATTATCACATTAGAAGATTAGTTAATTATTATTTCTTTTACAAGTATTAGAATGACAAATTTGTACAATTTGTGTATTGGCTTTTTTGGTGTCGGTGATTTGAGGTACGTGCAAATATTACAGATGGAGTGACCTTAGCAAAGGGATACCAGCTCTCACAGTAGTCTAATGAAGATAACAGGGTCACCCATTTGTGTTGCTGTCACCTGAGGGTTTTTGAAGGTAATCTCTGTGTCTCATCAGTGTTTCAAAGCACAGAATGCTATTTCAGCCAAATCATAAAGGTAATATGATGCTTTGTTAGTGCTTGAATCGTGAAAGGCCTTTTAATGTTTTGTTGAGATGCATGTGTTAAATCTACTATTATTTAAATTGTAGAGCAAAGGAAGAGGTGTGTTACATGGGTTATGATTACTGGTAACAATAGTTTTATAACTGTGTCCTTTGCTCCATGCACAGGGAGTTGGCCTCTCAGTTCATGGACATTTTCGAGTTGCTACAGAAAAGACACTTTTTGCAATGCCAGAAACAGCAATAGGTAAGTATTTTAACAGATTGTCATGTGTTAATATGTTTAAGGTTTCACTGTTTGTGTAATCAGGATGAAATGTCTTTGTCTGAAAGCTGTGGTGGTAATGAAAGAATTTTAAAAGGGAATTAGACATGACCATATATGGCAAATATTTTCTATTAAATTAACAGAAACTTTCCTATATTCTGGGATTTGATCATTAAGGTTCCTAACTGTCTAGACTGATGCAAAGACTGTTAGGATACAACATTTTAGAAGTGGAAGCAGATCCAAGGAACTAAGTCTTTGCCACAGATGTAGGCAGATAAAGTCTGAAGATCCCAGTGCAGCCATTTCAGCTTTACCTTGGGGGCTCTGTGGTCCAAACTGCCTGTACTACACAGCTGCTCTGCAGTGTTAATGAGACAGATTTTGAAATTCCAGCTTTTCTTGTAGATTATTAATGTGGACCCATTACAGTTGTGCAGAGACTGTGTCTAGGTGAGATCACAGCATCTTCAGTATTGTCTGGTTTTTTAAACAGCAACATGCTGCTCCTTGTGTTTCCTAACGTTTGATCCTACAGGGTTTTTTGTCAACTCTGAGATGTACAAAAGAAAATATGTACAGAGCTACATGAAGATGGAAGTATGGCTCAAGAAAAGTCAATCAGATTAAAGTGAACCCTCCTGATGCAAGTGTGAAGGGAAATAAAGCATAATAAACCACCCAAATATAAGGAAGCTCATTATCATTTTAAATCCTGAAAAAAAATACTAGAGTGATTCCTGCTGGCTGATAAATCTAGTGTAATTTTTCTGAACAAGCAAATTTGGGATGAGAAAAGCAAAAGCTATTGCAGGCCTCCAGATATTTTTTATTCTGAAGGAAACTTGGTAAACTAAATATCTTAAGCATTAATACAACATAAATTTGCTAAACTCTGAATTTCGGTCAGTTATTGCACATGAAAGCCAATTGAAGGAAACAATTTGTATTCCTATTTTTTAAAAAACTAAACAGAGAAGTTCTTTGACACATAAAATTATTCTAATAATAAAAGTACCTTCACTTTCTTCTTCAAAGGTAAAGATATGAGTAGTTTTATATTAACAAAAATTCTGTTCTTTACATACATTTCTTGTGTTGCCAAGGGCTAATTTAAACAAAAATGGACTGTGAAGACATGTAAAGGAAAAGCTTAGAACTTGCTTAGGAAAGAAAGTAATTAAACCCCTTTTAGGATCAATTAGAAGTAAACCCACTGAAATCTGTTTGGATTTAAAGGCTTAGCTCTTTTGATCTCTGGGTGTACTCTGAAAATGTCTAGCTCTCTAGACACTGGATTAATTGATTTTTTCATGTTTTCACTTATTTCAGTAGGCATGACACCTTTGCTGTGAAATGAAAACAAAGCATTCATTCAGCTGCTACATTTTCACACAATCATTCTGCATTTATACACCACCGTAAATAAAAGGATAAATATGCCACTTTACAAAGAGAAAGAAAAGGCAGTTGTAGATTGTAGGAGTTTGACGTGGATAATACAAAGCACTGGAAAGCAGCTTAGGTGTAGGAGGGTATGAAAAAACGAGTGGTGGGAAGAACAAAAAGTGGAAGTATATTGTAAGAGGTGGGCTTTGAGATAATATTATATTAATAATGGATACTTTCATGTATGTCCCTCCTAAGTTTTTAGCTTTCTAGAAGTCATTTCCTAATAAATATCCAACCCCCTCTGCAGACAAGGTAAGAATGTAGTAGCCCTGCCTTTATTTTATGCTTGGCAAGTGCAGAGTTGCACCTTTGGGATTACAGCAAAGAGCACAGACTGCAAATCAGCACCACAGGCATAGGCTTAGAGCCTGGTCAGTCCAGCAGTAACACAGCTCTTAATTTAAGTAGGAATTTGAGAAATAATTGGTAAATACTGTCCAAGGAAATGGAACACATTAAGGGAACCCCCATAGCAAGGAGAAACATATGGGAAACCTTGCTGAGAGAATTAAGAGGAATATGTAAAACATGGACAAGAGAAGTAAAATTATAAGAAAAATGGAAGACAGGGACATTGAAAAAGATACAGAAGCTATAGCAGACTATGTTTATGCAACCAAATAAGTTTGAAGTGGATTAGTTACATCTTCACTAATCCTGTTTGTAAATTCCTTAATAATTAAACCTTCATTCAATTTAGGTTTATTTGCCTCTAAAGCAACTTAAGTTAATCAACTTCACAGTTTATTTAGAACGGATTTCCCTGTATACAGTCAAGTGGAAGGGAACTATGGATCCCAGTAGGAAGGTGTCTTTTCCTCTAGAATTTTACTGGAGCATGGGGAGAACAGTGGTCCAGCATTGATATTATTCTAATTTAATTACAGCAAACCCAAAAAAGATTGTTGCTGTTGCAGTTCTGGTGCATGGAGAGAATAATGTAGTTGCCTTTTAACTTTGGAGGGCATTTTTAAGTCAGGTTTCACTTTGAAATGAGGAATTTTTTTCAGTAGTAGGATATCCAAGGGGAGACAGATAAATAGAAACATAAAACTAAAGAAAATCTTGGCATCAATGTTTTGATGGCTCAAAATGAGAATGTAAAATGTGGAGCAGACTATTGAGAATGAGTAGAGATGAAAAAGAAGGTGAGTGATGAATGGGGGTTAATTGGGCTTTTAAAGTGTGTCAGCAAGACATTCAGCATTTCAGGAGAAGAGCTGTATGTCTCAGTAGCCTGTGGGATGAGGAATTAACCCAGTAATGACAGCACACACATCAGTGGGAGTAGAACACTACAACTAACTGATAGGAAGTGACTCCTAAAACCATCTTTTCATTGTATTAGAAGCAGCAGAACAAAGGGAGGGAATTGGAGGAGAAGCTGAGAGATGGGTTCGATATTAAGATCATTAAGAGGAAAACACTGAAGAGCAGCTGTCTGAAGGGAACCTCCCCTTGATTCTGTCCAAGGGGGAGGACTATTCCAAGATCACTAATTTCCCACATCTTAAAATACCTGTGATAGGATCTTTTCCATAATACATACACTGACTCTTTTTGTGACTGAAAGCAATTCCTTGTGAGTGAAAAATTACCACCTTCTATCAGAACCCCATTTAAACTCCTTATGTACATCTGAATTTCCCCAGTTAATATCTCTGCTTTGGCAAGTGTTCATGAGTTTCCTGTTGCTCATTTGTATTCTTTTTCATTTGTTTTCATTTTTGTTTTTTCATTTTTCTCTCACGGTGAAAAAACACCACCACACCTTTCATTTCTTCAAACGACTTTTCAGTGTCATGAGTGCACCATTGGTGATGATTTCAAAGTAGTAACTGGACACTGCTTCTATTCATTCAGATTTCTGAAACTGATACAGCTAAGCTAAAATTTTCTCAAGTATGTTACAAAAAGTGCCTGAATTTGTTTTGGTGATCAATGTATATAACAGAAGGTAGATATCTTTCAATTACAATTTTTAAAAGTATTTTAAATTTTATTAATGCTTTAAATTTTAAAAAAAATTACCCCAATCTGTTGATTTAAAAAATATATAAATGTAAGACAATCACTAACCTGGAGAGTTTAATAATATTTTTTTACTTTCAGCTTAGTCATAGTCCTGTCAAAGAGCCAGGTACCAGGTTGTCTCTTGGGGGCCACCTTCAGGAAGACCCTGGCAATATTTTTGATCTATTATTGAATTCTCAGCCCCAAAATTTGTTCAAGCTAAGCTGTGCAAGGGGAACTTCATCACTGTTTGATATTTTTATCATAACAAAAGATTTCGGAGAAAAAGCAGCATCCAGTTTGGATTTGCACAAATTATTTCACAATTCTTCATGTCACTTCTGTTTCTTTGCTGAGAACACACTTGATTTTTCAAGCACCTAACAATACCTCAAGTTGTTGGCAAATAGAATAAATACTCTTTTTTGGTAGATATTTGTAAAGTATGTGTTAGTGGAAAGGAAAGGATGCAGTTTGGAAGATGTTCAAGAGTTTGCTTTTAGGAAGGGATTTGATGACAGAGAAATGTCAAACCAAGTCAAGGAGAAACTTGAGGATGGTTCTGTGCTGTCAGGGAGATGAAAGTGAGACAAGAAGAAATATCTACTAAGTGATGATTAGTACAAGTTGTTCTCCCTTCACTTTTGCTTTGTGTTGTCTGTTCCAGGCCTGTTTCCTGATGTAGGTGGAGGGTATTTCTTGCCAAGGCTCTCAGGAAAGGTTGGCTATTACCTGGCACTGACAGGATGCAGGCTGAAAGGAAGAGATGTGCTAAAAGCTGGCATTGCTACACATTTCGTGGAATCCGAAAAGGTGAGGTGCTACCAGTGCTGGCAGGGGCACAGCCTGCAAGCACAGTGACAGCTCTGAGGTTTTAGCACCCCAATATCCTTCTACCAATTCGAGTGTCTGCAGCAGCACAGTTCTATTAGCTGGCCATGCCCTGTCATTCTAACGCTTGCCAGATAGCGACCGCTTTCCTTGGAAGAAGGAGTAAATGTTGCTGCCTTCACAGTTCTGCTGTTGGAGGGGCATGATCTACTCAGCATAATGGAAGTTGCTTACAAAATTTTGCAGTTCAAGACAATAGAGAGTTATACAAGTGCTAAGTGTTCAGTCAAGGTAAAACCCCATTAAATTAATGTGGGTTTTATCAGTCTGCTTAACAGTCATTTGTTTCTCACAGTGCCTGGAAGGAAGTGTAAAAATCAGTACGTTTCATAAAGTCAGAGTTATAATGGTCCAGTAACTGGTGTGGACTTAAATGAAGGAGAAACAATGATTTGCTTTCCTTCTCTGCAGGAAGACTCATGACTGTCATTGTGGAGCTGGCAAAATACTGCTTTGAGGATAGCATTGTCGCCACACTCTTTAAATCCAGATAGTTCAACACTGAAAAATGAATTCTGGCTCCTTGTGTTGTTTGTTTAGTACCTCTTTAATATCTGTCAGAAAGTTGGGGAGGGTGAGGGTGGTGTTTATATACATATGTACTGCTATTACCAGTAGTATATTACCAGCAGTAATAACTCAAGTAGAAGGTTTTGTTTTACTTACTTGTAATTAAATCTTATTTTTAATAGCTACCTGCCTTAGAGAAAGACCTGATAGCACTGAAATCGCCTTCAAAAGAAAATATAGCAGACTTACTGAACTCTTACCACAAGAAGGTAATCTGATCAGTTATTGAAATCAAGCAAAATTGTTATACATATAAGGACATTCTTTTTTTATCTGTGCTACTGATAATTTTTTTTTTTACGGTTGAAAATAATGGGTTTCCAAACTCTTTGCCCTTTATAAAATACTAATTTGTAGCACTAATGCCTACAGTGGTCAAAATCAGAATTGAAAAGTCCTTCTTCACCTTTTATTCATTTGGATACTCCAAAAATTCCTGCTGTGATCAGCTCACTCTCTATGTGTGTACTTCAGTTTCCAGCCAGTAGCATGATGAGGCAGAAAATACATTGCTGCTTAATTTTTCACTTGTTATTCTTGGACTTCCAGCACACTTTGCAGAAGGCAAAATAGATAGCCATGAGCAAACTGGGAGGTGGTCCACGATGGCAAATGTGATCTGGGGGTTACCCTGAAATTCAGGGCTTCTGACAAACAGAAACGACAAGGGTAGAACTACTGACCTAACCCAGAGGCTGCAGAAGTTATTCTGCCCATTAAATGCTGCACTATTCACTTGGAAATGGATGCTGTATTTCCATCCCAGAAAATTTCTCTATATCAACCAAAAAAATGTCTTGCTAGCTTGATGCACGTGACATAAATTCTAACATTATTTTGATGCGGACCATCTGCAGTCCAGATTTGAAGCCTGAATTTAAAAGGCTCAAGTTGTTCCTTTGACTTCTCAAGTATTTTATATGTTTGTAACCTTGAGACAACTGAAAGACTGAATAAGCACAGAAGTTATCAATAGAATAAGTATTGGCAGATACACTTTAGGAAAAGCACCTGAAAGCAGTATTTTTAGGGGAAGAAAGATGCTATTTTTCCCAATGGACTAACCCATACATGGTCCTCTGTTGTGATTTTGGAGGTGAACATGACTGTATTAATACATAATTAGTATTTGTGTTGGGCCTGTGTGACAATGAGCATAAAAATAAAAGGTTTTGGCTTTACTATCGGGAACTATTTTAACTGCTTTGATGTGCATTCTAATTTTATTTCAATAGAAAGAAAACTTCTAGAGTTAAACTAGTTTGGTTAATTCTAGTTTGTTTTAACTAGTTTTTAACTAGTTTGGCTTTAAAATGAACAGTGTCTACTCTTGTTATTTCTATTTTGGAATTACTAAGTTAATATATTAAGGTTAATTAGAAAAATAAATGGGATTAGCTAATTAGCCTAGCAGTACTGATTATTCTGACAAAATAGAAAGCTGTGAAATAGGAGTGATTATATGTTGCAGTATATGGAAAAGGAGGCTGTGTATTTTTAGTTATCAGAGCTGAAATGACAGGGAACCTTTCTCAGCTTCAGCTGCTGGTCCTGAAACATCTGCTTATGTCCTAAACCCCTTAATGTGAAGATGTGAAACATTTGACAGCTTTTCCACATAAGGCCAATATGACCCCATAAGACACACTTTAGCTGTCTAAATAAAACTTTGTAAAATGACATAGAAAAGATAAGGAAGAGAAATGCCTTTTTTTTTTGTCTCTAAAAAAGCCTAAACATGTGCCTGAATATTTTTAAAGAAAATGAAGCTTTTTTTTAAACCATCTCAGGTTTTTAGGTAGATTTATCTATACTGACTTTCTTAGTGTATTTTATAGAAATGTTTTGATAGAATAATCAGAATTACCTGTGTACAAGCTAACCACCAATTCAAATATGCATAAATAGTAGCTCAGAGCAAGCACTGCATTATGAGGCAACATCTTTAACATTCACAGGATAAAGTGACAATTTCATTTATGCACACTGCAAAACTGTAATTCATTAAAAATGTCACTGTCTTATGAATATTAACTGTTCATTTATGATATTTCTGTAACACAAGGCATTGAAATTTTTCAGTGCTGATAACATTTTCAGTCTAAAATAACCAGGTATTTGCTTTTTAAATAGTGCACAGTTGATCAAGAAAAGAAGTTTGTACTTGATGAACACATGGAGAAGATTAACAGGTATTTAGCAATCTTTTTTTTTCATTTTTTATTATTATGGACAGAGAATGTGAAGTTAAATCAAGTAACAGTATTCTGCAGATAGGGTGAGAGAAATGACATCCAAATTTAAATAACTGTTTTGTCTTTAGAGAGCTTTATCTGAAGCTCATTAAATATTTCACTTATCAGTATATTAAGTACTTGAGCATATTTGCCTGAGTCATACACCCTTATATTAAGCAACTACCATATGGCACAATAAAATGAACATTTTCTATAGAGATTGGATGGGGATTTGTGAGAGAAATCGTCAAGTTGAATAGGGAATGTTACATAGCACATTTATACTCATTGGTTTAAGGCCATTTCCATGACTGCTTGAAACTTCTGTGTATCAGAAAAGGAAGGAGAAATAAGTGAGTGACAAGAAACAGCTAAAACTCTTGAAGAAGGATGGCAGTAACTAAGTTTAGAGACAAAAGGTGTTGACACCAAACCAGTAGAATGGAGCTAATAGCTAAGGACTTGATGTGCTATAAAAATACAGATAAGACTGATGGTAGTAATTGAAGTTTATAGATAAATAACAGAGTTTGTAAGTGAGGTTTATTGAAACACTAGAGATTTGTAAAGGGAGAGGAGATGCCTGAAAACCAAGTTGCTGAAAGTGGAACAACATGGACCACATTGCTAAGAAAAACCAAATCAACTGTTTACACTGTTTCTAATGTCAGTGTTACTCGCCCTTCATAGGTAAGTGGAAGTCTAAAGCAGTTCATGGACTAACTCATTTTTCTTATAGTATTTTTTCAGCAAATAGTATGGAAGAAATTGTCAAAAAACTAAAGCAAGATGGTTCTCCTTTTGCCATTAAGCAGCTGGAGGTAATGTCTTCTATGTTATTTTTGTTAAAAATTTTAAGTTTGGGTGTGTATTTTTTTATCATGGGACTGACTCTATTCATCCTATTAAAATAAATAATACTGCATAACACCACTAGGACACTGGACTGAGATCCTCAAGTTCTCACATATTGTCCTGAGGAATTCTCAGTAGTGCTATTCAGACAAGAGTATTCCTCTGTAAAACCACACAGTGTGAGTATCATCATGTGTAACTGATTTTTTTTTAAATTCCTGAACAAAAAAAACCGGCTGTTTTGTTGCTTTTTCAGTTTTCTTATTTCATGTTTTTAATAGGACTTCATAGCAGCTTTTTTCTTTCATGTGATTCATAAATTAATATCCTTGGAGTTGATCAGAGTTTCTAAACAATTGTCTGTTGTGTTCAAGAAATAAGACTGTGTTAGTATGAATTGCTTTGGTCCATACAGAAATTCGTGGGGAAAAAACCCACAAAACAAATCCCACATTTTCTAGCAGATCCAAGACTTCTTAGTGTAAACAAACACATGTTTCAGACAAGTTTCTAACAGCACACATTAAGATTAAGTGAGATTGTAGGATCAGAGACTTAAATTTCTTCTGTGAAAATCCATAAAACCAAAAACTGAATTAAGAGATGGGTATCTTCATCTTCTACAAGGGAAGTGACGTATTGAGCCTCTGGGAGGTTCTTGTTTAAGTGAAAGAAAGTCACTATACCTGCTATTATTCTTGTAAGGGACTCCACTGAGCCAGTGCCACTTAATTCAGTCACCTTCTGATAGTATCTTATTGGCATTCAGGTCTGTTGTAAATTCAGCCTGTCACTTTTGGGATCATTATGACAAAACCAAGATGGTCTGAAAGATACTGAATCAGATGTCAAATACTTCTATGAAGACTTCTTTGCATTTTAGTACTCCCCACTTCAGCCTATCCTGTCTCTTTTTCAGGCTTGTTCCCTAGCACCAATCCCCTTCTTTTTGTAGAGAGAATTTATTTATAGATACACTGGTGACTCACTTTTCTGCAATTACACCTACCCATTTTCTTGCCTTCTTCCTCTTCCTTCAGCTTGATTTATACCAGCACCTCCTCCACCTTCAGCCTCATTGATATGCCAAGATAACTAGTCCAGTGCATCCAGCAGCTGCCTTAAGTGCTGGTTTCAGATCTTCCCCATTCCAATGGTTTCTTTGAGCAGAAAGAACTTGCCATTGCCATTTCACCCATGGAACCATCTGGCTGTACTGTGCATACCATTTAGCCTGGTCTGAGCAAGGACTTTCTAATCTAAATGACAGAACGTGAAACTCAAAGGTAGAAAGGCCCAGTTGAAAGGTAAAGCCAGCAAGAGCATATTACAGGAAATAAGGTGTCCAGTTCAGAGCTGCCACCCATCTGAGACCTACAGAATGATGTAATTAGAGGTGCAGCAGATTTCTTTACCTGCAGAAAGGTAGCTTATTGTTAGAAAGCTTGACCAGGACTCAGGAACTGTTGTCACTTGGAGCCAGCAGTGGCTCTTTCTTGGACAGCTTCTCTCTGTAGCACAGTGGTCAACATGCAAGCAACAGAATGACAGAACCACTGCTTTTAAGGCACAATTGCACAGCCTCCTGCTTGTGTAGCAATTGCATATTTTCCAGCTTAACTAGGCAAAATGGGTCACTGCTGTATCAGCTGGTGTCTGGAGAGGGATGAAGAGTAATTGGGAGCCAGAAAAAAACATTACTGTTGATGACTGGAAACCTGCCATTTCAGTCTGTGGTAAGAAGCCTAATGTCTGCAATGAAAATAATGTAAAGAGGCAAATCTTACCATCTGCTGCTTTTCAGTAGTGGCAAAATGTCCTAATTATCAGGAAATGTCTGTTGTACTGTGAATGATAAAGAGCTATTAGTTGGGTTTAAAGGGAAGAAGAGTCTTGTTTAGAGTAAGAAAAAAGGATGAGCAACAATAAGAATTAGTTCCTTTTCCCTACAACCCATAAAGCTTTAAAGCTCAGTTCTTTTTTCTGAACTAGGTTTTTGTCTTTCTCTCCACCTGACTGGCACGCTGATAATCAAAGGATAATCATGAGAGCCAGATTTACAGCATTTGTTTGTGTGCCTTAAACATATCCTGTGTGTTGGGTGATATTTATAGCCTGTAGTTCTGTCAAAAGAAGGGAGGCCAGACCTCCAGGCTTCTTGTCAGCAGAGCAATGTAGGGCTAAATTACTGCAGTATCTGTTGATGCCAGACAAGAAGCTTGGATAAATATGCATTTATGTTTGATTTATTTTAATTTTTTTTCTTCCAAAATTTTCTTATTTGCATATTGACTAGTCTTTGCAAAGGTTCACGAAGCAACTACTTCAAGTTTGTTGCCAATCTCACTACTATTACCTTACTATGCTATTGTACCAAATAAAACTGAAGTGCTGTGCAATACTAATGTCAGCTACAATATCAGTAGCATCTAAGAACAATTTAGACTATAAATATGATGTTCAAAAGTGAAATATAGTTGCTTATAACACTCATGTTCACTTGCCAAAAGATTGTTTGGAAATGGCTTTCAGACTGCATTAGATTCTCTGGTTAGTAGTAATTTGATAAAAAAATGATGTGACCTCAGGAGTTTTAGGCTTTCCACAAGTGATGGCACACATCCCAGAGATCTTGCTGATCAAAGTTTATGCAAGGTAGTTCATGTAGTGTAACAGCATGGTGGGAGGGAGCAGGAGGAATAGGTGTCACAAAAGTGAGCTCAGGGAAAAGAGTGCCATCATTTACTTCACAAAGTTTAAAATGTGGCAGACTTTAAAATGCATGTAAACAGAACAGAATAAAAATACTGTTAATGTCTTCCCCAGACTATTAATAAGATGTCACCTACATCCCTGAAGCTGACTCTCAGACAGCTCAGAGAAGGAGCTTCCATGAGCTTGCAAGAGGTACTCAGGATGGAATACAGACTGAGCCAAGCATGCATGGTAAGCAGGCAGCTGTGCCCTTTGTCCCTTGCCAGCCACGGAGGCAGGGGGAGAGCAGTTTATCAGAGACTGAGTTTTATGTAGATTACATCAAGGGATCATAATTTATAAGTTTTAATTTTCAGTATCATCTTTGTGTGCTTTATATGCAACTTGAAGGAGACTACATTAATGATGGTCAGATGGGAATGGTAGAGGGCTTCTGTTAAAAAACTATGAGAATATAAATGTATATGGATAGTTTTGCATTTGGACCATAATTTTAAAACTGGTGTTCTTGAACAGATTTTCTATCTAAGTTACTTAGTCCTCAGTGCCTCAATTCCCAGCAGCAGCATGGGAGTGGTTGTTTATCACTGCCTTTCAGGAGTGCTGTGATAAATTTTTTATAGACAACAGTAGATTTTAGTAGTATTTGTACTGAGGACTGAGTACTTGGATAACACACAGGAAAGTGATCCTCTCAGTAGAACAGAGCTGCTAACTGAATTACCTGAAAAAACACCTTACAAAGCTTCCCCGTGGCATCCTTATTGTTAGTCTTGTCACATCTTAAAATGTATCTCATATATCCAATTAAATGATTTGCGGTGATTAAACGCTTAGAAGTAAAAATCTATCTAATTCTGTTATGTTGTAATGCCTGACAGTATCCTTGCCATAGCTTTCCTGAAACTAGTATTGTTGCTCCACTGATAGTGAGGCACCCTTAGGGCTTTACGTGTTACATTTACCTTTACCAAAAAATAACTGCATGTTTACAGGATTCCATTTAACTGCAAAGTGTTCCAAGTATGCAGAATACATCACAGTTCC
This sequence comes from Platyrinchus mystaceus, assembly GCA_035041135.1. Lineage (NCBI taxonomy): Eukaryota > Metazoa > Chordata > Aves > Passeriformes > Tyrannidae > Platyrinchus > Platyrinchus mystaceus. The sequence continues at coordinate 31,772,053 of JAWWLV010000183.1, forward strand.
TGAAGAGCGGCTTTTCTCAGAGGAATTTCTGATCTGACACACCTTAGCCCCCATCACACAAAGCTCTTTAGAAAAAGAGATGCAACACAGAGAGAGGACTTGCACTATGGGAACACTGGTTGATTAGCTACAGCTCAACAGACTGATTTTAAGAGATGTGGCTGCATTTGAGCAAGAAGAGGTAGAGCTCTTTAATAAGTAAAGAGAAAGCCTAGAAGAGATCAGTACAAGCAGGATTTAACTGAATCTTGAGAACTTGCATTGCAAGCAGAAGCAGGGTAGGGGAAGATAGGATAAATTGAATCTGTCATGTTACAAGTGCTTTGTTTTTTTAATAATCTTTCAGAAAGGCCAGGACTTCTACGAAGGGGTTCGAGCAGGTAAGAACACACACCAGAAACATTTCTCAAACTTAATAACATGCAAATTCACTGTTGTGGTGCTTCTTTGGAGATTACTAGTTAAGTAGCAATCTCTCAGCTAGGTCAAGTGCATGCAGCAACACCCCAGAGAACACTTTCCAGCTTGCCAGTTTTTGCTTATTGGACTCCTGTATGGCCAAAATTTATTATTTGTTCCAAAGCACAAGAGCTGTGTTGTTTCCTTTGTATAATCTCAGTTTCCTAACATTATTTCTCCACCGGGTTTCACCACTTTTTGGTGATAGCTCAAAATAAATTTAACACTGACAGTGGTGAATAGCTGTGTGTATCATTTGTCCCCACAATAATGTTGCCACATTGACTCAAAGTCAAGAACAACTCTTTGCATAGAAAACTCTTTGCATTAGAACAGAGACTTACTTTCCCCCCCATGTCCAAAATATCTCAGTATAGCAGTGTCTTACTATTAAAAAAGAATATATGTAAACTTAATGCTAAACAATTTAGCATTTTAAGGCATTGGTCAAGGTAGAGGTAAAGCAGTGGCTCAGCAAGTTCATTGTGGGGAGTGACTGATTCCGTCCTTGATCCTACTGCTGATTCACTGTGCAGCTCATCACACCCAAAGTCACATCTGTTAGGAACTGTAGCAATTATTTATGTACTATATTTATGTACCATTCAGTACAAGATGAAATAAAGCACAGGCATTTCATTTTCCAAGAAGCTTACAGTACAAGGCACTTGGACGGGTAACTTTTGGGTCAGACTTCTAATTCACAGAGATATATACTCAAGTATCTATTGTCACCTCCTCATTTTTTATATCTATCTTTATAAAGTAGTTTAAAGCCACTTGAGAAATGGATATTAGTGTTTGAGTGTTTGCTGTTAGTAACACTGTATTAAAGATAGCCTGAGGTGAGAGATACAAAGTTTCTGAGTTTAATTAACTAGTCTTTAGCACTTACTAGCACAGACTCCTCTGAAGAATTTACCACAGACATCGAGAAGTACGTGGTTTTCACAATGCTGGTAATGGTGACAAGGAGATCTTAGAAGACTATTCCTAGGATATTTTCTAAATCAGCATATCAGCTGCTGAAATGTACTCTCATCCAGGAAGTGACAAACTCAGTCTGAGAGTCAGAGGAACACCAAACTGAATTCCTCCTTGTAAGGCACAAGGTCATGAAACCATCTGGGACTGCGGTACAGTACAAAAGCAAAATCCCTTTCAGTATGGCCAGGAAATACACAAACTGCTTGTAAAGAAAGAAGCTGCAAAACAGCAGTTGGGAAACTTGTCTTTTGCACAGGATGATGCAGCAAAAGCTTAGGTGTATCAGGGGAAGGAAAAAAACAAAACCACCCACTGGAGATCCAGCTGCACTGAGGGGAATACTACTACTCCTACTAATTCATTCTTGAAGCAATTTTGCTCTCTGCTTACTGCATATATTCTCAGGTTTTCTGTCTTAGAATTGTTTCTCTTGTTTAAGAGTGGTGCAGAATCTGGCTCAAGATAATTTCTGTAGTTGGGTCTAATTTCATAAAAAATCATTATCCAACAATGTGCTGAGCATCCTTTTTAATAGGAAGTGAGATTATTAAATACTTCACAGGATCAACCATAGTGAACAAAAATTATAAAAGTGTTATGTATTGGCTTCTTCTTCATTAAAGCGTTACATTACAAGCATTTAAGAGCCAGCTGTTGACCCTGCCTACCACAAAAAGATCTACCACAAAATAACGAGTTAAAACAACCAAATTTTAGTTTAAGATTGTTTTTCAGCAGCAATGGCCAAAGGTCAGGCTTTAATAGTAGCTTTTATCTGCTTCAAACCGTAATTTCAATAGGCATGCTAGGAAAGTAGTTTAAAAGCTTTTTAAACCTGCTTTGACCCGAGTTCAGAATTTCATTTTTCCCTCAGCCAGTTTTTTCAACCTAAAAATCTGCTGTGGCAAACAGTCCTTCCCTGTTCATGATTCTTGCGATTGGAGCTATTAAAGAAAAGCTAAAGCCTTAAAGCATAAACCACATATATTTCATCAGCATTTTTCCATATAATGGTAAATGTGGACTTTGAACATTATAGGTATCAATTTTTCACCTTGATTTGCAGAATAAGAGGTAAAATAAGAAATGCATAGGTCTGTTTTTTAATTCTTACTGCCTAAGAAAAGGCCATTTCTGGAGTCTGTGCTCAAACACATCCAGGGAGAATACAAGCTCATCAGCAAATCTCAGGGACAAAAATCTGTCCAATTCCCCTCATAACTGTGCAGGAATGTGCACTTGAAATGGAACTGTAAAGGTCTTCTATATATTGCTGATGCTGCAGAGATGTTATTTTTGTACAGCTTCTGCCTCGTCTCCTGCAGAGCTGGCAGATGTGAGCCCTACCCTGGGCACCCCAGGGCCCTGCAGTAGGCACAGAGAACTTCAGGTGCTTAGAAATATCAGTGTTTTGACTGTGCTGAAGGAACCTCAGCAACACAACACCAGCTGAAGTCTGGTAAAGTCATGGCTACTGAACAGAGGGGTTTGGGATTTTTATTAAAAAAGGTAAAACACAAGAATAAACCCTTAACACAATGTCTACACTCAGTTATTTTTATATTAATGAACTTCCCTTAGCCTACCTGAGAAGTCTTCAGAATTTTTTTTCCATTCCTGTGGTGATCCATCTCAAGCTGGAGAAATACAGAACATACAGAAGTTAATGCAGAAAGGGGATATTTTCATGATGTTACTAGAAAACAAAGTTTTAACTTATAAGACTAAAGACTTCATTAGAGAGACCATTATGAGCATTCAGTTTATCCACCAAACTGGCCACAAATCCAAAGAGAGATGAACTTGGTGAGACAGCAGTTCCCTGGAGTGGAGAACTAGCAGCAGTTACTACAGCGTGGCAGAGGCAAAGCTGTGGTAACACACACATGGACTTTTTTCCTCTAAGTGTTGCCTTTTGTGGATAACAGTTTATTTTGGCCAGATTGTGAACTTCAACTAAAATTGAAAAGATCAGTAGATAAGTCCTATACCAGTGGGACAATTATGTCTTTTGACCCAAACCAATCAATGGTTTCACATCACCATGTTCAGAATTAACTTGGAGGATTGTAGCTTTTCAAGTTACCCAGTTGAATAACATAGTAAAATCACTCTTCTACAGGACATTTCTCTTAAATATTTGCCCACCTGGATTCTGTTCTCTGTGGAACTGCAGCTGCTATCTATATAATGGGCTACTTCTTAAAATTAGTGTTTATTTGTTGCTAGGGAGTCCTTAGTCCTCTATTTGTAAGTAAACAGGTGTAGGGCTCTGATTTGCCTTTCTCTTTGAAAGTGTAAGCTAAGGAGTTATGATGCCTGTATGTCTTCAGCTATAAAATATTAATCAGTGCAGTTGTCATCTGAATGGCATTTATTTTCTAGGAACTCTCAAGTGTTGGTTAAAGATGGAAAAGTTAATGAGAAGTTTTCAAGTCACATTTTTTACTAAAAACTGGTAAACAGGCCATGTGTTTTGATAAGGCACAGTCTTTAGGTAGGCATTCTTTTCACTGAACTTAAAATCCCACCCCCTTACACATTTCTCATCATGGGTATTTCTAGTTTACTTAGTAAGAACAAAATTTGTTTAGAAAGACAGGACAACTTACCAAAAAAACCAGCTGTTATTCTTCAAACTTTGAAGTTTCTGTATTTTCTGTTTACATGCCTTTAGAACCATCCTACTCCGAACTTTTTCTCAGAAAACAAACAAACAAACAAACAAACAAACAAAGTTTGTTCTCAGCAGAAGAACTTGAGAGGTGCTTCCTCTTCCAGCCCATCCTCTCCTATGTGCTGTGGGCTGTGTTGGTCAGGTCTCCCAGGACACAGGTGCATCTCCAAATCAGCTGCTGGTACCACTCACCTGAAGGGAATTTGTGTTGTGGTGTTGGGCAGTTAGTGCATCCTAGAGAGCCACAGCTCCTATAGCTGTTCTTTTTTAAATTATAAAAATTTCACATTCTGAATAGCATCTTTATGGGTTTCTTAAAGCCTGAAAGATGATTGGAAGGATGTTCTTGAATTCCATTCACATGATCATTTTTAGACACAAATTAACTATCTTATTGTTCACTAATGCAGCTGTTCTTGCTGACATGTCTTCAGTTTCCTCTGATACAAGGAATGTTTTTTGGGAATTGTTATTTTCTTGTTATACTTTTACATGTGATTCATTCACTGATCTATTTCCCAGGATACAGCATAAAGTCTATATAATCAGATTATTCAAATTGTCACAGTTAAATCTACACAGGTCTGAAGTATGTGACAGTATTTACAAATAAACATTCTTGGTTTTCCCACAAAGATACTCTGCTTTACTCTTTCATCATGAATTATTTTATTACTAGTTTATACAATGTGTTTAAATTAGGTTTAGGCACTTAACACCACTTTGAGGCATCTCCTACACTCTCCAAAGAGTCAGATTTTGCACAGAGGTGTGAAAGGTCTTGTCCAAAAGGAGCATCATAGATACTGTTTCCAGGTTCACATGGGAAAGCATCAGGGAAGAGTGGCAGGTATAACAGAAACCACTAATTTCAGGTCTGTTCACTCAAAGCTTGGGCTACTTCTGAAGTGATCCACTGTTCCTTGTATCTCCAGGCAACTCCCATATATGTCTCTAGACAGGTCACAACTCAAGATTTTTTATTAGAGTAGAAATATATATGTTACAAAAACTCTGCCTTTTCCAGAGCACATTTATTTTTCTCCCCATGTGACCACTGCAGTGATCTGTCCTGATGCAATCTTAATTCATTTTAATTAGAGGAAGTTTATGGGTAACTTTGGTGTTTTTCTGTTCCACCTGACAGTGCTCATTGACAAAGACCAATCCCCAAAATGGAAGCCACCTGCTCTAGAAGAAGTCAGTGATGAATTTGTGGACAACTGTTTTAAGCCATTGGGAAACGACGATCTCAAGTTGTAAAGATCAAGCCTACTGACATCTTATATATATATCTGCTTAATTCTGTAATATAAAAATTAAGAGTAGTGTGATAAATTTTGACAAGACTCTTTTAACTAGCCTGACATTCATAAGGCTAATTTTTTGTGTTCAGGAACATTCTCTGTAATAAGGAAATAATTGTATCTCTGGTTAGTAATGGGAAAAATCACTTCAAGGCAAATTGTTATTTTTACTGCTTTACACAATGATTAACATTTAATTTTTTTGCATCAGCTCTTGGTTTAGGAGGAGCCCTTAGGGAAGAGAGCACAGTTAAGGGGTGACCTAATAAGCAAGAAGTCAGGAGACCTCTTGTATTCTTGGTTCTGTCACTGACCTGTTAAATTGGAGTTGTGCCTTAGATTCTTCTCCATGCAATGAAAATAAAATATCCTTAAGCTTTAAAACAGTCAGAGCTACAAAGGAAAGTGGAAGACAATTCATGGTGTTAAATAGCCTTTTAAATAAAAGCTCAGACTGACATATTATTAGTCTGAGAACAAGAAGTTGTTCTATTGATTTAACATCTGGTCATTATTCAACCTTGCTATGTGCTCTAAACATTGTTTCAAACGTCATAATATTGCCAGAGCCCAGAGCACACTTTTGTTTGATTGTATAGCCCATTTTTTAAAATGCCATTAAGTCTGACTGAACTGCATAATTAGTTTTTCATGATTGCAAAACTTTGCAAGTTTTTCTTGGTCTTACAATGCTGAAGAAACAACTGCCTCAGACCTTCCAGTGAACACCAAGCAGCACATTTCCCGTGCATTAAATGTTGCTGGGTTCTGATACTAATACATGACATAACCAGAGCCCCTTGATATATCAAGTATAATCTTTTTTTTTGGAAGGGGGGAATTATTTTTTCTATTGTGTGTGCAACACACAGCTACTAATCTTTCTTCAACATTACTCCTACATGCTTTTGTAAGGTTCATCAAATCACGTATCAGTATTTCTTCCTACTTGTTTCTACAATTACAGGCAGGTCACAAATAAGATTTTGGCTTCTCTGATGATGAACCACTGAGACTAAAGGAAGAAAACTTCTGTTCAAATAACACAGTCAGTAACCAGCAATGGGGAACCAAAAAGTCAGAGCTACAGCTGAACCATAATGGAGCTTTCAACATTGGGCAGTTTTTATTACCAACAGTTATGGTCTGCAATGGCTTAAGGCTCCTTCCTTTCCAGGAGCTGTTGCCTGGAAACAGAGTCCAGGAAATTCAGGCAGCAAGGTGAATGACCAGAGTGACTTTCAAAAAATCAGAGGTGAGCAAATGGAGAGCAAAATCAAGAAAAAATGGCACCTTGCTTTGTTGCTATAATCTTACAAGATAAAATTGTTAAAATTTCAGCTGTGAGTTAATGTCACCATGGACATATTTGTTATGTCCTTATTTCCAAATGTACTTGAGAGATTTCAATAATACCCTTAGGGTAATTCTGAAAATATGACTTGAATTTCTACCTCAAGCTGGTTCTATAAGAAGTGTAAACCTCCCCCCTTATTTTTAAAAGTTTTTTTATGTTTTACATTCTTAAACGATGGCTATTTTTAATTTGTTTTTTAAAGATTGGTTAATTTCATTATTTTTGTACAAAAGGAGAGGTCTTCAATGACTGCATTTAATGAAAAACACAATAGTTCCCAGGGAGTAGGGGTCATGCCTTCTCTGACTGTAAAGGACTTACAAGGTTTTAGCAAGAATATACTTCTCAATTCATAAACTTTGACTTGCATGTTCAGTTGCCTCCAAAATTTATGTGAACAGGAAATATCCCAGGCTCATGGTAACAAGATTCTGTCCAACCTGTGCATTTTAATCAAATAAAAGGCATACAAGCAGATGGTAAGTTGAATTTTATTTGGTCCACAAGAAAATATTTTCCACAAAAAATATTGTAAAAATATATTGTAGTGTGTTTTATTTGGGAATACTGATGTGTCTTACTCCAGAAATGTCGATTTTACAAAGTTGTGCTGCATTTAATGTGTTTTGAACCAGTATTAGAACGTCAAGTCCGTCACATCATATCCACTCAGACTAATCTTAGGTTTCCTGGAGAAAATATAAAGCAGAAGTATTTTTTAACTCCTAAACAGAAGTAAATGGTTTTGCAGAGTTTGCCAGTCCTAAACTCGAGTGCCTTTATTTCACACCATCAAGTCAAAGAATCAGTGGCAACATAGCTGGGAACCCACTGTACATGGGCTTACAAACTTTATAAAACTGTAGCACAGCTTAGCACAATTTAATGGTAAGTAAACAGTTGTAGTATTATTTAGGTAAGTAAGTCTTCATTTTTATTATGTATTAGTATTGCGCCTATTGAATGTACAGCAGAGCTCTGGAAAGGGATTTCCTTCCATGTCTCACTAGACTGTGGTACTGAACAGGTTTTATTTATCTTTTATTAAGGATAAGTGCATTATTTATAAGGACAGCATCTTGTAAAAGAGATGATTTTCCTGGTGAGAAGCTGCCTCCCTGTTGTTTGCAAGCTTGTTTGCTTTCCATTTGCTGCATGCTTTCCCTGAAGTGCCAGTGTCATGGAAAGCAGCATAAACCAGCTGGAACTGCACTTCAGGCCATACTGAAGCTGCTGTAATCTTCAGGCATTAACGAGGGAAGACGAGGTTTGGGGCTGCAGGTAAGTGAGTGGCTGGACCCAGCAAGCAGCAGAGCCACCATCCCATACAGCAGGTTCTCCCAATGGAAGCAGTGTATGGTGCATGTTTAATTACACCTGGGCAACTTTCTCCTTTGGGGAAATTCTGGGTGTTTATCAGAACGGATGCTGTGATGTAACTTCAGGCTGGTTTATCATTCTGCCTGCTGTTGGACCGTGCAGTGGCAGCCTGCCAACCGAGAGGCTGCTTTCAGAAGTGCATCTGATATTCCTGAAGAGTGTCAGATGCTAAGGCTACATCCAAAGGAAGGATTTGAGACGTGGCAACAGTGAAGCACTGCAACACCCAACTCCCCATGGCAGCCACCAAGGTATCTGTGCCAGGGTCGAGGCAGATACACCTAATTGCACTCTGAGAGGGAGTGCAGTTAATCTGCTGTTCACCTGCCTGGCCAAGAATGGCTGTGGAGCTTGGGGATTTATTTTTTTTTTAATTACTGTGGCTAGCTGTGTTAACATTCTTGAGTCAAGACTCATGGTAGAGTGGTTGGCCTTGTTTTGTAATAAAGCTTTGTTTTAGCTATAATAAGAGTAGGAATCTTTAATACTGTGGTTAAACAATGCACAGCTGATATGTACTGACCTGATCAGTGTTTTGGCTTTGCTTTCTAACTCACCCTAATACACAGAGGTTTTTTTAGATAGAGCAAACATAGGGTATGATCTAATGTTTTCTATGCTGTAGAACCTCAAGGAACATCACTATTAGCAGTAGAATTGAAGTGAGCCATAAGACCTTAGTCCCACTTTGCATATGGCTTTGAAGACAACCACGTTACTTCAAAGAGGACATTACAGCATAAGCCGATTTTGTTCCCTTTTTCAGCAAAAGTCTGAGAACAGTCTTAATAGCAGGGTCCAGTCTGGTCACTGGGAATTAGTAGCAGTCTTGTGCTGTGTCACAAGCATTTTTCACCCTTTACTTTTGATAAAACCACTTCCCAATATAGGTGAATTTGAAATAACTAAGTTTGTGTCTCAGCATTTGCAAAACAGCTCAATTCATAGACTGTCTTATGTCTGAGAATAAGCTAAAAATAACAGTTGACATGGTCCTCTCTCTGCTTGCTTCCCATTGCTTGAAAAATCATGCTTTGTATCATTCACTAGGACTATGTGTACCTTTTAAAAATAGTAACAGCTTTTGCCAGTATGGAAAGCATTTCTCTATAAAATGGAAACATAAAATGGAAAGCACTTTGATCTAGGAAAAAGAACTATGTCTTTTAAACTGGCCATCACAGAAAAAAGGGAACAAACAGGTAGTAAAACACCAAGCTGTTACAAGGCCTTCACGTCGGAAAAAATGCCAGCAACAACGTCCCTTTAATACAACCCATCCCGCTCCTGATCTCTCAAATGCCAGTTGTCAGCACAGTGGGTCAGGCAGTGAATCCTGGGGAAGCAGGGAGCAGTGTGTGGATAAAAGCCAGATAAAATGGGGGAAGAATGCAGCCCTTGAACTTTGGGCCTAAGGCTTCGTCACTAACTCAGTGCATGCAGGGCACTGCTCTGGGTCTGGGCTCCTGTGGCTCTTACTGGCACCACCACACACAGATTTACCAACAGATGAGCAAGAGCCCACACAAGCTGAAGGAAGGTGTCCTGCCCCACGGGTGCTACTTTAGAGAGGAATTTTAGTGTAACACAGCCATAGTTCCCATGAAATAAATTGCCCTAAAACACTGTCACACCTTTGAAGGTTCATTTCATTAGTTAGCATCAGTAGTTTTTGCACACCTATCTGGGTTATAGTAAAGCAACAAATCCAAATCCCCCCCAAACCAGCACCCAAACATGAAAGTAAACCTTAAACCCAAACCCCCAAACCAAAAAACCGAACAGCTTTGGTCTGAACACAGTGATCAGATGTCATCAACCTATCTTACTGCAGGATTTGAGAGACTAGCTTTCATGCATTTACAGAAGCATCTGTTAATTATAATGCACTGTTTTCTCAATACTGTCATGTTTCTCACTGGTTCACCTCAGAATGGAAGGTGAATAGTCTTGTCATGCATACGGTTCCCTGAATACTGCTTGGTTTTATAAAACACTTGTCATCACCTTCATTATTTTGTGGTATTACAGATCTAGCCAGGTCAAAGAATCAAAGTAAAATTTGTGGCAGCAGTTACCTTTGCTACGTGCAGACCTTGGTTTCACTTTAGCAAAACGCAGACAAATGTGCCAAGCACAGAGAGTTCTTCTCACCTGCTAACAGGCCACTGATCTTTTATGCAGTACATAGAAATAATCCACGTTTTGTCACTCAGTGTCGCTGGGGCCTCTGTGGCACTGCTTGTACAGCTGCAGGGCAGCCACGTTCTTCTCATCTTCTTTTTAACTGTAGTTTCTGGTCACATCCAACACATACAAAGAGAATATACTCAACATACAGCTGATAACAAATGACACTTGATGAACAGATTCTACTGTGATCCAATTAGTTTGTTAGCAGTACAGGTTAAAAGGCAAACTTTTCACCCTCTCCTTGCAAACCCATTCATACAGTGGCAATATCCTCAAACCACAGCTGACTGTGCTTTATCTGCACCAGCACCACGTACAAACTGCTGCACAGACAGGACAGGCCTCTCCCTGGGGCCGGTCCTTGCCAGGGGGGGCTCAGGGCACGTCGCTCTCGATGAAGGGGATGTCGCTGTACTTGCTCTCCGTCACTGCCCACTGCTTCACCGCCTGCTCCAGGATCTCCCGGGACAGGCGGTGCGCGTAGTCCAGCACGATGGTGCTCGAGGGACCCTTCTCGTCCACCTTCACTGCTATCAGAGAGGATTTCTCCCCAGTGCATCCTTCGGTGCCTACCCCAATCTTTTCATCCTGGATAGCCTTCGAACCTTGACAGGCAGCCTTGGATTTGATGCATCCCATGGTACATTGGAAAACGCAGCTGCAAAATTCAGTTCAACAGCATGTTTTGATAACCTGGAAATGCTTCCCTTGTTTGATGCGGTGCTGCTGCTTCTTGCCAGTGGCTCCAGTTATTTTCAAAGAACAGAACATCTCCTTTTGTGCTTCTGAAGAAATCTGTCAAAATAGTGTTTCACAGAAAGGCAATAAAGAGTTTACCATTCTCAGTGAGCTCCAAGGAAAGCTAAATTCACTACAGACACTTGTAGAAGCTGCTTAAATAAATCTCTGCACAGTGTGTGTAAAATGTTTTTATCAGCAACATCCATCTACTACAAGCAGGGAAAGTTTGACCTGAATTCAAGCTGCCTTTGAATGCAACTCCCAGTACAGGATGGAAGCCATCTAGGAATGTAAAGGTCTTAGGAAAAAAAAATAAAGTCTGTTTCTTCCAAGCTGACAACGCACTGCTCTTTTCCTGAAGCTGCAAAAGAGTGTGTTTAACTCCGGGCACTGCTGCTGCTGCTGCAGGAAGTAAACACCAAAACCAGCCCACAGAAGCACCACAACAACCAGCATAACCAGAGCCTTGTGTCGTGGCCATCACACGCCCTTTGGGCAGGATGACACTAATTCCCAGTGTCATTCTGCTGTTGCTCAAGGAGGCTCAAGCACACAGCCACCAGACGCTATTCACAAGGAACAAGAGCTGTTGTCGTTTTTTCCCTGGAGAGGTCAGGGAAAGCAGCAGCAGCCTGCGGAGATCAAGGCAGTTCCAACAGAGCCAGAGCACCGTTCTCACTAAAGCAGGACAACTCTACATCTAGAGAAGGGAAAGTGACCAACAAAACACCTGACAGGGTTCTTTTGAACTCCCCAAGATCCAGAACTGGTTCGCTCCAAATTCTGTATATGTTTTTGTTTACTAGCCTGCAAAGCTGTTTCTCGGGCTATTTTCTCCCCACAGGCAAAGCAGAATCTCACGATATGCCTGACTTTGCTTGGCGTGCACTTACCCACTTATCAGAGTTAACAGACTGCCAGCCAAAATAAAGACTGTGCTGCACAGAAACCAACTGTTCCCTTCAGCTTCACCCGATGATGCTGTACTGAGGTCAGCCAAAGTTAAAGATTTTTTTGTAAGTAGCCTTTGAAAATATAATCATGGCAAAGATGTTAAGCCTTATTTATTTCCTTTACACACTGGAGGAAACAGAGCCTCCAGTCCAGTAACCTGATCACAGGCAAATATTTGCAGAGGAAATCAATCCCATTTGCAGGCAAATGGTGTTTCACAGGTAGGATGGGACTTCCCCAGTCCAGTAGCTGACTCAGGGGAAGCAGTCTCCTTGGGACAAGCTCCTCTCCTCTTTTTGCTAGTTCATAAAAACCTTCACTACCTGTCTGTAGGGCTGAAGTGCCAGCACACAGAAGGGGTGGATGGTGTTCCTGGCAAAAAGTCAGACCTAAAGGGCTTCTGAAACCACAAAGTCCCTACAAATGCTCTAATACCTTTAGCTTTGTATCAGAACATTTCAGTGTTGTAGAGGAACGTTTGTAAAACACTTCAGTAAAGTTCAATAAGTTTCTTTTGTGCCAACTGAGATGCTGCAGCACATGCCAGCGTGTTTTAGAGCAGGCAGTACAGTTAACAGGCCTGTAACATAAATCCTGCTGCCAGGACTCGCAGCTTTGCAGAGGAGAGCTAAGCTGAGATTTTTATTGTAATAACTTGTCATTAAATGAGTAAAAGGCAGGGTTAATAAATAACAAGTAAAAGGCAAGATTCCCTTCACTGCACAAGAAACTCCATTTATGCCTATGGAGGCTTATAAAAACCCATGAGCTTTATGCCCATGTCTATCCACCAAATACGCTGATCAAACCAGAGGCCAAGGAGAATCTGAAAGCACTTCAGATACCTGAATAATTCAAAACTTCCTAATAGTAATATCTTGTGTATGTCTAGTTTCAATATTTACCATTAATAAAACATTAATAAAAATAACTTCCACTTGCTCTTCTGGATAAATAGGTCATTAGAAGTCCACAACATGGCGAAGAATCACTCACAGCAGCTACAACCCAGCACTGCTGATACCTGACAGCTGCAGTCTTGACCCAGCCAAGGTGATACACAGCTTCACTGGGAGGGACATGGGTGTGCTGCCTAATTCCTTCTCACTACATTACTGGTAACAACATATTTTTATCAGAGTTTATCCCTGACGCTTAAAATAAATGAAAGATCCAATCTGAAGAAGCCAAGTTTGGAGTCATAGCCTTTTATTTGTCATTCTTTTTTTTTTTTTTTTTTGGTGCTTTTTCAAGGAGGTCTGATAAACAGAAGCCAGCTGTAGTTAGTATTTCATCATTGCTTTAACATTTCCCTCCTAGAACTGGAGATGTCTGACACCAGCAGATGAGTTAGTGTCTAGAGGAAAGGAGGCAATGTGAGGTAAGGAGAAACTCCCTAAGGTCAGCATCTTCCTCTGCAGGATTTACCTCTGTTCCCACCCTCTTACCTCTGCTTTTTCATTTGGGCTAAACCAAATGTTTGTGTGACTGTCCTACACAGGGGAAAGGGTGGGCTTTAAAGCTTGCAGACAGCAAGGCACGCAATACAAATCAATTGTTCCAAATTGACTACTAGTTGAACTTAAAAGCAAAGTTATCGACCCTAGTTTAAATCCTTGCCTGTTGCTGATTCCATTATTTATAGAGCTCAGCACTTTCCAAGTTGCTGCAGGAAGTTTTGTAGTTTCCCCGCTCTACTGGAGTTAATAATTGTTGGCACAGAAATGATTGCAAATGAAGCTGCCCTCAACCTTCTGACTGCTTGTTTTTCTGACAACCATTGCTTGCACACACGTGGTAAAGAGCTGTTTAAATCCTCTATGCCTCAATCTCATCTCCAGGGTGTTTTGACAGGGATATTAACATCTCTGCCCTTCCTCACAAAGCTCACACCCTCGGAGAGAAAAAAAATAAACCAAAGTAAACCAGTTCATTTTACCTCCAGCACGATGTTTCATTCAGTAACTGCACAAGGCAAAATTGTCTGATAGGAGCCTGTTTCTTTCACTGTCCAAGCTTTAAGCTGTTGCCAGTAGTGTCTCAGAAACCACTGGTTTGATGCTTAAGCCAAAATCTCTGCAGACACAGTTCTGCACGTGACAAGCTGGAGGCAGAGGTCAGGGAGCTCAGTCTGCTCTGCTACACTCTCAACTGGCAGAGCAGCACCATCACAAACCTTAACACACCTTCTCTTTTTAAAGACTGATTTTTCGGTAAAGTGAAGTGTCGATTCAATTTATCCGAAGAACACAGGCTCCTGGTCGTGCTCAGTTTCAGTCGACATACAATCAAAATGTTTTCAAGTACTTCAAACAACAAACACAGTGTATTTACTTTGTTGTTTCACCTATTATGTTATTTACTACATGTATGCCCTGTGGTGATACTCAAGGAGTGGTACCACGTAGCTGAACTCACCTGGCATGTGAGGGCTAAGCACTGTCTCTGCCAGCCTGGCCAAGTGCTTCCTGCCAAGGAAAGTTCATTTCTAACCTACTGAAGGAAACAAAACAATGGTGAAAGGGTGCCTGCAATTCACTATTAGGTGATATAAAATACAGGGAAAAAAGCACTGATAGCAACTGCCATTTTATTAAACAAATAAGACTTTTTAAGGTATTAAAGTAATAAAAATAATTACAAAAGGCTAAATGTGAGCTATCAAAAAATAAGTTTCACCTGCCCTCTTCAATACAACTCCATATGATGAAGGCGGGCAAAGGAGAAAGAGTTTTGCTGTTATGCAACATCTCTAGCTATCCCAGGCAAATAAGTTCCTGCTTCCATTTAAAGGTTTTCCATCCTCGAGAACCTTGGAAAAAATCTTGAATTTCAATACTCTACTGCAAGGAATTGCTTTCCGTAACACTTTCTGTTATAGCAGTCACCAGATTAAACATCAGTCACACTTTTCAGAATAGCTTAGTGCAGCTTTGCCCAGCTGAAGACAGCAAGTAATCCCTGCTGTGACAGACCCAAGCTCCTCACTTCCCAAACCTTTACATCCTTGTAACCCTCCTCCAGGCAGTTTCCTCTCAGTCCTTCCCTCGGTATCCAAAAGAGAAGCTCAGTGTGTTGCTTACCAAAACCACGTCTGCTTCTGAAGGGTTGTCCCCCTTGTCCCCAGTAGAGCACAGACACCTTCACTTCTGGGACTCTGCAAAGGGAACCCAGAAACAGAACTCAGCACTCGCCAACACGGCAGAGGTCCATGTTATCCCGGAGCTGTGAATCTGTAGGGCTGGCCTTGCAGAGGTCTGTTTGCCTTTTCTCATACACAGAACTTGACTTTGACGAAGGTAAAAGGATGATACAGCACTTAATAAATTAGATTGAATGACAGGCTGCAACAATTTATGTACAGCACCTAATCCCAGGCACAGAGTGGGGCCACTGCTCAGGCAAGTGGCTCCTGACCATATGCAGGATGCCAACCTCCTTCCACAGCAAATCCAGTTAAGGACGGCTCCAGCAAGGATATAGGAAGGGTAATGTGCCCCATCTTTTGCCTAAGCCTAAAAGTTCTCTCCTGTATTCCCTCCTCCCTTTCAGAGCTTCTGCTGAGACCTGGACCTTGATTGTCCAAGCACACAGGGATAACATTCAGGTAACCCCAGTATGTATGGAGACATTAGTATGGAGACAATAAACATTACTCTGTAACAGAGATATTCAAACTTTGAGTTTGGGCAGGTGACCCAGCTGACCCACCAAGCAGCACTTGGGCATCGGCAGCTCTGAACTGCACCCGACTGCATTCAGTATTCACGTCCTCCATGTGATAATGGAGAGAAACAGAAACCCAGAACACCCTATTCCTGCCTCTCCCTAACAAGGTGGGCTGTTACTCGGGAGCACACACGGTCCTGTGCCTTTGGATGTTCTGCAGCTTTGAACAGAGCAGCGGCACACAAATGGCAGAGGGATGAATCACTCCCTCAGTGCACAGCGTCGCCTCCGTCGCTGCAGGACTCAGAGGCTCCCCGTGCAGAGCAGCCCCAGGCAGGGGCTCCCAGGGCAGTCCAACCCACCAGCTTTCATTCCTGCCTCTCCTTAACATCCAGCTTCCTGCAAATCCTACAGGAGACGCACTGTATAACATTTACTGTAACGACTCCTTCTAATCATAGGAAAATGAAGTTTAAAAAAGCTCCAGTTATTTTAAGACAAGCACAACACTGAAGATGCAGCTAACTCAGGCAATCACTGAAATACCCAAATACCCCAGAACAACTCAGGCAATGAAAAGCAAAAATAGAGCCTTCATTCCTCACAGGGCTGTCCCCTCCCTCTCATGCTGCTTAGTGCCAACAAGAGATAAGAGCTACAGATTGGAAAGGGCTGGATGCAGCAACCACAAACAACTGCTGTGCAGGATTAGCATGAAAGTGAAAGTCTCCTGGTTATCTGTCTCAGGGTACATGCTGGAATTTCAAAGGCTTGGGTTTTTCCCCTCCATGTCCAGAACTGATAAAGGTTTTCCAGACTTTTAAGCCAGTTTGTAACTGAATGGAGAAACGACACACTTGCTTTTCAAAATCAGGCACTACCTCTAGTTTATTTTAAAAGACTTTTCAATAAGAGCATAGAATCATAGAATCATAGAATCATAGAATCATAGAATCATTTTGGTTGGAAAAGACCTTCCAGGTCGAGTCCAACCGTTAGCTCAGCACTGCCACGTCCACCACTAAAACATATCCCTAAAGGCCACATCTACATGACTTTTAAATACCTCCAGGGATGGTGACTCCACCACTTCCCTGGGCAGCCTGTTCCAATGCCTGACCACCCTTTCTGTGAAGAATCTTTCCTAATATCCAACTTGAAGTTCTCCAGGCACAACTTGAGATCATTTCCTCAGGACCTATTGCTTGTTACCTGGGAAAAGAGCCCAACTCCCACCTGTCTACAAACTCCTTTCTCAGTCAGAACACCGAATTACTTAATGGAGGCAATTTCCATGTCACATTTCATCTCTCAAGCACTTAAGCAATGCATTTAAGGAACATGAAAATCTCAAAATTAGAGGGAAAAACAGGAGAGAGGAAAATGTTTCTTCTTTTTTTGTGATTTACATGCACAGTGGGAATGGGTTTTTTGCTGTTAAATAGTACAGTTGTGCGGATGTGAGTCTTTATGCTGACAAACTCTGGAAGCCTAAAACCAGTACTGGCTTAAAAAAAAAATAGGCTGACCCCCCCCCCCACAAAATCAAAAAGAAAAAAAATCCCATCCTACCCAGCCTCCCCCACCAGACACACAACCACAGAAGCCAGGAACAAAAACAAGTGCTTTCTGCACTGTTCTGGCAATCTCACCCAAGCTTTGGGAAGTAGCAAGCAAGAAGAAGTACCAAAAGAAACCTTTGGGTGAAAATACCAGTAGTTCAGAGAATAGCAATGCCAGCAGGTACAGCCCTCAGCAGCCACAATGTTATTTTTTATCCAGGAAAAAGAAGTCTTGTTAAAAGCAAAGAACACTGTGTGCTTGGTAGCTGTCTAATTTCATGAAAGTAAAACTGTACCCAGTCAGCCTGTCCTGAAATCCTCCCTCCTCCCTCCAGAGCAGCGGTTTATTCACCAGAACTGCACACAGCTCAGAGCAGCCTGAAGGCAAGAGGGGAAGAGGATGCTGAAAACTTCTTACAGGTTCTGCTCATATTTTAACTAAGCTGCTCATCCAAACAACAGTATATGCTACTGTTATGTCCAAATTTGGACAGAAATACTTACAAAGTATTAATTCTGCTTGATTTTTCCATGCCGGGTGTTTTTTTCCCCCCAATGTCTCAGAATATCAGTAAGCAAATATTTACAGACTCTGCCAGACCACAGACAAGAGAGAACATTAACATAACCTACCCCTCTGTGAAGAAGAGCAGGATGCCTACGGTTGACAAAAGTCTTTTCTAGATGGGTAAGAACAAACCAATGGATTTCTTTAGCAAGCACAGAACAAGGCTATAGAAGAAAGGGCATGAAGAAGATGCACAGTTTCTCAGAAACCCCATCTGCAGGAAACTTAGCCAAGACTTAAGGAACCCAACTACACAAACTATAGAGGAAATGCCTATGGAAGGGAAAGCTACTAGTTATAGAGAAGATCCAAAACTCTCCAAGAACCCAAATACAAAATAATGCTCAAAACTGTGAGTGAACAAAAACAAAATATCAGAAATGGACATAAAGTTTTTGATGTAGATGCACAGCTGTTTCCTTGCCCTACATAACATTGAGGGATACAGGTTCAACATATCTTTCAGCAAAGCCCACGGTTCTTGTAATTATCACCCCCCACCCCCATGTGTAGTAGCTGCAAATCCACAGCCTGAAGACCATCCCCACAAACATTTCCCCACAGCAGGGGAAAATGCAGGGTGTACCACCAAAGGTGTCAGAGACTCTGGCCAAGCCCCACACTGAGGTCAGACTGCTCTAGGCCACGGCACTGGGTCCAAACAAAGTGGCCTCTTGGTTTATTACAATGCTGTAACACTGTTTTGAATGAACTAGAGTGGAAACTGAGATTTTCTTATATATATACACCGTAAAACTTCCATCCCAACAAATCACAGCCTACCTATTAGCAGTCCTCTTCAAGAATACATTAAAATACCAAGCTACTTACACTCAAGCTAAAGCTTAGGATCTAGCCTTGTTTGTAAAGGTGCATTATTGTCCTCCACAGGTGCCAGGCAGAGACAGAGCGCTGCAGACGACAACGAGGGATGCACAGATCCTTACGAGCAAGAAGGCCCCTCCTGCTGCTCTCACTGGCTGCTGCCCAGCCTGGGGATCCTGCCAGCAAGAACTGATGAGCAGCAGCAGCAGCTAAAACAGTGGATCGGTATCTCAGTCTGACAGGGTCGCGCTTTATTGTAGTAGCTGTCACAAGATTCAACTACGACCATATGGAGCTGCAGACCATAAGGTATGAATGAGGTACTCTGGCTTGCTTTGTGATGCCCTTAGGAAGGCAAAGGCTCTGCTGGATTAACACAAATGGAAGTCAGAAGGAAGGAGACAGCCAGGGTGTGACAAGATCAGGCAGAGAAAAGCACAAGAGAAGCAGCACAGAACCCCATTCTGTTATTTTATCTCCAGAAGCCAGATGTAAAAAGGTGAATCAGACTTAGGAAAGTAACAGGAAAGTCATTTTTCCA
The DNA here is from genome assembly GCA_035041135.1 of Platyrinchus mystaceus. Lineage (NCBI taxonomy): Eukaryota > Metazoa > Chordata > Aves > Passeriformes > Tyrannidae > Platyrinchus > Platyrinchus mystaceus. The sequence goes on from JAWWLV010000183.1 coordinate 31,791,273, forward strand.
CGTCTCACATAGGAAGGTGCAGGAAAACACAGCTCCACGTTTTAAAATCATAACTACGTTACTATTGATTGGCAGAAATCAACCGAGGAGTAAGAGAATAAAGTGACAAGTTAACAACCAGATGCTCCAGCTGTACAAAAGCTGCCCAGAATTGCAACAGAGAACTATGTCTGCCTTAAAAAAATCACTCTGTCTCACGGCTCTCCCCGGGTATGTTTCCCTGAATTTTATCCCTCCAAACGTGCCAGCTCCTACTCGTAGCAGTCGCCGCCTTCGCGCCTGGGACGCAGGGAGGCCGCCAGCCAGGCGAGGCAGTCGTGCCCCGCACAGCCTGACAGCACGGCCGGCTCTCCCCCAGGGCCCTGCCCATGGAAACACCTTGGCCCCAGGGCCACGAGCATCACCAGGCTCTACCCAACCCCTTGTGCAACTTGTACAAACCAAGGTGATTTCAAAGCAAGAACGTGCTCAGCAGAACATAATGTTCAGAAGAAAACTAATTTGTATGTACTCGAAGGTTAAAAATGCTACTTTGTTAAGGCTACAGTATAAATCCCCGTTTTTTACCTTTTTCTTTTTTTTTTTTTTTTTTTTAATTCCTATATTTAGGAGCCAAATTTGGACTGCTACTTCTTGAACTATGAGAAAGCATAAGACATTTCTAAATGTTTTACAATTTTTGCCGTGGCAGATCTTACACTACTAAATCTATATTTTATAACATGCTTGTGCTGAAGCTTATTAAAGGTACTCGTGGCAGAACAGGCAAGGGCTGACAAACCCTCACACCACCTCGGCCAGCAAATACACAAGTGTCACGTCTTCCCCGCAGCAGTAACGCAGCTTGGAGAGGACCTGCCACGCCGTTTACCTTCCCACTCCGCATCATCCCCACTGATGTCCACAGTACCGCCTCACCCCCAGGAATTCCCACGGGCGCCCCACTGGAGCTGCTCCGTTTCGAGCTTCTCCGGGGCCGGCAGCCTCACCACAAGATGATGAGAGGAGTAAAGGCAGGACCGCCGCCTGTCTTGAAAAACACCCACCTCAAAGCCCGGTTCCCCTTCCTCTCCTCCACAGCTCAGGAAGCTGCAGGCCAGTCGTGCCCACGGCCACGGCTCGCCCCGCCGGCGGGCTCATCCCTCCCCTCCGGCTCCCCCAGCGCCCGCAGGACCGCGGAGCCGAGCGATGGAGCCGCGCACCTACCGGCGCGCCGGGGCGGTGTCCGTGCGGGCAGCATGCTGCAAGCGTGGCCCCGCCAGCACGATCCCCGGCTGCCCCTTCCTCCGCAGGTGCCCGCGGGGTCCGGCCCTCGTCCCGCCGACGCCGCCTCCTCCGGGCTGCTGCTCCTGAACGGCAAAGACGCAAACCCACCGTCAGAGCCCATGCTGGCAGCACCCCCCGACCCCCGCCCGGCCCCGCGGCGCTCGCTCGGGTCGCGCCGGGAG
>JAWWLV010000183.1:31793501-31807370 GCA_035041135.1 Platyrinchus mystaceus
GCTCGGTCCCCCGCTGTCCCCACCCCGGCCGCATCCCTCCGCCCCGGCCCCGGCGTCGCCTCAGCGCCGCGATGGGCCCTGCCATTGAAAATGAGGAAAAAAGAGGGGGGGGGAAAAAAAATCACCCTGGCAGGAAAACCGCCTATCATTGGCTTCTCCTTCTTTAAATCCTCCTCCCCCTCCACTCGTGCCTAGTGAGGCACATCTGGAGCGCTGCGTCCAGTACAAGAAAGACAAGGAGCAACTGGAGAAGGTCCACAAAGGCGATGAAGGGTTTGGAACATCTCTCTTGTGAGGTGAGAATGTGAGAGCTGGGCCTGTTCAGTCCAGAGAAGAGAAGACTGAGAGGGGATCTCATTAATGCATGTAAATTTCTCGGAGTTGGTTGCCAAGAGGATGGTGCCAGACGCTTTTTTGTGGTGCCCAGCAACAGGATGAGGAGCAATGGCCATAAACGAAAACAGAAGTTTCACCTCAACATGAGAAAGAACTTCTTTACACTGAGGGTGGCAGAGCAATGGAACAGCTGCTCAGGAAGGGTCTGGAATCTCCCTCTCTGGAGACATTCAAAACCCACCTGGACATGTTCTGTGTTACCTGCTCCAGGTGACCTTCCCTTGGTGGGGGGGTTGGACTGGATGATCGCCAGAGGTCCCATCAAACCCTAATGATTCTGTGGTTCTGTGAAATGTGGGGAAACCTGTTCAAAGGATGGAGTTGCCATATAAGAGCTTAGGGCCATCACAATCCCATGTTCCACTCAGCCCTCTGCCAGCACTGAGGTGTGGTGAGCACGTAAGGACTGATGAGCATTAAAGTGAAGAAAACAGTGGGAAAGGCTGGGGGTGAGGCCTGGGTGATGCTTCTCTGATTTTACCCTGTCAGGCAGCATCACATAATGTACAACCACAGAAAAATATTAATTATACCAAAGCTTTTTAAGAAACGTCCGTGACCCAAAAGAAAGCTTCCAGAATGAAGGAGCTGAGCAAGCTAAAATAATATCCAACCTAAACCTCCCCTGGCACGACTTGAGGCCGTTTCCTCTTGTCCTATTGCTGTTACTTGGGAGAAGAGACCAACCCATCTTGCTACAAACGTCTTTTCAGGTAGTCTCCCCTGAGCCTCCTTTTCTCCAGAGTAAATAACTCCAGCTCCCTCAGCCATTCCTCATATGACTTACTCTCTGGACCATTCAACAGTTCCCTTGCCCTTCTCTGAACACGTTTCAGCACCTCAGTGATTATTACCAAGCAGGTTTGTAATTGTCAAGCCTAGTTCTCATTGTCAAGTAGGTTTCTAATGTATTTCCAGTTAGTCATTGGCCAGCCAAGGAATTTCTTGTGGCATTTTCCAAGCCAAAAAAAACCCCACTACACTGGTAACATCGGTCAAGAAAAACGCTATTGTAAATGCAGTTGCTGGGTCACAGATCGTCCATCGCAGTGCTGTGATCATGTCCCAGAGGGACTGCACAGGGCCAGGAGAGCCAGGGGCTATATAGGCACAGAACAACAGGAACCACATCCCTCTGGTCTCTAGTGCCTGGCCCAGAGAGCTGTGGGCAGGGAGCGGGCAGCCCCCCCCGTGCCCCTCCACAAACAAAATCCAGCAGCTCCTTGTACAAAAGGATTGCTGCGTATGGCTGTTGTGACGACTTTTCAGCAGCACACAATATCACACCCAGTACTTGTAAACAGTCCACTGGTGAATTAAAAACCTGCACATTTTACTAATTGCTGCCTTTGGGGCCGGAGAAAGCATTCTGCTGACAAGTGCTGTGCACGGGGTTTGTACACACTGTGCTTGCTGCATCATCGCATCCAGCTCTAACGGGAATCACACTCCCTTAGAGACCAAAGGGAGAGTTTCTGGTGCTGGGGTGCAACAGGGGGACAAAGCTTGACCCTCCCTGCCAGCAGCAGTTCCCAGGACAGGCAACTTCAGGTGCACATCAGCTCCAGTTCCTCACACGTGGGATTTTTACATTAAGAGTTCCCCAGCCAGGATTAAGCTCCTTGGGATCTAAGCACACGCGTGCAAGTGTTTGCAGGAGCAGGTCTGAGGAGCTCAATCCAAAGCCTATTAAAGCTGGTGGCACTATGCCCTTTGATTTCAAGGAGCTTTGACTTGGGACCCGCTGACCTGGGTAGATTTTGGGCAGATGTTTTATCGCTGTTTTAATTCACCTGTAGGTGGCTGAAGGAGAAAGTCAAATAAACTCCTATTTATCCCTGAGAATTAAAACAAGACAGAGTACTGGAAAGGCACAGTTACCTTGCAGTAACACAGCAGTATTATTACAACAGTGATTTTTAAACAAGTTTTTAAACAGTTTTTAAACAAGAATTCTGTAACTAATTTATTAATATCTTTGCAGTGGTTTATGGCTCTTTATTATTCTAGCCTGGTTTCTAATGCAAGGCTCCACTTTTAACTTCAGCTCTTAAGTGAGTGCAGCTCTCCACAAGCTACTTTAAGCCATGGGGCAGATATTCCACAGGCTGCAGGCACACTGCTGGTGTCCAACTGGATCACTTCATTCCATTCCAGCAGAGAATACTCTGGTACAGGTGCACCACTCTCCCGTGTCTCAACCTGACAACAAGCCTTGTCTCTGAGCAGCAGCACCTCAGTGTAATGTGGGGATGGGGGAGGGAGAGGGAGATACATGTGGTGAGAATTTTGAGCCCAGTATTTATTTCTGGGTGCCAAAACAGATTTAATATTTTATTAGCTTGGAGTTTGCGAGACAGCTGATTATGCTGGTCTCCAGCAAAGCAGTCAGTCTTTTTAAATGCAGAGCATCCATTTGAAATGACTACTGCCAGGCACAGGCTAGGCAGGAGATTAAATATTTAGCTCATAAAGCATTTCAGTGTGCAGGGCTGGGGCCAGATGTGGGTGCTGTGATGTTGAAAACTACAGTGTCCACATCTGAGGTACCTCAGCCCCAGCACAGAAGCCTCAGAGGTGCAGCAGTTGCCCAGAGAGTGGGGCTGTGGGGCCCTCAAGGTCCCCCACCCCCTGCCAGGGTGCAGGAACCTTTGCTGTGCACGGATTGGTTTGGGAGGAGACAGCCATCAAAGCCTTTCCTGGGACTCAACTTCCCAGATCATGCTGCCTCTTGCACACCCTTTCCCCAGTGTCAGTGGCCAAAAGCATTTTCCTGTAGGGATAAAGAAGGCACTCTCTCTCCAGAGAAAATTGTTTCGAATCTAGTTTGATCCTTTGTTGTCATAAGATCTGATATTTATTCTATTAGCTATTTTTATTATTTACTTTTTAGAGTCTGCTAGATCTTCCTATAATATAGTCCAAACCCTCTAAATGCTTGGCATGCCCTGCTCTGTGAGCACATTTTTACCCCGCTGGGGACAACTGCTTGGATGCCCCCAGAGTGATAAAGGCACTTTCTGATAAGACAGATGTTGCATCAACACATTTGTAATGGGGGAAAATGGTGCAAACTGAACCACAGAAATCACTGAATGGTGTTGGTATTGGCAATGCTGGAATGGTAACCAGATTAGACAATAGCTGTGCTGAAGCTTCAGAGGAACTTGGGTAAGAAATTGCTAACATACTACTTTCAGGTTAAAATTTGCCACTTAACCTCTGTATCAGAAGGCAAAGTTTTAACGAGTTTGTCTAAGGGTAACAGAATAAATAAAATCTGGTTTCTGCCTCCCTCTGGTAGAATTTCACAGTTCCTATCCTCTTCCTTCCACCTGCTACCTTCACAGTTCCTCCACGTCTTCAACCCCCTCTTCAAGCCTTCAGTTCCTCCTCTGTGTCCTATAAACCCACAATTTCCTACTTGCATTTCTGTACTACTCATATGCTCTTCTGCTTGGCACTGTCTCAGCTTCCTCCCATTTCACCTGTGCCCAGTTTACAGTATCCCCAGCTTTCTTCCACATCTTCAGACCTGTGATGTGTGGTTGGCCGGATGGGCAGCAGCAAGTAGCACATGATGTGGTTTTGACAAGGTGCTGCCCAAACAGCCAGTCCATCAGTCCTACACACCCACAAACACAGGGTCAGATTCTCCCTGCCTTTCTTTCAGAAATCAGAGAAAATATAATTACTTTTCCCAAGCATTTCTTAAGTTAAGAACCCACTGACATGGGATGTGGCATTTAAAAAAAAAAGGCTACAAAACTCCATGGATCTGTCCAAATCCAACTGACAACTCAGTCTCCAGCTGGTGGTCACTGGCTGAACTACTTCATCCTCAGTCTGTTTCTCAATTAACTTTTTAACTATACATGCATACACCAGTATTACGGAGGGCTTTACTGAGATACGTATTTCTAATTCAGCTGAAGAGGAAAAGGGAAGCCAGGACAAATATCCTCTGCCCCAGTAGCTCCCCCCCAGCATGCCCACGATCACATGGTGACTTTACAAAATCTATTTATACAAGCAGCAATCCACTAACTGTGTATGGGTTGGAAAATGTTACGCAGCCTGAGAAGAATCAATATGGAGACTAAAGAGCTAGAAAGCCCCAAAGATTGTTGTTTTTGACTAAAACCTCCTGACAATCCAAAACCCTTGAAGTTTTACCTGTCATGACCACCTTGCAACAGGGTGCTTTGATAGAGTTTCAAAATCAAATCCATGATGTGAAGGAGGTCACAGTGTCATTGCAAAAAACAGCTTTATAGACTAAGCAACAGCTGCTTAAATAAGGGCTCTATTTTCTAAAACTTTGTTGATGGGAAAGATGTTCCTTTCCTCAGCTATGGATTTTTCTCCTTTTTACCTAATTCTTGTTTCATCATGCACTGCTCTCATATTCTGCTCAAAACTGAGATTTACCAGAGCCTTTTCTCAGAGCTTGTATTTTCTTGAAATATTTCCTTGATGTTTGCAAGCAGGTTGATTACAAGTAAGGACAAGTATGATTACAGTATGCCCAAGCACATGCCATGGAAGTCACTCAGGGCTGCCCTAGTTTTCATCTCTGTTGCTACCAGAAGTACATGACAGTGGGGATTGCATGACTGCTCCAAACCTTAGGGCACAACATTGATTTCTAGATCATGATTATTTTTGGAACATCCCATCTTCCTGCTCTCAAAAAAGGGTTTGAGGGTTTTTAACTTTAAGTTTAGAATATAAATTTAAAGCCTAATTCCACTTTCTTGTATGAAGAGATCCTGAATGTTTAAAATATAATATTTAACCCACAGCTATTAGTTTGATTTTTTTGTTGTTGTTGTCACTGGAATTGCATATAGTGCTATACCTCAAAGGAGAAACGTAGAATTAGTGTATTCACTGAACTTTGTACCCAATAAAGAATCTCCAGCACTTTGTGATTATCACAATGAGATATTTGAGGAAAGAGTTATTTTTTTTAAAAAAAAGGTAGAATACCCCATTTAGCAGCAGAACTTGAAGAACATGCTCAGTTTTCCTCATGTACTTACGCTTCAGTGTGTCTGGGTATGAGCTGAGTTGTAGTAAATTAATTTCATCCATTCACCAACACTTGTGCAAAGACATTTGGAACTACTTAAGCCACCATATTTGCAAAATTTTCCATAAAGAATCAGCATCAATTACTCAAATTTGTCTAGATGCTTTAAAAAGTGCTAAAAAGATAGTTACAGCAATGTTACACTCTCAAGGCATTCTGCTCAAATAAATGATATGGAATACGTGGGAATTAATTCTTTTCTCCCACAGAGCGACTATATTTACCAGCAAAATAAAAAAGAAGAAAGTAGAATCATAGAATCATTTAGGTTGGAAAAGACCTCTCTAAGATCATCAGCAAGAGAGGGAAAATAAATTCCACATTTCTATACAGCACAAATGCTTATCCAACTGAATGTCATAGTTGTTAGATGTTTTTGTTTAAATATGTGTTAGCCATTAATTCAGAATTAACAGAAAGTTTGTAGTGGAAGTCTATTTGGGCAATTTTAGGAATATTTAATACAAAATTTGTGCTCTTGGGCCTCTGTGTCCTACAACGGGGGCTGGTGCTGATTCCCTGGGATCCTCTAAACTATCCCTGCTCCCCAAGGGCAGTGAGGTCAGTGCCTCTGAGTAACCACAGAGCAAAGACACCCAAGGAATTCAGAAGCAGCCAAGAAATCTTTAAAAAGAATTCTGAGCATTAATTATCATTTGAGATGACTATTTTCCAGAAGAGTGGAATTTCTTCCAGCAGGAGGAGGTTGAACATTACAACTAAGGAAGTTTGGCTGAGCCCTAACCTGGGCTCTGTGCTAACAGAGGGGTGCACCCTGTTTCCCACACACTGGCATCAGGTCTGGGGCTAATCTCGGTGCCACAGCAATGATTAGGGGTTTTTTGTTCTAAAGAAACCTTTCCAAAGAGTGACTCCTTCCATGGTGTTTACGGGGGCTGAGCACTAAATCGCTGGAGCAGCACTGCACCTTCATCATGAAGGAAAACTGAAACAGCAGCAATAAAATCTCCCCAGAGCTCTGGGGAAGAGGCAGCTCCAGCTTTCGCTTCAGTTTATATACGAAAATGACAACTGAGATTGGCAGAAAGGCAGCAGTGAGTCTGAACATATGTTGGCTCTGAGAGGCCACACGGACACATATGGCTTCTGCCACCCCACGGCCTGGCAGCAGCCCTGGTGTGGTTTGCACCAGCCTGTGCAGTCAGGCACCTACCTCCTTGTGAGCCAAGACCATCCTTACCCCCTGTGCAGTGCTGAAAAAACAAAAACCAAACCAAACCAAACCAAAAAAACCCAAACAATTTTTTTTTTTCAAGTAAGGCATATACCAGCCAGAGAAATATTCCTAATTTATATGCAAGTCCTCTTTTCCTTATTTTTTTATCACTACGTACCAGCACTAAAGCATGAAGCCTGGGCAGATATGAAATCCACAGCCCTGGAAACACTGGGAAGCAGCACAGCAAGGGGATTAACCAAACAGGAGGCATTAGAATATTGCAAAGAGGATCGAAAGAGATTTGTGGCTGAAAAGCCACCCACCAGAATTACAGTCAGCTGAGAAGCTGGACTGAGAAAAAGCGGGTAAATGCTTTGCATTTAGATCTCTCCCAGAATAAACTCAAACTTTGGGATGTGCACTGCAATCAGCATCAGGCTTCCCTGCGACATGAGGCTGCAAACAAAGTAATCTTCTTTCTACACTGAAAATTATAGCTTTGTGACAGCCAAATATTATCTGGGAAAACAGCAAGAAATCACACTGAAATATGGTCACTGGCATGCCTAAAACAAAGTGCCCCAAGGGCAGCAATAAAGCAGTAGCTGTACAAAAAATTCCACACAAAAGGAAATAATACTAAGAAATAAGAAGAACTTCAGGACCCAACCTTCCCATAACATTTCCTTCTCCAAAATAAAAATCACTCTCAGGGTTCCCACTCCAAAAAAACACTAAAGTTAATTATTGAACGTGAAATTGCCTCCCAGCAGAGATAAAGACAGACAACACTGCAGATGAGGCTGTGGATTTGCAGAGCAGGGACACACTAAGACTCTGCTCCTCCCAATCTTGTAACATTTGTGGACATTAATGTACTTCATGGGGAGAAGTCACGTCTTTCAGAGAAATGTTGTACCAACATCTGCACCGTCAAATTTTCACACTGAGATCAACATCATTATGAGCAAAAACTTCTCCCTTCTTATCCTCCCCTGCCTTGATTTCACACTTAGCTTTGGCTTCATCTGTCTTTATTTCCATCTACAAGTCTTCTCTCCTTCCTCCTACCTTTTCCAGACCTAGCAGGAGGCAGGAGGGCATCTCAGCCTTGTTCAGAGTAAATCATCCTGCCCCTAAGAACTAATATGTTCCCTTTAACGTGCCCTTCATGTGCCTTATGGACAAGGCTAAGAATGGGAGTGAAATGGAGAGTTCTTCCTAATACCTGTAGGAACTCCCCAAACCACCTTTCTCTATAAGATCAGTTTCTTCACTTCAAGAAGTAAAACAGTGCAAAGATGTGACAGGGTGAACTCCTGTTGCCACGAAAGCAATAGCTCTTGCTATTTTAAGAGCCTGGCCCACTTCTCTCCATCTTCTTTGAGGGCAGGCATGCACCCCCCTCACTTTAGGGAGATTACAGGCAGCCCATGGAGAGACCACCAAAGCCTCTCCCAGCGCTGCAGGCTGAACTGGTCAGGGCACTAATGAGGTGAGCAATAAAACTGGCTCCCTCTGAGCACAAAGCAAATGGATTTTCATATAGGAAATGAGCCAGAAGATGCCTTAGAAGGAAGCTGGGGTAGTGACTCCCTCAGAGGCTGCATTAAAGCAAAGACAGGGGACTGAAGGATACAGATGCTGAGGATACACATCCCTTGGGGAGATTTATGGGTGACTGAATCAGAGCTGTTGCTGCTGCTGAAGAATTCTATTTCCCTAAATTGCCTTGCTGGCTGAGATCAAGCCCTCTGTACTTTTTCTCATACACCAACATAATTTTTTGCAGCACAAATGGCAAATAAATTCTTTTATAAAGTCACAAAATGACTTCAGCTGTCACTGAAATGAGAAGATAAATTTGAAATTAATTTTCAGAAGAGCCTAATTTACCAACAATGTCATCTTGATTACCTCAAATAATAAATATATTGATACCCATAGACATTATTCAACACCCAAATGATCTAATTATTTTATCTGACATACCATTCGATATTAGACATCCTTTCCACTATCTATAGATAGACCCTGATGCCCATGACTTTGCAATTTGATTTCAAGGGAAGAAAAATAACTTTTAACATTGAACAAGTACTTTATCCTGAGGGACAAAACTGTCTTGAGGACATCATCAACACTCCAGAACAGTTCCACTGAAATAAATGTTAGTTATGGATGGTCTGTGTAGCAGTGACTGCACACTGAGAGATTCAACAGAGCATGAGAGTGCATTTCAGGAGCCTTTTTGGACTAGAGTTCTGCTTTCAAGTCTCATTTTTCCCAAATTCTAGTTAATTTCATTATATACATTCCTACCTTAAATACAGCATTGGAAAGAATATTGCAGTTGGAAAATGGCATAAGCTTGCTACCCATTTATTTCATTAAGGTAGGCTTTTGTAGAAAAACTATTTCTGAGCACATGTAGAAAAGTTTTTATGACTAAAAAGACTCAAAGTATTTGATCTGATAATATGTATGATTCTAAACAACCCATTGAAGGTTATGATCTACTGCTAAAAAAGTTAAAAATGTAGCTGGCATGTCACTAGCATATGACTTGAACCAGTAGAGGGTTTGTGGAGTAAGTTCTGGGACAGGACAACACCAGGATTAATACCCTGGGTTTAGTGGTCAGTGTTAATTGAGAGATAGTGTTCGCTTTTAACAGGTGGTGGGTGCACTTGTAGGTTTGGGGCTGGGGGAGGCTGCTGAGCTAAGCTAGAGCTGGAGCCTGGGGCAACTCAGATGCTAGAGCAAAAATAAACATCCTGAAGTGTACTGCCAAAATGCACTGAGAGGGGTGCCTGAGCATTGGGTTAGGCAAAGATAAATAAGGCTTAGACTGCAAGAAAAATGGGATCTAAGGCAAAAACATTTTTATAGAAGCCTGCCAAAACAACCCCAAAGCTACAAAATTCATCACTGGAAGTTTGATGGTAGTAGCTCCAATCTCCATCCATCTTCAAGTAAGCTCTGGCTTACAAAAGAGCACATCTTGGTCAGTATTAACTGATGCTGTCCTTGTTTCCAAGCAGAAATGTACATGAGAAAATGTGATAAACTAGTTTGTGAGAATTAAACCACTCTGGATCAGCACATCCACCATGTAGCATCAGACATCCTGTCTTGTTTCGGTTTGGGATATAGTCCCAAGTTTTGACAAGGACAGATACACACAGACATATAGATGCATACACATATACAGAGTAGATTATTAGAGTACAAAATTATGATCCAATAGCTAATAAACCTGAGAGGTGTCTTGAAGGGAGTTTCAGTATGATATTATGTTTTGATAAAGTAGTTAATAGAAGAAAGGTAGTATAATCTCTGAGAGACAAATGGACCACACAAAAAAAAATCCAGGAAGGCCATCCTATCCCAGGTGATCTGCCAACAACCCTACAGCTTAATACTGGAACTTCACTCCTACTAATGTGAGTAACTTCTCACTCTCTTTCTGGCTGTCCTTTCCTCCCCTTGCCCTCAAGTCAAAGGTCTGCTTTTTGATGTCTGAATTAAATATTGTTCATCTTGCACAGTTCGGAGTTCAAGATCCTACTTGTATGTGGTATGACCTCTGACTAGCTGGAAAAATTTACTCAAATACAGGCTCTGTGATGAGACGCCAACAACTGGATGCAGTTTCCACAGCAAAACTTGTGTCACTCAGCTTCAAAACAAGCCTGCATTTATTGAACTAAAGGAGATCAGTGGCACAGCCAAGAGCTCAAAAACACACTCAGTCTGACAAATTCTTTTCAGCCAGCGTCAACAGTACCCACAGACAGACAGGCATTTCAAGCCTCAGTTCTTCTGAATCAGAGAGGATGAATCAGGATGAATGGTTTCAGCCAAACAAAAATATTCAGTGTTTTTATCTATCTCTTCTAGGAACAGCATCACATACTACCAGTATATAAATTACTGCTTAATGCCTGCAACCTGTACCACTTGCTACCTCCTTACCCATGTGTACAGGGGAGTCTCTCAGAAGCCCATATATTCTGTTCTCACAACTGTCCTCCAAGTGGACGACTAGATTTCCTTTTTAACAGTGGGGAACTGAGGGACAATGAGGGGGAACAGGTGTGGAAGTTTGGAAAAAGGGTAGGCTCGATGTGTGTGTGCAATAAAAGGCGGTGCAGAGCGAAGGGACCTGGCTCTGCACAAGCCGGGTGTTGCACTGGGCACATGTGATTATTCTCTGCTGTGTGGCTCTGTGTTGCAGTGACAGCAGGGATGTGTCACCTCCCTTGGAGTTGGCTCTGGTGCCTTGGCAGAGTGTGGCTCTGTGGGTGCAGGCATAGCCAACAACCAGGCAGGTAGAGCTGCTGAGAGTGGGAGAAGGAATAAGGTCTCTGTTGTACAATTAGTCCTCTCACTGCTATTGGTGTCAGGTGGGAAACATTGATTTGCCCAAGGTCACCCAAGCAACTTAGAGAACAGAACCAGAAAATTGCCCCTTCAGTTTGTCACAGTCACTTCGCAGAGCAAGATTTCATATAATGAAGAGATGAATTCACATTTGCATGACAGAATTATCAATTATTTCACTATAGCCATGACCCAAGTTTAAAGATTCTGAAACCAAATAACCTTTTTTCAGTGCCTGAACTGATCCTTTGAGCTTCATCAGTCACATTTTTCTGTGTCAAAAGAAAGATCCTAGGCCACTACCTCTTGTTTATCGCTGTGAACAACTTGCTGCCCAATTTACTACTGGCTTGATTTTAATTAATAAAGAAGTTCATAAGATTTTTTTTTTAAAGTCTTTGGACAGAATTGATTTAAAATATACTAGATGGATACCTACTATAAGTAAAAATAACTTTGAATGAAGATGTATCTGTTGAATTTATTTCTGAGATTCTCTGCATGCTCACAAAACAAGCACTCGATTTCAAACATGACAGCTACAATAAATTAATGACTTGTATTTGTGAATATAACATATTATTTCATGGATAGCACACATGGTTATCATATCATACTGTCATTATATGTGTTTGATGTTCATATAAGGACACAGTTAAGAAGAGAGTGTTCATCACCTTTTTATTAAGGTGACAAAAAAATGAGAACCATCTCTCACTTGGAAGAAGCTTGTTTGGAAATAATTTGAAACACTAGTCCCCTCTCAGGAGAGGCAGCAAAAATATCTCTTCTATCATCTTACAGGAGTAGCCTGTGAGCCACGTTAATCATCTTGGAGTGAAATTTATAACAACATATGGGAGACTTGCCTCACTATTATTAGAAGTTGCAAGTTTCATATGCATTCATCAACTAATTTAAGGGTTCGAACATTATACCCCAAGTAATAAGTGCTATAACAGGTCATTTGCATTCAGGAAATTATTTTTGGAAGAAGCTCCTGCTTAATGCAAAAGGGCAAAGGCCACTGGAACTTACAGTGAAGAGTTGACTTCTCTTGGGGCCTGACCCACACAGTCTTTGCAAGTCCATATGATCTTTTAATTCAGCTTCAAAGGATTCCTATAACACTGCCTTTGGAATATTATGTCTTTAGTGATATTTTGCCAGGTTTAAACAGTATTTGCTAGTGGCTTTGTGTATGTGCTTTTTAAAGATCAGAATTGCCCACAAGATTTGATCTCTACAACCAGCACTGTGACTTTTCTGAACCTTTATTATACTTCAAATTTACTACTGTTATTTCTTCCTTTGAAAGAAGAAAGCCACTTTATGCTATAAAATCTCTGTGCTTGACTCAGTCAGTATTATAGGCATGAATAAAGAATTTAGTGAAAAAACGTTTGCATCTCTTTGGATACCAATAAAGCTTCTCAGTCCTCCCTAGCAGAAAACTAGAAGCAAGACTTTGTGCTGCCCCCCACCCTGCCCAGTGGATTTGATGGTGTTAGAAATGTTTACATATGCACACTGATGATCCTGCTTTCACACTGCAATAGTATCCATACCCCATCCTCACCCTAAAGTCGAGATCCCACGGACTGAGTGCTACAGCCAGGAAAGGACATTTTGGAAGGTTCTCAGCCTCTTCTGAAAGTTGTCACTGAGTGTCAGCCAAGCGAAAATATTCTGCTTATTTAAGCTGCAAAACATTTTCTTTTTCTCTTTAGTTTTAAATATCCTTATGCTGCTCCTACATTCATGCATATAGGAGATGGAAAGTCAATTTTTTTCTGGCTTAGTTGCTGAAGGCTGAGCATGCAGCAGGCAATATCTCGGATGGTGGTGTATACACTGGGTGTATGCTACACCACTGGGGAGAGGTAAAGACAATGTCAGACTTTTCTTTCACCCTGTAAGGAAAGGTAGATTTATGACTTGATATAGAAAATCAAAGTTTCTGTGCCACAATCTCACCATTGAGAGACTTTGGAATCTTATCCACTGTTAAATTACATTTGAGGGATGCCACTGATGAAAGAATTTAGGATTCTAATTATCAGCCCCGTAAACTCAAGTGCAGTATTTAAAACTATTACATGATTTAAAAAAAATCTTAATAATACATTGTTCAGGCAAATTTAACCTGTGCAAATTTCTTTTGAGATGCAAGAAACTGCCATGTCACAGAAGCAGCCAGAACCCCCCAAAGTGAAACAATTTAGTGTTGTTTTTAAGAGCCACAGTTCTCCTGAGGTTTGGCCACAGCTAAACTGGAAATGCTTTGGGAAAAATGCTTTTATTCTGCCTCCCAGTCAGACAGATGTGTAGAGCAAACTGTTCAGCTGGGAGTACTGAACACACAGTCAGCCAGGAGGAACAACTGAATTACCTGCAAAGCTTACAGGGTTCTATGTTTCTTATTCTTTAAAAAAACTGTTACTATTTAAAGAGAATGCCACTGTGGATAGCTGAACTAAAAACTTCTCTTCAACGTGCAGGTGTTTTTGTAACTTCCAAATACTGGTGTGAGCATGAGGAAATATATGACAACTATAGTTTATCTACAGCTGTATAATCAAGAAGTTGCCTTGCCTTAAATATTGTAGATATTTGCAGAATATTGTTGTTTATTCCATCTTCAGAGAAAGGAATTCCTCACAAAGTAACCCTAGAGAAGGGATACAAAAATGGTACAGGGTTGAAGAACTGGAAAAGCAGAGCTGTTTACTATGAGATGGCCAGTCTTCGCGAACGAAGATCTGGGAAAGGTGTTTTTACCTTTCAAGCCTGCGCAATGGATTTTTTAGGT
>JAWWLV010000183.1:31812460-31824241 GCA_035041135.1 Platyrinchus mystaceus
CTGTCCAAAGCTGACCACAGATCAGCAGAGGGCAGAAAGGAAAGGTGAAGCTGCCCCATAATTTCATCTTATTGTTGGCATCAGAAAGAATTCATGAGCCAGGAGAGCTGATTGACAGAGCTTTAAACTAGAGTTGAAGGGAGAGGGCATAATATCAGGATTGCCTGTGACAAGCTGTGGGACAACCCACCAAGGTTAGAGGGACAGGATGCAAGTGAGGGCCCTCAGCCGGTGGCTCCAAGACACACTGGCTATGCCAGAGCACACTTGAAATCTTACAGGGATGAGCCAGGGGCTCCTGAGGAATTGGAGCCAAGAGGGGAACACCAGTGAAATACTTCAGACAGCCCAGATGAGGTGTCTCTACACCAGAGGAGCTGGAAGCTGCTGTGCGCTGCCGGGAAGCTGTGACCTAACTGACGTGACTGAAAGCTGGTGGGAGGAATGACATGACTGGGGTACAGCTGTTGACAGCTGCAGGGAGGAGACAGGGAAGAAAGGAGAGGCCAAGGGGTTGCTCTCTACATCAGGAGATGGGTAGAGTGTGAAAAGCTGTCTCCAAAGAACAGCTATGAGCTGGTTGAAAGCTTAAGGGTAAGAATGAGAGACCAAGCCAAGGGATCTTGTGGTTGGTGCCTAACTATGGGCCTGATGAAGGGGAGCCCATTGGCAAAGCCTTCGTGCTCCAGCTACAGGAGGCATTGCGCTCACAGACTCTTGTCCTGCTGAGAGGCTTCTGACACCTTGACATCTGCTGGGAAAGCAGCACAGTGAGCTGCAGGCAATCCAGGAGACTCCTGGAGTGCATGGATAACTTCCTGCAGCAGGTAACAGACATCCCTACCAGAGGGGAGGTGATGGACCTGATGGTCACCTGTGTGAGTGGGAGAGGGAAAAAAAGTTATTCTTACCTCTGTATATCACTGTACTGCTGTGATTCTGCTTATCACTTATAGACAAGCAGGTGCCAGGTGTTACAGGCTATTCCCATTCAGCCTGTGTATTCAGTAGAGGAAAAACCATGGAGTGAGACCAAAGCAAAAGAAAGCACACAGACCATAGGGAGGGCATCAAAGGGATAGTTTGATACAAGGAGCCAAATCTATCCCACATATAGCTATCTCCTGATCAAAGGAGCTGATTAATTCAGTCCATGGCACTGGGGAAGATTGAATGAGTCAAATTCACTGAAGTTTGCAAAGCTGTGTTTCCCTGTTCTTTCAGGAACATCTGTTAGCTCTTAACCTGTTATGTGTTAAAAAAAAAAAAAAAAAAAAAAAAAGGAAGGCAAAAGAAGCAGGAAGAGTAAAAATAAAGAAAAAGAGCAGCGGCAGTCCCTTCCCAGCAGATGCTGTTCCAGAATACCCCAGCAGAGGACAGGCCACTCATATAAAACCACTGACCTCCTAGGGTGAAAATCCCCTTCGAAGAGTGGTGCCTTGGAGAAAATACAAGCATTCTCATAGCTGGAGATGAAGTATTTTGGTATTTCAAGCCCTTTCTGCAAATGCACAGGTGAAACCTCTCCAAGCATGGTAACGACTGCTTAGAGGAATTCAAGGTTTCCCATCAGAGATGCAGCTGACACAGCTATTTTAAAAGACATTGAAGATAAAAGTCAGGATGAATGTCAGGAATTTTTGGTAAAAGCATAACAGCTAAAACTGTAAAGAAAAAATAGCACCCTTTAACAAGGGCAGAACCCTTAGGATTAAGTAGTATTTAACAGGGCTCTTTTATAAGGTATAGAGAAACCACAGCAAAGGCTGCAGAACAAAATCCTGAATACAAAAGAACTCAGAAAAACTGGAAGCTTTCACTATAATTGCATCCTTCCTTAAATGTTTTTAATAAGCCTAATATGCTTCCCCATCTGTTTATAGAGTTCATTTCCACTGGTGTATCTGGTTGGTTCTGGAGCAACATGTACTGGAACACAAAGAAGAAAAAAAAGCAACAGGGCATTTTTGGCCCACTACACAGGTACAGTTCCACACACAAAAGCTGCTGGAGGGAAGGAGATGGCCAGCAGCTGAAGGTAACCCCACATGACTTCCCCAAAGCCCACGTTCAGCAGCATCTCTTGGGCAAGCTGGGAGGTGCAACACAGGCTGAAATGGCCACGGCAGCCTTTAGTCACCAGTTTTACCTGTTTCCCCCATTTTATCCATTACACTCTTACATACCACGGCTTGTGAGACACCCCTTTAGCAGGCAGAACTCACTGGTGTCTCCCACAGCTCCTGAGTGGAGGAAATCATCTGCCAGACAGATGCCAGACTTTGCCTTGGTACTCAAACTGCAGAGGCAGACTCAAGTACACCTTGGGGAGACCACTTCAAATCCCAAATTGCAGAAAAGCATGGTTTTTCTGGGAAAACAACCTGACAGCAGGGGTTGAGAAGAAGCTGCAGCATACCCCACCCAGATGCCAGTGTACCAAGGCATCCATACCCTGCACCATGTGTGCTCTTCTCCTGTGTGAAATAAGATACCTAGAACTCAGAACTGGGAAAACCAAGATGAACGTATTTCTTTTTTTGGTAAGTTTAAGGAATTAATTATTCATACCATCAACACAGATGAATCTGACTTCCAGTGGCTGATTCAGCACAATGTTTAGAAGGTTAGATATGATTACATTTTTAGGAAAAAAAAAAAAAAGCACAGCAGAGGACAAACTCTCTCAGGGCATTTGTTACAGAGCAAGAATTCACACTAGTTACAGCTTTCATACTTTACCTGATGGTAATAAGTTTAACTTTAAAAGTGCTTACTTTTGTCTTACAGTAGTTGCATTTACATAATGTGATCGGTATGACGTTTTCATTAGCTTTTTGTCATTTTAGGAGTTCTTTCTAGGTGTTTTACATGCATGACCTTATATTTGCTTTGAGGTTCAAAGTAATGCATTTATCTTGTGATTCAGGTGGCTAAGAGCAAGTATCTAGTGAGTTAAGAAGGCTGGGATCATAATTAAACACTTAAAACATCCTAACTCAATTATATTTAATTATATATCTGTTCTTTTTTATTCAAATTTAACTGTTCCAACCAAAATAACTTCACAAGCTTTATTTACAGCTTATAGAAGCTAAGAGAGAGATGAGTCCAAAAAGAATTAAAATGGAGTTTTCTATCCATTTTAACACGCTGTTGCAGAAATTAGTCTTTGTGCTGACAAAAGTGAGAGAAAAGGTGACTCAAAGAGTATCTTCCTCAGCAGCTCAGGAGGAATGTTCTTTCTTCCTTATAAGCAAACCAGGGAGAGAAGCCAACTGGTTCAGAGGTAGGACTTGACATCAAAGGAGAACAGCAATCACAGACTTACAGTGCATTTCAGAACACCTTTTTTCCTGAAGTTCGACCTTCAGAGACGAATAAATTATGAAAACTATTGAACTTAAACAACAGAATAAAGAAAAGTGAATTTCTGGTCCTGCAGACTGTAAGAAAGTGTTTGAAAATCTAGCCTAGAGCAGGATGAAGTTGTCTGATTTCTGGCAGGGTCATAACCCATGTCCCTTTCCTCCCTGCCAGGAAAGCAGCTCCCTCATACTCCTGCAACTCTCCCTTTTCTCAGAAATGTCCTGGTTCCCTTCCATATCCACTTGGTCCACCCCCAAAACAAGCTCAACTCCCAGCCTGCTCCCTATCTGTGCTTTCTGGGTCGCTGGCCCGGCACAGGAGGACAGGCTGTGGACAGTCCAGAGCGCTCAGTGTGCTGAGTGATGCCAGAGCAGCACAAACTGATTGGCTGATGAGAGGCTGCCAAAAACGATGGGTAATGGTTGGGCTCCGTTTGCCTTCTCCTCAGGGAGGGCATTAGTAATCTCCTTGTCCTCTGCACAGTCACTGTTTTTCCATAAAACTCACAGTAACAGTATCTTTTGAAACCTCTATATCAGTCAAATTTGTAGGGGGTGGGTTTGGTGGTTTGTTTTTTTTTTTTTGTTTTTTTTTTTTTTTTTTTTTTTTTTTTTTTTTTTTTTTTTTTTTTTGGTTTTTTTTTTTTTGTTTTTTTTTTTTTTGTTTTTTTTTTTTTTTTTTTTTTTTTTTTGTTTGGTTTTTTTTTTTTTTTTTTTTTTTTTTTTTTTTTTTTTTTTTGTTTGTTTTTTTTTTTTTTTTTTAAGGTTTTCCCATGAGTACAAAAGCTCCTGGTGGAGAGCAGAGGGAGGAGAAAGGAGAGGAGAAGTTACCAGGTAGACAGACATGTGCTGTTTTTCCTTTAGGAAGGAACATTCTTGCATTGCTTGATCTTGGGGGCCTGAGCCATGATCTTTGCATAGTCAGAATTGGGAATACTATTCACTATTGGCAGGCACAACGGGTAGAATGATACAAATCCCAAAGATAATATTAAAATGCCATAAAGTTCAGTAAAATGTGCATTTCGTTTTTAACTCTTCTTTAGTTTTTCTGGTGCTAATGTGTTGGAGTTTTCTATTGTTGTTTTTTTTATTATTTTTTTTCCAAATAAATTTTGGAACAACTTTTACCTCGTCACTTTATCACTTATTTTTCTCACCTCAGTCATCTACTTCTGCAGTCATCACTTTCCAAAAACACTACAGTGAAAGTCAGATACAAAATCAAATTACATACTGTATTTTTATGATCAAAGAAATTTGATCCTTCAATAGCTCCCGATCAAGTGCAACTGTTTGTGCTCTTTTCCACACACTTGAAATTTAACAGAAAAAGAAAAAGCCAGCAACCACAAAAGATGAAGAGAAAGGTATTCTACTAACGGCCTAGAGTTATTCAGGGTACATGGATATGAAGTGAATTTCATGAGGGAAATGGAAAAAATTGCTCTTTACAGAGACATTTTGAAGGGGAAAAGTAATGCAGCTGCCTGGTGGCTGAGAGGAAGCTCAGCTCTTGCTTGGAGCTCACTGGGGTTCCAGGCTTACAGGAGAGGGCTTTGGTCTCACAGTCATGAACAAATGCTGCAGGGAGTAAAGGGGCCCTTGTTGCAGACTAGTGGAATCATTGCAGAATATTAATGGAATCATTGCAGGGAAAAGAACAGTGAAGCTCTGCATGCTCAGGGTGAGACAGTCAGAGTGGGAAGACCCTGAAGAGGAAGGAGCAGACGAGGCACCAGTGTGGCTGCAAAGCACATGCCAAGAGGAGTCACGGTGCTGGAGACATTGCTTTGCTGAGCACACCTCTTGTCCCTCTCCCTCACGAATGGCTCATAGCCATTGTCTGCCAGAACACTTCATTACTTTCCTATTAATGACTGCATCATAATTCCTACCTGTTTATTGATGGATCATTGTTTTAAACTGTTTCTGGTGTAAAACCTGCTACCTGTCAGGGTTTCTACTTGATGGTAGATTGCCTTTTATAGCCACATGGTTAAGTCATTCTAGTTTAAAACAAAAAAAAAATAAAAATACTTTTATTATGACATTCACTGTCCTGATAGTAAACAAACAAACAAACATCAACTTAAATCCCCCCAAAATTCCCCAACAGGTCAGTGCTTTTCAAAAAGATTCTTCCTGTGAATCATGCCGTGTATGTCCCATAAAAATACATTTCTAGCACTTGATATGCACTAAGAGTCTGTTTAAAATATGTTATAGACATGGCAGGCAGTGTCCAGTGCAAACTCAGCTCTATCCTGTGTTCTAGTTCCAGTGAACCACAAGCCCATTTATGTTACCTCGTGTTGAGAGTAGCTGCATTGGTATCTTGCCAAAGATACCAAGCAAATCCTGAGGAGCTAAGAGAGCACACTGCTGGCTTAAAAGGTGGATTTTGGCTAAAATCAGAATATCAGGTTGATGAATATGACCCTAAAGCCACATGCCTGGAATGTGTGAGTGTGATACATCTATTACTTGCATCAAATTTACACCAGGGGAGGACAACCAATTTCAGTTGAATACTTGTGATTTATGTCACTGGTCATGAGCTGAATATTAGGCTCAGTTTTGTGCTATACAATGAATTTGCATCCCCTGGAGAGGTGATACAAAAAGAATATGAATGACCAGGCAGCAAAAAAGTCTTTGAGAGTTCTGTCCCACTCCTTTCCCTATACCAACATTTTTCCTGTATGAACACATGCAAAACACCTTCTTTGACACATTTTTAGTTGTACTCAAAATGGGAAGAGAAACTCAGTGAGAAACTGACAATTCAGTCCTAGCTTAGATAAGCAAACTGTGGCATATTGCACAAAATTCTGGGATTTCCCTTTGCTCTAATATACAGATTCCAAATATACATATATATATAATACATACCACTTCCAGGGTTTCTGTTTCCTGTGACATACAGCCTATGCTGACCAGTAACACCCCCTCCCACCTCCCCACTAAGTATGAATTCCATAATTCTTGCTAACAGCACATCAAATGTGAACTGCATTGTTCTAAGATTTTGTAAGCCAGAACCTACATGTATAAAATCACATCTGGATGTATCTCTGTTATGCAGAAAGCGTATTAAAACTGTGGTTTTTAGCATAAAAGCAGGACTTAGAGAATTTCTAAGTATTTGAGTAGAAAGCAAAAGAAAGCACAGAAAGGTATCACTTAAGTTGGCATAATACAGTCACATTTTGAAGAGAAAGAAAAGCTTATCTGGAAAAAGAAGATAAATACACAGTAGAGATTTAAATGTGTTATGTCTTTTAATGCTTTCACTAATAATGAAAAAAGTGAGATGGACTGTTCCTGTATAATATTACAATGAGTAGCTAAAGTTATTCCTCAAAAATACCTTTGCTAGTAAAGATCTCTTGAAACCTAATTTACTGCCCAGGATTCTGGTGACAGTATGAAGGTGAGACAGACTCATTTTTCATAACTGACTGTGAACTCAGTGGAGGATTTGTTCTGTGGGTTTTGATATATGCTAAAGGGACAAACAAATAAGATAGGCAATTGCACAGTGTCATATATGCACAAAATCTCCAATACTGCTTTAACTAGTTTCTAGGAAAACCCACTAAGGTTTTCTGAAATAGAAGCTGCTGAATATGTATTAGTTGTTGAACAACATACATTAGTACTCTTTGCAATGCATTTCAAATGCACTATTTTCCTGCCTGCTAACAGCAACCACTTAGGATTTTCTTTTACATAGAACAAACTTTCAAGTCAAAAAGACCGGTAGAAGCCTAAAGCAAGGTCTGTTTTAATTCATAGTACAAGTACAGTTGATATAATAGTTAAGAATGACAGTGCTGTCTTTCAGTACTGCTGCCCAAAATACTTGGAAACATATCCTTTCAGAATGCAGAGAACATATCCTCTACGAAGTACCCAGATAAATCAGTTCACCCTTGGCTGTAACTAAATGCTGTCTAGTGACTTGTGATCGACAGGGCTTTACCCTCTGACAGCCAGATTCATTGTTGGGACAGCAACCAATCGTCGGGTTTGACGACACGAGCCTAATCAAAGTTGGAGTATAAAAAGCCCCCTTGGAATATATAAGGTACACCAGTGTGGCAAGCTGTCTCTCAGATTGCATTTGCTTTCACGGATCTGTTCAGTACTGGAAGGGAAAGGGGGAGGGGGATAAAAGAAAAAAAAAAAAAAAAAAGAAGGGAAAAGTGCTGCACTGAATGTGAGATCATGCAAAAGCTAGCGCTCTATGCTTATATTTACCTGCTCATGCTGATTTCAGTTGATCCGGTGGCTCTTGATGACAGTAGTCAGCCCACAGAGAACGCTGAAAAAGACGGACTGTGCAATGCTTGTACGTGGAGACAGAATACAAAATCTTCCAGAATAGAAGCCATAAAAATTCAAATCCTCAGCAAACTGCGTCTGGAACAAGCTCCTAACATTAGCAGGGATGTTATTAAGCAACTTTTACCCAAGGCTCCTCCACTTCAGGAACTGATTGATCAGTATGATGTCCAGAGAGACGACAGTAGCGATGGCTCTTTGGAAGACGATGACTATCATGCCACCACCGAAACGATTATCACAATGCCTACAGAGTGTAAGTAACCCTCCTGTTTTCACCTCCCACGGCTCCTCCGAGAGAGTTGTCTCCCTGCTGTAGAGCCACACAACTCCTCCTTGGGCTCTCCCAACAGGCTGCTGGCTGAAGTCTGCTGGAGGGAGGGAGGAGAGCGTTATTTCTAAAGAATTTGAGCCAGGTTCAGATGACCGCGTTACGAGCTTTTGTTTTACTGTTCCTTTTCGGCTCCTTACGGTGTGTGTGCCCTGTAGCACTTCAGAGTTGCCCACTGCCTTAGAAAGCAAAGGGAGATCTGCAGTTTAGTTGACTTCGTTATCTGCAGCACCCGGGGCATTTCCTATCATAAATACAAAGTACAAGTGCAGAAAACGAGAGAACTGTATTTTTGTGAGGGAGGTTTCACTGGCCAGTAACTTTAGAAGCAGTAGAAAATAGACTTACCTAACTGCAACATGTAATAGCAAGTGCAAGTAGAGAGTTAAATTCTTGCTTCTCTGCTGATCCCATAAACTAGCACCACCCACCTCAGAGTTAAAACTATATATTTAAAGCAAATATGTGTGTAACAGCCTTAAATGCAAAAATGTCCGTGCTCGAGCAATCAGCTCACGCAGTCGTGCCAAGGAAGAATGAAGGCATTTACTGAATGAGCAGATTCTGAGTTATCTTCTGAGTGCTAAACATCTGCTATGGCTCCTATCAAGTATCTTTTGCACAGCTAATACTATAGTATCTTATGTTCTTCATCAGCTAAAGTATTTGGCTATGGCAGCTGTTTTTTTAAATAACACTTATGAATATGATGACAAAAAGGAAAAAGATGACAGGACATATAAGGCATGTTAGCAGTTACAGATATCGTTACATTATGCATACTGGAATAATATCAGCTTCTCTCCCCAGCTGAAAATGTACTCATCAATGAAAAAGTAACTTTTAGTGAAACTTTTCAAGTTATTAATTATTAAGATGGGCACTTAATAGCATTATACTACTGCAGCCTTATCACAAAGCTGAGGTCTGCCAGCAATTTTATTCCAGCCTACTATGTCCAAGCCTTTATAACTATTTTTAATCAAACTGCTACATAATTACAGTGATTGAAGAAAAGCCATTGTATTTCATTGCTCTGAGTTCATTTCCTACTTCTTATAAAAAGCCCTTGAGCTATTTTAAATGCACTAAAGAGACAGGTATCTTAAGTGATGAGATTTATGAATGTCAAAGCCCTGCACCATTTAGGATTAGTACTACTCATTTTATCCTGGCATGGAAAGAGATTGCCATGACTAGGTATGACAGCTGCATCACAGGCTACAGGAAGGAGGAACGCAGCACTGCACATGACTTTCCCCATAATATTCTTCAAATGAAAACAAAATGATCCTTATGTTAATCCTCTCCATTATTTTTTTTCCCACTGAGAAATGGAATTTAAGTGTCTGTGCAGTTTGCCCAGTGCTGTTTGCTGTGCAGCGCACTGAGGCGAGGTAGTAAATTAGAAATAGCTGGATCACCACACACGTGTTGAGTCAGCTTATGCAAAGTTGCTCTTCTGCATGCTTTATGAAGGTCCTCAGGAGGTGACTAGCAGAAGTGAATTGGTGGGAGGTGACAGCATAATAATTTTGTTGACATTCATTAAACTTGCTGTAGAGTGTAAACCATAGAAAATGAATTTAATGAAATCCACTTTGTTACTGGTGCTCTTTATAACATATTATAATATTTCCTATACAGTTTGAAAGAAATTAGTCAGGTTTATTTATGCATTTTTTCTTGTTCCCTGTTCAGTAATCTGTTCTTTCCATTCATTTATAGCTGATTTTCTTGTACAAATGGAGGGAAAACCAAAATGTTGCTTCTTTAAGTTTAGCTCTAAAATACAATATAACAAAGTAGTAAAGGCACAATTGTGGATATACTTGAGGCAAGTCCAAAAACCTACAACGGTGTTTGTGCAGATCCTGAGACTTATTAAACCCATGAAAGATGGTACAAGATATACTGGAATTCGATCTTTGAAACTCGACATGAACCCAGGCACCGGTATTTGGCAGAGTATTGATGTGAAGACAGTGTTGCAAAATTGGCTCAAACAGCCTGAATCCAATTTAGGCATTGAAATAAAAGCTTTTGATGAGAATGGACGAAATCTTGCCGTAACTTTCCCAGGACCGGGTGAAGATGGATTGGTAAGTTTATTTAGAAAAATCCCATTTTACTGAAAAGCATTTAAGCCACGTTTTAAGGATTAAATGGATGCATTGTTTAGGGAATGGAAGATAAAAGTTCTGTATATCCAATTCTTTCATTCTTTACTCTCTGATCACGCCAAAATCAGTAGTGTTCCTCTGCCTCTGTTTCCCTACTTAAAAAAATTGACACAAATTGCAGTATTTCAGAGGGATGTTGAGAGGCATCAACTAGAAAAGGTTTTTTGTAATGACTGGTGGATGGTACTACCAAAGTAACATTGTTTTCAAATTTGAGAGCAAGTACTGCTTAACAAGCAGTTATTTTACATAAAGCTAAAAGAACAGTTATTGGATTCTTTCACTGATAAGAAAGATGCCTCCATTATTGCTGAGAAAGCAAGGCAGTTTCTCCCTATTCTCTATGCTCATATTTTATATTAATAACAGCAAGAATTATGTTTTTGAAGTTGAGAGTAGATCTTCTTCATAATGTTAAGTTCTGTACTTTTCAGGATGTGATAGAGTGCATCATTCTACCTATTAGAAATGTTTGAATGGATAAATTCTGCTTGATACAATAAATAGTGTTGAGAAAGCCTAAAATAACTTAGTGGGTTTCTTTTTCTAAGTATAGATGAACAAACTAAACCTGAAGTGTGCCAGTTAAACTACAGCATTTGCCTTGCTATTTGTTTCTGCAAATCACTAATCATCTACAACCTATAAAAATTCCTAAACTTACCACAACCAAGTAATTTCTCCTTTTGAATAAGACATAAAGAATATTATTTTACTTTTACTTCTGTGCAGTGGATGAATCTGTTGATCACAGAAATGTAGAACTATTTAGGTTGGAAAAGTCCTTTGAGACCATTGCATCCAACCATATTTATGTAGCTGTGTAACGTTTAACTTCACAGCAGTATTATGCAATTAAAAAGAACTTAAAAGAAAAACTCTGTGATACCTTAACTGTACATCCAGTATAGATGTGGATCTCCTATATTTGAGAGAGGCCAGGTGGATATCATGATGAGGAATGTCCTCACCCCCTCCATCCATTCAAATGATGATACATGTGGGTAACCCGTGGCTATCATCATCTATAAATAAACATTTCAGTGGCAGAGCAGGGTTGGAAGCACAGCTGGTAACAGGAGAAGAAATTTTTCTTGTCCTTCCTCCAGCTCCTGCTACAGGGATGCTCCTCTCACCAACTAC
Source organism: Platyrinchus mystaceus (assembly GCA_035041135.1). Lineage (NCBI taxonomy): Eukaryota > Metazoa > Chordata > Aves > Passeriformes > Tyrannidae > Platyrinchus > Platyrinchus mystaceus. Next base: position 31,823,836 of record JAWWLV010000183.1, read on the forward strand.
CTTCCCATATCCTACCTATCTTTGGGGGGAGTGTCTCCAGCCACTCCACAGTTTGCAGCTGTAAGGGCAGGTATTTTGGAAGAGAGAAACCTGTGTAACAAAGTTAGCTGGGCTGTTACATACTCCTAAGGAATGGTCTTCATGGGATGGCCTGGTTAGTGCCAAACCAACACATGGGGCTGGAATCAGTGTGTGCAAGGGAGGAAGTTTGGGAAAGTTTTCAAACTTGTGATGGTGAGGGTTGCAATTTCCATACAGTCTTGGTTGGTTCCTGTGGAAACACACCTCCAGTAGGAGACATGTGGCTTAGAGATCTGCCAAAAGTACATTCCTGGCCACAGAACTCTTCCAGGAGTCAAAATATTAGCTGCCCCTCCAAATTCATTCAGTCATACAGTCATTCAAG
>JAWWLV010000183.1:31824341-31838098 GCA_035041135.1 Platyrinchus mystaceus
TCCTGGCCACAGAACTCTTCCAGGAGTCAAAATATTAGCTGCCCCTCCAAATTCATTCAGTCATACAGTCATTCAAGCGTGGCAGCAATTAAGGAGCAAACTTTGTCCTCCATGGTCTCAACAAGAAACCTTCCTTGATATCCAGAAAGCCTGAATTCAATATGATTCTAATGGAGAGAATTTCAGATGGACTTACTAAAACTCTTATTATAAAGTTTAAAACAAACAAACAAACAAACCCAGCATTAAAAATAATAAATCCAGCATCCTCCAAATTTCTGAAATGTTCCTATAGCAGGTAACGGAAATGACGTGGCACTGAGACAATAGTGATTTCAGGAACAAATATGACTTAAAGTTCTTTATAAAGAAACAGCGCAAAAATGCAGAGATAAGTGTAACACATTTGCAGGAGGTCAAAGTTTTGTTTGTGAACTTGATTTCAGAATATTCATTTGATACACCTGCACCTGAAAGGCTATTTATTTGCTTGTTTTTACTGAACTTAGGTTTACCTCAGTAATGACTCCAATTCCTTCTCCTCTCCTCACAGAACCCGTTTTTAGAGGTCAGAGTCACAGACACACCCAAACGGTCCCGCAGAGATTTCGGTCTCGACTGCGACGAGCACTCCACAGAATCCCGATGTTGTCGCTACCCGCTGACCGTGGATTTCGAAGCTTTCGGGTGGGATTGGATTATTGCACCTAAGAGATACAAAGCAAATTACTGCTCCGGGGAGTGTGAATTTGTGTTTTTACAAAAATACCCACACACCCACCTCGTGCACCAAGCAAACCCCAGAGGTTCGGCAGGCCCCTGCTGCACACCCACCAAGATGTCCCCCATAAACATGCTGTACTTCAACGGGAAAGAACAAATAATATACGGCAAGATCCCGGCCATGGTTGTAGATCGCTGCGGGTGCTCATGAGATCCCCGTCAGATCCACCACCTCCGAAATTGTGGAAGCTACCAAAAGGGAAAAAAAAAAAAAGAAAGGAAAAACAAAAGAAGAAAAAAAAAAAAAGAAAAAGTTTAGCCCCTCACCAGTCTTTCAAACTGTGAAGTTACGCACACCAGGCATTGCCGACCTCCTGTGTGCTGTATGATAGGCTATCGTACAGATTTAGCGCAGCACCAGCTACAGAACATGAACTAAAGGACTGTAGTTACCTGACGGCTGGTTTTGAGCCAGCAAAAGAGAAAAGCTACAATCAAAACCACCGGATTTCATACAGGAAGTTCTTACACTATGAGGGAATCAATATTCAGTTATTTGGATGCAAATTTATATGCAGGTTTCAGTACACGTTGGTAACCAAAAAGCAAGCTCCTTCTCATCTGAGGACAGAAGGAGCAGGCTTTTAAGTTCATTTCTTCACAGCTTCACTTAATATCATATTTACAGGAAAATATATACTGGTAACATATACACCACTACACAGTACCACTAGAATCATCCTTAAACACTTGAATATATAGTGCAGACTTGTGAAATGTATCAGATGAAATTCCACATAAATGGACAAACCCTGAAATTAGGGATGGCATAGTGTATTTAGTGTGTTTCCATTCCTTTTTCTCATTAGTATGTTAGTAATCAATGGCAATGGTGCTACATAAGCAGGCTGAGTAAACAGAAAGATAGTTATACAAGTGAAAGGATTTAGGCTTAATAATGAATTTGCCCTATCCTCAGGTACACTACTCAACATTCGCAAGAAACAGGTATTTTTTAAATGAAAAGGAATTGTTTTCTAGATGTAGTAAAACAGAAGGCAGCAGAGAAGTCCAACATTCAAATTGCAATCTCACATTTTAATCTGCCTTTGCAACATTACCATTTGCACTATGGTAAACCAATGCAAATATTTGGTTGCTACAGATATTGTTTAAAAAACCACTTTGATATAACTGACTTGTGTAATATGTATGCATCAATATTTTGTAAATAAATTTTTATTTTTTAATCACTGTTGGTATATGTTCATCACAAGAAAAGAATGACTTTAACCTGTACTTTAGTTTAATAAAAACCCCAATATTCTTTTCATAATATAATTTTCTGGATTTTAACACAAATAATTTGTAGGAACAACGCAACAAAGTAAACCATATGCTGAGAATTACTACATTTTATAAATTTTTTACTTTGGTATGAGCCATCTGTGGTAAATGATGGGTGTTGACATGCTTATAAGGTTCTTTGGGTTACTGTTTTTACAGTCATTTTGATCCACAAATGAATTTCCATACTTTGAATGTTATGTTCATAAGTAATGATGATACCACAAAAGATTGCTATTAAATGCATTTTATTATATTTAAAAGTTTGCAGCAAAGTATTTTCTGTATTTGACTAAAAATAGTACCTGGATTTCCACACAAATTCTGTATATTTTCCTTATAGTAAAAAATAGTTAATTGAAATTAAAAAAAAAAATCTATTTCCTATAAATTCCATTGCATTTTACGTGTGAAATAGAACTGATAAATCAGGTGTTTGTTAAGAAAACACAACCACTGTTTAAACATCTTCATGTTAGTGTGATGCACGTTTTTGTTATATTCCAAAATTCAGTTTTGAATTTTCCTTTGTGTAAAACCACCCTAAAATTGCAAAAACATTTGATTTTCTTTCCCTTCCTCTTTTACATATTTTCTGCCTAGGTGGTAAATATTTTGTATTGAGTTTTTTACTTTTTTTAATTTGTATGTAAGGACATTAAAAACGAAGCTTGAGCGACGAGGTTTGAAACTTAAAAGCAAACAGATTTTCTGCAATTTCTTTTGAATGATTAGGAGTTCTGCTAAAGCTGTGTCCAAGCATCAAGCAGATGTTCAGCTTCTCCTGATGCAGTTCATCAGAGCAGGTCTCTGGGGCCCTTAAATACACTTTCAATTTAGTTTCCCACAAAACACCATTAGATTAAATAAAAATCTAAAAACTCGTGGAATAGAGACTCTTGGTGAAGCCACGAGAAGTAAAAGTACAATGCAATTCCCCTCTCCATAAGACAAAGTTACAGAACTAAAGATGTTTGCTATGTTTGCTGAAGTCAGTGGCAAAACTTCCCCTGGTTTTAAGGGAGACCAACATTTTACCCTTTGACTTTTAACTCGTGACATTCAGGCACTGAGTAGTCCCATCCTGCCCATATGAACTATCAATAGCATCTCCTTGCATGAGGCTCTTAAACCATTCAGAGACTTCAAATTAACTTCCATGGTATACCCTGTAGCAGGACATTCATTAGCTTTAATTGGGTCAGTTCATATAGCAACAGCTGCAGAGATGCAGCAGCCTGAACCCTGTCTGTACCACAGTCCTCTTACAACACCTGCAGGATTATTTTTACTCATGATAGCTAAAGTGAAGTGAATGAAAATTCAGTTACCCCCATATAAGTGACATCATTGGCTGCCTGGTAATAACTGTGCCCTGCACAAGAGCAGTGCATAAAAGATGGAATATTTTTTTTGCTGGAATTGTCGAAAAAAAAATTAAACTGAAACCAAGAAAATAAGTAATATGAATTCCAAAAAGCATCTACTCCAACCAGCATTCCATCTTGGTGTTCAGACAAATTTTATTCCATGGAAATTTTACACAGTATGTGTCCTTTAAATTTTGCCAAATTTGAAATTACCATATAGGAGTCCTGGCTCCCATGTCTTTAATATGGACCTCACATACAAGTGGCTACTCACAGAACACGTACTGGGCTTTGATCTTTTTGATTTTAGGTGCTGAATGATTCATAGTTAATGTGCTTATCAACAGTCAATTTGAGATGTCAATGATTCATCCTACTCTTATTGTTACATCCTAATATTTCCAAGGCTCTGGTCCGAGAGACTTCAGCAGCATCTGAGTGCATTTTGTGGCTCTCAAATCTAACTATTTAAGCTCTGTATTCAGAATAATGAAAGTAGGCAAAAAGGACAATGTCTGAGAAATAAACAGCATCATTTCCTTGCCTGGCATCCTAAGAACCCCACAGGAATGAACCACGTAGAATCCAGCTTTCCAAGGCAGTGTTCAAGTGCCCCAAGCTGCATGTGCACACCTGCAACAGGGCAGTCCCTCATCTCAATTTTGCTTACGCTCTTTCTCTTGGCTCTACTGCCCAGTTCTTTCCCTCCCAACATGAGCCAGTTCTTTTCCAGTGATGTTCTACCCCTACCTCTTACCCAGTCCCAGTTACACTGTGGTTCAAGTAGCATTTCCCTCCCATTTTTCACAGCATTTCCAACCCCATTCCAACCAATGTCCATCCCAGCACACTCCACGCTCTGCCCCACAGCCCCTTTTGCAGGGGGAGCAGCCCCCCTGCAGCATTGCTCTCCTGCCCCTTAACTACATCCAAAGCATCCTGCTTCTGCTGGAGGCTGTGGTTAAGGGGGAAACCTTCCAATATGCTCAACAGAGCCTTTGGGGAATTTAACAGCTGAACACAGAAGTCATCACCACTAAGCTTAAGTGCACTGCAATTTTTCACAGATGTGCTGCTTTGCTAAACATGAACAGATTTCAAAGGAAGAACTAAAGGCCAAATCCATTCATAGCTTTAGGTAGCTTTTCCTCAATTCTGTAGGGTCTAGGTTTGGGTTTTGTGGTTGTTCTTTAGGGGTTTGGGGTTTTTTGAAGGGTTTTTTGGGTGGTTTCTTTTTTAATCAGAAGGGTTATTGAATTGACTCATTCTTGGATCTGAATGATCTCTTTTGGCTAAATGTCTCAAAAAATAAATCTCCCTGAGACTAGGCTTGGACAGTTCAGTCCAGGCAGAGATATTTTGTTAAAGCTACAGCAAAACAGAGCAGAGTATTGTAATCTGAAGTACTGGATAGCCAAACTTAATAACCGAATTATTCCACCTCAACTTATAAATTCAGTGAATGCTAATTAAAAATAATATAGGAATTAGTACATTACAGAAGGCGCTAATTAGAAGCTTTATGTAACACATGTCTTTCACAACAACAATTTACCTGTGTAATTCAGGAAAAATGTAATGAAAAACCTTAGTTATCTGTTTTAATTGACTTAAGTTAGCTGTGTGCTTGCACTTTAGCTTCCTCCCAACTATGTTATCTACAGAAAGTAGATACCTATACATTGATCTTGGCAAAGAGCCACTCAGTAAATTATAATGTAACTGCATTTGCTTTTCTGTGCAGTCTTCCCCTGTAAGAACTAAGACCATAACTCTCCTTTGAAATGCAAGTGTAATATGTTTAAATCCATAAAAATAAGATGTTAACAAGCTCTGGAAACAATAAAGCACAAATTCTCTCTCCTATCTAGTTTATAAAAGCCCTGATGAGTTCCAAAAAAAAAAAACAACTTAAGGCTGCAGGCCAATTTCTGAATTTGAATAGGCAAGAAGTACAGCTCTGTTCACTCTTGGCTCCTTCTAAATAATCAAAACAAGTGATAGTGCTAACATCTGTTGTAGCAATCTTGCAGAAAAAAAGAAATGGAGAAGTGCAAACATGCAGTTCATTCAACAGTGAACTACTCCAACTAATCACTAGGTGTATTGATAAATTAAACAGAATCATTCTCTTGGTGACTGGACAGGGCGAACTTGAGTGATGAAGAACTACTACAGGGGGTATTGTGTCTGTTTTCAATGCTCTACAAATATAGAGGAGAACAAACCTTGAAGCTCCCTGCAGATGAGGTGTCAAGATCAGCAACAAGCTTTACAATTGGTGTAAATCTGGGTGATTTTCACCAGCCTTAGCCACTAAGGCTTTCTGAGGCTACAGGAAAGACTCTTTTTCAGAAGTCAACATAATTCACACTACATATGGTTTCAAAACATACTTTCCAGAGAAAGTAAAATAGCTTTGTGCCCCTGAGTTAACCTGTGATGCATCAGTTTGTAACCTAGAGGCTCTCTGTGCTCTATATCTAATTATGCATCAAAAGTAACCAGTGGCCCTTAAAGCTTTACCTTTTCTCCCTCTAGAAATGCCTTTCACTTACAAGTCATTAACCAAGTTGAATTTCAAACCTGTTGCTTTTCCATCATATTTATCATACTACTGTGAGCCTTTTAAAAGTAAAGCCAAACCCTCTTCAAGAGCTAAAAGGATTCAGCTCGAATGAATCCCACCTGTGGAAAGGTTCAGCACTGTTTTTCATGTTGTTCCTGATGAAGGCTCTATGGCCTTTGGGTGAGAGCTGGTTAGGATCTCTGGGTAGGAAAGAATAATAATGCTTGGTTTTGGCAGGAAATGTATGTTATGTTCCACATTTCACCAGTAAAATTAACAACAGCACTTAAAGATTATGATGGTATGCAAAGAATATCTGAGAGAGCATTATGGAGGCATTACCTGGTAGACATCTTCCACAAAACATAAAAAAAGGCAATTTGGGAGGCAACTGCAACACAAACAGGACAATATACTGAAGTCATGTAAGGTATAACATTCATTTTAAAGCAGTTATGCAAAGGACGTTCTACTTCTATGGGTTCCAAGGAGATGAGTATAATATAAAAATTAAAATTTAAAGGAGTTAAATAATTGATAGAATGAAAACAAGGCAGCAAGAAAGATTTTATCTTCCCAAATCCAGGATGACACTGGAGGCACTTGGTAAACTTTTATTTCCTCTACATTAAGAATGTTTAAACTGAAAAGTTCTGCTCTTTGCAAAAATTAAGAGATGTTTTAAAGTAAACCTAATTTAAGCATATGATGTTGCATCATAATCAGAATATGTAGCAATCCAAAATATAATTGCTCATGACTTGGCTCATAGCTTGCACTTAAGGTTCATGACTCATGAACTCCTTCTGCAGAAATTCTTATCAACTTTTCATCTAGGAGAGGAGCAGTTATCTTCCCAACCAAGCAACAGCACTGGGGAGATAACATTGCCAATTCAATGCCATAGAGCACCCTGAAATAATGCTCTTTCTTAAGGATCATGCACAAGAGCATGAAGAGCGAAGACTTTCATTGGGCTTTAGCATCAGTGCATTTGAATAAGAGGTTTATTCTGATTTCAGTCAAACAGCAATCTGTTCTCCTACTAGCATTTTCATCATCGTCATCATCACTTTTCACGTTGTTATTCTTCACATTTGGCAACACTGACATATGAAACAGCAAATCTGAACACCTGGCTGTCACACATTATGGCATCAGGTTGCAGTTTGCAGCGGGAGGCACATCACACACATGCCTTCAGACTGAGCTCAGCTGCCTCCTGTATGCTGCTGTCATGTGCAGGGCACAGCCTGGGTACCAGCCCAGGGAATTGCCCATTGCTTCACTGCTGTGGGTGGCACCTACCACAGTTTGCTGCTGGTTGGCCACAGGTCTCTGTTTTGCTGTGCTGCTCACCCATCACAATGGGACAACAATCTCATAACACTGTGTTCGAGTCTTTTCCTTCTAGAGAGGGATTATTCCCAGAGCACATTAAATCTGGGCTTTTCCCCAGTGCAGAAGCCTCCCTCTCATCACATCTCAACGTGCAGCCACAGCACCAGGGTTTTATACACTGACCTGCAGTCAGATCTCATGGATCTGAGTCCTCACAACACTGTAGATCAACAGTTGCCAACAAACTTGATACATCAAACTAATAGTATTCATTTATCCTGGTTTTTGCTACCTGCCACCCATTCAGACAGCACATCCCATTTATAGTTACACCATTTTCCTGGGGAGATAGAAAAGGCAGCTACCCAAAATATTCTCTTCTGAGGCCACTGTGTTGCCTTTGACATAACTTCAGGATACTTGCTTCACCTTTTATTTGTTAGCTTTTATGTATAGCTTATGGCTTATTCATGTATTAATCCACTCCTTTGTACTGATGTATTTTCAGTTCTCTAACACCTTATCAAAACTGAAAATATTATTAAAGCATCCTCACAGAACTCTCTTCTGGTTTCTGAGAGGACCTTACTCTTCTTATTCCCAAACAACTGTCTCAACTTTCCTTATCAATTAACTCAGACTCAAGCTCTAGTTGCCACCAAATACTAAGCCCAAAGGTGACTATCACCTTAGGTTTCTGTGCTTGTCAAAATTTGATTCTGTTATAAAGGGAAAAAAAAAGGAAAACCTTTTTTTCATGAAAATTTTCACAAGAAAGTTAAAATAGTGCACAGAGATTTTTGGATTCCAGGGAAAAGAGTATTCATGAAAAAAACCATAGTTTTTTAGTATTTTATCCTCATAAAAAATAACTTCTGAAGGGATTTACTGATTCATATTTTAAAATAGCAGTCTTAGGAACATTTACAAAAAAATCTGAAAAGGTATTTTTCAGTAAAAGAACTTTTCCAACTTAACCACCATTTTGAACAAGGTATTGGTCTGTGAACAGATCCTGCACCAACTGGTGCCTTTTAACACAACTTTTTTCTCACCACAGTGAGACTCCTCATACCTTACTTCTATCAGTGGGATTGTGTGAAGACCACTGGCCTTTACAAAATGCTTCAGAAATCTGTAGGTGTCCTTGACTGCCCCCTTTCTTACATCTCCCACTGCACTTGTACAACCTCTCATCTGACTAGAGCTGCAGTAATTGTTACTACCACATGAACACAGATGACAATCCTCTTGCCCCCCCCCCCCCCCAATTTTGGGTGGATGTCAAAAGAAATTACGCATATAGAAGGTACAATGCAATCCTCGGCATCCTTCGTCTGGCATAGATGTGGCTAAACTTCAGATCTTGAGCTGAAAAACAACCAAAAATTGGTTCCACAAATTTCTCTTAACAGTGATTAAGAAGGAGCTCAGTTACAACAAAATGCAATTACTCAGTTTTGGCTACGCAGCCTTCACGAGGCTTTTCCAAATCCGCTCCCACGGACCCTAATTCTGGTAATTGGAAGCCAATTGTTCCTTGGCAGCGTTGCCATGGATCTCACTCAGAGATTTAGCAACACATTCTCCACAGCAAACACCGATGTCTCTGGCTCACCCAGAGCTTGCTTATACCACAGTTTGCAAGTTATCCATATTAGATCCCACTCATTACAGTGACAGGGAGGGTCCACTTGGGACCAAGCTCTTGCAACTGTACCTGGTACTGCATTTTCACAATAAAAAGTGCCTCAATGCAAAGTCCTACCTAGTGCAAAGCATGCAGGAGGAATTAGGATCCTCCAGGCATTTGCAAAGCCATTGGGATGAAATGGATGTCTCCCACTAAGAGAGACATCATGGTGGGTATCTGTTGTGGAACACAGAACCAAGAAATGAGGAAGCCTTGTTTAAAGAACTGGATGAAACTCCACGATCCCAGGTTGACACAGGGACTTTAACCACCTGCAGCGCCTGCTGGAAGGGCACTGGTGCAGGGCACCAGCAACCCTAGACATTTCTGGAGGATGGCAGAGGCAGGGGTGGGATGTGCTGCACAAGAGACTTTTCACTGGCTCTGCTACTCAGACCTGGATAGGAGTGTGATGACCCAGGGTAACTGTTTTGTTAAAAACAATACAGGTGAATTTTTCTTCTATAATTGAAAAACACCACAACAAAAAGGGGAAAAATAAAACCCCAAACCCACATCAACACTGAAATCAAAGCACAGCGTAATCAACCTTTGCTTTCCTAAAACGTTGTGAAGCAAAAATCAAGGTTATGTAGCATTAACATGGAAATCAGAATAAGGCACCTTGAATTGCCAATGTTTTTGATTATTACTGCAATGATGACAGAAAAATAAGTGTTTACAGGATCTGAAAAGCCCCTCTTCCACTGGTCCTCCTGCTGTGCTGAAGCATCTGGCTTTAAACTTGTATTCAATAGAGAAATACATTTTACATTCTACACAAAATGTAAGTTTGTAAGCATCCTACAGACAATATCCAGAAGGTCATATGAAAAAAGTGTAATCAATCAATGAGGGAACCAATCTCCATCTTGCACCTAAAATTATTATTTCTCTGAAATCAGGCACATACAATCTCCAACAGGACATTTTGAAGACTAACACCAATAACTTGGTAACTTTTTCTCTGGGACTTGAGACGTGACATATGGATGGAACAGCATCTTTTAAACTCTCCTGGCATTAATACTCTCTTTCTACTGTAAAACACATGAAAGAGGTACAGTGCATTAATATTTTCCAAAAGATACCCCTAAAAACAACCTTTTCAGCCCAAGTGTTGAATAAATTGAAAACAGACATTTTAGATAGTTAAGTCTAACACACAGGTGCCACTTAGAAGCAACTACATCTCTGTGTCAGAAACCACAACTGCCTAAGTCTTGTTTTCCCTAACACCAAATCTGTCCTACAAAGGAATAACTACACAACACAAAAATCCATCTTCCCTTTTATTTAACTTTGTTGTACTGATGGTTTCTGTTTTGGTTTGAGATTTTGTTTGTTTGATTGATTTTTCTTTTGTGTGTGTTTGCATTTTTGTTATTAAAAAAATAAATGGGGAAGCCTTCTAAATTTTGTATTTCTTTTCTCCTGGATGAATGCACTCTCAAGCTATGGGATAACTCTCCTGATAAAGAACTACTACCTAATGTGGACAAAGAATTATATATTACTTGGGGTAAGGAGAGAATGGTATAACCTCATTCACCGGGTAGGAGGAGAAATCTTATTTTCATCTTTTGTTCAGGTTAATTTTTAAGTCTTCTCTCGCCATTCATCAGTGGTGCAAGTCATGGGGTTCCCAGCAAGTCCCCCAGCTCTGTGAGCTGCGTGGACTTCAGACAATAAAGAAAGTAATGTAATTTTTTTTGTAAAAAAACCCACTGAAATGCTTCCAGTGAATTTTTTGAAGTCTTAACCATGTTCTTTAATGATTTTTTGCTTGATTATTGTTGTGGTTTTTTTCTTAAAATATTCAACCTTTTACAATACTGGTTGACCAGCATGAATAACTGGAAGAATTATTGACATTATTATAAAAAAAAAAAAAGTCACAGAAAGATTATCTTTTTTTCCCCTCTGCCCAGATGGTCATATTTAAGCAAAGAATAAAACAATGAATAAAATCCCCTTGGACTCAATAACAAAATCCTGGACTGGAATCTGAATGTCATGACCATTATTATGTAAGTGAGACAGAAGTCTTCAATTCCAGATTTCAGTTGTGCTAAAATACTCAAAGCAATCCTTATTCTATATATGTGGAAAGAATGTAAGAGAATATTGCCATTATGATGGTTTGCTTTAATACACTACAGAGATTACTACAAATAGATGTATTTCATCCCAGGAATTTAGTTAGGAATATCAGGAAAGCTACATGAGCAAATAGATGGAAACACAAACATTTTTGATTTATTTGATTTCTGGTTGGAGTTCTTTATATATGTGTTCTTACCCATTTTTCCTTTGACTTTGGCTATAGCTGTTAACAACAAAAGTTTCACTCTCACTCTTAGGAAGATATCAGAATTTGGCTGCTCAAAGTAAAATCTTTAGTTAGAAATTTTAATACTTTTTTAATATTTCACATATCTGTGATTAAAGGACAATCTGACTGTGCATAAACCTTTAGGTGAGGAAGTGGCTTTAACATAAAGCTTTGACTTCAGTATTATTCTACGGTCTCCTTCCTGCTCAAGAGTTCAACAGAGCAGGCTATAATTCATAGTAAATTACACTTAAGACTACAGAATTCTGACAGTTTTACTCCTGTGTTGTTCAATGCACTAAGTGACCTTATCATAAGGCTGTTGACCTGGCACCCTTGAGAAGTACAGCAGATTTTTCTCAGCTAATGCATGGCCTCACTCAGCAGTGCAGGGCAGGCTTGCTCTCAGAAGGGCAGCACAACAAACCCATGTTCCTGTTACCCCAACTAGTGCTACACAAACAAAGAAATGAGAAAGACACATCTTACCAGTTCAAATAAGCATTGTAAGAAAATTAGGATAATGTGTTTTTGTCACTCACAACTCACATTTGCACCAAAACTGTCTATCATATGGCAGAATGATTACTCCTTAATCAAAACCATAATTAGTTGTGTATTTCAAGAATATCTTTTTCAGATCATTTTGAGCATGAACTCTGACTGCCACAGACTGGGATACACATGCACTCTGACAAAGGGATACCCTGTTATCTTCTGTGCCACTGCTCAAAAACTCCAGACGGTTGCCAGATGCTAAAAGCATGGTTTGTACTAATGACAGTAGAGCCACATGGAGTACTGTACAAAGAAATATAAACATAATTTAAAAGAGCTGATTTGACAATAATAATCCATTTCCCCACTGAAAATAAAAAATATTAGATACATAGATTTTGATTCATACACAGAATACTTGCAAATTCTGTGATTAGAAAGTCCATCCTCACTAAATGTGTACTGTAGATACAAATACACATCACCATCACAAGGTGGCCCTAACAAAAATAACCTTAATGAAAATTTGAAGTGTAAAACAACTTCTGTATCCAGCTGAAGATTTCACAATGAAATTAGGACAATCCTATACTAATGGCACAGTCATTGAAAGATTTTTCCATTCCTTTTTTCAGGAAACCCTGCATGAAATGCTGAGATCTGGAAATGTACCTCTGGCTATGGTAGCTGTTCTTAACCCCACCAGTGGAGTTATGAAATTTGAGGCAGCAGCCTTTGTGTTACTCTAATTCACACTTTGATTCCTAGCTAACTTTTAAAACAAAACTATGCAAAAGTCTACCTTCAGGACTAAATCATAAAACCATTTGAAACTGCTGTGACCATAGGATAGTGAAAGGTAGGTTAGAAGATAATGCTCCAGACCTGCTCTTTTTGGGTGACTGTGACACTGGGGGGACACAAGCAGCCTCTCATCTTCCTGCATTTTCTGGTAATACACTCAATGTTTCCCTGAGACAATGGGTGATGAACTGATTATAACCCCCATTCCCCTGCACTGCTGTGGGGAGGAGGTACAGAAAATCATGAGAAAAGTTAAGCCTGGGAAGAAGGGAGGGCTGGGGGAAAGTGGTTTTAGGATTTGATTTTAATTTCTCATTATCCTACTTTGATTTGATTGGTAATAAATTAAGCTCATTTCCTCAAGTCCAGTCTGGTTTGCAGTAATGAGTGAGTGATCTCTCCCTGTCCTTATCTTGACCCATGAGCCTTTTGTTATATTTTCTCTCCCCTGTCCAGCTGAGGAGGGCAGTGATAGAGCAGCTTTGATGGGCACCTGGTGTCCTGACAGGGTCAACCCACCACACTCACACAGCATAACTTAATAATACCACAAAATTTTTACAACTCTAAAGAAATAAAAATTAAATAATTTCTCCAACTCCTAATGTGTACTTTGTGAGTTTTGACTAGCTCTATACTTCACTAAATTAGGTTCATTCTACTGGATGCACACACTGCTATAGCAGAAGGATCCTACATCACTGAATGTCTTGGAGAAAAAAATAAATCCCTACTGAATGACAAACTTAGAATATCTTACGTGTTTCAGTGAGGATACATCAATAATGGGAATACAGTGCTTGCTTTTTGAAGTACTATTCCAGAAGGTGAACTGAGTAAGTGCAGTAGGAAACTGCAGTATTCCAAAACATTTTTTTCCCCTCCTTCCTCCACCATCACTATAGTTTCCAACAGCCTATTCTGTAGGGCCAATGTACTGGTGTGCAATAGGAACTCCAGCTGTGGAAGTCCAACTTCCAAACAAGTAATTAAATCACATCAGGGGCAAGCCCAATACTGTACCTTGAAGTAACACATCTACTCTGAGCATACCAGGGCAAAGATTTCTCCAGGACT
>JAWWLV010000183.1:31838198-31893632 GCA_035041135.1 Platyrinchus mystaceus
CAGGGGCAAGCCCAATACTGTACCTTGAAGTAACACATCTACTCTGAGCATACCAGGGCAAAGATTTCTCCAGGACTTTCACTCCTTTGTGATTTGGATAAAAAGTTGCCAGGGTGTTTTCTCCAAGACTCCACATCACCTCAGAAGAATGCTGTCGACACCTAATCCCATAGCACAGAGTGCCAAACGTTTTACAATCTGCCCATTTTTCTGAAGCTCTTTGTCACCAGGTGATCACCATCCTACATTCAACTGGAAATTCAATTTCTACCCCTAGAGCTAAAAAACTATCAAGTGATAAAAAGCAACCCACTGTTGGAAGGACACTGTCACAAGCAGAAACTGAGTGGTGCTCATCAAGAACAGAAACTGCAAACACTTCAGAACAAAACATTAGCAAAGAGCTAACCTCTGCAGGTGAACACCTGCATTTAGCACAAAATGCACTTTAATTCTGAAATGTAAAAAAAAAGAAGAAAGGGGAAAATATTTAGAAAATATGAATCATTCCTGGATGGGACAAGGATGGATAACATGCCATCACCCCCGTGACCTTCACAAAGAGCGGCTGTGCAACACAAGGTATGATTTGGACAGCTGACAGCTTCTTAGCCTTCCTCCAGGACCTTCATTTTTTGGTAATTCTTGCATTTCCATATAGACATCTGCAATTTGTTTTATGTTGAGCACTGATGGGCATTCAACAGTGATCTACTGCTTTTAGCTTTTTTTCATATAATATTTACAGTGGTGGCAGAAATTATTTGAGTGTGGTTAACTTGGAAGAATTTGCATGGTTTTATCATGGCATCCTGTGCATTAATGAAGAAGTGATAGTAAAAAAAAAATCATAAGTTTTTAAGTTACCAGCAGAAAGGAGCAGTCTTCCAAAATAAAATTGCTTGAAAGAGAATGCAATTTTGCTATGCAAGTACAAAACTCAAGTAAACACAAATTTGCCTCATTTTGCCAAAAGGTTGTTGAAAAGAGATGCAGAGGAGCAGGAAGCAGAAATTTTTAGGATTCTACAGGCATCCATGTGTCCTTCTGAATCCTATTCCTGTAATGGGAAGCCATCCTAGTGAAAGGAGACACCTGCTTTTCCACAGTGCACAGTTCTCTTATGGGCCATGAATAATGTGATACATTTCAGCAGTAGTTTTCATCCTTCTGAATCCAGTGGTAATCCCATTTAAAATACAGAATGGATTTTCCAATGTAATAAATTATAGCTGTTATTGACATAAGTTTTTTGGATATATTTTTCGTTACAAAATTTAGAGCTTTCTGAATACTTGGATAACTGGTCAGCTGTATTTTGGCATCCTTCTTTCTCTGTATTAACATTATACTAATCAAGCTGAAAGACAACACATTTAAGGCAAGATAATATACTGCATTTTAAAGATGCTGTTTACATTTGATATGTTCACACTGTAACATGTTGAGCCAAACATTTAGAAACAGCTAGGAAACTAAAAAATTGGTGGAAAGCTAAACTACATTACATATTTAGCAGTTGCACATTCATCTGTTTCCCAAGTCCAGAAGTCCAAGGCTAGAAGAAATGTTTATTATTGAGAACCTTTCTTTACTTAGACTTTTATACCAAGTGGACCTGTTCGAGTTTGCTTAGGCAAGCCATACTGAATTTAAAATAACAACCCTCAGTTAGCCAGTGATCCTTTCTGTTCTTGCTCTCCTTCTAGGAATATTATAAAAACCTGTACAGCAAAGATTGTAAGATATATAGATGCTAGATGCATAAAAATAAATGCTCTGCATATAAGGCAGTACATTAAAAAAATCAAGTAAACTTTATGATTGCACCAAAAATCGAACACCCATAGCATGAACCTAGTGAAGCCAAGAAATGCAGTTTGAAAACAAATTATTGCTAGTTTTCTAATTAGTGTAAGTCTAACAACTGTCACTAACTGTCCTGGATTAGGGATAGCAGCTCTGCTGCAAGTTTATGCAGCACCTCCACCAGAGTCCTAGTGCTGTAGGAGTAATACTGGCATACAGTCAGAAGCTGCTACCAGACTGTCCTGGTGAGATCCACTTTCAAACATCACTCAACACATGAGAGAGCAGCAGCAGTGACAAATTCAGGGGTGAGGCCTTTTATAGCTGTAGCTCAGTCTTAGGTAACACAGGTTTAAAAAAATTACCTGAAAATTCAGTCAGCAACCCAGGGCTCTTTTGAAGAGCTTCCACAAACATACAGTTACTTACAGAAAAACAAAAATCCAGTTTTGTAAAGCTTTTTGCGAAGTCTATTTGACGAGTTTATTTTAGAATTATTTTACATGGCTATGCTTATTTCAGCAGCACAGAATGGATAATGAAAATCATTCAATATCACTGCCTTTCCAGCTGCAGCTCTAGCTGAAATATTAAGCTATCACATAACAGTGGCAGCTCTCCAGGCAAGGGAAAAAGTGTTTTGCACCTGTTTACAAATGTATTTAGTCATTATCCATCATTACCTTGATTCTACATCTGATTAAATACATTCATGCAAGACTTTCGTTTACGCCTGCTTCAGTGCACTCTAAGTTTTCACTTTGTAAAAGACAGGGAACCCCAAAGGCACTTACCATTTTGCCTTCCTGCATCAGTGTGGAAGGCTGACCCTGGCTGGATGCCAGATGCCCACCAAAGCCACTCTATCACTCCCCTCCCTCAACTGGGCAGGGGAGAGAAAATGTAACTAAAGGTTCGTGGGTTGGGATAAGGACAGGGAGCTACCACTCACCCATTACTGTAACCGGCAAAACAGACTGCACCTGGAGAAATGAGTTTATTACCAATCACATCAGAGTAGGATAATGAGAAATAAAATCAGATCCTAAAACCACCTTCTCTTCACCCTCCCTTCTTTCCAGGGCTCAACTTCAAAACCCTGCCTCACCATGGTCTTTGCCACAGGCTGCAGGGGAATCTCTGCTCAGGCACCTGGAACACCTCCTCCTCCTCCTCCCTCACTGACCTGGTGTCTGCAGAGTTGTTTCTCTCACACGTTCTCACTCTGCTCTTCTCTGGCTGCAAGTACACAGGTTTTTTCCCCTCTCTTTCTTAAATACTCTATCCCAGCAGTGCCACCACCTCTGCTGACAGGCTCGGCCTTGGCCAGCAGTGAGTCCATCTTGTCTTTCTCAGACACAGGGGAAGGTCCCAGCAGCTTCTCACAGAAGCCACCCCTGCAGCACTCCACTACCAAAACCTTGCCATGCAAACCCCAATCTTCTGTGATTTAAAGAAATCCTTCATTCAACATTTCCTTGAATGATCTTTGAAGCCACCCATCTGCTGACCTACACCAAACACACATAAGCAAACTTCTCTTAGATGTCCCTTTCCAACACACACCTCAGCACTGAAGACTGTCTTTTGCTGCTGATCTTACTCCTCAGCTTCAGTAGCTTACACAAGCATCCTTCCAAGTACAGCAGTGGAAGCAAAGGGCATTTTTATTTATCAAAACACTCACCAATCCCTCTTCTCATTTTTAGTATTACAGTTGCTCCAGGATTTTGAATCAGGCTTGAACCGTTTTGAGAGTCATGCAACATGGGAATTGAAATCAAAAGCTCAAACCAAACATGATGACAATATTTAGTTATTTTAGAGCCATAATATGATGTAAGGAACTACTGGGAAAATTTAAAATTAATACAGTTCCTTTGCTAAACTTTATCCAAGATTCTGACATCACTGCTAAACCAAAAAAATACAGGAGGTTATTTGAGAAGCAAATAGGACCATAAGCAAAACGTATGAATTTCACCAGCCCGACTGATTAATTCCAGTCACCCCTTACCAGCTATGGTCAATCTATTTCCCCCTAATTTATCAGACTGCCTCCTGTTCTTAGGGAAAGTGATAAAAAAAAATACTTACAGAGGAACATACCTTGAAAATGTTTTGCCCACACCGATCTGTGTAAGTTGCATATTTGCTATATGTAATTGGATTTTCTTGGCATGAATGTTCCTTTAAGTGTGACTGTACATTGTTTGCTCTCCTTATTACTTTATAAGGGTGACAGAGCCTTAACTGCATGTCAGCAGGGTTGGTTGACTGGATGTTTTGTTTTTAACAAGACTTAGATTTTTTTAGAAATCAGAGTTTTTAATCTGTATTTCTTCAGCTAATTGGGATGACAGGGAGTAGGGTGGGTGACAGAACAAGGATCATCGCAATTATACACAAATTTACTTTAAAGATACATACATGTTTCAGCACAAATGAACTTTATTCCCCAAACAATTGCCCACAGACTCTCATCTGTGGGATTCAAAAGTAATCTATGCTGAGCTTCAGACAGAAAAGTGCTATTTGAAGACTGAGGAAAGCAGACTACCAATCCCTTCTACAATTCTGCATCAAGACATAAAAAATTGAGGCATGAATCTAACTCTAAACAGAAACACCCAAAAAACCCCAAGGAACTGCTAAAAGTTCCTAGGGAAGCAGCATAGACTGCCTGAGCCTCAGAGGAACAGGACTTCAACATGTTCCTCGTTATTTGATAGCTAGTCTTAATATAGTTAGAAGAGTCTGAAATAGATGAAGGCTGAATTTATCAAGGCAGGATTGGTAAAACTTAAAACTTTTATGGAGCAGCCACAAAGAAATGGAGGGTATGAAAAAGTTCTAGGAAACAATGAAAACAATTTTTCTCTACATTGAACCACAAATCCTTCCCTAGTGTGAAATTTAGGATGGTTCAGAATAAAACATGGGCTTCGAGGAGAAAAACAAGATAAGTCATTTGGTTACACTGAAAGTCTAAAACCATCTTTTACAGAAATTGGAGAACACACCTAAATCTTATCTCAACATAAGATATAAGGTATTTTCCACAAGATCCTTTCCATGTGATCTCTTCCAGTTGAAGCAAGAGCCATACAGAAGGCTTTTCTGTTTTAAAATTCCCAGTACTGAGCAGGTGTTTTCTCATTGTGGGTCCAGTGATACAACAGACAAGTGAGGTTCCACTCAGGTGGAGCTGTGGCTTCCCAGAGGGCAGCCCTCAGAAGCACAGGATGGTGTGCTCCCAAAGCATCCAGAAAGGACATGGACAGCAGGGACTCTGCCCTACACCTACACTGAATAGAACAGGAAAAAAAAACACACCAAACCAGGCTGAATGGAAGACAAGAAGCTGTTCAGGGAACATTTCCTTCAGATGTTCTGTGGGACAGAGACAAGAGAGTCAGAAAAGCTAAAAAGGGATTTGGTGCCAGAACAGCCAATGGAAGCAAGAACGGGACCGTTAAGATCAGACCTGAGGGCAAAAGGCAGCCATATTATTCTTTTCAGCCTGGAACATGAAATACTCAAAAGTGGTTTGGAGGAGGGAAAGATGATGTCATTGATCCTACTTACCTTTAGCTCTTCAGGTACGAAAGTGAAGAGGGCACCCACAGGGCCAGTGGTGGCAGCATTGTTTGGAACAATCACACTCTACATCTCTAGGACTCACACACCCAAAACTATATTAGCACATACACTAACACAAGAAATTTCATATTTCCAGGATGAAGTGTGGGTTATTATACTATATATATTATACTTATTAAGTTCTCTGCATATTTTTTTACTTATTTCATATTGTCCAAGAGCATCACAACACACTCTTGAGTCACAGACTTTCCACATCATCTTGAAGCCCAAAAAGCTTGAATCCCAAAAAGAGGCAAGGAACAGGGTGGAATTATCTTTCAGATATACACCTCAACAACAAACCGCTCTTGAGCTTCAGAAACAAAATAGAGAGCAAACAGAACACTTCAGCAACTGAGTGATTTACCACATATTTAGAACCTACAGCCAAATGGACAACTGGGACATCTGAGTTGAGCATTCCACTTTACTGATGCCTTAAAAAAAAGAAGTCAGGTCTATATTGCCTTAAAAAAAGAAGTCGGGTCTATATTTAGATCACATTAGATAGTTACGGAAAAAAGATACTTAAAAAGGAGATAGAGTGCTAAATAACTTTTGAACCAGATGATGAAACTGTAGGCAAAGTTTTACTTGGAAACACTAAATTCATGGCAAGTTCTGAGGAGTGTAACTTCCTTCTAAGACAAGGCAAAGGATGAGGTTTCTAAGAGAACCAACACAAGTAATTTAAAGGTCATTTAGAACATTCTGAGGAAGTCACACATATAGCTCATAGTCTTTATACATAATAAAAAGGCAGGGAAAAAAACCCACCAAATCTGACAGCACTTAATAGTGTGAAAAGTTGGTAGGAAAAGAGCAGGAGATAATCCTGAATAGTAACATCTACACTCTCTTCAGGGCAATTCTCTTCAGGGAATTTTATTAATCCAGTAGCTCCACCAAGGCAAACAGGGACAATGGTACAACCTAACACAGTTACAGGTGTCTAGTTGTGCTCCTGGGCACACATGAGCCCTGTGGCTGTAGCTTACGCCCATTCCCAGGTCATATGTTCCACCTGATGTCACAGACTGACCCCAGGCTGGCCAGGAGGTGGTAAAACCTCCCAAATCTGGGTTCTGTTGTGCATCAATCAGCATAAGAACCAGAAAAGCAATAGGGAAGGAAGGGAGGCTGCTGCTCCCACTTCTGCTGCTGAGGGCTCGGCCCGTGGCCGCTGCTTGCCCTCAGTGGAGAGTTAAAACAACAGAGTGGGAAGAAACAGGAAGGTTTTGCATTATGCTGTTATTTGCTGTGCCAGCAACAGCCAAAACAGATTAGTCGGTGTCCAAATTCACGAGCATGTCCTTCAGAGCCAGCTTCCCAGTTGTTCACCATTTATCTACTCCTCATCTACTCCTAAGAGAGTGTTAACTGTTTCAAACCTTAAGTAAGTCACCCTCAAATTATTTATCTCACTTTCAGTTCAAGGGAGTATTCCTGGTACGGCTGGTTTCCCAAAGGGCACAACAGAATTTTTGTGTAAATATCCACCTGTCTCCACAAACAAGTCAACAAAATACTTGTAAAGAAATGGAATTTAGAGCAGCCATTAAAGACAATATCCCATAATGACGAATTTTTGGAGAAGGTACAGATACTACTACAGTGTCATTCCAATGAATGGCAATAATTTATTCTCCTGGGTACACTACACAGTCTCCTATAGATGAGGAGATGGGGCTCTGTGAAAAGTCACTTTAATACTTTTTTTTTAAATTTCTGAAGCATGTTTCCCCCAATGAATAGGACATTAGTACTGAAAATTATTTTAAAAAAATCTTAATGCAAATTCACTGAATTTTTTACATATTTTAGAATAATATCAGACTGTGTCTTTAATTACATACAACGACAGAAGGATATTTTTGAGTTTGGAGTACTAAAGAGACAAGTTGAGAAAGAAGAAAATGGTATCAGTGAGGGGAAAAAAAAGAGAAGAAATAGGTAGGAAACTGTGTGAAATAGGAAAAAAAAACCTTTTTCTTTCAACCTTAGATACAAAAGCTTCTACTGAGTTCTATAAAATTGAATTTATAGTGCAAAAAAAAGGCATTTCTAATTAAAGTTCATTAGAGCAGAGAGTGCTACAGGGGAAAGAAGCTGTAAATGGAGAAATTAAAAAGAATACCCAGACAGTTGTGGGTAACAAAAAGAAAGAGCAAGAGACAGTGAGAAAGTTATGAATGAGTACAAGAAAAGAGAACATTCTTCCTTTCCAGAGGGAGAGGATGCAAGAAGCAGGATGCAAGAAAGAAAAAGAGAGAATTTACTGGAGAAGAATAAAGTGTGATAGCTTTGAGGGGGGAAAGCACAAACAGCAGAGACTACCTGCTGAAAGAGGAGAAAATCAGGAATAAAAATAATTCAAAACACAGACAAATTTAATACATTGGATTTTGACATTAATTTCTGAAAAATTAAATTTGATACTTAAACTAATGGAAAACAGATGCCTAAAAAGTTACATCACTGTGTCAGGCAAGGAGAAAATATGCAAACAAGAAGAGCTAAAAAGATCACAGATGCACAAAATTACAGGTCATGCATCTCTACAATATCTAGCTATTCATCACCTTCCATTTAAATGAAGTCTTTACTGCCTTATTTTATCAGATTACCTATTTACACAGAAACTAATTAAAAATAACAAGTTTCCTTCTGCAATAGATTTACAAATTAAATGTACTTTTAAACTGCATTGGTGCTGGTAACTGTAAATGATCATAAGAGAAATGCTTCAGAGCCCAGCTGCATTTTATGCAAATATTTACTATCAAGCATTGCAATAAAAATGGGCATTCTGAAAGGTTGCACTGCTAAAACTGTACAAATGGCTTATTTAAATTCTAAATGGCAAACCACTTTTACATAAGAATATGTCTGAACTGATCACAGGTGAGAGAATTAAATTTCTCATTCCAAGTTAAAATCCACTGAAGCTACACTAAGCAGGATTATACAGGTATAACTCTCATGAACATCTGGCTATGTAGCTGCTGTAGGCTCCTTTATAAGCAACAAACAGTAGAGCACAGAGTTAAATTTGGTGTCAAATATTTAAATTTATTCCAGCTTCCATCACAGATCAGAGAGAAAGGCATCTTATGTTTGTAATAGTGTAGTTTTTCACTGAAACACAACGAAAGACACTGCAAGGACACTTTAAGCTTCAGGCTTTCAAACTTACTGTATTAGACATATATATTAGGTATTAGACATATTTTTTTCTTTAATGTAAAAAAGATTTTTCAGTTTGTTTATTATTTTTACTTTTTAAAATTTGCTCAGAAGCACCAGAAAATGACTGGCTGATACAGGGCTCAGGATGCTTGGAGATCTGCACTGACTCAGAAGGTAACACAAACAATCCCCTCAAGGAGCTCAGTGCCTCACATTCCCCTGCACAGGGTCATACACTGATTTTTCCCATCTGGGACTGGAAATACATTTCTTGTGGTAGGGACAAGTTGCCTTCAAAATCCTCAACTCTCCCTGCAGCACAATGAGCAGCTCACCTTAATTAGTGAGGACATTATGTCACAGATCAACAGTGATCTTTTTTTTCTACCTGTAGCTTCTCTGCTGATGTTCTAGGAGAGGAACATCTGGCATAAGCAACTGTTTAGGCTTGACACTAATACCACATGAAATGCTATGGCCTGTCATACACAACAGACCAGACTAAGTGACCTCATGAAATAAGAGTTTAGCTCATTCAGACCAGTGTCTGTACAAAGATTTCCTATGTAGTACAGTCAGGCTTAGTATGAAACACCCCAGGAATGAAGAGGTTTAATGTCAAACTACCCCAGCATGGCTTTATCCTATTTACGCTGAAGATACATGGCAAGTAAATCCCATATTTAGAGAAGACTCTATTTGAATTCTCCATATATCTGGCACATTCAGATATTCCCCACTACTTTGTTATACACTGACTACTAACTACATGTCTGTCTGCCTATAGGCAACATTTCAATTTATACACAATGACTCTACTTAAAACTAGGATGTAATATCTTAGTGAAAATTATAGTGTCTTTATAATAAAAAGCTTCTCCAGTACAAAAAGTGATAGAAAAAAAAGTAACTTTTAGAGTTTTTAGATGCTGCTCTTAAGGTTACAACAGAATCCCTAAGCAGAAAGAATGTTATATATTCACTTCAATTTGTACTTCAACTGAGACAAAAATCACATTAGCCTTATTATATAGCTCATATTCTTCCTATTTTGTAATGAACCCTTTAGAAAAGCTTCCTATATTTTTAGCTTGATCTATTAGCTCTTCTGTCTAAAAAAAATCCTGGGAAGAAGTTCAACGAGGAATGAGAACAGTTGTTGATGCTGTCTCATTCCAGGTCTGTTGCACACAGTTCACACGCATTCAGGGCTCAGATTAACCTAGTTCATTTTAAACAGCAGATAATTAAAAAAAAAAAAAAAGCATCATAAATTACATTTCATCCAAAAGGCTCTTAAAATGCTTTATGGACTCTATCCACAGATCACTCCATCAGTCACCAAAAGCAAGTACCTCTGGGATGAAATGCAACAACTGTTCCACGGGGCACGGCATAGGAGAGGAAGTGAGGAATACCAGCACATCAAATTGCAATTGCAGGGGGAATTTAGGTAGGAAGAATGTAATTACCCCATTTGGAGCCTGGCCAGACCACGGGGGTTAACATCTTATAAAGAGCCCTCTGAGAATTTTAACAACCCCTAGTGCTCAGGATCTTTAATTTATATGAGCCCTGAGGAGCAGGGCTAACTGCTCTGCTCAACTGGCCTGTGGGAAGCGGGGAAAAATCAGCTTCTAGTTGTTCCCTGCTTCCACCCAACTACTAAGCACATTAATAGTACTTTGTCTGCAACTTCTGATGAAAAAGCAGCACAAGGCAACATGATTGAAAGCTGCACAGAATCAGAGCAATTCTTACTGATCTTTCAAAAGCCACAGAGGAAAAAAATGTTTCCTACTCCAGTGAGTAGGAAAGGCCTTATACAAAAGCACTCAAGATCATCTCAGCCAGTATAACAATGAATTTTGTAAGGATACACAGACAGGAAGACATCAGAAATACCTATTGCTTCTCTAACATCAGGCTCTGAGAAAGAGCAGGAAACTAAAGCACAGTTGTCACCAATTACTCTTACTAATATATCTTATGTTAGTAGATAGATATGTGTGTGTGTGCATTTTAATTCTTTTGGCTTAAGTAAAACCAAATTAAAGGCAACAATGAATATAAGAAAGATGAGCAGGAAGAAGAAATATAAGCATGCAACTCATCTTACTTTTTTTTCCACTGTTAACTTTAAGCAGCTTAAAAAAAACCCCAAACAGTAGACTTGTTTCCAAGTCTCCTTTCTCCAAAATAAAATACCAAGTGAGGCCATAATGGAGCATAGCTTTTCACTCCCATTGAAACAAAAGCATTTGGAGCAAATTCCAGGAGACTGCCAAATACTCTTTGAAATTTTTTACATTATGTATCCATACCCCACAGAATTGTCTTATTTCTTCAACTAGGTTACACACAAGTTAGAGTCATTTAGGCTCTTTATTACAGTCTAATGTAATTCACCGGAGATATTGTTACTTCATTGTTTTTAAACTTCTGAATGTCCAAAGGGGTGCATTTAATTTGCCTTTGACGTGCATAATAGTAGAAATATCATAGTGCTGTACATTATTTTCTCTTACAGCCCCTTGTTTCTTTCATCTTAGAATGAGAAAATGAAAGAAGAAACAACGAAAGGCTTCACCACTTGAAGCAAAGCAGCACCTTCTGGCTGTAAATACTCCTTGGCCACAGCAGAGATGTTGTATATCACGTGGACAACACCACTGCTGCAGGAGCTCTGTGATTTATGCTAATGAGAAAAGCCACCTTGACGAACAGAAAACAAAGGACAGAATAGTTCAGTGCTGATGCAGATTTTGAACATTAGGTTTAAGTTTCACAGGAAATACCGAAGACCAGTGGTTACAGGAATCTCACACTGCTGGTACATATCTGGGAGTCCTCGCTGGAGAGCCGTCAGTCAGAGGCACAAATCATGAGTGATTTGTATCATGCAGTTTTATCCCAGGACTTATCAGCTCTTCCATGTGCTCTGGGGAAGAGCGGACAATCTCTGCTTTTTAATGAGGATTCACACACCGGGACTTTAACTGCAAAAACGCCCTTGAAAAAGCACATAATTCAGTCTTGCATGCAACACTGATCCATAGCACTGCAGTTATAAGGGAGAAAGAACTTGCTTTGCTAAAAGT
Source organism: Platyrinchus mystaceus (assembly GCA_035041135.1). NCBI lineage: Eukaryota > Metazoa > Chordata > Aves > Passeriformes > Tyrannidae > Platyrinchus > Platyrinchus mystaceus. The sequence goes on from JAWWLV010000183.1 coordinate 31,849,943, forward strand.
TTATGTTTAAGCAGGGCCCAGCACTGGATTGGCATGTTCCTCACCTCCTCCCCAAACAGTTCTGGTACATTTCTCAAGGCTTAAGCAATGAGTGTTTTTGAGACTCTAAGAACTAGATTCTGAAAAGCATTTAGTCACATGCAAAGTTTTCACACGTGGTCCACCCTGACTCCTGATGATTTAGGAAAACCCCAGCATTGGTTTAGAATCTGTGTACCCTTCCTATGTTCAAAGATGACCAAACCCAATAGTGCAGGCTTTGAATGGCCACCATGAAAGGCAGAAATTCATACTTCAAGAACTTAGAATGTGTTACAGAAAACAGACCTGCTCTGAGGCTTGAATTCATTTCATGGACATAGAAACTGATCCCAATAGGTAGGTTACTTCTAGGGATAACCTGTGTCATTTTGACCACATAAGGACCTGGTCTAAGTTAAAAAGTAACTCCTTTGCCATATCTACCATGTGGACATCATGTCAGCTTGTTGGCAAATTAGAGCCAACACCAGTGACTTGAGACATGGATTTAATGACACTCTATAACAATGACACTGCAAATTACGCCCAAAAATTATTCTCATGTTTTCACCTTTTACTTGACTAAACAAGTGTCACAGGCTATGGAACAAATTTTAACCTCATGATTACTAGAAATGGTCTCCCACTCCAGCACCTGTAAGGAGGAGGCCTGTGCTCATACATATTGCTTTCAAGCTATTCATGCCTCACCTTGAATATAGAAAATGCTACACAAGTAAAGGAAGTGCTTCACAGACAAAGACAAAATGCAGAACACCCTATGCAGACAACTCTGGGTTGGTTTTAGGAGGAGTTCCAATTAGGCTCCTATGCAGAAGGCAGCTAGTAAGTGTTCCTATGAACATGCAATGGAAAATTAAAATAAAACCAATTAGAAAATGCAGCAAAACTCACTCTGGCCAAAGAGTGAGAACTGCAGAAATATCTACGCTATTGAAACAGAAGTAAAATCTTTTTCAAACACAAAAATAAAAAAAAAAAAAAAAAAAAAGAGCAGTTATGTGATTTGCAGGGTCAGCCCTGTTAATTTATAGCCAGGCCATGGTGCACTGAGTACCCTTTTAGTATTTCTCTAAATACACACTATCATACAGATGCAGCACCCTGTGTCACATACGTCCAGTAATTAAACAACATGGACAACTTCGTTGTAGCTGTTTGCTACGACCTATTGAAAAATAACAAAACCCAGCAGGTTTTAGGCTTAATACAAGGTGGGGAAAAACAAGGACTGTATTTTCCCCTTTGGTTAAGGCGAACAAAAGTGGCCATGTATCTTAACACCTGGGAAAAGTCAGGGCATGCACAGCTGGCCGCGAGCTGGTCACACATTCCTGAGGTTACAATTACGGCCAGTGTTCTCAAACCAGGCTCACTGACAAGCAGTTGCAGATGGCCAAAAAGCTTATGTATGGAAATAGCTTTACTCAGCAAAATCTTAGAAAAATAACGTATCAATAGGAACACTTGTATCTGTAGATATAGCACTTTCTCAGAGATGTTTTCTTCAGTTAGCCCACAGGTCATGTCATATAAACCGAAAACAGGAAAACTTTTGTGTTGCACATCATATGCATCATTTGGTACCAGCATATCATTTTCCCCACAAGTAGAGTCCCAGTGCAGTTAAAGTGGGGAAACTCTATCAGCATGTTCGGTTCTGCTCCCAGATTTGCCAACAGCCAGCCACATGGCCAGCCCTCCTTTCAACACTCCAGTTTGATGAGGGGACAAAGGGGCATCACAGGACTCATTTGCGTGTAAAACTTCATGCTTCACACACTTGGATGAACAGCTACCAACACTGTAAAATATGATTTTATAATCTCTGTAAGTAATGAGAAAAAAAAAATGTACTCATGTTTTCCCTTTTCACTACTGACATTTAAAAAAATCCACACCTACACGGAAACTTCTCTTAGGCTCACTGAAACAATCAGAATTCAAACACAGTAAAAACTGAATAATGACCTGGTTAGATATGAGAATAGAAAAAGAAGGTTTTAGTTATTTACAAAACAACCCTTGTAGGATATTTCTTTAAGGGTGGTGTGATCCCATGATTGGGTGACGTTTTTTGTGATGCTGAAAGCATGGACACTTAATATAAAAGACATTACAACAGTTAAAATACAGGAGGAAAAATATATTTAAGTGCAGCATATAATATGGTTTTAATTAGTAGATTTCAAACTCCTGAGTGTTTGGGAAAATCTGTACCAGAAATCATATAACAAAAATTATTAGACTTCACACCAAACATGGCCAGAGCCAGCGATCAGGGCAGCATAACCAACCAAAATTTGAACTAGGGCACTGATGTCTATTTGCACCATTCAGTAAAAACTTTTCTGAAAGAAAGGAACTTTTATCTTTCCCAAAACAGAATATGCAAAAATTGCACGAAGGTGTGATTACTAATATTTTAATTGCAGATTTTTTTAAATTAAAAAAACAGAGTAGAAGAACAAACATACAAGAGCTTGTGCCTGCTATTCCCTGAGAAAGAGCCCTGTTACTGTGACTAGTTCAGGTCAACAGATGAACATCTTCATGACGTTGCACAAGATCAGCAAGACTAACAGGTCACTATGGTTTTCATTTACTATTTGCTATGAAACTCATAACTTAAGCTGACTTTGTGCATGTTTCTCAGATATCACACATACCTTGAAGTCAACAAATCAGAGATTAGATTACAAATCACTCAGCATAAACTTCTACTGATATTTCGTCCCAAACCAGCTGAAAGTAGAGAAGACCTCTCAGAGCTTCTGGCTGCCCATTTCATTGGGCCTTACACTGCACTCCTTGAGTCAGTGAAATCTCCCTCTGTGAAGATGAGGAACTTTTGCCAGAGTAAAGAGTGCAGGAACAGATCTCTTGTACAGCAGTAACCACAAAGTTCTCTTAAACCTAGTAACATTTGCATACAACACAAACTCATTATTAAAAAGATTTGTAAATAATAAATGGGATACCAAATATTGTAGGTTCCTATTTGTGAAAATGCCCAAGTCTCTTAGAAGAGCACTAGTTGTGAGGTAAAATTGAACCTGCATATTCCCTTCTGTATATTGATCTTTTCAAAGATTATTTAGCTTGTAACTACCAGCACAAATGCTGATTCTAAATATATCTGCTGAACTCTAAATGACTTCTGTTTATAGGAATAGGACATAACAAGCTATTAAATCTTCCTTACAACAAACTGCTATGCCAAAATACTTGCTCCAGATTTTTAAGCTACAGTTAAAAGACTCAGACTGGCAACCAGAAGAAGAATGGCAAGACCATTATTGCAACATATTTTATCATTTAAGCCTTTCCTTAGATGGAATTGATTTTAGTCTTGTTAGTTCTGCATCTACACAGGTTTAAAAAAAATTTAAAAAAAACACAACCCAGTTGTGCTTGAAATCCTCATTACTTTATATGATTTAAGAATTCAACACAACACTTTGTTGCTATATGGCACCTAAATAAACTCAGAAGAAACAGGGCACAACAATAATGAAAAGCTGCCTAACTGCTGACAATTTGGAGTAATACAGTCAGAAATTATATGTCCTGAGGACTCCACAAGAAGTTCACAATTAGATAAGAATGAACTGCACACACCCATTAACCATTAGATTCATGCTCATCACAGTAAAAATACAACAGTGTAAGCTGAATTGCAGAATTGGGGTTTTCCCTCCCTGTAAACTCTGAATCCAGTTCAAGGCTAATTGAGCTGTTTCTTCAGTTTCTATGACCTACAAGTGGCTGGTTCACTTTCAGGTGGTGTGTTTTCAGGTTCTACAGTGAAGCTCACTAGGAGTATAAAATAATATTATTCTAGAAGGTCAGTATCCATTTTATTGCTATTATATAGTTGATGCATAATCACATTTACTTATCTGCAGACACAGATCAAAACTGAAGTTACAAAGCCACATTTCCTAAAGGAGCTGGCAGCATTTTCAGTTGCTCAAAGGTCATTGTAAATAAAGCATAGAGGTATGGCTCTCCTAAATGGCAATGGGATCTGGGACAAGCAATTTTGGAAAAGGGCATTTTGAAGCTGAATGTGAAGCTCTATGAAAAGGTTCTGCAACAGAAAAGGCAACCCTGTGGGAGAAGTAACTGTACGAATTTCTCTGATGAGGGAGCAGTTTTCTGCAGTTTCACTTGCCTTAGTAATTATTAACAGGTTCTTGTTCTAAACTATGCACACCTAAGGTGTCAGAAAACGTCAGGAATGTTAACCCACTAAATAATAGCCAAACTCTGCCTGCTAAGTGAGGAACAGAAATCCAACAGCATATTCCTTTGAAATAATCTATTTACTACTAGTCTGTTTTGCCCAACTCTATCAAGAATCACACCTTGATTGCCTCCTCACAGCTGGAACTATTTGCCTTTCAAAAACTATTTTATATGAAGAATTCAAATTATTTCAAAAATTATTTCCCTTCTCTTGCAGTGAGATGACGGGACTCTTGTAAAGCTACTTAATGAATACGAGATTTCTCCCTACCCTCCTTTTTAATAAACTCTCTTACCTTCCATTGTGAACATCTCTCATTTATCTAATTGTATTATAGTACCAGGGTAACAAGAACAAAAAAGGACATAACCTCTTTATAATTTTATACCATCTTCGACAGTTTTACCTGACTAAGCATCTTTAAAATCCTTCACAAATGGGCTGCCTGACATTAGAATTAAGACAGGATCTTAGTTTTATCAGTGCAGTTTTGTTATTGCATTGACCTGACAAATGAACACTCACATATAAATGCTTTATAAAGCATTCCTCTGTCAAAATGCTTGCTCCTTGTGCATATTGTAATTTATCAGGCATTTCAAGAGCTGAAGCAAAGAATATCGGTGATCTGAAATATCCAAAAAACGTAATGATTCAATTAATGCTGAGTTACTCCATGCATGAATGAACAATTTGACCTGGGCTTGAATACAGTATTTTAATAATGCAGCTGCCATATTCACTGGTCTCTACATTTCCTGAAAACTAATCTGCCAAACCAGTTATACAGTATTAATCTTCTGCGCTTCCGTTCCTGGAGTGTGAGTCAGTAATGCTCCAGAATCGCACGTCACCTCACTGAAATGCTGCATGTTTTATAACCTTTACAAATACTCTAACTGTAAAATTAAGGCATAAATATCTTTCAGTTGAAAACCTACCTTTGAGCATCTGAGTGGCAGGTACAGGCTTCTAGAAAACTTCAGGTCTGTTTAGGCACTAATTTTTAAATATCTTTTTTTATGTTTGGGGTTTTTTTCCCCAAGTACACGTTATTGTATGTATAAATATATAATTTTTTTTTTCCATGAGGCTGTCAGACTCATTGCTGTTCTTTATTTCAAAACCTTGGTAGCACAAACATTTCTCACAAGAAAATAAGTGAACTAAAACTATTTTCTCACAAAAAAAATCCTGTGCACTAAACAAGAACTTCTTCTGTACCACCTGATTGGCACTATCCCAATTACCATGCTTGACCTAACAGAGCATGTTCTGGCAAAGCTTCACCTGTAATCAGCTTCATATGGAGTTCATCTAAAATGCATATTACTCTGGGCCCTCAAGAACAATTTTTTTCTCCCCTTAAAAACATAGCTTGTTTCATTTCAGGGTGAAATTATAAATACAAAAACAACCTCTGAGCAAAACCAAAGTTGGGGTTGCCTTGCTGAGTAATTCAGTCCAATGAAATCATCAATAAAATTACTGATGTGCAAAAAGATTTAGCCTGGGTTGATGAAAGATTACAATAACTTGGGATAAACATTTATGACTTCGGATAAAAGTATGATTAAAAAGTAAATATTCTTTAACTGCAGATGACAGCAGCATTACAGTTAATATTTAATCATGATATTGGGAAATGTTAGATAGTGGAAGACAGGATTAACATATTGCTTTAAAACATTCCATTACTTTCTGCATCTGTTTACTGATAATAAAAGAAACAGCTGTTCTAAATGTAACATTAACAGGTGTAAACCATTCATTTGAGATGTAAAAACAATAATTCTCCTCCATTTCCTCCTTTAGCTATTCTGAAATGACATTACAAACACCCCTCCTATTAGCTTACACAATTAACTCGTAATTGTTCAACCTCTCTGCATGTCCACAAAACGTATACATGTGGAGTTAGCTTCCTTCTCACTCTGGGCAAAAAGCTCTGTTCTCCTGCACTGCACATCCTGAACTAATGCACCAGATGTGTCCCATAAAATGGTTGGTCACACCATTCAGCAGCTTTCCTTTAGCAACTGTTCTATATCAAATTTACTGTAAAAAAAGCATCATAATTATGAAGTAACACTGTATCAAATTCACAGACCTAATATCTCACTATGTTCAGTTAAACTATGAATGATAATTGAGCTTGAAATTGTATATTTACTTTAAATAAGTCCTCCAAATCATCTGCAACAATGTGTGCTTAATTCGAAGCCATTAACAAAAGATTTAACATTTCCACATTTATACTCTCCATAATTTCAGATATGATACTCCATACTTATGGGGGGGAGGGAAAGAAAAGGAAGTTCTGGTAGCTTTCCATTTGCAAAATTAAATGGATGTACCCTAGGTTTTTTGGAATTGCTAACCCAGCCTGTTAAAATGCTGGGTACAAAACAAACAAAACTCTCAAGAATCCATCCATATTGCTATTGCAGCCACATAATTAAATCAGAACTATAATTTCATTTAACAAAAGAAACCAAACCCCATTACAAAATAAAAACCTGACCTGCTTTACATAAGATAAAACAAACGCTGAAGACCAAATTTTACAACCCTTTCAAAAACCTAAAAACTTATCCGTTGATGCTTATTTTCATAAAAGTAATACCAGAATGTTTGTAAGAAAAAAAAGCAACGATCCCTTGAGATTAAGGAACGTGTGCTTGTGTAACTAAATAGAGTTTTGCTTATGAGTATTGATTCTATTGCTAGATATTTTATATAGCCCATACCAGAATATGGAAGTAGAGAAGAAGAATCCATTTTAACAAATCACAAATCATATAGATTTTAGTGTTGCCAAAGACTGCTAAGTGCTCTTGAAATAAGTTAAGTATTCCTCTGGTTTTATTATTATTTTCTCAACTGCTACTATTCATACTAAAGGGAAAAAACAAACAAACAAAAAAATACTCCAAATCCCTTTACACACACCATTTCTTAACTGAAAGGAAACAGAAACATCATTATTAAGATTCCTACTGCATTCAGAAAAGAAACATATAAGAGATGGTACCTCTATTTTATGTTTATACTCACATTTGTACTTAAAGAAAAATAATTATTTTTTTCAATGAGAATTTCCTGTATTTTTAAAGAAAATTGATATTCAATGGTTTCCCACTAAGATAATATGGGCAAGGCAGACACCTGAGGTGCAAACACACCACACCACCAGAACTGAACCTGCCCAAACCAGCCATACAAACATGAAAAATGCAAAACTACATTCAACCAAAGGGCTTTTTTGTAAGTTTTATTATGAGCTCATGCTTCAGTTGGAAAGCTCCCGATTCTCTTCGAGGGAACACTGCTACCTGCGGAAGGCATATTTTAGGAAATCGAACATGCTGCCAGGAGAAGCATCGAAAGCAAGAACACTTTGGCCCGCTGGTGACGCAAAGGGAGGAAGGAATGATGCTCGTCCGTGACCAGACTCAGACCTGCCGACCCTCATTTTAGTCCAAATCGTACAAAACTGAAATGCCAGCAGAGGGCAGCGCAAATACGAGCAGTCCCCGAAATGCCCCAGCCCGGGGAAGCAGCTGCGTGGGTGCAGCGTGGGGGACAGCGAGGTGGCTGCCGCTCGCTCATCGCTGGGACACGCACCCACCGCGTCCTGCCCTGCTGCTCCTTCCTCTAAGGAAGGAGATCAACCACAACAACAATCCAGTCCACCGAGCGTTGCACATTTCAGGTTTTCCTCTTTCTTTCAAACAGCTCACGGGGCTGGGGCCGGACTGACTGTCTGTCTGCAAGGACAGGCAGCCTCTGTGTGCTCCCCTGAGAGCTTCGCGAGGTTCACCACATAACGACACATCCCAGTAGCGCCCTGTGCTGATTCAGTGGCAGTAAGTTGATGTGCCTTTCATTTTGGGAAATGTTACAGCAGGTGCACCACTTCACTTAAGCTTGTAAACCGAGAACTGGGGTACTTCTATTGTTTAACCAAGGAACATAAAACAGATGCATCACTTAGAGGCATCAGTGAGAGCACCTCTAGAAACAGAAAGTAACATTTCTTTTAGCCCACACTGGATAAAGCAAGGAAAGACCCATCGCCTCTAAAGCCATCTCCCATCAGCAGAGTGCCTGTTTAACTCACAATTTCAGCTTGCACTCCCAACCACAGGTACTGTGGTGGGGAAGACACCCTGACCTACTGCTCCCAAGCTGTGCTACAGCACTCGCTGCTGGTACCCAGCCACACAACCATCCATCAGATCCCACAGAGACAGAAACAAACTGTATATGTACCCACCTAAGGGAGAAATCCCCAGCAACTCTCTGAGGTAAAGGACAGCAAATGTGCCCAGAAAAGAAGGAAGTAAGAAGACCCACCTCCCAACTGCCTAACCTGGCACACCTGTACCTACTGAAAATCCTGATGCTAATTTGATTCCATAGCAACTAAACCCACAGTGGCACCTGTGAATACTTATTTCCCAATCACTTTTTGTCCTAAGTCTAGGGCCTGAATACCTATTAAAACAACTTGTCCTCTGCAATGCTACTATTACATGAAAGCATTTGATGTAGACTCGTGTGTTATCAGAGATACTAGCATTTGCTTCAGTGTAATTAGGATACATCTATCTTACTATCTTTTGGAAAAAAACCAGCAATTACTAATCTTGTTAAATACTACATGATATGTTGACTAGAATTGGTGCACATATTAATTTAAGTTCCAGCAAAATTAGACTGGAGATAAATTTGATTTCTCCAGCTTGCCTTTGGCTTTTCTCACTGTAATGGCTACTCTCTAAACTCTCACAGTTTATATTCCAACAAGAATAAAAATAAACAAACTATAACCTTCTGTATCCACCGCACGGCTGGGATCCTGTTTCCCCATCGGAGCCAAGTGTCATGTCTCCTTCCTCTATCTCCATCCACCTTCTCACTTCGATTCTAAAAATTCACATCTTCTGTACTGAGTGACATTTACAGCCAACAAGTGTCCAGTTTGTCAGTGACATTCTCATCTTGTACCTTGCTCACTGTTGAACTATCCTGCTTGTGCCCTTGCTCTTTATGAAAAGGATAAACTTACTTTCATGGCATAAAAACATAATCATAGAATCACAGAATAGTTTGAGTTGGACCTTTTAAAGGTCACCTAATCCAATCCCCCTGCAGTGAGCAGGAACATCTTCAACTAGATCAGGTTGCTCAGAGCCCCATCCAACCTGACCTTGAATATTTCCAGGGATGGGGCATTCACCACCTCTTTGGGCAATCTCTTCCAGTGTTTCACCACCATCCCTGCAAAAAACTACTTTCTTATATCTAATCTATATCAACCCTCCTTCCCTTTAAACCATTACCCCTTGTCCTATTGCAACAGGCACTGCTAAAAAGACAATAATTACCTTTCAGATTAGAATTTTTATGTTGTCATGTACTGCTGTGATGTGATTTCTTAGTTCACCAGTTCAGCACTCTTTGATAAAGAGCAATAGACCAGTGACTTACGTTTTCAGACTGTACATTTGCTTGTCTGGTCCCATACTCCTGTCCACAAAGCAGCTTGCACTCAGGCCTTTCAGCAACCTTCAACCACTTACCCAGCAGCCACAGAAACACTGCAAAAGTCTTACCACCACATTTTCACAGTGCCAAGATATGCTAATGACTGAAAAGCTGGGGATGGACAGGAATTTTCAGGTGAGCTTTCCTGAAACTTTTAAAACATACTCTTCCAGAGACACTGCATCTGCTATACACAGAAGGCCTAACGGGGTAGCTTTATGGAAATAGGCTCCTACTTAAAATAGAGGAGTAAATATTGTGTTCTGAACCAGTTTCCCCCAATCAGTATCTCTCTCTATAGCAGAGTATGCCCTAGTTATGCCACATTCTCCCCGAGTGAGGACAGTTTATGTTTCCCACCCCCAAGCAGTTTGTGTGGTGTGTATCACTGAACCAACACACATCCACGGGCATCTGATTTCAGTGCTAACCTGGGCTCCGGTGACTCTGATCCTTTCAGGTCACTGGCCAGTTTTTGCTGATCTAAAGTTTTTAAAGAGTACTATACTTCCAAGAATCACAACTTTTTAAGTGTGTAATTTTTGGAGCCTGGACTCTAGGACTTCAATACTTATTTACAAGAGCTAAGAATTTCCAAACAGAAATACAACACCATATTTGTCTAACTATAATAACTGCATATTCCGATGCCATATTTAAATACTTACAGCTATCCGGAATTCCTTTGAAAATTAATATCTGATGCCCTTAGTACAGTAAACTTTGCCATGCTCTGTTGAAAGCAACTTCTAACCACTTCACATCTAAAAAATTTTGACATGCTGGTATTTTCTAAACCTGCAGCAGTAAGAAAAGGTTGAAACCAGTTGAGAACATTTCTTTAATAAATTCTTTTTAAAAATAGTGAGGAGTAGTTTCTCTACAGTATTTATTTCCAGTTTACAAGTAGCATTTAAATAAAAAAAGTCTCTAGGAGGTGAACATACGACAATGAAAAGTCATTAAAACAAAAGCTTTGCACAAAACATACTGAAATTACAGAGTAATGATCAAAATTAAGCAAGAGAAGTATGACCCCAAACAAAATGTTCCATTTACTAAGTAATTTCCATGGAGCTGTGCTTGTCAACTTCTGGAATATCTGTTAAGTGATGAAAAAAAGGACGACCATGAACACAGCCTTTATTTTCCTTTCCAAGCTGTTGCTTCATCCTGTAAATTGTGTTTTGTACATCTTCTTTTGACAAATGTAAGGGCAGCTGCCGAGCTAAACGGACTGCTTCTCCCTGTGGAAAGGAAAAACAAAAACAAAACCCAAGAGTTTTAAAGTACCACTTTTTAGCACATTAGCCTGGGGCTACCAGAAAGCAAGAATTAAGCACTCACTGTTTAAAGGTCATTCTTTTCTGCTGATAAATACTCTGAATCCCAAAAACCTAAATGTAACTCTGAACATATCTTACTGGTCAGTTTGTGACATTTCTACAATGGAGCCATGCACAGTCAGTCTCCTGGTCACGTTTGCAATCTTTTTCTTTTGGAGTCCACTTTTGCAAGATGCTCTGTGTTTCTAAAGATCTTATTTCCTGTTGGCATCATTCATTTCTAGGATCAGCTGGAGATGTTTACCAGTTCAGTTACTTCTCAAACTTGAGAACTAACATAAATTCAGTCAGACAGCTAAACAAATTTTGAAAAATACTGTAGTGAAACCTTAGATTAATGTTGTATTTACTATTGTCTGTTGCATCCAGTTATCTCACAATACTAGAAAGCAGAAGTGACTGCTAAAGCACACACCCTCAAATAACTAAGCAACTTCAAAAAGAAGTTGTCAGGTTTTTTGTCTCCTCCTTCAAGATGGGCCTTCCTGCCATTGCCTTCTCTTCTGTACTGAAGTCATGTTGCTTAGACAAAAATGGATGTGGCATCAAATCTCCCTTCATATTGTACAAGACTGAGCGGCATTCATGGTGATTTAATCTGAATCTTCCCATTTTGCTTGGCTGAGATTTCCCCCCCCCTTCCACGTGAGAAAAAGATCACTGTGGAATATTCTGTACCCTGGAAGGCTGTTTCTTTAACCATTATCCTATTCTTTCTTCTGCACTGAACAGTGTGGACTTACAAGACTGTTGGTTGTCAGTATGTGCCTCTGGTAACCACAGAAGTTACTGGTGTTAACTAAATACAAGCATTTGCAGAGGCATATGGGGTTCACTGCATGTGAGACTTCACTTTTTGCTTCAATGTCTTAATTCCAGTGACAGCTTGCTTTTCTGGCAAAAGTAATATCCACTTATGTATCTGTGCCCTTTCTTTGAATGAATCATATGAATTTTTCTTTTTAAGTGGAAAAGGTGCACTTTCCAATTTTCACAAGGTATGTCTCATTGAGGTTTACATGAAAATTAAGCTTCAATTAACACCTGCTTTTCATAAACTTTTACCTTAAATCATTTATAACTACTTCATAGATTTATTTACATAAGCGATACATTTTGATAACTATTCTGGATTCAACTGCCTTCTAGACTTGGTAAAGCAATCCTATGGCAGCTCTGTATTCTAACACCGAGAAATGCCTTTCTAGTCTGAAAACTGCCTGTGTAGAAGAATCACTCTGTGAACATCAGCTTTCAGCATGTATTACATCACACTGGATACGTCTAATGGAAGTGTTTTGGTAAGCAATGCACAACCCATAAACCTCAGAGAGGATATGACATTCTCCTTTTCAAAAGTAACTTCTGTTTAGAACACAATGACATTAATTAAAACAGAAAGATGAAGAAAGATTTTCAACCTGTTGAAGGAATTATATTGTTAAGTATAGCTGGCTAATACCTAAAAGCAGGTTTCTGTCTTACCTCCAAGTAATTTACCACTTTGAGAGGCCTACATTCATATACTTCCTTTGCATTTCCATCAACTACTGCACTCAGAATTTCTTTCAAATCAGAAATACCATAATATGGAAGACAATTTGCCATCCCTTCTATTTCCAGATAACTTTCTGTAGCTGAAACACCTGAAAATACAAAAACAAAGCAGTAATTCATGCACTGCTTAAACTTCTATTCTGGAGCAATTCATAGAAAATTAAACTGATATAAAGCCACTCAGTAAATTAGTCTCACAAATTCAATACAATTAGAAAACTTTATTTGCTCCTCCCTTGGAATGAAAAGTATTTATTTGTACAATGTTTCATTATGATGATGTGTGCTTATTCACACCACAAATGTCTCAGCTTACACTAATTCAAATCCTATCTGGCATTGTTTAATGCTTAAAACATTTTGCAGCATTCCCAGTCTTAAGCACAGCTTTAATTAAAGCTTCTGTGACTTTAATTAAACATACATGAAATTAAAGTAGAAGCTAGCAATAAAACACAATTTAGTTCGAAAAACACTGAAACAGAATGTTGGCAATATTTCCTATGTAATTGGTTTAAACATCTGTAGAGTTCAAATGTTATCATAACACATTCAGCTTCTACTGAAATAAAAAGCAGGTTTTTCTCCTACCACAGCTGAGGAAAAACCCAAGCCCTAAAGGCTCTGTGACCGACTTCATACTATCATTCATATGGTATCACTGCTGCAGAAGGTGCCACTCTGAGTAGGAATGATGAATAAAACATCTAAACAGCCTTCCTAACAAAGTATCTATTCAAGCTTTGAGGATTAAGTGATTTAACTTCACTTTCTTTTTCACATGACTTGCAAAAAATTGAACCAAGTGCTCCTGTGCAGCTGAATTTTCTCCCACTCCCAATCAGGAGCAAGTTCTCTGGTGGTCAGGCTCACATATTCTCATGCAATCCTTCAGACCCCTCCTCTTATTCATGCTGAGTGCACCAAAATCTCAACCCAACTTGCATAGCCACCTTCCCTTTTCCACTGCTACAAGTCCAACAAGTAAAGAATTTCACAAGGAGAGCATGGAAGAAGACAATTCATAATGAAAATAAATCCACTCTTGTGTAATGGCTCCAAGTGGGATAAATTACATTCAGCCCAAGTCACAAATGGTTTTTGTGAAGTCAAAAGAGCTGGAGACAAATAGATTGATCCAAGGTGGATTAAACTAACAAACTGTGATAAGGGATAATTCCTGTTCCTAATCCAAACAACAATGTGAAATATTTCAGAAGTGAAAATATACATGTGACATAAATCACCACAAGGTACTTTTATTAGCTAGTAGAACAAGGCTGTTATCCATGCCCAGGCACTGGTTTTTTGACAGTCATTAAATAAGAGCAGAGATGAACAGGAAGACTGTGCAGGTTGAAACTTTTCCTTAGTATGGGTGTGTCACCAGGTAAATAATGCTGTTGGGACTTTCTAAGCTTTGTGGCACAAGATACTTTGACCAGAGTGGGAATTCAATATAGTGAACAACCCCTCAACTCCCAAAAAAAATCACATAACCTTCTTACAGCTACATATTTACCACTGCTTTACATCTGAAACTTTATTTTGTTTTTCACCCAGCCTTGTCTTCCTTCTCTTTCCCAAGCTGCCTTTCCCTAACCACAGCCAGCAAGCACAGACAGATTTTTATGTACTGCTATAAACCTGTGATCAGATTCAGCTTAAAGCAAAATGTTAAATTATCCGAAAGGTCACCAGTTATTAAAGGTGAGATAAGATGATGTACTATGCCAATACTTCCCCACAGGAAAGCCTGCCAGTAAGACACAAGAGGAAAAGATAAAGTCTCTTTAATTTCCTTCAGCTCTTTTCTCTTAATTTTTGTCCCGTTTTTGCTTTAATGAAAGATTAGATTTGAGGAATTGCTCCAGACTGTTTGATTATGTTCTTTTCTCTCTAAAATTAGAACTCAGTTTACTTGACAGCCTTTCAATAATTACCTCTCTATATGCTACCAAACACAAGACACAAAATTTTGTGAAGTTTCAACTGTTCAGGTTTTCAGTTTAAAAGCTTGTATTTCCAATGCTTCCTTTTAAAATTTTATGACAGTGAGGTTCTGGATTTGCAAAACATTTCCTATACATACTCTTCAGTTTCACCAACAGCTATTGTTCCATCTGCAAATTCTGACAGCCAGATTTGACTTCACCATTCTGCTCATTAATCTGAAAGGCAAAGGGGACTTTAAAGAGTTTAATATAAGAACAAACAATACAAATCCTGGCTGAGGGAAGTTGTCTTCTTGGGTATTTCTGTTTGTGTGCCATTCTCCTTTTCTGCTTACAGTCTTTAAACTGCAAAGTAGCCCACTGCATGCTGATTAACAAGTATTTATCTGCAAGCCTTTGCAGGAACTCTGATATTGGCAACATTTGATGATATAAGCAGATGTCCAAGCCTCAGTGTACTTGTAAATTTTTGACATTAAGATTTTTGAGTATTCAAACAGCAGTCCTCAACCAGTTTCCATGGTAGTTTCTATGAAATACTTTGCAACTTCCAAAGAACATATTTCCATGAACAAATAAACTAGCTTTCAAATGACTAAAAATGTGGATTTCTCATTGCCACAAATTTCCCCTTTCTCTTTCCAAACAAAGCATTTACAATCATCTTTGGACAATTCCTTCTGGATGGCCAGGAAAAACTGTTCCCTTCCAGCTGTCACCTAGATTAAGTGACACTATAACACTGTCTATCTTCCAGTCTATGGTCAAACTCAAACTGAAATTAAATAGCAGCATGATTTTCCACTGGTGGCTTACAAGAGCTGAGGCAGCTTTTATTACCAAGAATGATTGGTTATTTACCTATTATTGCTCTTTGAAGGCTCATAAGCACATTCTTTGTACATGCATATGTTGGCTACTCATAGTCTATCAGGCAGACAGTTCTACCCTAAAAGCCTGGCCTGCAGCATGGCCCAAGGCCCACCATTGTTACAAAAGCAGGCAAGGTGTTCCTTGCTCTCAGTTTCTCTCCAGCCAAGAATTCACAACTCCAGGACTTTCACAAGGGCAGATGGACAGATGTGCAGTGAAGGTACATGTAAAAAACACATCTTGAGAAGAACTGGATGGAAAGTAATCCCTCTTACTGCTTGAAATGCTTCTCTGCACGTAGAGGTCACTGTGAGCAAACAAATGCCTGGCAGATCCCAGAACACTGAGTATTAAGTAATTTGCTTTATTAAGTAAAAGCAAACAGACTGCTCTCCCAAAGGTAGCATCACTTGAAGGCTCAGTAAGGCCAGAACACGAGGGGGTGGGAGGGCAGTGGAAGACAGACTGGAGCTCAGCGTCACAGCTTTGCAAATTACAACAACTGGCACATTCCACAAAGAAATCATTGATTTTGCCTAACTGACATACTGACAGCAAGAAGGGTTTTCTGGGCTATTTCACAACATGTTTTTCACTGTCAGCTATCCAGATTAAAATCTAGCTGTAAACTCCTTAGACTGCCGAGCAATTAATATAAAGAGAAACAGGGAGACAATACAAAAGATTTAGTCTACCAAAACCATGAAGAAGATAGGGCACTTCCAAAATCTAGGATACTTGGAACAATTTTGGCTGCAGTCATACATGGGCTCTGAACAATGTGGAGTAAATGTAAATTACCTTTCTGTCTTATAACAAGAACACATTGAAAGGGCAGACTTATCCTCAAATAAAACAATAGGCAAGTAACACCTCTCCATAGCAAGCTGTGACTTAATCATTCACCATGCAAAGTAGGAACCCTTGGCCCCAAAAATTGACAATATATCCTGAAGAAACAAAATCTTTCTGAAGCAACTTCTAGTTCGACAACATCTGAATGCCCTGCTTTCAGGATGTGTCTGAATTTCAAAAAAACCTGCAAAAATAAACACTGAATTCAGACAGCGAAAAAAATAATGCTTCTATAAGGATAGTGAAGAATGAGATAAATTTGTTCTCTCAAAGTTGAGAAATCCTACAGAATACTCAGGTCTAAGTGGGACAAATCAATCCTGGTCTGTAGACCACTTTGTGTAAGGATTATACAACAAGAATCTATGAACTAAAAAACCTCATATTGGTTACTGGAATTCCCAGACAAGGACACATAAGGAACGTTTATAATTAATACCTGTGTTTCTAACAATCAGCTTTAATAAATATTTGTAGAAGATAGTGTATTTCAAGGAGAAGATTAAGAAAAAAAAGAAAAAAGAGGTACTGATGAAGTATTAATAAAAATCCTTGGGTCAGCTGGAAAAAAAGCTGGGAGAAGTTCCATTAGTTTGCTGGTATTTCTACCTTCATTTACAGTGGTATGGTCTTCTAATAAAAGAGGCTGTAACTGCTATAATGTCATCAGCAGAAGCTTATAAACATGACTGACAAGACTCAGATGTTATTAACATTTCACTTGAGTAGTTAAAATAGAAGACTGGGACAAAGAACTGAATTAGATTCCCATTCTTCACTGGGCTATCCGTATGGTGCTGATCAAGTCCATGACCATGGTTCATCAACCTGTACAGTGCATACAAAGCACTTTTACTTTCATTAACTGTAAACCAAACAAGAGCAGTTTCCTCACAAGACTTCCTTAAATTTACACCTTAGGAACACAGGACTGGAAGACAGTTACTACCTCCCAGTTACTGTGTCGAGTTCCTTGCTATTATAGCCTACAATTCTGCTCTTAAACTAATCAAGCTGTCTTAAGCTGACTGTTACCTGCGATGGAGCTTCCCTGGTGGTGGCTGAACACCCGTGGGAGGCAGTGAATTAATTCCTTGGTTTGTTTCGCTTCTGTACACAACTTTGCTTTACCTGTTACACTGTCTTTACAGTTCAACCCACGGGTTTGCTCACTTTTCCAATTCTCTCCCCCACCCCACTGTGGGGGTAGTGAGTGAGTGGCTGTGTGGGGCTGAGCTGCAGGCTGGGGTTACACCATGACATATCTCCAGCACCACAAGATAGGTCAACAACCCTGCTCTGCTGTTGCCTACAAACTGTCTTCAAATCTTCACATTCAATTTATTTATGTCCTGTTCACATTAATTAAATTTTGAGCAAATTTACAATATCAGGAGGTAAAAAAAAGTAAGTGAGCAAAAATGCTAAGCCATAATCCCTCTCTCCCATATATGTCTAGGACATATCACAGACCTCCTCAGCTTTTCATTTGCTAGACTGAATACAACTTGTAAGAGCTGCCTCTTACAGTACACACATTATTTCCCTAATCATTCACTCTAGGATTATTATAATGAAGAACAAAGGTTTTGCTATTTATGTAGAGATTCAGTCAGTAAGAAAGAAGTTTCCTTGGTTTTGCTGTGCATGATTCAGTAAGGAAAACAGCTTGGGCTCTGTTCTTCCCAAGAGCCAGCCTCCGAGTGAAGAAGTTTGTCTACATCCCTTTTTTGTACCTACCCTTAAAAGATCCCATATGTTACAGTACATCTGTCATCACTGTACATATGTGGGGATCTGTAACACATGAAGCTATAGCATTTCTAACAGCTCTTATGGTGAATCTTTTCTGTGAGCTGTGAGCTAGGTACTACCCCCAAAGATGTTCCTTTTTCTTGGAATTCTTCTGGAGAATTTGTGATCTGCAGAACCAACACCGGATGGGTTGCCCCTGGGTTTCCAACAGCATCCCTATAAATTGTTCTTCAGGAAAATGCATAAATATTTGAGCTCTCTTGCTAAGGTTAAAGGATCTTATATGAAACACATTTATTCTATGATCAATGTGGAGGTATTGAAAAGTATGCTCCCTCAAAAACAAGTCCGGATCAAACTCCATGGAAAGGTGTGGTGATCCTGTGACCACCTCTCTTTGCTGGCCCCTTTGGGCTCTGTGTCACAGCTCCGATAGGAAAGTACATCATTAACCAGATCAGCTCCTCACTGGACCTTCTCAACTGCTCAACAGCAGAGGAACGCTCAGCTAAAGCAGAAGCTTCTGCAAGTAACACCATGGAAGAAGATGCCAGGACTAAGGAATTCTCATCAGTTTAATCAAAATTGTCAGAATGGCAATTAAGGATATGGGCATCAAGCATTTTGAGAAAAGAATTAAAAATAAAAGTGAGGAAGCCATGGATTTGAAAGCATTCTTTGAAATTGTATTAAAGTTTTCAGTTCAGTTATCCATTAATCAATGTTCTATGTAGAAGATTACATTCTTTGCCAGGGAAAAAAATCTCAATGTTAAGGAAAGCAGGATGCTAGTGCTTGAAAAAACAGTGATGTAGAATAACATGATCTAAATTAACAATAACTTAAATCATTCTATCATAAGAAACAAGCTCAAATACGACCAAAAGATTTTAAAATCATCATACCTTCTATTACTTTTATCTGGAATCCATTTGCTACAAGCCTTGGATCTGATAAATAAGCTGATCCATGGGAACTCTGGTAATTCTTCTGCATTTTATAAAGAGCAGCCATGTACTGAGATCCACCAATAAGACTGGAAAAAAAAAATCCCCAAAGTGTTAAAAACAAAATTCTTAATGTGAAAATTAAAACTGTGCAAAAAAACCCACAGGAAAAGGTAGCAAGTGATAAGGAGTGATCAAGACATTTTAAAGTATGTTGAAGAAGCAATTTGTTTATAGAAACAAAATCAGAACTATTCACATACCTTAGTGAGTGACCAAGCTTAGGCATGTAGTAATAATATCAGCCATTTCCTAATCCATGGGTAGAAAGTCAGCTACAGTGACGTTGTGAAAATGCTCTGGAGCATCTAATTGTCTTCAGGGAGAAAGACATTTGTCTTTGCTGCACTACCAATGAAACTGTTCAAAAATCATACTTATAGCAACTGGAACAAGACCACGTGTGCTCATTACTTCAAAGTAAAAGTGTAAAACCCAAAAATCTGTTCCTACAGATAAATGAATGCACAAATAATCACAGAATTAGCAAAGAGGGCCTTGCCAGTGTTTACCATGAATAATTATCAAATGATACTTCAAATAACATACAAATTTTTGCTCAATATATATTTGTACAATACCTGTCCGACAACATAATTGGCTTGTCCAGTTTCTCTACTGGCAGCTTATGGTTCATCAGTAATCTTTTACATAGCAGGGCTTCTTCCAATCTATATGGATTCAGCAACTTCAGCTTTTTTTCCGTAGCAAATATCCAGACATCAGGACAACTCTGGCGACGGATCAGGAAAAGCTCTTGTTGGCCTGAAACGTTTCTCTCCTGTCTCTGACGTCTACAGGAGCTCAGAGAAAAAGGCACTGTCACAATTTTCACGGGCTGTTCAAGTTTCCCCTTCTTTTCAATCTGACCATGGAATATCTTGTCAAGCTTCTGCTGGTCAGCTGCAGAACTCTTTAGCTTGTGTTTCTGTTTTCCTGTCTCCTTTGTTGGCCGGTGCCCTGTCTGGGCACCAACTTTCTTGACCTCTCTGTTGTACCGTTCCAGGTCCTTAGTGGCTTTTAGTTCATAACTTGAAAGAGAAAACAAACCAGTAGCAGAATGAGATTAAAAGCCCCAAACCCCAACTAACTCCCAACACCCTGAACCAGAAGGCAAGGAAAGCATTTCAACAGCCAGGAACAATGTCCATAGTTCCTTCAAGTATCCACACCAATGTGCTTTCCACCCTGACAGGGATGGTAGGACATCAGGGACTGTGCCTGTATTACATTACACCTTGAAAACAAGTTGGAAATTTTCCTTCATCATGACAGCCAGCAAAAACCTGCATTACTGAAGGGGGAGGTGTAGACTGCATCATATAAAGATCTACATACAGCAAGTTGCTTTTCACCTCAGTCCCCTGTTGCAATCAAATACATAGTTTTGGAAGGAGTTTTGTGTCACAGGCACATCCAGCTCAATCTAAAAAGTCACTTAAGCTTCTAGAGCTCCACAGACTTCCAGGGGATTCCACGTGGCCAGGCAGGAGTTTGGAGTTTGAATGATTTTACAAGCCTCAGGCTTTACTTAATAAAAGTATTGATTGATTTCAAACGGCCTAAAATTAACCACATAAAAGTGTAAGAATACAGAATATGTACTATTATCACAGAAGTTTGTAACTAATAAACTTACAGATTTTTCAAAAAGCACTCAATAACAAACTACTCCTAAATGCTGTCTAAATGGTTAAAACATGATTACATATTAAGCCTCTACAACATGAATGGATTCTTAATGAGTTTATAAATGTCAGGGAGATAGCTAAACTTTTATAGATGCCAGGTTTATGCTTATCTACGGCATATGAATCTTACTTTTTGCAAAGAAAAAGATGTGATTTGCTGAGGAACTTCTTTTTGCCCTTATTTGATATTCTGAATTCTAGAAAGCAATTCAAACCAGCCTGATCTTAATTAAAAAAAGAAAAAGTAGTGCTATCATATATAAGTATTGGAAATAAGTATTTTAGCTGGTCATACTTATTTATGCTACTTGCTAGAACAGTTTGATTCAATTATGTGTATTCATGCTGGAAAATTAAGGTCAACAAAAGGGTCACCATTTGCAATTAATTATGATGTGCTAGCATTCACATATGGTACCAATATTTAGTTAACTAAAAAAGTCAGCTTAAATAGTTTCTTGCAATAAATCATGTCCTAGAAAATATGGAGCAAACATTAAGATAAAAAACATCTGCTCCTTTTAAAATGAATGGATGAAATCACTTGAACAGAATTTTTTTTAAATCCCAAATTCATTTATAGCTTTGACTGGATCAATAAATACTTTGTTTTGAATAGACCCAATTGTAATGCAGGAAAATATTTAACTGTAGAACTGAGCTTTCAGTGATACACTGATAATCCAAAATGAAAGCACTTCCAAACAAACTCCAACTTGCCTGTCATTTTAGGCTACCAGAAAAATTCCAGCCCTACAAACTCTGATTGTGAGGGTCTTGCAAATTCATACACATCACTATCAGTGATTTGCTCAGAATCAAGGAAAAACTGCAGGTTTACAAACTATGAGGAAACACCTTTGCCTTTTTAAAAATGCTTCCACAGAGGCAAGTAAAACCAACAAGTGCTACAATAGCTTCTCCTCTGCTTTGTGAATTAAGACTGTAAATTCAGGATCCTTTTCTGAAGCTACAAAACCTAAAGCCAAGGAAATTTGCAAAACTGGATGTAAGGACAGAGTGGAAGACTACAATGAAGTCTACTTTCAAAGGCAGCTTTGCTTTAACAAAAAAAAGGGATCCAAAATATATTCATTTCCCCTTGCATCTCAAACCCAACAAAATATTTAGCATATAACAAAACCCTTTTAATATGAAGTGCCTCAGACCTTATAAGACAAATAATCTGAATTTGAGTATTTGGAGCGAACTCTGACAGCAAAGACCACACTACCTAAAATAATATTCCTCCCAAGGCACAAATATACTCATGAAGAATTACTGCAGAGTGCTGACAAGGCCATTTGTTAGTCCCATGATAGAGTGTGTGTAGCTTTGAACTTTTCCCACACCTTCAGGGTAACTACTCCTGCCACTGTTATGGCATTTGGAGGGATTTCTCCCACTCCTACCTGAGCCTGATATGCAAGAAACATTAAGGCCAGCTGTATTAAGTAAGAGCAGAGCGAGTGCAAGAAATGAAATCCTGGCTTTGCAAAGCAGGGGGATATGTGATGCTGCCAACATGGACATGCATGGGAGCTTTCCTCTTCTATTATAACCTAAAGACCATAACATTTTACATTCCGGTTGTGTAATAAATGCTGGCTTGTTTTGAGAAGGCCATCCTGTGTCACTACGAGACATCTGTTGCTTGTGCTATTCCCAAAAGGGATTTAAATTAATTTAGACCTGCTGGAGGGGCCACAGAGAGAAACAGAGATGCTGAAACCATGCACACCCATTGCAAAAGGCATGACTTTACCACAGAAGGATGGAGGGCTGGAGCCCAGGAAATGTGGTGTTGTGCCAGCCAGGATGAATGAAGTTGGAGGTACCATGTGCTCAGCACTTGGGCTGCCCTGATGTATAGACATTTGCAGTTACCTCTAGGTGGCCCAATTTATCCAGAGTACCTGGTAGGCAAGACTAATGTTCTCTGCCACAAGTCCTCCTGGATTGCTGCTTTGCAGGAAGAGTTGTCTGCCTGTCTCTTCCTATTTGATATTCCCTGAGGCAATTTTAGGAGATTAAAAGTGGAAAGAAGCTGAAAGAATCAAAGCTGAAATGGATGAATACAACTAGTGGTAAATTTTTCATTTGCTTCAACAATCATGGCATTCGTATAAGGAAAATATATAGAGAGAGACTGAACTACATTCAGTCCCACATATAAGGAAAACTTCATTACCAGAGAGGTTTCCTTCCTGAACTAATGCAGAGTTAATCTGTAGGCACACTCTTTAACATAACAGTTGTACCAGGAAAGCAACCATGAAATCCCAAAAGCTAAAGCAGAGCAAATTAAAATTTTCTGAAACAGCTGGTAGAACCTTTTGTTTCATTTCATTAAAAGCATGAATATAATTGGAGTAGATTTCTACTATTAAATTAATATTTCTACTAATGCAGAGATGGACAAAATACGTTGTCACATGTATGGTTTTGTGACCATGGTCTATTGCTTGCTTAGTAAGCTTTAAGTAAATCAGAAGCTAGATAAAAAGGTTTTACTGAGCTCTGATATACTGATATTCAGAACAAAGCGGATGTTTTCAAAGAAAGTCAAGAAGTCAAGGAAAAAGATATATAACAGTAATTCAACAGGTATTTTAACATTCCCCTAATCAAATCTCTCATTGGTGTTAAAATTACACTTGTTTAGCTAGTATAGTTTCCTTTTTAATGGTATTTAATTCCCTTACATGCAAAACTACTGAAGAACAACTTCTGTTTTTCCTCATTTGTGTGATGCCCTACAGTGTTTTACAGTATATAAAGTTACAAACAAAATGTTGAAGGTTTTGTGTTTCTTTTAACTGCCTTAAAATGTCCCAAACTCTGTTATTAATTCATCTTTTACCATAATTTAAGTTCCATAGAGAGGACAATATTACCTAATACTTTAATTAACCCAACCCCAACACCAAATTAGCCTAAAATATTTCCCTTTCTTGCAGATGGTTTTCAAAAACTCGGTGACAATTTTGTTTTCGAAAAACTATGGAGTTTAACTATTCACATTGTAATGTAGAAAGAGACTTGGTCTTGTTTGAAACAGATTAAAATGCAAATTGTACTGTACTCTCTGAACCAGCACTAGAAAAGCTGTTTAGGGGAAAAGGTAATTCTTTCTGTCATTTGACTGGGTTTTACAAATACAGTTCTGAGGTAGCCTGGGTTGGGAGATGTATTAAATTTAGAGAAAAGGACTTGACCAAATGTTCAAGTACTAAAGATCCTAAAAAAGAATTCTCACTTTACAGCAATAAAGTTGGAAAACCTCTGGAGGAAATATATATATATATATATATACCCATCACCGTGCTGGGTTTCAAGGACAGATCATCAGGAGTGACAAAGTAAAGACAGCCCTCAGAAAACAGAAGTTTGCAGGATTCACACAGTTTTATGCTTTATTCCCTGTTATCTCTAAATAACCACTCAGCAAAACTGTCCCTACCCAATTGGTGCATGGCACAGTGGCAAAATGTGTAATCCAAACCAGCAGTGAACAACTGCACACAGCAAAAGATGACAACTCACAGCACTGATGCTGATCTTAAAAAGTCAAAAATCTTTTTCTGTTCTGTTTTTTCATAAATAACTGGAAATTTACAATTTTTTTAATTCGTTACAAGTGACCCTTTGGTAGCTCCCATATTTAGAAGCAAGTCACAGTCTGAATACTTACTTCTTTTTTTCCTCTTCACTCAAATTCTTCCACTGCTCTTCAATCTTCAGCAGAATGTCTGACATGCTGGTCTTTGGATTATCATTCATCAATTTTGGACGACACTCGTGAGTGAAAATTTCAAATGCAGACTTTGCTTTCTTTATTATTTTACTATTAATTAAGTCATAAGCTGTCACATGTCCGAATTTTTCACTTATCACATTTTTTTTCTTTATGCTTTGATTTGAGATTTGTGGATCATTGCTTTGCTCAGCAGTGTATTCTTTTTGCTTGCTGATTGTTCCTCCAACTTCAGGAATCAAAATCTTAACAGGTTCCAGTTTGTCTCCTAGACTGTCTTTAAACGCACTTCCCATACTCCAGCTATCAGCAGAGATCTCAGGTAAGTCTTTAGGGACTGAGGTTTCCTCATTTTTATCTAGTTGGTCAGTATTTTCAAAACTCAAAAGATGCTCATCATCAGCTTTTTTAGACTTGGGGTCCACAGGAACACTGTTCCTTTGAATATCAGTCATATTTTGTCCATTCTGTTCCTCCTCACACAATAAATTTAAGGAACTGTCTGGAAAGGCATCACTCTCAGAAACCTCTCTCTTGTCCAGGGGACTGTGTACATTATCACCACAAGAAGTCTGATGATTTAAGCAGATCTCTGTGTTTTTTACTGCTTGACAGTTTTGCACATCATTGCTGAGTGAAAGGAATGAAGTATGAGCATGTAGCTCATCGTTTCCAGATGGTCCCATTTCATTACCAACCACATCTGTTTGTTCTGTTCTATGAACAAACATGTCTGCTGAGGTAACATCTGTTTTATTATTTTCACCAGGGACTGTAGCAGGTAGTGGCCCATACAGTGATTTCAACACATTTTCAACTGCAAGTAAGACAGATTCCTGGGGAAAAAAAAGAAACAAACTAGAAAATACACACAAGTGCACCTGAAAATGTGAGAGATGCTGAGAATATGGAACAATATTAAAAAAGTGATTTTATCTGGATTATTTTTCAAACAAATCTGGACAGATTATTGCATTTCAGTTGTTTACACACACTCAAAAAGACCCAACTGGACACCTCCAGGCCCAAATATTTTGTGATAGGTATTCTGCTTCACTAGTTCACTCTATTATCACTAAATCACTTAATTGCTTTCTTTACAACAGGGTAATGACTGATTAAACCACTATGAGATTTAATTAATATGGAGTTGGAAGATTATAGTCAAAACAGGTACACCAGCAACATCCCATTCCATGCAAGTGTGTTGTGTAGGTGCTTCTATTGTACAGGTTTTCAAGACAGCTTTGCACCAAATGATGGAAATTAAGAAGAAAAAAGACATCCAAAACCATATAAAATAGAATTAAAAAAAGAAAAGGAAAAAAGAAAACCCAACCCTTTTTCTAATGCCAAAGGGAAACTAGGTCAAATGTGAGAATGCTGTGTTAATTTTCATACAAGTGGCACCTAACAGGCAGTACCTTTACAAGATTAACATAGACAAATAAATAAGGTTTTTGTGAACAGGATTAACATACTGGTGTGACTATCTACATTAACTTTGAATAAGGACCTTATTACCAATGTAATCTTTCTAATTTCTACGGCACTTAATTGATGTCATCAATAATCTATACACATAATGGCAAAATAGTGGTTTGACGAGAAATCAACTCCCCTCCTGCCCACCCCCCCTTAATGTATGTGGTGTTTAAATAGTGATTACTTAGTGTAGATATGAAGTATGAGATTTATGTAGGGACACATATCATGATTCTATTTAGCTTCCCTCACTATAAAGGCATCTGAAAACAAAGTGCTACACAGATATATCTGACAGCATAAAAATCTGAAATCAACTGGGAAATTAATTTTGAATAATCCTCCACTTAGCCTGTTCAGTACTTTTTGATCAAAACAGTCTGTGACAAAGACAAGCTATCAAGTAATTAAAAAAACCGAAACAAAAAAAACCCAGAGGCACTGTTTACCTTCCAACTTTTTTGTAGTCGCCAAAGCCCTTATTATGCTTACATAAATAAAAGGTTGACAACTAAAAAACAGGGTAAAACCTTAGTTACCTTATAATGCAGCAAAACTTGAGTTTTATCAGGCGTTACATTCACATCCACAGCAGAGGCAGGTACAGTAATATTCAAAAAGAAAACAGGATATAAACGAGCACAATCCTTGTGTGTCATCATACTGTAGTACTGTCGAATTAACTACAGATTGATTTAATACAGAGATGTCAGTAAAGGCGATAAAAGAGACAAAAAGGCACAGAAACAAAACTTGACATTATAAAAGCATAACTGGTGAGTTGGTTTTGTTGGGTTTTTTTAAGTTAAAGGAATGCTAAAAGGAAGAAAAGATATGGAGTGCCCAATGGATGCAATTGGGATGCAATGCAATGGATGGACTGCAATTTCGATGTTTCTTTCCTCAATCACCACAAACACTACTAGTTGTTTTTTAAAGAAAACCAACTTATACAGCACACAACCACACTGCTGTCTCTTTCAGTCCCAATAAAGTCTGTTTGAGAAAGTAGCACTTGGACTACAAACCTGCTCTTTCCCAAAACAAGACCAGTTTGTTCCTTTTATTAATCCAGTTATAAATTTACAGCTTTCTCAAACTCTTCTGGTTCTTACTATTTTCTCTATAATCCCCCTAAAAACTCCTCCAAAAGACTACAAAAATATTCAGTTGTTTCAGAATTTTGGTGTTCTTAACTACAAGGACCAAATAAAATATCCTTGCATTCCCCTCTAGTTTCCTGGATCCCTCCTCCCACAGACATACATAGTGGAGAAAAGAATATGTTAACAAGATCAAAAAAAAAGTGAAGGTGTAAAAAATGATTAAAACTTAATTTTTCATTCCTAAATATTGTTTAAATAACATTAAATTTATTGAAATATTTTCAAGTTATTTTAACCTTAATATTCCCACAGTCTGTCCTCAGCTGGCACTGAACTGTAGCAATAAGAGGGCCACCAGCAGTTCTTCCCCATACATAGCATGGAGCTAAAAGTGATGTACAGCTCGTTTTCCATGTGGGTTATGGTAGTTTTACTTTATACAGTAGTATTCTGAATCCCACCTTGAATCCAAGCTTCCATGCTCTGGTTAAAAAAAAACTATCTGTCATGGGATTCAAGCTGAGCTTTGAACTCGCAGAAAAAAACAAGCACATCATATACTGTGTGGAGATGGATTAGCCTTCTTTGGCTCTGAACATACCAACACAGGTTCAGGGTTTACATCTACAAAGCTTTGCTTGCCAACTGAAAATAACTTCATTGTCTCCACCTTAAAAGCTGCATGGACACTTTGGCATGAATGTGATTTTCTTTCCTGGTGATGGCAAGGACTAGGACAGCAAGGCTGCTCCAAGTGAAGTGCTGCAAGGTTCAGTAGTGACAGAAACCCAAGAGTATCAAATTCTGCCTACACAATGCTCAGCTGTAGCCAATGCTGCTGCACTATCACTTTCATTTCTACCCAGTGCATACACAAATTTAAAGGGAAAGTATGGGTGTTTACTTGACAAGCCCACAACAGAAGTGGACAAAATAAAAACTTTACAGAATTCTCTTGCAGGAAACTACATAAAGTTCCCTTATGGGAAATTGCACAGGTGTTTTCTGCAGGCTAATACAAAGAAAGAATCAACTGATTTGGTCTCTTGCATGGAGCATCTGAAATAACCTTTCTTTTAAACAGCCAAAAATGTAACCTCCAGCTCTGTGATGGGGACTGCAGCAAATGGAACAGAACTGAGGCACCAGCAGCATCAGATTTGTGGAAGGGGTTTCTGTTGTAAATGCCAGTACCTTCACCTGTAGCTCTCTGCTTTACGTGAGAAAAAGCTTGTAGATTGCCTATGTGTCCCTGTCCTCCAAGAAATCACATTTTTGTTCCTTGAATTAAAACCTATATATTACCTTCAGTATTTCCTTCTGAAGAACTGGACGATTATTTATAAAAATGAAACTCCTTTCTGAACTTGAAAGACTTGTCAAAGAACTGTCTGACTCAGCTTTTGGGAGAAATCCAGAAAGATTTATCTGCAATGATAAAATAAATACAGTGCAAAAGTCTTTTAGAGAAACCAAAAAGGCTCTTTGAGACATGAGATCTTAGAATGCAATTGTACAGGAGCCCAAGCCATTCAAATGCATGCACTACTTCTTGAAAGTTACAATATAAAAAAATAAACACCCTCAAAGAAAAAAAAAAAAGAAGTTGAGAAAGAGGGGTTTGTATCTATTTCCTTGAACAATTGACTGGGGTATTTCCCATTTGGACAGCCAGCTGCAGCAGGATGCTTCCTGCAGCTGAGGGCTGTGGAGAGCTGGGCCAGCAGCTTTAGGTTTGCTGGCTGTGGGGTTGCCAATGTAACCCCTGCACAAGCTAAAGGCACACACTGCCCAACCTGGCCCAGGCAGCAGTGAACTACCCCTACAGGGAAAGCCCAAAACACACAATCCCCCCCTTTCTACACACAGGGCACCTTAAATAGCCTGTCACAGGGCATTTATTCAGGGCACCTAAATTTACCTACACCACCTGTATCCAAATCATCTGACTCTCAAGAGTGCTGAGCACCCACGATTCACAGGCTGCAGCAGAACCTGTGAGCACACAGCACTGCCAGGGAACCTTGGAAACAACACATGATTTGTGTACCTAACTTGAACTCTGAGTTTTAAGATTTTTCTGTCCAGATACTTTAACAGGTTTTTTTAGGTCAAAAATATGGCCAATGACTTGTGCTGCCTGTCCCATCGCTTCTCCTTCCCCCTCACTAGGCAACTCTGGAACTGTTGGATCAATTTCAAATGAATCTGATAAAGAAGCAGAAATCCCAAAGATACCATGTTTCCACAATTCCTGTGATAACTGACAGCTGTTTGGAAAGGACAGCCTCAAGATAATGACCTTACTAAGGAAAAGGCAATTGCAACTTTTCAAAAGCCAGGACCCATCAGCATGCAAGTAAGTGACACGCTGGCCAGCCCTCGCTCTGCCCCACACATCACCCCATTGCCACCTGCCCAAAATGATAGTGAAGGACCACTGGGGCATCATGAGGATGGAGATTTTGGAGATATGGGAAAGTCTGGAGAATGTTCTGGTAGCAGGGTGGATCACTGAATACAGAAATGAGACCTCATTAGCTCCGCTTTTGGCAGAACCCCTTGTGTTTACTAAAATCCAAATTATCATGGTTTTGAAAAGGAATTTAAAATCCCTGGGATTTGGCCTGTCCTTCCCATTTATCTACGTCACAGCAGCTCTCTGCTCATGTGCTCCCTTATTCCCTGTTGACCTTGTCACAAGCATTCTGTGCTAAAGCTGGAGTGTTCTGGTCAGCAACGTCGCGCAGAACCAAACACCGCTGGTCAACTTGAAGAGGTCTCAAATATCTGTTGGGTGATTATCAGAAAACAACATGCAGCACTTCTAGATTTTATTCTGCAGCTTTAGCACATCCTCCCTGAATGTTCCCCCTCCATGCTTCAAGCTCCTTTTCTAATTTGCAAATACTTGTACAAGCCTTTCACTTCGAACAATATTTTTATATAAAGAAAACATTGAAGCAAAACTGAAAATCTCTGAATAACTCATTTAAGAAGGTGCCAGATTTAGAAATGGCTGACTGCTGTTACTATTTAAAGCTATGCAGAGTATCAGTATGCTCGTTAAAAGTTATCCACAATTTATAAAACTTGTCTCATTAGAATTTTCAACTATGAAAGTATATGTAGTATAAAGACTTTTTATTTTACAAGTAGCTCTGGAGTTTGCATGCTTTGGAGTTAACTTGAAACGTGTTCTTGTTTCATTCAGTGCTCATAATGGACATCTTTTGAAGACCAGTCTTTAAAATCCCCGGATCACTTGTTAGAGAAGTTTTAACTCTGCAGTAAGGTAGAGCAAGATTAGTTTTGTCTTCAGAGCAGACTTTGCAACAAAGGAATACGAAGCTACATAATGAACAAGTAGGAGTTAAAAGAATGAAAGAGCTGCCCTCTGGTCTGTGTACTGAATGAGGCATGGATCTAAATGGGAAGGAAAACTATGCCTTGTCCATGAACACCTATTCCAGTACCTGCACACAAGGGAGAAAGAAATGGTTACACAGGCAACTTAATTCTATCACTTTATAGTGTTTGGCTGCTTAATCTAGAAATGTCCACGGTTTCTGAACGTCAATTTGTGCATGAGCATTATGCATGGATCACTTATACACCTATAAATGATGCACGTGGTATTTTACACACTATTTAGAGACAGAGGGAGAGATGGAATGTTCCCCCACTTCTATTCAAGGAATATGGATGCCTCATGATATAGCAGGGAAGTAATGTGAGAACCTGAGTGCCTCCTTCAAGCTAGTCCCTTCTAAATACCCCCATGTATTCCCTTTGGAGCCCCCTGCACTTGCCCTGCTACATTCAGGTAGGCACAGCCCTGGATGTTCTGTTCAGACATAAGCAACTAAAACTTTGTCAGCTACAAGAAGTGACTTTGCTTTCTCCTCCCTCATTTCACTGCATTTTTGCTACAAGCATTCTGACAAACTCAAGATTTAAGTCTGAATAATGCTATTAAACTGTAAAACAAATGTGTAGTCAGACTTTTAAAGTCTGAATAATGCTGTTAAACACCATGCTGAAGGCAGCGTTGCTAAGCTGTGTTTAACAGCCATTGTGACTTTACAGTGATTAATCTCATCTATGTGACTGGTCAAGATTTATTACTACGAGATACAGAAAAATGCAACTTAGAAGGTTCCATAGCAGCAAGACTCCCTTTTATAAAAACAAAAATGGAAGGAGAGTAAAAAAATTTTGAAAACATTAGACAAAGGAGAGTATCATGGGGAATTCCCTCATTTTCAATAGGGGCAAAGGAAGGCAAGTGCACTGAATTTTCTGGAATCCAGCAAGTTATTTCCTTCAAATACATTTTTGGTGGAAATTTTGCATAACTTGCCGTCTAAGTATGTGTTTCTTTTGCTGCTCAGGTGCCTCTCACTGAAACTGAGGGGATACTCTTTAGAGTGCAAGGCTAAGAGGCCATGAAGATGAGAACGATCTAAATGCTTAGATATTAATCAGAGCACAACCTGCCTGTGGGCCAGGAATCCCAGCTTGGACAGCTCTGAGCAATCAGCAATTCTGCATTTGTCATCACAACTGTTTTTACTGCCATTTGATCAGTGCCACATGAGTCCTGATGAGATGATTCTTGGAGTGGATTTTCAATCACCAAACCAATTAATTTTACGGAGAGGACAGTAATAGAAGCAAGTGCATTAATCAGATGTCAATCTGGGGATACATCCTCTTTTTCAGTCTCCTTCTATTTGAATATTGACTTAGCTCTCTTCATCCACAGGCTTTAAGTGGATTTGGGAGAAGGAAGTTTAAACTCACCTCAGGATATTCAGAGCAGTGCTGAAAAGGTACCATACTGCCCATAACGGCTGTTCCCAGAACTGACATACAGGCCATTTTGTGATCTGACACCCTGGTCTTCTGCCAAATAACTGCCTGAAACAAATGGCACAGAGTCAAATTTTTGACATTATATTTGTTGAACTCAAGTCATGTCTATGAACATGCATATGCAACTGCACACACACTGTATATGTAACATTCTGTACTTTGACCCGCTGAAAATCACAACTTTCAGCGTTAACTGACTCGATACGGTACTTTTTGGCACGTCTTCTCATATTCTATTACTTATTTAGACTCAAAGCAATTGGAAAACTAAGCAAAGCTTGTATTTATGGATGTTACGTGGCTAATCTGGACTTCTGTACCTGAAGCAATTGTTAAATACAAATCAATACAAACACAACTTCTCCTCACAGCAGCAGCAGGCTTTGTGTTTCTACTGAGCACATACATTGAGGGTTCATGATGTGTCTCTAACATGGTGCTCAACATCTGAAGTTGGGCACTGCAATGCCTATGTTACTTACACTGAAGTGAAAGGCTGTTTTGGTAGAGATCAGGCTATTAGCTGTGCATTCATAGTGCTCACCTGGGTACTTCAGGTCTATGACAAGGCTGCTATTTAGAAAGGAAAGCAGTTATTTGTCTAAGGAAAACTTTGTAAAAGTTAGGAGGATGAAGGAACAACTGCTCTATTTGCTACATATCTTGGAATACTATTGCAAAGACTTGATAAGTACAATAAGGCAAGTGAACTTGAACTTGCAACAGAAGTTACCTGTCAAGTCCACTTATGGATACAAAAAGGATTAGCTACTTTGGAAGGTGAAATTTTGTCTCTCACTAATGTCAATCCTGTACCACAGAGTCACAAATGTAGCTGCATCTGCTGATTCAACAATAAAAAATAATTTCCTCCGTTGATTTTCTGCTTCTATGCAACAGACTGTTACATTCAGGTCCACTTTACTTTTGTCACTGTTAGATGCCTGAGTGCATTTCAATATGCAATCTTCACACACAAAAGAAAAAAAATGCAGCAAGTTGCACTTTAAATCAGATGTTTAAATCAGTGCTGCTAAAATTTATATTTTCAGTAGGTGCTAGGTGTCCAATGAATTCAAAATGAGTTCACAGTACTCTGATACAGGATGTTAACCAAAAGTGTGGTGAGAGAAAAAAATACACAAGCACCCATCTCAAGAAATGCAATACGTAGCCTTAAAATTCCACCTGTCCTGTGGGATATTTGCTGGCCTTCAGGGGTGAATTCCACAGAAGAACACAGTGCTCCTGTAAAATGATACTCCCCTCCTACAGGACAGGTGGAATTGTAAAGCTTTGAGACTGCTGAGCCTAAACTATTCCCCAAATCTTTAATTTTCTATTTCCACGTACACTCTGCAGCATTTGCAAAGCGGGGCTCTGCAGTCCTGCCTGGATCAAATGCAGCTCCTGAACACCAGGCTGACAGCCCTCTGCACATGCTGGATCACAGCACATCCCAGAGCGAGCCTGAACCCCTTAAAGCAGAAAGGGGAGGGCAGTGAACAGACAAGGGGGACAAGGAGAAGGGAGAGGCAGAGCCACGGGCTGGGTGTCCACAGCTCTGGCAGGGAGTCCCCACCGTGCTCCAGCAGCAGAGGGGGAAAGGACAGCCCAGGGCTGCCCAAGGCACGCTGCCTCTCAGCCTCTCTCCTCTACACCTGCTCTAAGTCTCCTCAAAGATATTTTGGAGTGATGAAAGAATCTGTCCTCTTCTTTAGAGCTCCTCTTATAAAACATATCCTGTACTGCTTCTATTTTAAAATTGATTACTTAAAATGGAAACACAAAGTGCCAAGCGATTTTTTCTTTACTGGATATATTTTAAATTAAATGCATGTGACCAAACTGAGAAAGACACTTGTTATATGACTAATATAAACATCATGCTGTTTATTTTAGGTTATGCTAATGTGAGGCTGCAGGTACAGATATAAATCTTAGCTGCTGATTAATGCAAGGTTATTACACTGCTTGACCCGCTAAATGGCTGATACTCAGAACTGTGAAAAGATCACTTGAGTAAGGTGGAAAATGAGAACTTATTAAATGTAAACTTGCTAAAAGTAGATACTGTAATAAGTTCAGACTGGCTTTTCAACTAGTCATGTATTTATCAGATATTAATACTCAGTCCTACAGACATAATTTTAGAAAATAGTTACCACTGTAGATTAAATTAAAGCTTACATACTAAAGAGGCCAGGCAATTTCCAATTTCTATATTCCTAATTTCTATATTATATGAACACAGAATACAGTGTGTACTCATTTTTAGCCCTGACAGCACACATTATGGAGCAACAACACAAGAAGAGCTAGTAATTTAAAAAGAATTATTTTTCTAGACTCTCCAGATATATCAACAGGCATTAAAAAATTCACAGAGAAACAATGCCTGTTCCACTTATTTTCGAAAGTGCCTGTTTCTGTGAGGTTCCTGCAATACCCTATTTTTTTAACCTTACTTATACCCTTTAGTTTAGCTAAAAATACACCCCCCACACACCCCCCAAATTTTTTTTCTAGGTCATATAAAGCGCGTGTCGAGGATGAGCCAAGGAAGAATCTGACTCCAGTCAGTATGATGACGCTGCAGAAACAGCCTGCTCAAAGATATATTATTACATATGGCCCATCTTGGGTTTTGTAGAGCTACCCAAATATATCCCACCTCTCTCCTTGTTTCATTGAAGGGGATTGCACGATCTAGATATTACAAAATGTCATAAGGTGTATAAAACCTGCTGCACACGTACAGAAGATAAGTAGGTCTGTGTGTACCTATTTCTCTCCACCCAGGCAGCCCTAGGACATGTGCACACTTTGTGGAGGATGACAACGAACATTTCAACCTACATGATTCTATGACTCCATGGAGTAGGCATCCATTGTTTCAGGATGCATATCTTGAGCCCAGAAGGATTTCTTGAAAAATGTGTCACGAGTGGAGAAAGGTTCACCCTCTTCCCACTGGGGTTCCTGGTATTATAGCACTAAGGAGAATTAAGAGCTGCTCAATAATTTTCTCCTCAAAGACACCAAGGAATGACAGAGAAAAAAAAGGCAGCCATTCCACATCCCTAACTATCCTTCATATTTAGAACTTCTACCAGCAGCCACAGTGATTTGCAATCACAGGCAAAAGGAAAATCTTAATTAGAGCTGGGGACTGGATGCTGTTACAGCTGCACTGACTTCAGTACAACTATGAAACTACAAGTTAAACCAACTCATACCATTATCACTACTTAATGGCAGTAAGTTAACAAAGTAGACTTTTACTACCCAGAAACCACATTATTTTCTTAATTTGTTTTGTGACAGTCATATCCTGTAATGAAGTCTGAGGGTGTAAAAGTCTAGGTGAGCAAGCACTTGCACATGAACTGCAGGCTGATAACGTAACTTGGGTCAGCTCTGTAAAAGAGAACTGTATTTCACAGTCTCTCTGATTTTGTTTTATGTGTTTCCAAAATCCTGTCACCCTGGCATCTCACTGCAGACAGTTAACTCTTTGGGCCAGTACATTCCTTAGCCTTCCTGACTTAAAACCTAATCAGGCTTCAAATGAAAGCATCGCTGCCTATCTGTTGAGAGTAAACAAACAGGAACAAAGCCAGGCAGCAATATCTCAAGTTTGAATTCAGCCCAAGGGAAACCAAAAGACATCACACAGCAGCCCACGTACAGTGCCTAGAATCATTTCAGCTCAATGATGCAGACACCTAGCTCCCATGGCTGGCACATTCTCTGCTGTGAAAGAAAACCTATCAGCTAAGATCAAGAATAGATCAAGTCTTAACCACATTCTTTAGAATCCCAGCCTTGAAAGTGTTAATGTTTTTCAGCTCCATGCCATAACTGGTGTCCTGTTTTAATACCAGTGGTAAGTTACCTTAACAAAAGAGAGCCCTTACATAAAACCTCTCTTGAAAACAGAAATCGTAACCATTTTTCAATTTAGCTTACAGAACAATTATGCAACTAATCAGAATTCTCTTCCCCATATATTTTATACTTGCCCCTAAGGAATCAGTTGTACCCTCCATTTTGTAAGTGATGGTGGGACAACTATCAGTGAAGATATGCAGTAGAGAAACTCAAGACACCACTTTTCCACTCATCGGATGCAGCTGACATACCTGTCTATCCCATGGGCATCAGATATTACAGCTATCAAGGAGATTTGTTGAAAGACAGTCATGTTCCACAGCAATGCTCATCCTACAGATTCCAATGTATTCCCTACTCAGATTTCCCTTTCGTGATACGAGAGCACCTTCTCAATGAAAAGCCTTTTCTGAGCATGACACAGGGGAGAAATGCCTGGATTTGAGAGCTGGGAGGTAAGTCAGGAGAGGAGCTAACAGATATTACAAGGAGCCGAGGATCTTCATCTGGTAACACCTGTCTTTAAAGCCTTTTAAGAATTAGAGACTATCGAGAGTTACAAGTTTTTTGACTGCTTTAACCACACATGTTCAGCTGTGGGTGTTCAGAGAACCTGATCTCCTCTTATGACCAGGTGACCTACCTAGTGGATGAGGGAAAGGCTGTGGGTGTTGTGTACCCAGACTTCAGTAAAGCTCTGGACACTGTCTCCCACAGCATCTTCCTGGACAAACTGCCAGTCCATGGCTAGGACAGGTGCACTCTTTGTGGGGTAAAAAACTGTCTGAGTGGCTGAACCCAGGAGTGGGGTGAACAGAGCTAAATCCAGTTGGCAGCCAATCACCAGTGGTGTTCCTCAGGGATCAGTACTGGGGCCAGCCCTTTTAATATCTCTATCAATGATCTGAAAGAGGATCAAGTGCACCCTCAGTCAGTTTGCAAGCGACACCAAGTTGGGTGGGAGCGTTGATCTGCAGATTCTGGACAGGCTGGCCAAATGGGCCAAGGCCAATTGTGTGAGGTTCAACACAGGCAAAGTGCTGGATCCTGCACTTGGGACACAACTCCTGCAGCGCTGCAGGCTGGGGGAAAAGAGGCTGTTAAGGTGCCCTGTGGAAAAGGGCCTGAAGTAGCTGGTTGACAGCAGCTGGACACGTGCCAGCAGCGTGCCCAGGTGGCCAAACAGACCAATGGCATCTTGGCTTGCAGCAGGAATAATGTGGCCAGCAGGCTCAGGGAAGAGATTGTCCCTCTGTAGTCAGCACTGGTGAGGCACCTCGAGTGCTGTGTGCAGTTCTGGGCCCCTCACTGCAAGAAAGACACTGAGGTGCTGGAGCATGTCCAGAAAAGGACAAAGAAGATGGTGGAGAGTCTGGAGCACGAGTGTGATGAGGAGCAGCTGAGGGAGCTGGAGGTGTTTATCCTGAAGAACAAGAGGTTCAGAGGTGACCTTATCACTCTCTACAACGTGTCACTCTCAGGTGGGGGTGGGCCTCTCCTCCCAGGCAACCAGAGGCAGAAGAAGGGGAAATGGCCTCAAGGTGCACCAGGGGAGGTTCATGTTGGATACTATGAAAAATTTCTTCACTGAAAGCGTGTTTGAGCATTGGAAAAGCTCCCCTGGGAAGTGGTAGAATCACCATCACTGGAAGTGTTCAAAAACTGAGTAGACATGGCACCTCACAACATGGTTTAGTGGGCGTGATGGTTTTCGGTCAAAGGCTGGACTTCGGTCTTTTCCAATCTTAATGATTCTATTAAAAGGTTCTTCCCCCAGAAGGTGGTTGGGCACTGAACAGGCTCCTCAGGGAAGTGGTCACAACACCAAGCCTGACAGAGTTCAAGAAGCATTTGGACAATTCTCTCAGGCACGTGGAGGGATTCTTGGCACTCTCCTGTGCAGGACCAGGAGTTGAACACAATGACCCTTGTGGGTACTATCTAACTCAGAATATTCTAAGATTCTACTAAAACCCCTTTCCATAGCAGGAGGAAAATAAAAAACCAAAAACCTCCTAACAATGAAACTGCTGCCAAAAAACAGTTTCCAATCTGAATACGTCATTCAGAGGATGTACAACATCACAGTGAATTCTATTTAAATAATGGAAGGTTTAAAAGCCTTTTGTAAAATAGTAGTTAACAAAAATAACATACCTAACTGTGACTAAGTACATTGCTAAGGAAGAGGGAAAATTCCCATGTAGCTTTGGAAACATCCTTTTCCTGCTAACCTTTTTTTAAGCGTAGAAAGTGAGTGCAAAAGCTTTTCAAGAGCTAAAGGCACATCTCAGATTCTGCAACACACACTGCATATGTGAAACAGTAATTGTTTTGAGATTTCAGACATATACTGGGCTGTCATTTGAAAAAAGTGATGGATGAGAAACTGGAAACCTCAAGGAATTAGTAATAGGATATAAAGCATTTCACCTCTAGGTCACCAGTTCAAATTCAACCAGGTTGGTAGTGACCAAAAGTAGTTACCATCTGGCAGCTGTTCTCTGGCTGATGTAAATTGAGTTGAGGGTCTCAGCGCATTTCCTAGTGGACAGGTGTCCTCAGCACAAAAAAACACCATAATTAACTCTCTGTTTGGCTTTCTCAGCAAAGCCACTAAACAACGAATAAAAGTAACGACTGAGCTGTATTCCAGGTCAGCATGAAAACTTGTTGGCTGCAGAGCACTGCAGATTCTTCATCATAATTCCTCTTTACATTTTAAGACATGCAGATTACGGAGGGACTTAATTTATCATCATTAAACAGAGTGGCTTTTCCAACTCAAGACAGAGCTCATGTGCTGCTATTTCTGTGCAATACACATTTATTTTCAACATGCAGCCAAAGCAGAGTTTGGAATCGCAATAAATGACTGTGAAGTATACTGAAATTATTAAAAATGGTAAATTTACCCTAATGCACTCACTCTGTCTCAAAAATCCACACTTATTACAGAGGACAACGACACAGAAAAAAAAAACCACTGGGTTTGGATTATTTGATACAAACTACTGGTTAAGATTATGAAACTTTGTAAATAAGAGGAGACTTACTGTAAATTAAAATATGAAGATGGCATCTTTTAAGTCAACACCACCAACAAAGGGTTTTTGGGGAAGAATACCATCCCCAGTTATTTATAAGAGTTTTTAAATGGACCTTGCATCACCAAGTTCTGACTCCTGACTCTTTCAAGAGACAAACAATACACAGTTCCAGGCAGAACTGTGTGTGACCAAGGCTTCAAAGTGTTATGCATGAAAAACACTGGGAAAAAAATATTCCCTTATGCAGAGTTTTCCTCAAGAGGAACTGGAAAATTTACTGAGCCTACTCACGGCCGATCTGTACTTTGCACAAGACACGGGACCAGCTGGGTATGGTATGACCTGCTGATGGGCAACATCTAAACCACCTGCTGCCATAATTTTTTCGGAATAGCCCTGGAACTACTAAAAGCTGTGTTTTACCATCTCAAGTAAAACACAGCCAGAGCTCATGGGGGGCTGGAACACGGCATTTCGGGCTGAAGGGTTTGACGCAGTTTAAGCCGTAGCTGACTTTGAGATGTTCTTAGCACGCCTTCAGATAACATTAACTTTAAATAAACTTGCTGAATACTCATGTAAATTATTTCCATTTGGCTGTCTCATTATTCAATATGCTTTCAAGGAACATGGTGATGAAAGAAGAAAAATACCTCTTTCTAACATAACCATACTGGCAAGAGGATCAACATTATCAGTATTCAAAGAATGTCTTGGCAGGATAAACCTTCATAAAAAGAAGGAGCACTAGCTAATCCAAGTTGTCAAAATAGCAATAGTACTTCAAGGGTTGATCTGCAAAGTGATTCATTATTTATTGCTAATGCACACAAAACATTCTGAGCAGAAAGAGAAACCAATTACTTTCTGTCTCAGAAACCCACTGATGGAGAGTACATAATAAATGAACCCTAGGAGGTCTGATATAAGAATATCTATTTTCTTACTTACTAAAAAACAACACAGAGGCTGGAAGAGCATTGTCTGATTTCTTTTCTGTGAAGAACCACACTTAATGGTAATATTTTCCAAACTAAACACAGATATGAAATGTAACAGAACAGGGACACCTTCCACTAGACCAGGTTGCTCAAAGCTCCATCCAATCTACCATTCTCCTTTAACTTCATATAAAATGCAGGGCTTGGAAAACTGGGGGGATCTGGGTTTGGTTTTGGGTTTTGGGTTTTTGTTTGTTTGATTGTTTGGGGGGTGGTTTTGGTTTTGTTTTTTGGCGCTTTTTTTTTAAGCACTGGTTTTGTAATTTATTGAGAAAATTTCTTTGAAACACACTTTCATTTACATCTTTTTCACTTACTACCATTTCTAGTCTTTCAACCCATCTTTCCTTGTCTCCTTTTGTTGCAGCTAATTTGTATTTTCTTGCTCTTTTAAGCCTCAGAACCTGATCATACTCCCAAAGTGTATCTTCTTCCATTGCAACAGAAAGCATTGGCTCAGCCTCAAGAATTTGTGATTCTAAGAACTCCTCTGAATAATTTCATATACAATTTGTCTTTTAAGTGAGTATGTAATCTATGAGATACACGAAAAATTAAGAACCATTCTAAGAAGTTGTGTCTTTCTCCTTGTAGATTTCAAACAAAAATATAATGGACACCACCAAAAAAAAAAAAAAAAGTCACCCAACAACCCTATTCAGCAGAGTATTATTGTAGCACAGATATGCTGTAGAACCAGTATAGAAAAAACACCTTCTGATTGGAATTAAAAACTGTAATGACAGTAACAGTTAGCATCTAAAGGAAAAGGTAAGGAATACTCATGCTCTGTGAAAAGCTAAAACAAATGCACATTGACCTACTGCAAGTTGCTATACATTGGAAATTCAGAATTTCAAATTTCTTTAAAGGTACGATACAACAGGTAACTTTATTTTTACAAGGAATGAAAACATCAGTAGAACAACAGGAATTTGCATCCAAATTTTTTTATGTTCAGTTCAGCTTTTAATTTTCAGACTATTTTAAAGCATCTCCACAGAGACAGACCACACTTTCTGTCTGACTTCTTAAGCCTTTCATTTTCCCATGTCAGCAACAGCTACTGAGCGACCTCTTGTGATGAAACATTTGAGCACTTTTGCACTTGCCTTCCTTTTTTTTCTAAATAAATTAAATGAACGAAAGGGCAGCAGTGCAAAACGAAGAGTCAAAAAATCAGCCCCATCTCTGCCATTGCAATGAGTTGATACTGCCTGAGTAGGGTATTGAAGAATGTACTTCTGAAGCCAGTCAGAACAGGCAGTCAAAACCAACATGCAATGGCAACTGTCATGCCACTCTTCACACCATTTTTGCAGTCAGTATTGTGAAAAAGACAAGTGATCACCTTTTTGCACATCACTGTCATTGCATTAACAGGCAGAGAAAAAAAACCCAAGACATGCAATAGTCTATTCAAAGGCAATGAAATCAAAATACTATAAAAAAATCATTTGCAACTTTCAAGAAAGGGCAAAATCAAACCACCAATAAAGACAAAATTAGTTCTATTAACCAACATTTAAGACCAATAGTGTGAGCCACTTCTAGATACGTCAAGGAGCTCAGCACAATATGAGAAGCAGATACCCCTGGAGATCTCTGGTTTCAAACTCTCAGTGCTCCCTAGGAAATAAGACTGCAAGTAGCTACATTTCCTCACCTTTGAAATACTAATTGTGTAGCCACCCAAAAGGCTGGCTTTTGTTTTTCACAGTAACTGCACAGCAGTATTTAGAAATACACACATAATATAATCAGAGGATGTTAAACAGCTCCAGAAAAGGAAGGGCAATCTGTTTTCTTTTCAGGAAAGCACACAGTGCCATTTATTATTCCCACTGAAAAGGAACTGAAGTGAGAATGTTTGGCTGATAACTGATCAAAACCGCTCAATGAACAGGCAGCATTTCAACAAACAACATTATTTTTGAACAGAAATAGAACTGCTGAGGGATTTGGCCACGAGATGTCACTCTCTGCTTTGTGGCAACTTGGAAATTGATGAGCACAACTTTCTTCTCTGAGGTGTCAAAAGCCAGGGTACAGCCAATGGAGTTCACTATATTAAATCTGGACCAGGTAAAGGCAACTGCTCAACATGTCATTTCTGTGGCTGTGTCTCTAATTTCTGTAGCTGTGCCATAGAATTACCATTCAGTACGTTGTGAAGTCAAAATAGCCTCCAAGTAGCCCTTGAATTTGTTCCCCCACATCTAAACAAAGAACAACTAGCTCAACTAAAGCTCTTTGTTATAACATATGTTACTATTCTTACACCCAGGTACCCAACTGTTTTGAATTTTTTAGCCTTTTTAAATAAAATCATTGTTATGTATTGAACTCTTATGACAAGCTACCTGTATGAGCTATAGTGTCTATCCAGGTAAAAAGACTAAATAAATAAGTTTTATAGATGTTTTCAGTTGGCTTTAGCTAACCTTTGATCTGGCCCCATGGTCTAGGAGGGTCTTCCTTCTTGGCTTGCAAAACACCACCACCATCTTTATTAACCACTAGCATGTAAAATAATTTTTATACTTCATATATCTAACCAGGCATCTGTTGGAAGAGACCAAAAATATCTGAGCCTGAGTTTTAGAAGTTTAAGATCAAAATCTGTAGCCATTATAAATATGCAATTAAGAACGGAAAAAATAAGTGGAAGTCCAAAACAAAGCTATGATGCAAGAAAACTCCCAGGAATTAAAGATTTTATGTAAGTATAAGATGAACTGCATAAATTCATCAGAAACTTGTCCCTGAGAGGAAAAACTCATTATTACCTTATTGTGAATTAATGTTACTCTCAGGTCCGGTTTTATGATCCCATATGCTGTCAGTAGATCTTGGACTTTTTTTAGTTCTTCTTTACATTTTCTACTTGTTGAGTAAAACTGTTTTCTTACAGGAAGATTCTTGAACAAATTTAGGACTGTTACTGTGGTACCTGCAAGCAGGTGATAAAAAAATAAGTAGAAATTACACTGAAAGCACATCACAGGATATGGAGGAAACTTTATTTTTACTTAAAGAGACCTGTTTATATGCTGCTGCATACAAAACAAACTCGAGTAATGCTAAATTAGTTTATTAGCATGAGAAAAAACATACCAAATTAGCACTCATTCTCCTCAAAAAGGTATCTATAGACCTCAAGAGCTGTGATTCCCCCCCTTCATTTAGAATTAAGACTGCAGCATTAAGCTTTCTTTCTCACACGGTGACAATTGCGAGACTCAGCCCTAAATAAAGCTGAAGACTCTTTCAGTGCATATTAAGTTAGCTTTCATTAATAAAATTATTTCAGACTAGAATCTAATCACACATATCTGGAGGCAAAGGAACACTGTGCTTCATAAAGGGCCTTCACAAGCATTTGCTTTAGGGTATTTTCCTTGAGCCTCTGCTCAAGGCACAGTACACAGAGGGAGGAGGAATATTCACCTACCAACACAGTCACATGAATTCTGAACCCACAGGATATTGCGAAGGGTTAAATAGATGTCACGGAATGCAGTCAGTCATTCAGCAACTTTGACAAAAGAGAAGGCAATGCAAAATGTAGTATTTTCCATGGCTGGAAAATATTACAGTCTAAATCTTAAAAAGAATCCCTAGTTAAAATCA